>CM031612.1:40347462-40367462 GCA_018398815.1 Conus ventricosus | reverse complement strand
AATGGAAAACTATTACATCTAATTTTCCACTTGTGATCGACATTGAGGAATATGGACCAGAAATGCTTTCTTATTTTTGTGAATCAATGTATTTTGGACAGAGGTATTTACTGGGTATAAACAATTTTTCTGCAAAGCCAGCTGTAAGAATTCGTCTGAACTCCTTGCGGAACCAGTCTTTTATACAAACAGAATACAAGTTGCAAAACAGACTATTTTAGAAAAGCATGGATCAACAAGGGCATATATTGTATTTTCGCAGAGGTATTAGCATACAGGTTTTTATTGTGCTTCGCTTACGCGGACATAATGGATCTCCCCTTTTAATTTTACTTGTATGTGAGTATGTAAGCACAGAATGGAAAGACTTTCCACACTTATTCCCCGGTTACCGTATAAATTTTCATATTCTCTCTCTCTCTCTCTCTCTCTCTCTCTCTCTCTCTCTCTCTCTCTCTCTGTGACTTTAATCATACATGTGCAGAACATGCCTATATATTGTCCGCTTATTTGTCACTGCCACTGGTAGTTACTTTTATTGACCATTTAGTAAAAATTTGGGGGTGGAGTAAATTTTTTTCTTTTTTCTTTTTTTTCTGTCCCAACCTCTGTGCCACCTCAGAGGCAGTGCACCCACGCCGCTCATTCCGACACCCCGTCCACAGCCACAGCCCGGTCAGCCCCGCCACAGCCCCGGCTCCGTCAATCCACAGGGAGCAGTCAGTGTCAAGTCGTCAAGAGGCAACCCACCGGAGAAGACACTGCACTGCTGCCGAGTCACTTCGGTGGTGTTCAGTGGCGCCTGTTCTGATCTAACATACGCAGGACACCACCTACTAAGCCCCTCACTGACGACAATAATTGCTTAATCGCGGAGCCGGCGTGAGTGAGCTCTCCCTCCGGAGGGCGCCACCACGTCCGTCCAACGACAGCCCCCATGGACTCAATACCGGTGACCCCGACGGAACCAAACCAAGGCCACAGACGTGGAGAGGACATCGAAACTGAGCTCACCATGAGAGCAGGGCATGAAGGGCCACAGAATTTGAGACATTTTTTTAATGCTGATAGATGAGGATGAGGATGATTAAGATGATGCTATGGAATTCCATTTCGGTCTGAGACTACATGACAGGGCTGTACTCTACGCTTCCTTTCATAATATATCCCGGCGTCAACCAGGCCCGAGAGATACATGCACCTGCAGTGTTGGTCAGGAAATTTGAGCAACACTCTCAGAAACGCATCCATTAAGTGGATGAAACTCGACTGTGTAGTCCCAGTCTTCCCAACTGAGTCCGCAGCAAACTCAACTCTGGGTAGGAGCCGGTCGGGGCAGAAAAACCCACATGACTTCTGATGGGATTCGAACCACGACCTCCCAGCCGGGAGTCCGCGACGCTAACCACTTCGCCACGGCGGCTGGTGGATTAATTTTTTTCATCTACTTCCTTTAGGACAACCATTATCTAGGAATTTCTAGCCCTGCATACACGCACACACACGCGCGCGCGCACTTACACACGCACGGACACTGTCATCAGTCTCCCTCAGTCTCTGTCTCTCCTTTGTCTCCCCCCACCCTTCCCACCAACACACACATACGCGCGCACGCACGCACACACACACACACACACACACACACACCACACCACACACACACACAACACACACACACACACACACACGCACTCTCCTCTCCGCCGAAGTGGCCCTTTTTCGCGGCGGGTTGAGTTTGCTCGATGAACCGCGGCGAAATCTGCACCGAACTAAATTTCCATGGTTAGATGGGAGACCAGTTCCTCTGTATAGATGTGTAATCACCATCGAGCACTATCTTCTTCTTAACAGACGTGTAGAACAAACACCAAGGGTGGATCGCTCTACAGGTCTGTGCGAAAAGGATAGTGGTCGATGCTCGTTAACTCCAAAGAGGCCTAGTTCCTGTGATTTTTTTTTTGTCTCGGAAGACTGACCGCCGTCGAGCTTACAAACATTTCACCTGAATTACTGTAATGGCTACCGACTCGGCCTCTCAGTTTGTGTGCTCGTTCAACACGTGGTCACAGAGACCCAGTGGAGCATACAATGTACAGCTCTGAGACGAGAAAACGGCCCCAGACGAATCAAAAGCCCGACAGTTTCGCTTGAACGACACTGGCTCCATCCGCCTTCTAAATCGAGAACTCCAATTTGTGGGATTCCACGAATTCTCACTTGGCATTTCCGGATGGGGTGTTAACCGGAAGTGAACCATTTGAGAACTGAAGGTGCTCGATCACGGAAAAGCCGGAAAGCTTTCGCAGCAGCAGGACGATCAGAAGATTGATGGCGTTTTACCGCGGGACACGCACCATCAGCAGTTCGTTGCTAGCAGAATGTGTGGTGGGAATGTCGGATTGCTGTATATTTATTTAGCTATGCTTTCTGAGACCGTTGGAACTGGAGTGAATGCAGGCCGTCGGCGACCGAACTACGTGACATTTTAAGTAAAAGAAAAATATAGGTTCATTCTTGAATTGCTTTCATAGTTGTATATTTCTGTTTACATTGTTGCCATAGTAATCTTATGTTCAGTTTGGGAGAAAGTATGGGAAAGCATCTTGTGAAAACTTCGACCAAGTAGTTTCGGTCATGAGAAGAATGACCTGCCCAATTTCCTCCGGCGAATTGACACGAGAAGAATTGAAATAGTAGTGTTTAGCGCTTATTGTGTGAAGATATCAGCATTGTTTCTGATTTGGCGTAAAAACGTTGTTTATGAAAACAAGTACAAGAGAAATGGAAGGAATGAAATAATAGGATAGTATCACAGAAAAAGAAGAAAAAATCTTTTTATCCCCCATCCTTGCCCCCTCCCACGCCTTTAACCCCCAAAATGAGGGAAGGTTTCCATTGAAAATCAATGCCAGTATGGCTGCTGAAGCTATAGAAAATGCTCCCCAAAAGCAAAAAGATCTTATGCATTCATTAGATTTTAATAAATTTTAAATAAAAAAAGAGACATCAGATGAGAAAATATTTCTTTGTTGACCAGTTTCGCAAGAACTGCGTAATGATTGACATTATCTAGATAATTACACCCATCCAGAAGTACGTCAGACAGCATTACTGTTTACGTCACCAAATGAAAACTCGGTAAAGAAAGCTGGCAAATTTAATGCATAAATGTAAAAAAATAAATAAATAAATGAATAAAGTAAACTAAAATTCTGAAAAATTGAGAAAGCTCAATGGTAACAATTATGAACTCTGTCTATTCACAGTTCTGCTTTCGGTTTAATGCTAGCCGTTCCCTCTCCCCCACCCAGCTTATCCAGGTAGTGAGACTGCCATCCGAGTGACAACACATGAACTGCTTGCCTTCTTGGTGCCAGGCTACGGCCCTCAACGCCTGCACACAGGCCAACACAAAGCTGTGTCATTCTCTGTATTTGTCTCTAAACACTCACACATATATGTATATATATATATATATATATATATATATTATATATATATATATTATATATATATATATATATATATATATCTTGTCTCAACAAGTTCCACATGTCTGGGGCTTATGCTCTTCTGTCCCCCCCCCCCCCCCCCTTTTCCCCTTCCTCGTTCCGTGCTGTTCCTCCCCATTTCTCCGTTCTCCTCCACCTTCTCCCACCCCACCCTCATCTCTCACTCTCTTCCTTTCTCTCCTTGTCCCAACCTCTTCTACTTCCCCTTTCTTCCATTCCACGTCCCCCTCCAAGCTGCCCACCCACCCACACTTTCCTATAAATCGGCTTCGAATCCTTTGAAGGAAGGAAAACGAGTCTGAACTCTGAATCTAAATGGAGACCTGTCTTCAGTCTAAAGCTCTCTCGGCTGAGCTGTTCCGACAGAAAACGTGTTTCGATCTGTATGAAAACTAACAGCGAGGCATTAGGCTCAAACGCGACTTTTCAAGTACAAAATGGATTCGCTTTTGAACTGCCCAGCATACTAACGAGTCATCATGCCAACCGGAAAAGACGAGATTAAGAAAATGGATTTGAATAACCAACTACAAAGACGACAAACTGCTGACAGGAGGACTCGCACACAAAAAACTGAACACTCTTCGTGTGTTAGATTACCAGTGTGTCATCTGAAAGATACAAAAGCTTAGGACATGTGGCCAACCTCCAAGGAAATCAAGGTGCTTTTTGAAGTATGTAGAATCTGACGAACCTGAAACGAGGCATCAGTGACCTCTTTATCAGCCAGACCAGATGTGCAACGAAGACCATGCAAAAAGGCGCCCTCGATGATGCCTGGAAACATGGTCTCCTTGCTCTTGAACTAGCAGGCAACACACATACGCATGCCTGTACTCACGCGCGCACTCAAGCACATGCATTCTCTCTCTCTCTCTCTCTCTCTCTCTCTCTCTCTCTCTCTCTCTCTCTCTCTTCTCTCTCTCTCTCTCTCTCTCTCTCTCTCTCTCTCATAGGTAGGATCATGGATTTAACTCGGAAGGTGTTTCTGGGTATAGATAGTAACATGAATACCTGAATGAGTATGAAATTGCGATTGAGGTGTCAATATGAACAGATTTACAAAAGAGATGTTATATGAACACAAATAAGATTATGCAAATGTATACTAAGGTGTGAAGCATGATTATGCAAATGTATACTCAGGTGTGAAGCATGACAAGGTCCATGTACATATGCATGATGGAAAGATAATTATATAAATGTGGATACCAGGGTGTAATAAGAGGGAACGTGAATGTAATATAATATGAAGGAACGGAATTATGGAAATGAATATGTTTTGAGGAAATATGTGAAATGAATGAATATGAATGGTATTGTACAAATATGAATGGAAATAAGGGAGAATGAGGCTGTTATAAATGGATGATGGAGTAGGAATTCTTATATGTACACGATCAAGATTGTAAAATGTACACATATATGTATTTGTGTGTATGTATGTGTGTATGTGTGTGTGCGTATGAGAGACTGAGAGGGATTGAGCCTGATTGGATCAAGAGGTGTAGTAGAATTGAATGTATAACTAATAATATGCAATTATGCAAGAGTATAGACAATTAAGGTAAACAAGAGGAATAAGCGTAATTATAACCTAAATAGATATGAATCAAGAATGCACGACCAAGTAAATAGGAACATGGAGGGAGGGGTAATGGAGGAAGCAACTGCAGAGACCGGCTAACACCATATGAGAATAAACGTGTCCACGGGGGGATAGCCTAGGAATATGAATGGTTTAAGTCAACTGAGTATGTTGAATGTGCATGTAATTTTTTTTTTTAAACTAAAAAAAAAAAAAAAAAAAAAAATCAAGTATATAAGGAAACATGTTTGGAAGTGGAAGGTATGAATAAGTAATGAAATCAGAATTTACATACACATGTAAAACTACGAAATGAATACAAGGGGAAACATAGACAAATAATTGACCATGTAGTGATGAAGTATACAAAATTAATAAGGTAAACCAGGAAATGAAGGTAGGAAAAGGATTTAGTTCAGTAGGTCAACATGCAAATCAGCTGACAGCATGAAGTCGCGTGACCCACACGGCAGCATACACACAGTCCCTCTCACGAGCGGAGCGTGAGGTGGACGGGGCGACTGGGACGGGACGGAGGATGGATCGTCTGCTAAGAAATGGCTGCCCATAGACCACATGTGTGGTTTTGAACTTTTTGTTCAATGATAGCTATTATATGCATTTTGGTTATTTTCCGACGGCTGCTTTGAATTATTCAAGTTTGAATTCTAGGGATTCGACCATTAAGAGACTCCTCTGGCCAACAGGCATTTTAGGCACATGTGTACGAGGCAAGTCGACAAGTCCCACGGGACATGATACAACAGGCTGAAGAAATAGGGAAAACTACAATTAAAGCGGAAATAATTGAAGGAAAGTACTAACACATGGAAAGCGGTAAGGCTTTAGTAATTTATCCATGGGGCTGCTAAATCCAGCGAACATAAGCAACACAAGTACAACACTACATGAACAGGACCACAGAAGTACACACACTGAGTGTCAAAGGTTAGCATGGCAGACCCAAGATTCGGGGTTTTCCTTTCCTTTGCACGGTAGAGGGCGCATGCGTAAACGTAGTAAACAAAAGATGCTTAAAATAGCACGGCTTTCCGGAGAATTATACGACGCAGATGTAGTAAGGTCTCCACTGTATACAAACGAAAATATCGATGAGGGAAATGAAATAGTTAACATGTGTTTTGCATGCTAGTATCAACAGCATTCATATCATGAGTTTTAAAATAATTAATATATATATACCTATATTATGTTTATAAGGAAGAACGTACTAAGAAGCATTTTTGTATAATTAAGATAGAATTCTGCATGTACATACTGTCATGGAAGAATGTTTTGTTGCAGTCATGGTAAATTTTGTTCTAACTATATAAATTTGTTTTTTCTGGTTGCGTACTCATGTGAATAGGCTGATGGCCTCACATTAAAGTCACGAGTCACGAGTCTGTCTCTCTCTCTCTCTCTCTCTCTCTCTCTCTCTCTCTCTCTCTCTCTCTCTCTCTCTCTCTCTCTTTCTCACACACTTCTTGACTATGGTGAGCCTAACGGAACTGGGTAGAGGGCAGTGTGGCTGAAAAACAAACCAAATACAATGAAGCGCAAAAACAAGGTGCAAGGTAACACCTATTGAATACATATTACAAAACGGACAGAAATCGTCACGTTGCACCTTATTTTGTGTGTTTTATTGGCATTGACTTAACATGGTTTCACAACCTCTCTTTCGTCAACTACTGACGCTGGCCATTCAGCTGATTATTTCTCGCCCGCTTGCTCATCGTTTTCTGTTGTTCTGTGATAACAAAAAAAAACAACAAGTAACCAACTCATCAACAATTTGACAAGACTTTGTCACCACCCTCCCTGGCATTTCTCCTTTAATGCAACCTGTTTATCAAAACGTTTCAAGTGAGATGTGTCCAAATAAGAATCAGCAATGAACAGACCGCATCCTCTCTCTCTCTCTCTCTCTTTCTCTCTCTCTCTCTCTCTCTCTCTCTCTCTCTCTCTCTCTCTGTTCTTTTTTTTGTGAATTAGAGTTTTTTCTCAAATGTATTCATGTATTGATTGTTGCTTTTTTTCATTGATATTGTTTCCTTTTGTTTCGTACAACATAGATATTTTGTTCCTGCCCGAGGGCTGGATGTAAAATTGTATTTATGCGCGCTTAATTCATTACCCTCTTAAAATTTGTTCTCTCTCCCCTCTCTCTCTCTCTCTCTCTCTCTTATAAAACAAGTTAGCTTTTTTACCTACGCGAAAAAGATAACACCCAGTTGACTCTTTGTCATTTCATCGCTTTTTAAAGGTGATTGATCGATTGATTAACCAGCCAACGAACTGACTGACTGCTCAACTAATCAACTAATAAACTAACAAAAAAAGAACCAACTCATCAACAATTTGACAAGACTTTGTCACCATCCTCCCTGGTATTTTCTCCTTTAATGCAAACTGTTTATCAAAACTTTTCAAGTGACTCGTTTCCAAATAAGAATTAGCAATGAATAGACCGCATCCTCTTCCTTTGTCTGTCTCTCTGTCTGTCTGTCTGTCTGTCTGTCTGTCTCACTCACTCTCTATCTCTCTTCTCTCTCTCTCTCTCTCTCTCTCTCTCTCTCTCTCTCTCTCTCTCTCTCTTCTCTCTCTTTCGGTTGTCCTTTCTGCCATTCCTTTGGATTTCGGTTGTTTTGACGATCTGTTAATCACTGAATGGACTAACCGACCTTACTTCGCAGTTTCTTTTAATTTGTCTTGCTTAGTGCATATTCAGAACACCAAATGCAGTATGCGACATCTGTTCAAATTCTCGACAACGCTCACCGCCGGATGACCCATGTTCTCCGTCACGCCTGGAAGCAAATACATTCCGTGAGATGAGGCAGGACAGCGGCAGCACCATCGGCAACTACGATTCTGTGACAGCCTGGGAGAAGCTACGGTCAACGGTGTCCTTCATCAGCGGCATCCTGCGTCTGGAAAGGTAACGGATGACGATTGCGACGAACAACTTGCTCGTCCCCTTTTCCTGTTGTCACGTGAACAAGATCCTGTCCACATGAAGGTATTATATACACTCCCCCTTCCAAAGCTGTTACAGAAACTGTTACGGATATCATTTGCAGCTCCACCAAAAACATGAATACATTCCAATGATACTAATGTATTAAACACAGAGGAAACGCTCATCGTGCATACTTCTATGACAGTAGCGTATATTTTTGTTCCAACACATTTTGCTGCAGGTTTCATACCTTCCATACCCTAAAACTGTCTCTTGTTCTCCGCTTCTTTGTGAGTTCTCTCTAACGCTGTCTGTATGCATCTACATACTTACACACACACACACACGCACACACACACACACACACACACACACACACACACACACACACACACACACACACACACACAAACACACACACCAACGGGCTCGTGCGAATTCGCGCGCGCGTGATGTGCCACCGCACATAAGCACACAAGCATATGAGCACATGTGTACACACGACACCCCTTCCTTTACACACAGACACACTGGTTTCTTATTCATTTGTTAAGTCGGTGAGCTGCAAACCTCAAGCCTGTGATCCCATGACTTTGCAGGTGTAACACAGCGCACACAGGCGAGTCTTTACTCTGTAACACCTCCTCGAAGACACGAAACTGCTTTATCCATGTAACCCATAATTTCTGAGCAACTCTCATTTCTTTGTGGAAAAGCAACAGTGCTGTGAACTAATGCATGCATTTATAATGCATTTAGTTTCTTCCCACAACACAGAGCTGTCAGTCGTGCAGTTGCGTCGGTTTATGTGGTGCGGAAATGCAGCCTCAGTGAAAGCCTTTCTGTAGGTTTAGAAGGGAACTTTGGTCTTTGCCGAAGCTAAACATATCACATTGTCTTTAGGTCACTGGTCTCCACTTCTCCGTGTGGCAGCTGATATAAAGACTAGACTGGGTTTCGAATGAACATTGTCAGCCATTCTGAGTCAAGGAGCCATTCTGTCTGTATTCTCACATCTCTTCTCTCTCATCTAAGTCTCGTTTCTCTTCAACGTCTTTCTCTGTCATTTAAACAGCAGGTCAAGTTCCTCCAGAAATGACGTCATTCCTCAGTTTTGCATCCCGCCCTCTTCCCAGCATGCTCTTCTCCATCCCTCTCCTTCCCTATCGCCTTCCAACCAGTCTGAACCTATCCTTTCACTCGTACAAACATTGCAAGGTCTGCTGGGATTCTGCAGAATGTGGCGAAGAGATCCAAATTTGTCCGTCCTCTGCTAAGATTTCAGCACCGCGGAAGATTTTCAGACTGCAGTTTTCCCAGTGTGCTAGCGTACTTCAATGTTGTGCTAGACAAATATGTTTGTATATTTTGTTGTCTAGAAAAAGGTTAAGGTTAAAGTCCGAATATTTTAAAAGTGCACCACGTGTACGAATTGTCGAACATTGAGCTCAAGCCTCTTACATTGCCACCTTGAGGTTCCCTGAGCTGCATCAGGTACCCGTTTACTACTGCGGGGTGGGTAGACAGACAGGGTATTCAAGCTGTAAAAATCCTAACACACGAGTGATTTCAACTTGAACCATCGGCTCCACAGTTGAAAGCTCTAACCACTTGACTGTGTGCTCGTATAGTAATTCCGGCAGTCAAAAGAGCTCTTTGAAGGAAGTATGGGTCATCATGCGGCCCTGTCAGGGACGGGGCAGAAATATTATACATGTACAAGTGTGCGTTTATGTAAGTTTTCTCTTATCTTCCATGACACAATAGACAAATGATTTACATGTTTGGCACGTAATTTGATTTTGTAGCAAGATTGTCTTCTTGAGAGGCCAAAGATTCCGACAACAAAAAAGAACTTAATAAAAAGAAAAGAAGTAAATTCTTTTAAGGGGGTTATGGATTTCTAACGTGTTTGAGATTCACAGGTATTCGTCACTTACAAATCGGCGGATAACATCTGCACACAAAGGGATAATGACATTTCATTAAGGCTTTACAATGGCACCGCAGCGAATTTTTCTTTCCTTCTTTTGGTGGGGAAGGGCAGGAAGGACTTTATTATCTGTGACACTGGATATCATAATTTGTCGTTTGTGTTCCGAAATCTTTTTTTTTTTCGTTCATGATTGTTTTAATAGACAAGGCATTTCTTGTCTTTCTACATGGGTCTATATCGTGTATTTCTAGAGAGACAATGGTATTGTGAATCAGACAGGCTACCTCCGATGTATTTTAGGAAAGCAAAACCAAGGAAAAAAAGACAAGAAATAAAATGCAGAAAAAAAACCGTACTCCTTCACACACCCTCCATCCCACCTACCCTGCCCCACGGTAACACACAAAATATTTAGCCAATGAAGAAAAACAGTGAGGAACATTTCAGGAAATTAATCGGCTTCGTGGACCTCATGCAAGTGTACAAGAAAAAAAATTCTTAAACCGCTTATTTCCGACTTAACTACCGGTGCGCGCTTACACAAAGCCTGCGCTTTATTCCGCAAGGCACGAGAGGAGTGAGTTGTCTCTCCTCAGCCCTCGCCACAACGTCCACAGACGATCAGTAGTTCTTAGGTCCCCCAAACTAGTCGATGCCTCTTGTGCCTCTGGTCTTTTCCACTCTCCTGTGATCTGAATCTCTCTGTCTGTCTGTCTGTCTGTCTCTCTGTCTCTCTCTCTCTCTCTCTCTCTCTCTCTCTCTCTCTCTCTCTCTCTCTCTGATTCACAACGTACACACACACACACACACACACACACACATCACACACACACACACACACACACACACACGCACGCACGCACGCACGCACGCACCTGCCGTGTCTTATTAGCTTAGATATATAGGATATGTTACACTTCCTCATTTCAAATGAATGTCTGAAAATCATTTTTCTACATTAATGTTTGCATAAACTACACTCAACAGACGAGACATGATCAAAGCCTTGCATCTAGCTGTCAGAAATTCAAAAAGAAATTCAAATGGACGATAGACAATCAAATAATGATCAAATATTTAAAAAGTGGTTGTAATAGCTCCGCCAAACAACATGGACAAACTAATCACAAGGCAAAACACGACGCGTTTCGATCTCTTAGGTCTTCTTCGGGCAAGATAAACACTCAGAACAAGAAAATGAAGAACGAGTATTCACTTACCTTGTCACATTCGGCGCCAGATGGGCCTTGAAAACAATACATGTATTATTGAAAAAGAATATTTAGTCAAAGAGGAGCTGTTTTCGAGTTTTGGCAATGGGATATACCGAACATGAAGGGTTTTGTTTTCATGGTACATTATCTTTGTGTTTGAAATACACAAATGTGATACCTCAATAGAATTTTCCTAAAGAACTCTTTATTGTTTGCAAGCTGCTTCCACTGCTAAAGCGTCGTAAGTTGCGAACAAAAAAAAGGTGTAACTTTCTCGTCTGATATGGATAATGGTCAATCTTTGATGATCAACACAGAAAAGGGCCTAATAGTTAGCAAGTGGGACACCATGTCCCACTGCTTTTGCAGAGGCCGGTTTGGCATTAAACATTATATACTGAGTTCTGTCATTTAAATGTAATTGGCGTGAGACTGTCAAAGAATTATTCGGATGATATATCTAAAGAACGGAATGATCAAGGATATCAAAAGTATTCTGAAGTCAAGCAAATCATCTGTCGTTTGTAATTGGTTCATATTTAGAAGCCACGAGTCACACACTCGCAGTAATGTTCTGGTGTGTGGGGGGGGAGGGGTGACAGAGAGGCAGGCAGACAGAGGCACAGAGAGAGAGAGAGAGAGAGAGAGAGAGAGAGAGAGAGAGAGAGGTATGAGGCATAAAGACAGAGGCAGAGAGGAGAGAAGGAGTGAAAACTACGGGGAGGTCTAACACCCTCTCAGACATGACTTACCTACAGAAAACGCAGCCCGAATACTGCAATGGCCGAGGTCTCCACCTTTACATTGACAATTAAAGAGGATCTCCTCTCGTGACGTACATAATCCTCCAGGCGAAACTTCGTCTCGGCGAAAAGGGTGTTGAAGGGACACGGAAATGAAATTCAGACTGTTCAGAGACTCTGGTCTTCATTGTAAGATCAAAACTGGTTGCGTTGTAGATTCTTAACGATTCACTTAACGATCACCTACAAAAATTGAAGTTGAAAAGTTGTTTGAAATTGTTTTGAGTTTCAGTAGATCCTTTCGTCTGCCGTGGTGTCTTCTTACGTAACTTAGTACATTTCTCATGACAGCAGCAGTAAGCGAAAGGTCAATCGTTATCGGATGAATAAACTTGCCTTGGGCTGTTTTTGTCTGCCACGGAAGTCCAACAGGCCCACCGGGCAGCTGTATCTCCCAGACTTTGCATAATGTGAATCAGAATCTAATTATGTGATGCAGATTTCCGACTGAAAAACAGCCTTCAGCACCAATATGAATTGAGATGGTGCAACATGTTTCTGCATGATCAGATCAAGACTGGAGCAGACAAAACCATAGAGGCAACGTGCAATACTGAGGTCGAATTGCAAGTCTGCATTTGCATCACAAAGGGTAAAGGACTGGCACATGTCTACTTTCAGGCGAGACAACAAGTAGCAGCAACATCAATTCGAAATGTATGTTTTTCTTCATCTTAATACTGAGGTCGAATTGTATGTCTGCAATTGCATCACAAAGGGTAAAGGACTGGCACATGTCTACTTTCAGGCGAGACAACAAGTAGCAGCAACATCAATTCGAAATGTATGTTTTCCTTCACTTTATCGTTTAAGTGCACGAGGCATTTCTTTTAATGATGATGTGTTGCAGATTTTTTTTCTATGAGAAAACAAACAAAACCTACAAATTACAAACAACAACGAGCACTGTGTTTATTATCTGGAAGCTTTTTTTTTTTCAAATCAACTTTTAGCAAATTTCCTTTCATGGCTCAACCCTACTCATATTCAGTCGTCAGATAGTGGGGAAAATGTTGGAAAGTATCTTTCAAAAAGAGGGTAGTGAACAGACATGAGAGGCTTAGTTCACGTGTGGCTGACTCCAAAGAGGCTTAGCTTTCAAAACGCCAGAGCAAGGTGACTTAAATCATATTTAACGTGGGTGCTCGAAGCACAGAGTCTTCGTAAGGGATTACTGGTCACTGTTTTTCATTATTTATGTATGCTACTAAAAGAAGGTGCTAACTAAGGACTACTACTTACATTTGTGTCTATACACAGTATGATACATATAAAAAAAAATATTGAAGACAAATTATTTACAGTTGTATCCATACGCTCGCTGTGTATTTGTATAAATTAAGATCAAAAAGGGAATCACTTTGTTACATTCGCCTCTACACTTACAGGTTGTATGTTTGCAGTTACGGCCTCTGTAACTCGTGAACACTGTGAAGGCAAGAGCAACTGATCACAGTGCATGACACGGCAGAGTATCGAACATGCTTTCACGTGCAACGCATGCTTACTGTGAAGAAAAAGGTTCTGTAACTAAAAGGTAGCCATCGATAAAAGTCAGTTTCTTTTATGTTGAAACATGGATCGTTACACTTCACTTACTGGACAGTATTTTTTTAGTTCTCTGGTAAATGTAAGTGTCCTTTCATAGAAAGCAATGGAAAATGAGAGTGTGCATTATATTCTTTTGAAAGTTATACACTATTTTGGAAGTGAAGAGGACGTGGACAGTTAACAAAAAAATGGTATAAACTAAAACTGATAATGAACACAAACAAACCACCAAGCAACGGTGATGTCGGAGAGGCGTCGGGGAATATAAATATGGGAGGATTGAGAATGAGAGTCAAAATACAAAAACTTTTATAAATCAAGGTTAAAGATTTAAGGTAATGCTGACCCCGGCTTGTGTTTATGGTATTTTACTAAATTCTGTAAGAAATTTGACCATATGGGCACAGCACATTGAGAGACAGAGACACAGAGAGAGAGAGAGAGAGAGAGAGAGAGAGAGAGAGAGAGAGAGAGAGAGAGAGAGAGAGAGAGAGAGGGTGGAATGGTGATTACTTATGCAAAAAGTTTTCGTATACCGTACCAAGGAAACGTGGTAGCAAGGTTCTTTAACATATATCCAGCGAAAAAGGAGGCCGAGTTTGAGGATTTTACTTGCAACCACATGTATTCTGTGTTAGCAGACTTAAGGTCAAGTCGTCTTTTTGTACAGCGAGCGATGTTTTGACGAATACATATTCCAAGTCCTGTTTCACCGAAGCGCTTTGCATAATGCAGAACAAAGTTACAGCTTGCTAAGGGCAAAAGATTTATCGGTGAAACAGGCAGCATGCGGTTGTTGCTGAGACAAAGAAGACGCATGAAAGGGGGACACAGCTTACAAGCATACAGACATCATGAATCTTAACAGATAGATGATTAACGCTTAGGCTACCAACACACAACCCAGTAATATCCTGCTGTTCAACTGCATTGTACATGAGACAGAATATCAATTTTTACAGTACTCTGTGCGACAAAAGGGGGATAGATGCACTGGAACAATGAAAGTAGTAAATTCTCTCTCTCTCTCTCCTCTCTCTCTCTCTCTCTCTCTCTCTCTCTCTCTCTCCTCTCTCTCTCTCTCTGAGAGTTCAGCGCTAAGAATAAACAAAAAACCGAATTTTCTCATTCGCTAAAGAATAGAAATACTGATAAAAACACACTCATGCGTTGCATTTTGATTATACGCACACACATATTCACAGAGAGAGGGGGGGCGGGGGGAGAGCCGTATTTAGGAAGCAGTTTCATCTTTATTAACATATCAATATTAAACAGCACTACCTTCCCTAAATACACAAAGAACTAAAGTAGAATACACAAAAACAAATCAAGCGCAAACATTAATAGCACCGAATACAAAAGAAACCATACACCAAGCAGATTACACATTCACACGTCGTAGTAGATCACTCGCATACACGAACAGAGAGTGATGGAGGAGGCAGAGGGTGCAGAGACACGCGCTGAGTAGCTTAGCCGGTGGAGCGAAGAAAATGCAAAATCATGCTCTGTTGACAATGATGCGCTCAGGCAGTCCAGATGACAACGGTACAGTCACCTACAACAACCACTCGGCACCAAGGGAAACCAGGAACAGGAGAATGACCGTGGAGGGAGGGTCAGGGGAAAGGGGGAGGAGGGGAGGGGGAGGATGGAAGGAGTCGGGTGGTGGCAGGACGAAGGAAGCGGGACTGAGGGTGGGGTGAAAACAGAGGTGGGCGGAGATATGTGGTACACATCGAAGGGGAATAGAAAGTCTTGAACAACCCCTTACCTGGATTCCAGACACTGGAATTTATACATAAATAAATGATTCAATAATGTGCCCGAACAGGAACGCAACAAACGCCAGTCTAACGAGCATCGATCGTCTGTCTTTGAAGGCAGGTTCAGATATACAAACAGCCAACGAAGATAAATAATGAGGAGGGAAAAAAACATATGCAAGTAAACCAGAAACTATGAAAATGATTTAACACGGATTGGTAAAAGAGTAAGGGTAGGGGTGGGGAAAGAGGTGAACGGATGTAGAAAGAAGGCATTTGAGTGTATTCACTCCCCCTCCCTCTCCACCCCCCTTCTCCAGCACCCTAGATATTCTTCTTCCACTGGAACTGCCTTATTTTGTCTTGTTCACGTATGTCATGAATCGGAATCCGCCTTCCTCCTCCCCCTCCCCCTCCCCTAATTCTGAACCAAATACCTTGTCAGTTGAACATTGTTATATGCGGTGAATCCGCACCCTGGAACAAACATTAGTATGTGCAAACTATATCAATTTCATTCGGATCAGAAGAATATTGCTTCAAAGTGTAATCACATGATGATTCGAACCAAAATCTTTTTACTCTTCAACTAAAATCTATGACTGGATACAGTCCAGGTTTATTTCGTAAATATAAGAGTCATAGCTTTTTCTTTTCAATTGAAACAAACATTTCAGGAAATTAACCTGCAACTGTTCACGCAGGAACAGACACAGGCACAGACAGACAGGCAGACAGACAGACAGGCAGACAGACAGACGGACACATTCACACACATGCACATACGCACCCAGTGAACAAAAGTCTATTGATGACTGGAAACCTGACGTTCCCACTCTGTCTCCCATTCAACCCCCACTTTCCCATCCCATGCCTTTATATCACCATCTTGCCGATTGCATTCACCGTTAATCTTCTCTTTCACCAAAGCTGCGACAGTTTGTCCGCGATCTCGCTCCACATCCAATCACTGGCAGCAAGGGAGATAATAGATGGTCAACGAGGATAAATCGGGCAACCGGAGAGCCACGGTCTTCGGGTTACATGGAAAAGTAATTACATCGAAAAGGCGGTGACATCCTATCTAAAACAAGGGAGGTGAATGATGGTCGACGATTGTGTAGAAAACTGGCAGCCAGATAGCTTTCGTCTTCTGGCTACAAGGAAAAGTAATTACATTAACAAGGCTGTCAAATCCCATCTATCCAATATCAACAAGGGAGGTAAATTATGATCAAGGAGAGAGTATGAAAACGGTGACCAGCGAGCATGTTAAATCTCACCTGCGATTTTGCCACTTTCGTGGGTACGGGGAAAGACATGTACGTCGGATATGCTTTTACAAAATATCCATGGTATCTTTATCTGCGAGGAAAACTATTTAAATTCGAATCATTTGTTTCAAGCGTATTGTCTTCAAGGATGTGTAAAAAAGTAGTCAGATGGGATAGATTCCTTTTTTTTTTCTTTTTCTTTTTTGCCTACCATTATCTTTAGGGCTATGGGGAAAGCAATTACCTCGAACAGGCTGTAACATCGTTGAGGACATTTTTTGCTTCAGCACATCCTTACCGCAGGATATATTTTAAATGAGTTGGGGGTTTTGCTTGTTTGTTTACTTTCGGATGCGCGCAAATGTAATTAAATGCAATAGACGACTAGATTTCAGACATTTTGACTTTATTTTGACGGCTTTACGGAAAACATTTAGGCCTACCTGATGTATCGCCTTTTAAATCCATGGCATGCTTTCTTTCAGGGCTTCGAAAATAACCGGTAATATTTCACCCGTAACATCTTTATTTTGAGAGTCATTTGAAAAAGCATTTACATCAAAAAGTTATCTATATTTTATCTGACTTCTTTATCTTCAATGTTATGTGGTAGATCTGTTGACTCGAAAACTAATTCATGTGCTTTACTTTTATGATATTTTTACTTTTAGAGCTATGTGGAAAAGGAACTGCCTTATCCGTGGTTTTTTTTTTCTCTTTCCTTTTTATTGAGGGCTGCACAAAGTAATTATTTGTGACAGATTATTGGTTTTCATTGTGACTTCTTTACGTTTAGGCGTTTGTGTATGACGTTTTATCATCAAGGCTGTATAAATATTTCGTCAAATAGAATTATTTCTTTTCATGCAGGAATTTTTACCTTCAGGGCTGCACGAACATCCTGTCGAACAGGCTGTTTCTCTTCATATATGACTATTTTTCTCGGGGCTGCATAAACATTACGTCGTACAAGGTGCCATATGTATAAATGTTCACCTCCAGGGCGACACAGAAACCTCATCGCATTGTCTGTCACTTTCCAGGCATGAATGTTCACCTTCAGGTATACACGAACGATACGTCGGATGGACTGTCACTTTTTATGTATGAATTTTCACCTTCAAGTCTACAAGAACAACTCTTTGAATCGACTGTCACTTTTCATGTTTGAATTTCAACTTCAGGGTAGTTAACATGAGCAGTTCGTCGAATAGACTGTGACTTTTCATGAGAGCATTTCTTCTTCAGAGTCTCATGACTAATTTGTCGAGTAGAATGTTACTTTTCATGCGTGGATTTTACTTAAAATGCTACATTAACGTCTCGTCGAAGAGACCGGTTGCTTTTCATGTATAAATGTTCACCACCCGGGACAATACGATCCTAACGTCGCATATACGCATGTTTTTCATGCATGAATTTCACTGTAAACATCCTTGAGGACACAAAATCATTTCATTTATGACTTTTTCATCTTCAGGTCTTCTCGAACATCGATCTGGATAAAGGATTAGTTTTGTTTTATGGGACCATCACATTCACTTCTAATTCACATGATGAATGACCTGTCTCTCTTCAGAGAACGAAGAAATGGGATCATGCCGACAATTAATTTAATGCATAAAAATGACATTTTTTTAAATATACCATGACACGTAATTTGGTTCTCTCATTGAACAAGAATCCTATACTTTGTTGCGTGTCTTTCCTATATCCAAAATCATAAGGCGCGTACTCATTTGAGTCTAGCTAATTAAATCAGATTCCTTATCTTTTTTTTTTTAGATTATTAGAGTTGAATAATTGCATTGAGGATCACCTCAGGCTTTCACATGGCTGATAATAATGATCGTGACATATTCAGTCTTCAGTAGTCAGAAAAGTACACAGCTCAGTTGACTGACTGGTCATCAATTAATTTCAGGCATTGTAATTTTGTTGCTGATGTCCTTGTTTTTTGTTTGTTTGATTTTGTTTTGTTTTTGTTTGTTTTTTCGTTTTAGCCATCATTATGAGACGGCCTACAACGCAGACACATATTTTAAAAAAAATATAAAAAAAACACTCAAAAACGCCCTTAAACCGAGCAACTCTTCCTTTCTTTCCACCCCCCCCCCCCCCCCCCCCCCGGTAAATTGGACCTCTATTATATTTAAGAGATACACACGTTGAAACGCAATGTGTGCTGTTTGCTCGTTTTCTGTTCTGCCAGCAGTGCGGAATCAGTTCATGAATATTGTACGTAGGAAAGAAATACAGCTGACTAATTTGACATGAAATATAAGTCTCTGCCAGTGCCCCCCCCCCCCCCTCTCTCTCTCTCTCTCTCTCTCTCTCTCTCTCTCTCTCCTCTCTCTCCTCTCCATATGTCTGCCATCTCGTTTTCTGGTTACCGCTCACTCGTGGCTTCTCTATTACATCAATCGCATATCTCTACTCTACTTTGCATAACCATGTCCAATCACCCTCCCCCCCCCCCCTCTCTCTCTCTCTCTCTCTCTCTCTCTCTCTCTCTCTCTCTCTCTCTCTCTCTCATACACACGAACATACCAACACACATACCCAGTAATGGACACGCGTACACACATGCACACTAGATACACACGACCTTCTCACACACACACACACACACACACACACACACACACACACACACACACACACACACACACACACACACTCTCTCTCTGTCTGTCTGTCTTTTTGTTTGTCTGTCTGTCTGTCTGTCTGTCTGTCTGTCTCTCTCTCTCTCTCTCTCTCTCTCTCTCTCTCTCTCTCCTCTCTCTCTCTCTCTCTCGCTCGCTCGCATCGCTCACACACACACACACACACACACACTTACACACAAACACACACACACACCTCACACCACGCACGCACACGCACACACACACACACACACACACACACACACACACACGCGCGCGCGCGCGCGCATGCACACACACACACACAACACACACACACACACACACAACACACACACACACACACACACACACTACAACTTCCGTACAATGGAGCACACACGCTTCTGTTTTCGTTCGTCGTCTAAACATGTCTTACCCTCTCACTGTCTCGCCCATTCTCATCCCTGAACCCATCCCTCTCAAACACACACACACACACACCACACACACACACACACACACACACACACACACACACCATAGATAGATAGATAGATAGATAGATAGATAGATGTTGAAACATTTTGAAGTAGGAATCAAGTGCAGTCTAACAATTCCTTCGTGGCAACGACCAAAAAAAAAAGAAAAAAAAGAAAAGAAAGAACGGAGGTGGGGGGGGGGTGGAAGAAAGAAAATGAGAATGAAAAATCGGAGAACTATATTATAAAGCCCTTCACCAGCAGTATATGGGACCATTG
>CM031612.1:40310472-40333962 GCA_018398815.1 Conus ventricosus | reverse complement strand
GAATGGTAAGAGTTAGGATGGGGTAAATGGGATAAGACTGAGATCGTGCAAATGGATGATAAAGTTTAGGAATGGCGTGGTAAAGGATAATGACGTGAAGATGGCTGGCAAACGGATGATGACGTTAAGGGATGGCGTGGTAAATGGGATAATGACGTTAAGGGATGGCGTGGTAAATGGGATAATGACGTTAAGGGATGGCGTGGTAAATGGGATAATGACGTTGACGAATGGCGTGGTAAATGGGATAATGACGTTAAGGGATGGCGTGGTAAATGGGATAATGACGATGACGAATGGCGTGGTAAATGGGATAATGACGTTAAGGGATGGCGTGGTAAATGGGATAATGACGTTGAGGGATGGCGTGGTAAATGGGATAATGACGTTGACGAACGGCGTGGCAAATAGGATAGATGCTGAGGGATGGCGTGGCAAATAGGGTAAAGACATTAAGGGATGGCGTGGCAAGTAGGATAGACGCTGAGGGATGGCGTGGCAAATGGAGTAAAGACATTAAGGGATGGCGTGGCAAATAGGATAAACGTTGAGGGATGGCGTGGCAAGTAAGATAGACGTTGAGGGATGGCATGGTAAATGGGGTAAAGATGTTAAGGGATGACGTGGTAAATAGGATAGACGTTGAGGGATGATGTGGTAAATGGGGTAAAGATGTTAAGGGATGGCGTGGCAAATAGGATAGACGTTGAGGGATGGCGTGGTAAATGGGGTAAAGATGTTACGGGATATATGTAACAATTGTGGGGGCTCGTCCGGGATGTGAAGGGCTCTGACTGTCTCTCTCTCTCGTTTCGCGGAGTACCTGTTTAGTTTTGTCTGTTTTGTATATTGTTTAGTCAGTTTGTCGTGTTTGTTCGTGGGTGGTTGGCTGGGTGACTCTAGTGTGAAGGGAGTCTGTGGGTGGCCTGAGGGAACATCCGGTGTGACTGGGGAGTCGAGGTGAGTCTAGGCAGAATCGACCGCGTCCAGACCTCCTTCCGCCGGCAAATAGGATAGACGCTGAGGGATGGTGTGGTAAATGGGGTAAAGATGTTAAGGGATGGCGTGGCAAGTAGGATAGACGTTGAGGGATGGCGTGGTAAATGGGGTGAAGATGTTAAGGGATGGCGTGGCAAATAGGATAGACGTTGAGGGATGGCGTGGTAAATGGGGTAAAGATGTTAAGGGATGGCGTGGCAAATAGGATAGACGTTGAGGGATGGCGTGGTAAATGGGATGAAGACGTTAAGGGATGGCGTGGCAAATAGGATAGACGTTGAGGGATGGCGTGGTAAATGGGATGAAGACGTTAAGGGATGGCGTGGCAAATAGGATAGACGTTGAGGGATTGCGTGGTAAATGGGGTAAAGACGTTAAGGGATGGCGTGACAAAGGATAGACGTTGAGGGATGGCATGGTAAATGGGGCAAAGACATTAAGTGACGGCATGGCAAATAGAATAGGACATCCAGCACGGATATTGAGGGAAAGAATGGAAATTTGGATGCAGGCTTCAACAGATGGCGTGGTAAACTGAATGAGAGTGTTGGGGGATCTTGTGGCGATTAGATTACATTGGGAAATTGACAATATCTTTGTAGGAGTGGTGGGGCTAATCGGATAAAACCATTGAAATGGTTCATTGCTGATTCGAATGGCACCGAGGGGTGACTTAGTATTCTGGATAAGAGTGTTGAAGAATAACAGCTTCTCTGTACGGACATGCCATCATGGCTGATAATCTGGACAGCAGTATTGAGAGGATGTTGTGTGAATTTGGATTAGAACGTTGGGGGAATGATGTCGTAGTTTGGACAAGGATACTCAGGCGATAATGACATTATTCGATCAAAGCCTTGAGGGAAAATGTGCTGATTCAAAGTTCAATTATTCAGAATTAATGTGGCAATTCAGATAAAAGCATTTAGATAGTGATGTGGTTATTTAAATAAGAGCATGTGGGAAGTGATGTGGTACTTCGAATATGAGTATGGGGGGAGTTATGTGGTAACTGAGGAGATAAAGGCGTTGAGAAAGTGATGTGGCAATTCAAATTAGGCCATTGAGGAGTGACGTGATTATTCGAGAGAGGGCACAAAGGATGTTGGGTGGTAATTTAGAAGGACATACAGGGGTGACGTGGGAACCAGTAAATGAAGACTGAGGGAGGAAAGTGGAGATTCAGATTATGTCATTGAGGGCTTACATGGCAATTTGCATAAAGGCACTGACGGACGGCGTGGCAGATCAACTAAAGGTACTCAGGGACAGTATGGCAAATTGAATGAAGGCACTGATGGATGGTGTGGCAAATCGAATAAGGGCACGAAGGGATGATGCGGCAAATCGGATAAATGCATTCAGGAATGACGCCATAAATCAGGTAAGGGCATCGAGAGAAGGTGTGAGGCAGGAAATGATCATAGCACTTTCGAATCCACTTCTCTCCATTCTCATCTCTCCCTTCTCCCTATTTTCATTCCTGGTTTCCAGATCCCTTCTTCACCCCGTGTGTATCTGTGTAACAGCGAATCAGGACGATGGAATTTACTGTTGTTCGAAAGACAGAGTGTGCAGGTTGGGTTTTTGCCTGGATGTGTCATCATGCGCTACATGAGATCTGTCTTTGAGCCACGAAGTCACAAATGTTGAATGCGAAGGAGTTAGTGAATGTATCATCATGTGGGAGATGACTTCTGTCTTTGAGCCACAAAGTGACACATGTTATAAGCGAAGGAGTTAAGCCCTGCTTCCTTCACATCCCAGCTGGATAGACAACCACTGTCGAAATTTCCAAAGGCACATATCCGCTTAAGTGCAACAAAAAGGACAAAAGAGTGTGGGGCCAACACATAGCTTTGTTTAATTCAAATATTGGATGGGACTTAATCTGATCCATCCCTGTATCCTTGCCTGCATGCTTTCATGAAAGGAAGAGAGCAGTTCAAAGAGCTTCTCGGCACATCCAACCATGTGCAGGATCTTCATAAAGTCACCCAGTTCTTAGTATCAGATCCCTTCCACAAATCAACAAATATTTGCATCTTATGGTTCCGTTGTAGGCATTTCTCTTGCAACTGGCAGACAGAAAACACCACGTCCCTAGTGTCTCTGCCTACTAGAAAGCCACACTGAGGTTAACGGACAGAAGTGTCAGACGTCTTGCAGAGGACTGAAAGTCTTGCAGGTTTTGTAGAGTGTGACTTTTGCAAGCACTTTACATGCAACAGACTTGACGGAGATCGCACGATAAGTGTCTTGTATCTGTTTCTTTTGTTTTGTTGATAACAACAATGGAGGCGTTCCTTAAACATTGCAGTACCTCGCCATTTTCCCAGATGGACTGGAACAAGAACGTCGGCGTTTTAAAGAGAAGTTCTCTTTCATTCATATAAATTTCCACGAGAATACCATCGGCTCAGGTGCGTTATCACATGCTTCTGGATCCGCTAGTAATTCTTTCATTAGTAATTGTGGCAATGTTGCAATTGCTTCTTCTGATATGAATGGCTCTGGTCAGGAGTGTGTTGAAGAGTTCTATCCAGTATGCAAATATGTCAGTATTATTAATCAGCGCTGTAGACTGGTCAGACGAACTACGTGCTGTCAAGTAGAAACTTTGGTGCACACATGGTATGGATGGCTTCTTCGCACGTTTTCATGTCGCTGGCAGCGGTAGCTGTTTGTTATTTTTTTGGATTTTGTTTACCCGCCATTGGTTCTTCAACTGCCTGGGCTTCTCCCGTGGATGCCGCTTGTTAGTAGTCCGGTTTCATCTTCTTGCTGGCTTTGTGCCTGAAATGGTCCCCGGAGGTCTGGGGAAACTTCTCCATGAATTTGTACATCTGCTAATCTTTTTCATTGGAAAAGTCAATATTTTGCAGCTGCATAAAATCTAATGCACCTGCTGTAATATTGTAAACACTCTATCTGAAGAACATCTTTCTTCCTCAAAGTTTTACTGAACGTCAGGGCAGGGACTTAAGGCTCCTCTCTTGCAAAAACAAAACATAGCTGGAGCACACACAAACGATGCTCAGTTTCCTCAGTGGTTTTCTCTTGCTGATTTCTTGCTTTGAGCTGGATGAACTTGCTTTAAAGTAAGTGGTGATCAGACAAATATTCAGCCCACAGTATACAGCCTGTGAAACCTATGAAACACACATCACGTCTTCATGCCTGTCCCTCTTTGAGCAAGGATGCGTCCATATATTTTTGACTTGTTCACTTGCCGGAAGGGGATGTTAATAATGGCGAGCTTATAATGAGCACTGGAAGTCATCAGCATCAACTCAATGGATTTGACTATGCCTGTGCCTTGACACCCAAGAATGTCTGGTCACAAGGAGGAGCATGTGCTGGTCTTTGTGACTGGCTTCAGACAGTAAGCAGTTGAGTTCTTCACAGAAGACTTCTTTGAGATCATCGGGGTTTGGCAGTCGCAAAAAGTCCCTTGCTAGCCTAGGGCACAAGAACATACGGCGATAGGCAGTCTGCATTCCTTGTAACGTTGTTCCGTTGGCAGTACCAACACTAGACATTCTTGGGGCATATTCAGGCTCCCCAATGCAAAAATAGGTTATAATGACTTACCCCAGTTGTTGTTTCACCTGAAAATCTGTTCTCACTCAGGGCTGCAATGTCAATTTGGTAACAGTCAAGCATCCTGGCAATAGCATCAGTACGTCGTTTTGGTCTGTCACGTTTGTCCAACGATGCTTGTTCATTCCATAGCCAAAGTACCATAGGCGAATTCGTTTTTGTCTTAATATTGTTTCAACTACATAAGTGGATACCCAAGCAGACGCGGTTACCGGTCAGGTGCTTCATGGGGTAGGCTTTGTGAAGGAATTCTCTCTTCTCTCCCACCTTGCCGGGTAAAGAAGCGTTGGCCTTAAAAGGGGCCGCCCTGCTGTGATGCTGAGATAGGAGCACTGCACCAGAGGCTCATCTGCAGTCACGAAAAGTCACTTTGCAATCCCCTCCCCACCCTTTAGATTACCGATACTCCAAGTTCCATTGCTGCAGATTCTGCCACGTGTTGAACAGTCTTACCAAGTGCAATTTTACGTTGTTTGGAATAGCCCTCTGCTAGGAAGATTTCCAGCCAAGGACCATGAGCTCTTTCTGCCCTGCGAATAGCAGGCGGACATTGTAGGATTTGCACAAAAACATGACACTGGAGAAAGGCTCTCTCACTGCTTGTGTAGACTGGTGGTTTCAGCGCAGAGTTTTTTCCCTCTCCTAAAATGGCTGTGAACCAAGGCTGAAGAGTCTAGTCTACCTGCAACTCCTGAGGGTGAGAGCGTCCAGCGCCTGAACAAGGAAAAAAAAGTTGCCATTGCCAAGAAAAAAGACTTACCCATCAACAAGGCATAAAACTTTCTACTGTTCCAAAAAGCCTATCATGGCAGAGGAATATTTCTATTTATTAACGACATGGAGGGGCAACTGACAAACCGATGATAAACTTTTGTTTTGTTGTGCTCTTACGGTAATTACGATCAAATGAGATAAAATGAAACCAAAACAATTGGTAAAAAATATGAAGAAATGTCAAATTTTGAGTATACTTGTCCATTTGCCGGCCAACCAGAAATCTGGAAAACAAATCTAGCAAGAGACGTGTGTAAATCAATTAACGCACAGATTAAAATCAGAGGCTGAAGTCCCAAGCCAGGTGCTAGTCAGATCAAGTGATGAGATCAGCGTCAGGAGACCAGACACATGCACGTAGTCAAGCACTCTCAGACACTGAAGTCAGGACTTGGTGAGATATCAGCATGCCGGCCTCTTTATTTAAATGCTCTTCTTCAGTCTTTGCCCTACTTTTTTGTCAAACACAACAACCAGCATGAAGACACTATTACAGTATGAGTTTCCCCAACGCACGCTGGGTGGTCCTACATTGTACATATTCTTAGTCCTTGGTGCTGCCAGGAACTCTGTGCTGTTTCATCTTCTGTGCCCCCTGAATGGTATTACTTCACCACGTTTATTCTCTTTGTCACACCGTCCTTCTTCTGTCCGGTCAGCCACCCCTGAGGTCGCCTTATTGCAGCCTCAGTACTAGCGATTAAGATCTAGCCATCACAAGGACTCGCTTCAGCAGGCACTGGATAGCTGCAAAGCTACTTCAGTGATGTCTGTTCTGACTGAACATATGTTCTACCAAATTTCATGCTGACTGCAGTAATTGCTATATCGTGGAGCCGGTGAACATCACCTTCTGACAGGCGCTCACCGCTTCCACATTCTACAAAGACTTGCCGATTCCGACGACTTCTACACAGACTCTTCGTGCGTCGTGGGTATAGATCCAAAGGTGTGACAGGGGCTAAAATCACAAGAGTGTGCGTAAAGGGCCATAGAAATTTAGACACATTTTCATGAAGATCGATGAGAAAAAAATATTTGTGTGCACTTTAGTTTTGGTCAAAGACCACCTGAGACTTACAGACAGTGCTGGACGGAAAACGCTAAGATCACCTCAGGAAACCTTTCATCGTAGCTGGACGGTCACTTTTATGCTCCAGTGGGCACGGAAAGTCGGGCTTCTTGTCGGGCCACCTCAGGGCATTAAATCAGAGGCCAGGTATCAACTCTGAGGATCATACCCCAAAGGTCATTTCACAGGAGGCCATAGCGTCAAAAAAAAAACCCTGCCCATTCTCGACACTAATGTCATCTCGGCAAAACACTCTAGGCCGGCACAGTCTCCCTACCCAAGAAACCTTGAAGTAAAAGCAAGCAATAAGGAAAATATAAGGGGAAAAGTTTCACCCAATCAGCTCTGTCTCCTCAGGGCTAAATGAGGAGGTGTCCTAGTCTCCAGCTCCACATGCTTCTTCTCCAAGGTAAGAGTCAACGATGGCCCAAAGGCGCAATTATCTTCTGCAAGACGTTTGTTTACTATAATAAATTATCTAGTTGAATCACCGGCTGTGCTAGTTCACTGGAAGTTGGTGTTGCTGCTAATTGCTCGAAATAATCCAGAAGACTCCTTGCACTGGCGACAAAACTATCTGGCGCCCTTAGCTATTAAACCAGAGTAGAGATTCCTTTTGATGAACCCAAGTATCCATAGGCCTCAGGCTCCCAATTTAATCTAAATGGTACAGCAGGGCGATAGACCTCACAGTTGACTAGGAGGTTACACCCTGTGCATGCAGTTATTCAATGTTAGGTGGGAAAAGTGATCTGGCTGGTTGGGACTTGTGTCTGTATCTTTGACCCAGCCAAGTACCACTGCCAAGAGACCCTTTGCCAGCTTCCTCAGAGCACGTTTATGCCGGTCGGTTTTTCCCAAAGCATCGTTTGTAGCACTCTAGGATCCACCACCCTGTCACCGTACTGAGGGTCTGGGCAATGATCCCGTCACTTAGGGTGGCTGTCCTGGGCTGTGGTGGGAAAGGACCACAGTGTGCCAGTGGAGAACGGGTTTAACACACAACAAATTTCAAACAAACCCTGCTTTAGTCTATGTCTGTATTGCCTTGATTTGCTCTGCCGCGAGATGCTGAAGGATGCCAAGTCTGAGTCCTACCTGCTATTGCTGTATCTGGTCGTGACAAAAGTGCCCGGAGACCATCACTTCTACCTTCAATGCTTCTCCCGGGATGAGTAAGTTCATGATCAGTGGATGGATGCCTTCCTTCACTTGTCCGTTAGGTTTATCTACTTAATGAATTCCTTAAACTCTATGGCAGATTGCTGCACAGTGGAGGATCGGCCTGGCTCGGATTCTCCTCGAGACAGACGCCTCCTTTTTAACCCTCCAAGAAGAGCGGTGTTCGACTCGACTCCCAGTTAGCAGTTGCTGGTGACTGACAGTGTGGCTACTCGTCTCGGAGGGGGAGTTGGCCAGGGCCAGATTCAAAGGCTACTTACCTCTCTTTGCTGAATACCTCTGCCAATCACGCCATTCGCCTTATTCACTGAATCAGGAAACAACGCGACTTCTTGTAGGACTACATCAAACTTTCAGTGATTCAGAAGACGACCAGATTTTCATCCTGAATATTCTTAAACTTGTTCTCGCTTGAATTCCAGTTGAATCCGTCCTTTACCGCACCCTCTGTCGTTCATCATCATGTCGCGAAGGGTGTTGTGACACATGTATGTGTGCGCGTGCAAGTAGACCAGTTGATTTGGAAGCGTCTTGTTCGTTGTTTTATCGTCCTGTGCAACTTCAGTGGTATTATTCTCAAGCCGTTCATTCCGGCTACCCCTTCACAGCACATACTGGACTGTCCCGTTGCAGCCCTGGCACAGGCAATCCACAGTCAGCAGCAGTTCATCATGAGGGAACTCACCGGAGGGATTCTGCATCACTGTTGAGTCACTAAGTTGGTGTTTAGAAGTACCTGTTCTAATCTAGCATACTCAGAACGCCAACTTCTAATCTCTAATGGTAACATCAAACGCTTAGTCGCGCAGCCAGTTGAGCGCCCCCTTCCTGAGCGAGCCACGAATCTTTCCGAAAACCTGGAGAGCTGGGCATGACGGCCATGGACTTTGAGCCTCGTGTATGCTAATCATTGAGAATGAGGGTGATGACGACGATGATGTGGGGTTCAGAGACACGCGACAGTCGTAGGACTGTACTCAGCGAGTCCTTTCATAATGATTACATCCTGGCAGCCAGGCCCGAGAGGTACAGACACCTGCAGCTGGTCAGGAAATTAGAGAAGCCTGCTCGGAGACGCATTCTTTTTATGAATTAAACTCGATCGTGTTGTCCCAGTCTTTCCATTTGAACCAACAGCAAACTCATCTCTGTACAGGACCAAACAGACCAAGGCCAAATAATCTTACAAATAAATGGCTTTGTGGGGAATCGAACCCATGATCTCCCAGACCGCAGTCTCCAACACTAGCCGCTGCACCATTGCGGTTGTTGGTGTTGTTGTTGTTACTATTCTGTATGATGGCATTGTATGCTATGGCATCATGGGTAACGTTTTTGAATGTTCTTTCTCTTGGTTTCTTTTTTTTTAGTTGGAATAAAGTTGTCTTCTAAAAAAATCGATGTAAGATAGTTGTGGCGTTTACATGTATCATTTCCCTACTGTAGAGAATCATCTTGGTTATTACCAGCACGGCGAGGTAAACTAGCTGTTCACACCTGTGTGGAGAAAGAGTTGGAGTTGAATATATATTAGTTTACTGTCCAAGAGCAAAGGAGGTTATTAGCAAAACTGGTGACGATACTTCATCTGATGGATCCGGTTCCCTGTCTCTATCTAGACTATTAAATGACTGGTTTTATCTTTACACAATTTGCAAAAGTTTGTCACATAGTTCAGCTGGTATTTATCTTTAAATTTGTTTAACATTTTTCTGAGTGGTTAACCGTTCGTCCTTCTGCACATTAATTGACCTGCATCGTACTACCTATCCAAATATGATTGACTGTGCTCAAGAACTGACAAAGTGGTCCATTGGACGCTCTCCTTATAATTTTACATATTGTGTAATTGAATTTTTTTTCACTTTAAATAATGTTTTCCCGGGGTGCGGCGGGGGGTGCTTTATTTGTTATTGTAATTGAATCATACAGGCATGCACATGTTCACACACACACACGCGAGCACGCGCGCGCGCATGCGTGCGCTCACACTCACACACACTCACATCGTTAAACTGAAGAAC
The DNA here is from genome assembly GCA_018398815.1 of Conus ventricosus. NCBI lineage: Eukaryota > Metazoa > Mollusca > Gastropoda > Neogastropoda > Conidae > Conus > Conus ventricosus. Next base: position 40,324,308 of record CM031612.1, on the reverse strand, counting down.
AACAACATTCACACACACACACCACACACACACACACACACACACACACACACACACACACACACATACACACACGCGCGCGCGTGCGAACTGGAGAGAGAGAGAGAGAGAGAGAGAGAGAGAGAGAGAGAGAGAGAGAGAGAGAGAGAGAGAGAGAGAGAGAGACAGCATGCTCACCTCTGATTGTGACGGTCGTAAATCAATACCCGCTCATGTCATAAATCTTAATGTTTAAAAAACTCCTGTGCGAAAGCAATAAATTGTTGCATTGTCTAAAGAATGACTGTCAGACAGCGGAAGACGAAGTGCCATTTTAAAATTTGACCTTTCCATCTTTTTTCCTCCTTTTCAGATAAGTCTGAACGCAGATCATGCTGTATGTTGCGTGCAAGTGTAAGTAAGGGTACATACACCAACAACACCATGCTATCAAATCAGTTTTCATGACATTTTATATCGTACATCCATGTGGAGATTGCATAGAAAAAATACTGTTTTACCAGAATCTGTCCACAGACTTTCCTGTTATTTGAACGATTTGAAGGCTGTGAAAGTGTGATAAGTTTGATGGAGGCGTAAGGCTTTGAGTTACTGGACTACAGCTAGACGACTGAAACTGTGCAGCGGTTTCTTGGAACCATTACGTCCCTCAAGCTCTTTGAGCTTGATAATCAACAACTGATGATGTAATTAGAAGATGGGGACACACACACACACACACACACACGCACAACGCACACACACACAACACACACACACACACACACACACTTCGATTTCATTCTGTTCTAGGCCATGATATTACTTTAACTTAAGAATGTCCAGCAGAGGTACGAACAAAGAGAGAGACTGTGTGAAGTCAGGAGATTTCAAACCTGTTCGAATGTCAGCTGCGTTGTTCTGTTCTCTTGGGCATTCTCCAGATCCTGGATTCCTCCCCCATGTCCACAGTCTCTTTGGCGACTTGGTTGTCTGCACATCGCTACTTTGCAAACTAATTCCGTGAACGCCAAACGGATTGAACCCACTCGATCTTGATGTCAAATACACATGTAACTGAATATAAAATGAAGTGGGTTTCATGCGGTATGAAGATTAATCAGAAACTTAAATGTTTGTTTCTAGATTCTTTAAGCTTCGTAATTGTAATCTCTCTCTCTCTCTCTCTCTCTCTACTTCTCTCACTCTTTTCTCTCTCTCTCTCTCTCTCTCTCCCCTCTCTTTTGTGTGTGTTGTGTGGTGTGTGTGTGTGTGTGTGTGTGTGCTTGAGAGAGAGAACGACAGAGAGAGGGAAGAGAGAGAGAGAGAGAGAGAGAGTGTGGTGTGTGTGTGGTTGTGTGTGTGTGTGTTGGTGTGGTGTGTGTGTGGTGTCTGTGATATAATTCACCAAATTCTGCAATCTACTTGCTATCTACCGATTACAGATTTGAAAAAAAAATCAGAGATGAAGAAAGTTGATAGTTGTAATTACGGAGAACTTAAAGATGTTGAGAGACAAAAGGCAAGAAAGTCTGAATCAATTTTGCTTGAAGAGATGGCGACAAAAAAAAATGCGGAGTGAAACTTACTGAAAATGCTGTGTGTGAGATGGGTGGGGGAAGAGGGTGGGGAGGAGCAGACTAAGGCGACGACGAAGGGGAGAAGAGGAGGAACTGGGAGCTCGCCTGCTTTCTGATTTCACACACATACTCTCTCTCTCTCTCTCTCTCTCTCTCTCTCTCCTCTCCTCTCTCTCTCTCCTCTCTCTCTCTCCTCTCTCTCTGATCGACTCGAGAGAGCAGATCAGAGGTTTTCTGTAACAAAGTTTGATTTTCTGTTTTCAAATCATCCACCTTTTTCTTTCAAGTCCAACATATCCTTCTGTAACTCAACATACTGTTCTCTCAGTCCTGTCACACATCGTTCCACTTCATCGAGCTTACTGTTTGTTGTGGCCTTCTGAACTTTCATGGACTGCAGTATCTCCACAACATCAGCAAGGGTAGGCTGCCGGGAAGGTGAAGGTGATGACTGTCTGCTGCCCTGGATGCCGCGGTCCTGTCCAGGCTCGTCCGTCCACTGCTGCCCAGTCTTGACTGCCTCAGGCTGTCCTTGGGTCCGGGGTTCTGCTCCACGTCTCCGCACCTCATCAGCAAACCGCCCCAGAACAGCAGGGTGAGGAGCAGGCCAAGGGCGACACCGTCCAACCTGCTCCGCGGTGTCAACATGGCGATGCGCGCGGCTTTCTTTATCCCTGGCCCTCTTCATCATGAACGACATGAAAACTGGCAAAAAGCAGCCGCATGTCGCTCGAAAAGCGAGTGGAGTGGATGGCATGCCTCAGGATGAATCAGCTGGCAGAAAATGGCGACCCTGACTGGCTTCTGTCTTCGTCAAGATGCAAGAATCGGCGGAGCGTTGAAACATGCGACTTCTGCGCATCAGTGTCAGGTCACGCCCCCAGAAAGAAAAACTGACGACCTTGAGGGCAGATCCAAAAGGAATAATCTAATATTTTATGGAATAGACAGAGAGCAAAACGAATCCAATGAACAATGTGCAACCACATTACATGACGTCATTGCTAATAAGCTGGATATAAGCGGTGACATCCAATTTGACAGGGTCCATCGTTTGAACAACAAACCAGATTCCCCGATGATCGCAAGATGCACATTTTATAAAGACAAAGTACAAATTCCAGTGTGAAAAAGAAATTGCAGGGTACCAGAATTTTTGTAGGAGAAGACTTCTCCTTCCGAGTGAGGGAGATAAGACGCAAACTGTCTCCCCACCTGAAAAAAAGCCAGAAATGATGGGAAGAGGGCCACGATGGTGTTTGGCCACCTACTCATTGATGGTCAGAAGTACTTCCTTGGCGAGGGGGACAGTTTGCGTGAATCCAGATAGGATTCTGGCCGGCCATTTTCTGGACTTAATTCTCCCTTTGATAGGAACACGAGAGGTAACAAATGTAACCCAACACCGTCTGTACGCTTACCTGTTCGTCATGTCAGTGACACGCTTGAACTCTGCGATGTTAATCAGGTCAGCAAGGCCGTGTCGTGTCGTGACAGCGTGAGTGAGCACGTGCAACACACACCGAGCGCAAAACCAAAACGTGTTTCTTTTTTGTTGTGGAACGTAAACGGACTGTTATCAAAAATATTTGACTCTGGTTTCATTCTTATGTTTGTCAGTTCGATTTTGTTTGTTTAGTTGAGAAGTTCATTGAGGACTGTCAGTTGGACTTATTTACCGGGTACAGACTATTTTGTAAACCTGCCGTTAAATTTACTAAACATGGTAGACGATCGGGAGGACTTGTTTGTTTAGTAAGGAATGATCTTTTCCCGTACGTTAAAAGTATTGATATGGATCATGTTAATTGTTGCATGTTTTTGATCAGTAAAGAGTTATTTGGATTAGGTAAAGATAGTCTGTATGTTTGCACATATATACCACCAGAAGGATCTCCATTTTACACTTATTTTGATATTGACAATGGAATTAGTATGCTTGAAGAATGTTTAAACCGATTTTCTGTTGCAGAATGATGTGTATGTTATTTAAAATGGATATTTGAATAGCAGAACAGCTGATGTTTCTCAAGATTATATTGTACAAAATACGTTTGATCCACAGTTCAGTAATTTGTCCTATAATATGGTTCGACATTCAAATGACTGTACTTTGAACAACTATGGTAAATTATTATTGAACATGTGCATTGCATTGGATTTGAGTATTTTAAATGGCGTGTGCAAAGGCGACTATGAAGGTTGCTACACATTTATATCTGACTCTGGAAGCAGTGTCACAGACTATTTCGTACTCTCACGTGAACTTTTTATGATTTTGTTTGATTCTTGTGAATTATCTATAGCTGACCGTATTGATTCCGACCATTTACCAGTGACAGCATGTGTTGTTCTTGCCAAGGAATGTTCACTTGATATGTGTATCCAAAAGAGAATTTTGTCATACACAAACTTGTATGGGACGAGAAGTGTGCAGCTACATATACCAGTATTTTGTGCAGTGAAGAAACGCGCACAAAAATTGATCTTGCAATTGATTTGATTGATGTTAACGTAAATAATGCTCTTAAAGTTTTTAATGATTGTATAAGAGAAAGTGCTGGATCCATGAAAACATGTATATCATTTAATAACAATGGAAGTTCATGTAAATGGTTTGATATAGAATGTAAACTTTGTAAAAAAAAAAAATAACATTAGAAGATTGTTACAGATATGTCGTCGCTCAGTAAAATTAGAAAAGAAAACAGAAACAATAATCGAAGTGAAAAATGAATATGTAATTGCCAGACGTGAATATAAAAATTTACTAAAGCGGAAGAGGAAACAATTCAACAAAGCTTTACTAGATAAACTGGTAATGACAGTGGGAAACCAAAAAGAATTTTGGGACGTTGTTCATAGCGCGTCCTTCAAAAGAAAGCAGCCTAGAAATAATATATCAGTCGACTCCTGGTTTCAACACTTTAAAGCCTTGCTGGAGACGGATGCTGACAACACAGTAAATGAGTATTCAGCTGAAGTTGAAATGGAAGGCTATATGAATCGTCCGATCTCTAGAGATGAAATATTGCTAGCACTTAGAAAACTAAAAAACCATAAAGCAGCTGGTCCCGATGGCATTATTGCCGAGCTTTTTAAGAATTCGAATGATCAAGTTGTATACTTCCTTCTGAAATTGTTTAATGAGCTATTTGATAATGGTGTTTTCCTGAGAACTGAGGACTCTCTGCTGCCACGCTCTCCACGAGTTTCTTTCTACTAATGGTGTGTTTCCTGAGAACTGGTTTGAATCTGTTATTCAACCTATTTTTAAGAAGGGTGATATCAATGATCCTAACAATTATAGGGAATTTCCTTGAGCGATGTTAGTAGTAAATTATTTGGCATAGTGTTAAATAATAGACTGCAAGAATGGGTGGATGAACACAATATCACAGGTGATTATCAAGCTGGATTTAAGAGAGGATACTCAACAGTCGACCATATGTTTTCTTTACTAACTCTCGTACAGAAACATTTTTGTTATAATCGAAAATTGTATGTTGCATTTATTGATTTCTAAAACGCTTTTGACACGATAAATCGAAATATTCTTTGGCCAATTCTCTTAAAAAATGGCATTAAAGGTAAATTATTCAGATGCATTAAAAGCATGTACAATGATGTCAAAGCCAGAGTTCGATGTGGTTCTATGTTAACTGATTACATTGCCTGCACATCAGGATTAAGGCAGGGAGATGCTTGCAGCCCTGTTTTGTTTTCTCTTTTCATTAACGAACTGGCGGTTGAAGTAATTAATAAAGGAAGACATGCGCTCGATTTTCACTAGATGCATTCGAATTATTTATTCTGTTGTTGGCTGACGATGTCGTTTTGATGTAAGAGACAGTTACAGGTCTGCAAACACAACTGAACAGCTTACAACATGCCGCTGCATCTCTTCAACTTAAAGTTAATATGACTTAAAGCAATATCATAGTATTTCGGAAGGGTGGATATTTGAGTGCGAGAGAAAAATGGTTGTATAACGGTGAAAGACTGCCTGTGGTTAATGCGTATAAAATATTTAGGAATTTTTTTCTCTACGCGCTTGAGTTTCACTGCTGCATGCAAAGACCTTGCAAGCAGAGCTAAGAATGCTTTGATTTATGTTCTGAAAAGGTTATATATGTTAGATAACAACTCTTAATTTATTTATGAAATTGTTTGATTCTCAGATACAGCCAGTTGTGCAGTATGGCTCTGAATTATGGGGCCTAGACAATGCTGTTGTCCATTGTGAATCAGTCCATTTATTTGCGTTGAAGAAATTTTTAGGAGTAGACAGGCGAACACCCAATGACCTTGTTTATGGTGAAACCAATCGCTATCCAAATATATATAAATTCTGCTGTTAAGTGTATTCGCTACTGGCTTAAGCTGATACAAATGGAGAATCACAGGATTCCACGTAAAGCTTATGATATGTTATTTGACCTTGATGTAAAAGGTAAGAAAAATTGGGTAACAAATGTGCGCTTATGTTTGTTTAAATATGGATTTGGATTTGTTTGGGCAAGTCAAGGCGTTGGAAATGTTCATGATTTTATATGTTGTTTCACGCAAAGGATGATTGACTGTAGGTGGCAAACTTGATCCGATCATATTCAAACTGGTGATAGATTGAGCTTGTATAGAGCTTTTTGCAGCGACCACAGCTTAAAACCTTACTTACATTTAGATATTGATAGGCACTTAAAATATATTACGACTAGATTTAGGCTCGGGATTTCTGAGCTGGCTTTACATCGCTTCCGATACAAAACGTCTATGTTCAACGATTTAATTTGCCCCTTATATACTGAAGGCGAAGAAAGTGAGGTGCATTTTGTTCTCTGTTGCCCAGCTCTAAACATATACGAGAAACTTTAATTAAGCCTAAATACTATAGACATCCTTCACTGTTTAAACTGAGTTTGCTAATGTCATCGACCAAACCTGAAGATGTGCGTAGTCTTTCTTTGTTTTTGTATAAAGGATTTAAAATGAGAGATGTTATGACTTCTTGAAAGGTACATGAATACATTTATATCATCGTTAACTTGTATTTTGAATCTGTTGTATATCTTTACTCAGTTTCATGTTCACATTCCCCTTCATGATGGGCTGAAGCCTAATATGAATAAAATATCTTGAGTCTCGAGTCTTGAGTCTCTCTCTCTCTCTCTCTCTCTCTCTCTCTCTCTCTCTCTCTCTCTCTCTCTCTCTCACACACACACACACACACCACACACACACACACACACACACACACACACACACAGGCCTGACCTGACCAGCGCCTTTGCGTACATATTTTACATGCCGGGCAGAGTAGCCTAGCACAAACGCATGACTGTAACCAAAGGCCACCGCTTGTGATGGTCAATGTAACGCCTGTGCAAACTTCTCAGCTGCTTTCTAATTTCTTAATGTCAGAACTATAGAATCTGTACATTGTGTCATCGCCATAGCTATAAGATGATGTGTTCTCTGTCGGAAGAGTCAACATCGTCACAAACATTTCTGAATCGATAACAGAGGAAACATCCGCCATTCTGCGGAATTCTGCAGCATTACCTGATGATAGGAGCAAGAGGTTAACTTCAATTCTAGAAGGCAAGGTCTTGCTTATTTCGTATTCGTACCTATCAGTCAACTAACATTGTAACGTTCTTAAGGTTTAAAAGGGGGTTCAATAGACTTCATTAGCATGCCCCTTCCCCTTCCTACTAGCTGCCGAGGCAAAGTGGGTGACTGTTAAGGCATATGGACATTTTCAACAATAATTATTAGTAAAGCACTCCTTAAACTATCGTTTGAACTTTTCTCTGAACCTCAAAGTCATTGTTATGATAAGGTTGTTATTGGTTTTTTTCAACTCCAGCCCCAAAATGAATTTGAGGTACCCCCCCCCCCCCCCGGCACCATTCGAACTTTTGATTTGTGCACGTGTTTTTTAAACAAACGTAACAGAAAGAAATACTTTTCCACTGAACGAAAGAAACAAACAAATAACAGCACACACACGACATGTTTCGACCTCTTTGGTCTTCTTCAAGCAAGACAAACGAAACAACATTTTGCGTCCAGTTTAAGGAGATAAATGATTGTTCGTTCGTTTTCATGGTTTTGAATTGTTTGTCTTGCCTGAAAAAAGTCCAAAGAGATCGAAACATGTCTTGTGTGTGCTGTAATTTGTTTGTTTCTTTCAAATTTTAAAAATTATGTGTAAGGCTCCGCCAAAAATATGTAGACAATTGAATCACAAGACAAATCGCGACGAGTTTCGACCTCTTAGGCCTTCTTCAGGCAAGATACACAACACTCAAGGACAGCAAAAATGAACGAGCAGTCACTTATCTTCTTCCAGTTTGGCGCGAGATGGGGGTACACTGGCCAGTAATAGAGATGTGTAAACACTTGAAAGATAAACAAAAACAGACAAACAATGACTGTGATCCCGATCAATGTTGAACTTGATTTTAGCGGATGACATTGCTCTTCTGTCTGAAATACTGCTACCTAAATACAATAAAATAGTTTAAGTAGAGCTTACTCTTTTTCGCAGTTTGTGGTTAGCGGATGATATTGCTCTTCTGTCTGAAATACTGCTACCTAAATACAGTAAAACAGCTTAAGTAGAGCTTCCTCTTTTTCGCAGTCTGTGGTTTGCAATGCTGAAAGTTATATCGTTATGTTTAATTAGAGTGACTTTTAAGAGATGATATTGCTCTTCTGTCTGAAGCGCTGCTATCTAAATACAGTGAAACAGCTTTAGTAGAGCTTCCTCTTTTTTGCAGTTAGTGGTAAGCAATGCTGAAAGTGATATCGTCATGTGTGATAAGAGTGGCTTTTAAGAATTACAGAAGACTGCTTTCATGAAGACGATGATACGCCTGTTCTGTAAAAAAAAATGTTTAAGACATTTTTCAACAAGGTTGTGTTGCATTGTGGCTCGCGCGGATCAGTCTAAAGCAGAAGTATTCAATCACTTGATTTTTGTTTTTCAAGGCCAGGCTAGGCTTCACAGTTAGCCGCACATAAACTTACAGTTTCTGACAAACTCCTTTTAACATAAAAAGATGCTTGTGTAATATATGTTCGAATCTCACTGTTCAGACAACAGGCCAAATTATTTCCCATAAGGAAAATAATTCCCAGCAAAGAAACTAAATCAATCACTTAACACAACGCTGCCCTCCCCCAGAGGACACGTATTTCTCACTGAAGGGAAACAACCATAACATTGTCTGTCTCTGTCGCTGAAAAGAAGGCTTTCAGCAGGCACACCAATCAAGACACGCTCATCCATACAACTGTGACGACATGTTCTCCACATTCTCACTCATATTCACAATGTTTTCCCCATGTTGCTTGAATACAACAGCGGCTGAAATGCCAACAGCGCCAACGACCCCGATAAAGATGGCTACGCCGAGTGTGGTGAGATATGAGTGTATGTGTTATCTGTGTAACTGTAACACAGCACCTTTTTCACCAAGCACTGGTGATACCTGCCGTGCACAAATTTGTGACACTGTTACCAGTCACATAATCACCATAAATACACACTTTTGTTTAAGCTGCTGATATTGTTTACCCCTTTGAAGTAAAGGCTGTAAGGAGGCGATTGTTTAAAAAAAAGCATCTCTCTCTCTCTCTCTCTCTCTCTCTCTCTCTCTCTCTCTCTCTCTCTCTCTCTCTCTCTCTCTCTCTGTCTGTTGTCTCTTCTCTTCTCTCTTCTCTCTTCTCTTCTCTCTCTCTCTCTCTCCCTTCGGTGTGTGCGTTTGTGTGTGTGTGTGGTGTGTGTGTGTGTGTGTGTGTGTGCGCGCGCGCGCGGCGAGTGTGCGTGTTTGCCACATTCACAACGATTTTATCACAGTTCATTAGGTCAGCTCTAAAAGTCGCCCACAACAGCTACTAATTTTGTCAGTAATCTCAGTCAGTTTCTCTCAGCTACAGGTGACCCTAATACAATGAATGCGACCAGCGTTCGTCCTATTGATACAAGTGACATGAAGGTACCTGATGAACCTATTTCCCCTAAGTCAACAACAGCCAGTGACACAAACTGTTCTTACTGCAACTGGAACAGAGTGCATCGTCAAAGCTTACACTTGACGGATGATAAGGGTTACGTGCAATGGTCTGAACCAGCTAGAAGTTGCAACTGTGACCGAGAAATCTCCTGGCACATCAAACCAACTAAGAACAACGCTGGCATAGTGTTCCACTTTCTTCACTTCAGTTTGAAGTGGTATGAAAGTCTGGAAATGTACAGAGGAGATCAACGCACAGAAGACAAACTGCTGTTGAGACACCCAAGTCTGACCACCGCTGTTCTACTGCTGCCTCACAGTGAAATTACAGTGTGGGTCCGGGCCATGCCGTGGCCTTTCTTCATTGTGGAGAATGACCCATCCAGCTTCAGCTTCAACTACACCACTCATCCTCTGCACCTTCTGCCTACGCCTTCAATGAATTCCACTGTAAGGGTCCTCGTAGCCACTTTCATTGCGAAGACACATATGTACAACTGTTCCTCTGCCACCATCCCTGACTACATCCGGTGTGACATGGTACAGCAGTGTGTAGGGGAGAGGATGAACCTGCTGACTGTCCCTACAGGTCTGTGTCCTGTGATCACCCGTGGTTTCCCCTCCGTCACCGCTGTCTTCAAGTCATCAGGACATCGAAACAAGACCCGCCTCAGTCTTGTCATCGGCTGCCCAGAGGAGGACTGGCCATATTACCAGAGCCTGTGACACGGACGTTGCTGGGGATGGTAATCGCTCGCACTGGCATTTCAAGAATGTGTCTTGCCGTTGATTTAAACAGCATGTCCACAAAAAGTGAATTTCATCAGATCAAAACACAGTACAGACACATGCTACAATGGGGAGGAGGAATTACGGATCATGGAGATCCACCACCACGCCTTTATAAATCAAATTCAAGATTGGGGCTTCTCTTCTCAAACGGAGAAAGTGTTACAAAAGAACTTGAACTGGAATGCCAGTCTAGCAGTGTGAGTGGGCTGCTGTGCATGAAGACAGGTGAATACTCTGAGGACCGTGCTCCGAACAAGTCCCAGACCGTCAACATTTCCACCAACTCCAGCACTGCTTTGCCGCCTGTTCTCATTAATTCAACTCACGGCCTGAAAGACTGCAGGAACGGCTCTGTGGTGTTCCAGTTTCAGCCATGTCCCCAGGAAGGCAGTGACCAGCTCCTGTCTCCCAACAACTTCACGCTGTTTGACTGTGCTCTGGGAGGACAGGTGCACTATTCCTTGGTGTGTGATGGACACATGGATTGTAAGGATGGCAGTGATGAGATGGGCTGTGACGTTTCCAGACAGACCACATTGTCCGAATCTTATTTCTTATGTGTAAATGGCCTGGCCATATCTTCCTCAAAAGGTAAGCGTCGCAGGAAAACAAAGAAGAGAGAGAGACAGAGAGAGAGAGAGAGAGAGAGAGAGGAGAGAGAGAGAGAGAGAGAGAGAGAGAGAGAGGGGGGGGGGCACTGATATCGAATGAATTTTGACACGTAATTAGTTTGGAATTGTAAAATCCTCACATGATATCTACGAACAAGCATACTTACACGCATGCATAGAAAAAGGAAAGTTAGTATTGGGAGGCTTGAATTTAAAAATTTGATCCCTGAGGAACTGTAGATATAGCATGTCATTGGAATGCGCTGTATCAGCTGAGTCTTCTTGGCACTGATGCAGACAGACAGACAGAGAGACGAATACGGAAAAATTATTCATGTATAGGCCATTCCCTCATGAGGGAGTACATATAAACAAAAATAATGACATCTCCCCAAAATGCAAAATGACATTATCAGCAATGCATTCCAAAATGCATTCACGATACATTAGAACGCAATTTGAACGCTTCATACAAATATATTGACACGTTTCTAACAGTCTGTTCATGGTTAGATAATATGAGCAGTCAGTCTAAACTGAGTAGGATCAATGCTTAGCTCTTACATCGTTCCAAAACAGAGCTACATAAAAGCAAATACAGTTAATTTTCTTTTTCAGTTTGGCAAAGCCGACATTTCATATTAGAATTACCATTTGTCTTGTACCGAGATACAAAGCAAAGGGATAAATTCTGTTCATGTTGAAACAGACTGTCATTACTATACGCAAAAATGAACAAAGAAACGTTAGAAACAAAGTGCATCTAGAAAATAGGATAAGGAAATAAAGGACATAAGGTTATGAGGACAAGAAGGTTAAACAATAGGAGAATAAGAAGAAGAAGAAGAAGAAGAGAAGAAGAAGAAGAAGAAGAAGAAGAAAAAGAAGAAGAAGAAGAAGAAGAAGAAGAACAACAACAACAACAACAACAACAACAACAACAACATGTGTTGATTCTGTTGCGGTCTGTACACAGCTCCCTTTTGCGGTTCGAATTCGGGCTCAGATCAACCAAAGGATTCTTTTCCCCTCCCAGAGGAGTACAGTTACAGCTGTTACAAAAGAATAGAAGAGTAATGAGAAAGTTTCCTTCTTTCCTTCACCAGGAACCTACTATTAGTTCAAAGGTTGTATCCTACGCAACTGTCGGACATATTTACACATACACGCACACAGCACGCACGCACGCACGCACGCACGCACGCACCACACCACACACACACACACACACACACACACACACACACACACCGTACGTACACACACACACACACACACACACACACACACACACACACACACGCGCGCGCGCGCGCGCGCGCACACACACACACACAAACAGTCAGGTGGAAATACTGGAACAAAGTCTGTTCTTGAGGGTATTTCCTTTTCAGTTCTAATGACATACTTTTAATTTATATAACTGAGATGTTCTTAGTTGGTCTTTTTGTCAGAAGAGCACTTAGTTTTATCATACAAAACTGAATAAGATTTTTTCCCACTCTGTTTAGGTCTGGTACACGGGAGGCAGATAGAGGTAAGGTTTGGGCTCCAGATGCTGCGATGGGGGTTGACTGGGGAGGCGGGGAAACAGAGGTACTGTTATTACAGGGAAGAAAATTTGAAAAATACGTATCCTCTTTCCCCAGGCCACCCCCAACCCACCTGTCCCACACACACAGCGAAAAATAATTTTTGATAAAAAAAATCCCCAACTGATTCGAGAAAATCTCCATCAGTCCACCCTCTCCCCCCTTCCCCACCCTGCACACGCACACGCACGCACGCACGCGCGCACACACACACACACACACACACACATGAACGCACAAACGCGCGCACGCACGCACACTCGCACACACATACACACGCGCGCGCGCGCACGCACACACACACACAGACAACACACACACACACACACACACACACACACATTCTACCATGAAGGTTCAAATCATGCATTAAAATTCAGAATTGAATGTGAATGACTTGGAAGCCAGAATAACGAACAGTCAACTGAATTAGTTACTTCTAGAACAGTTTCAAATGCAGCATGCCGAAATTTCGGTCAACCGCCACGAAGAAGGCTGTATCTTAATTAAAAGCCTGAATTCGATCCGCCTGCCTTTCGGAACAAAGCAAAGAAAACTTTGAACACTACAGAATATCAGTTTGATTGTCAGACAATATGCTATACGGAATATTGGATAATACTACACTCGGGTTTCTCCACTGAATCGTTTGTCAGACATAACGTCGCCAATACCATATTTTTTTAAGCCACAAACACGTTTCTTGTGCTGGTTTCTAGCACTTTGGTCTGGGACATTGGAAGCCGGTGGGAAGCCAGTCTTCTAACACAGCTAGGAGACAGTCAGGATACCGAGATCGAATGGAACAAAGAATTGACAACTTGGCCAAAGTCTATAGTGTATGTAGAAATAGATGTTGAACAATTTACTAGTGGGAGAAAAACATGTGCAGGCTAACAATTCCTCCAACATTATATTAACAATGACTTGGCAAAGATACATATATATTATATATATATATATAACAAACTAATAAATTCCAAGGATAAGTACCGCGCACCGTTCCAGCAATTTACAGAGCAGTTTGGGGTTGCAATGACTGCAAGATATTGAATTATAAACAAAGCTTGCTCTTATGTCTTAGATTGACGAAATAAGCATTCATATCTGCAGTGGTAGATGATTCTGCCTAACTAACAGTATGTGCTTGAGTGGGTGAATGGAGAAAAATAAAAATAAATGCTTCTAAAAATGAACCTTCAGCAAGCTTATAGTCTCCAAGGGGGGAGACATCCTCCAATAGGGAGGGAAACTCACT
>CM031612.1:40262972-40300472 GCA_018398815.1 Conus ventricosus | reverse complement strand
GTGTGTGTGTGTGTGTGTGTGTGTGTGTGTGTTGTGGCTGATGTTGCCGCTCTCCTGCACAGCTCCAACCTCCACCAACTCATTCACTTCATACTTTGTTCTCTGTTCCCCTGGGTTTTTCACCATGTTTATTCCCCTCTACTGTCCGTCTTTGTTTTTATTTTTTCTGTTGTTTCTAGGTGGAGACGTAACGGATTCATCCACAAGGCGCAACGGTTTTGACGTGATTATCACCCTGAGTTATATAATCCGATCAAGAATGACAGAGTTTTTGACACCAACGTTGCTGACCATGAAGCGATCAGGTAGTAACATTCGGGTGGGTTTTGTGCTGAGAGAAGGGATCCGCCTCACAACATCAGGTTTGCACGACTTGGATACAGTGACCGAGAAAGACATCATTGATCTTGTCGAGACCCTGCAAAACAAAACCGATGACTATTTTTTGTATCCCGGATTGTCACTTAGAGTGAGTTATGATAAACACCGTATCCTGGCCTTTATCACTCCTTTCATTTGAGGTCAATAAACATGAAGTGTGATCCAGGAGGTTCAATGCCACTTGTCAAATCCAGACATATTTACTAACATACTAACAAGATTCAACGCCTATCTTGCGCTGAAGAGATTGAAGAGAAGTGATTGCTCGTTCATTTTCGTTGTAATAATTGTTTTGTATCTTGCTTGATGAAGGCCTAAGAGGTCGAAACGTGTCGTGTTTTGTCTTGTGATTCGTTTGTCCACGTTTTTGGGCGGTTCGCTAAAATTTATTTGAGATTAACTGACCAACATTTTTTTTTAAAGCAGAACCTTTTAGTGGCTCTGTATATTGTTATCAACGTTGCAAATTAAATATAAATGCATTCAATATTCCTGAGTGGCGGATGCTGCATGGCCAGGACAACTATATTTAGCTTGTTTACTGATACAAAAAGGTGTTGATGGGATTACGGGTTAGTGCTTGTATGTCGCTCTGTAAAATGCAATCGATTCATTTATGTATCCGACGTCTGCGTTTTCCCTGCTCCGTTTACTTGTTCCGACCATCACTTGTGATGGGACTACGAGTTGAACATGGAAAGTACTAAAAGACTGTCCAAAATGAAAGCAGCTCTGGTTTATCAATTTCATTGCTAAAAACACACAATCACAAATGAAACATAACTGCTTTCATTATTCCCGAGTGTCGGATGCTGCATAGTGACGTCATCTATTTTCAGCCTGTTTACTGATATAGAAAGGTGCTGACGGGAATACAGGTTATCTATTTTTCGGCTACAGTGATAGGGACCCTTCTTGGCGTTCGCTGTGGAGTAGCTCGACCCGTTAAAGAGTGAAAACGGCAACAAAACTCCGACCTTATAAAGAATTCATCGTTTTCCAAGAGATCATGTTAACTGGCCATCCACTTGTGTGTAAAAAGAAGAAGAAAAGACAAAACAGCATAAATAAAAGTAGGATTTATTCGAATAAAAATGTACAGTGCACATGAACATTAGATCACTGATCTTTGAATTGTGCAGATAGTGAATGACACTGGGGCGTGACTAGTGTGAAACATCGTTTATGATGAAGTGAATGCACTCGCAATACTCATCATCACACACCCAGAACTGAAATAGGACAACTCAGTAATTCCATTTTGTTAAAGAATTATTTAGTCCTTCATCATATACGCTTCTTTACAATCACACGTGTGAATATGGTCAATTTTTTTTAAACAGGGTGGAAAAGGTAATCCAAGAAAAGGTCAAATTCACTCTATGGTCAATAACTGTAGACTTAGAGAAAGTAACTCAGCACATGATTTGGTCGTGGAGGGGGGGGGGTCTGATGATACGCGGTAACTCCGGATAATTTTCCTTGTGGTCCGTGCCCGGATGTGTGAGTTTTCAGCGAGACTAAGCATTTTCCAGTAAAACAAGGTAAAGCTGGATTAGCCGGTCAAAAACCTCTCGGCAATTCTCCCGCAACTAGTGATCAAACAGACATGCTTTTGCGATCTTCCAGCAAAGAACATGATGGTTCAGTAGAGAGAGCTCTATCAGTATTAGATGATTTCGTTTGATTTTTGGCTTGGACGGCAACCCTTCATTATGGTAAAAATGGATCTGCTACCACCCAAAAATGTATTTTTCGTAAAAAGAAAAAGAAATCTTAATTACAGAGTGTACATAATTAGCATTTCAGACATAGATCTGGGGTTTTATAGGTTCATTTTTACTGTTCAGTACATTTGAAGCCATGTGATTTTTAATCTGCACCAAGTCTAGTTTTCTAAAGTGAAGGATTCTATGGTTTTAAGTCTTTTGTGCTGAGATGCAATTATACTTTTTGAATAATCAAACAATGTATGACTCGATGTTTCAGAGCTGAAACTCGACTTCACGGTCCGATTTCTAAGCCAAACCTATACCTCTCCCGCCCAAAACTCTCTCTCCTCTCTCTCTCTCTCTCTCTCTCTCTCTCTCTCTCTCTCTCTCTCTCTCTCTGTATGTATGTATGTATGTATGTATGTATGTATGTGTGTGTGATTCTATTTGTCTCTCTGTCTCTGTCTGTCTGTCTGTCTGTCTCTTTGTCTGTCTCTATCTCTTTCTCTCTCCCTCTCTCTCCCTCTCTCTCTCTCTCTCTCTCTCTCTCTCCTCTCTCTCTCTCTCTCTCTCTCTCTCTTTGTGTGTTTGTGTGTGCAGGTGCAAGATTATGTTTAATATATATACCTGTGCACTTACACACACACACACATACGCGCGCGCGCGCGCACATGCAGAGAGAGAGAGAGAGAGATCCGGACGAAAGGGAAGATTTTTTATCCATTCGACCTTGGTGGAGGCCCAAGGGTGCAAAGACCATCAACAGTATTTCTCCGGTGCGTACGAAATGGGTGGTCGATCCTGCCTCTGTCCAATTGCTTCCCTTCTTTTTCAGCTCAGTTCAGTACATTATAAGCCACATGATTTTCGACCTGCACCAAGTCTAGTTTTCTGAAGTGATGGATTCTGTGGATTCAAGTTTCGGGCTGAGATGCAATTAGATTTTTGAAAATAATCAAATAACGTATGACTCGATAATTCAGAGCTGAAACTCGACTACCCAATCCGATTCCTTAGTGAGACCTCTACCTATCTGCCCCAAACTCTCTCTCTCTCTCTCTCTCCCCTCTCTCTCTCTCTTCTCTCTCTCTCCCCTCTCTCTCTCTCTCTCTCTCTCCATTGCCTCATATCCAGCTGTGCCTTGTTCGTCTCTTCTTCATTCTCTGTGCAAGTTCTAGATCCGAGACTGACGGGTGACGCTGAGTTTCGATAACGGAGGTTTTGACCTACTTCCTCCTCAAGACCTCTATGGTAACTAGGTCCCGTTCTGCCCCTTGCTGCAAACTCATTACTGCTGACTCTCTATCGTAACAACAAATGTATAAAAAAAATAGAAATAAAAAAAAAGATGAGGTCCAAATAGGTGTCAGTCAATGTCTCTGTCTTTCACTGATTCACGTGTTTTTTGCCTTTCTTCAGACCGAGGAGCAGTCCACCAAGACTGTTTGACGTTTGCGTTAAAGATGCGCAGCTTTACTCTTATGCATGTCAAATGCCTCTCGCGTTTTGCATATCCTTGCAGTGAGTGTCTTCGTTTGTGCTCCCTGTCTATAAACGACAATATCCAACTATGCAAAGTACCCCGCCTCTTTCAATGGGTTCCCACCAACTGCGTCTGAAGAGTTGCAAGTTGCGCTGACCCTCGGTGTCTCTCTGTCTCTCTGTCTCTCTCTCTCTCTCTCTCTCTCTCTCTCTCTCTCTCTCTCTCTTTACTAACCATGAGCCCAGTTCCTGCTGATATTGTTGCAACGTGGATGGTCTTTTGTCATGCATCTGGCCTGTAGTTGTACAAGAGGAGGGCCAAAGTCATCAGAAAGTTACACTCTTCAAGCGGTGTCTTGAGTGTCCACTGCATTCCATTGTTTATAACATTTTTGTGATGATCCTCATGATCCAGTTGACGACCGGAGGAGGAGGAAGGGTGACAACCTCCCGTGTTGACCTCAAAACTGTCCAGTAATTGGCCTGTATGAGCAGCCGTGCATGACACCTTGGCAGGTGCCCCAGACCAATGAGCCACGCTTCTCCAGTACCTTGCCCTCGCAGTACCTCAGCAGCTTTCACAGTGTCTCTCTGTCCACATTGTCCAAGTCTTCATTGAGTCTGTAAAGTTATTGCACAAGGAGAAGATCCATACTGGTGACATTCCATTGATGATGTGAAGCGTTGCAATTTCGACCTGCACAGGATCTGTTTCCTGTTACTTTCATGTGTCATTAGTGTTGCGGGTGTGTGTGTGTGTGTGTGTGTGTGTGTGTGTGTGTGTGTGTGTGTGTGTGTGTGTGTGTGGTGCGTGCGTGTGAGTGATTCATGTTGTCGTTTTATTTTATTAATCAAATTGCTTATTTTCTATGTGGCGCAGGCAGCTCGGGTTATCTTCTCCGTTCGAAGTAGTGACCGTCCTGATGTCTTCAAAGTTATTCTCATTTTGCAAGCTAAGGGATTCAAATTTTTTAGCATCGACAACCTTGAAGCTGAGAGAGCAAAGGCAGAAGGTTGGTTTTTATTGTCTCTTTTGTTGGACACACAAAAGTTAAATCGAGATTTAAAGGGAACAAATATTTATGAAAGAGCGTGATTTCAAACACAATGGGGTAAAAACTTACTTGAATAGATGTAGATTTACATGTACAACAAGCCTACATAATAGTAAACATCACACTTCAAATATTCATGATCAGAGACCTTTGAAGAACATCATTTGTTGTTTGTTTGACGCTGGCGCTCAAATATCTTCTATTGTTATATTAATGAAACTGAAAAAGGTACCTTTCTGACTCACAAGTTTAAGCAAAGAGTCTATTTAACTATGCTATTTTGGTTGTTCGTCAGTGTGTGTGTGTGTGTGTGTGTGTGTGTGTGTGTGTGTGTGTGTGTGCGTGCGTGCGTGCGTGCGTGCGTGCGTGCGTGCGTGCGTGCGTGCGTGCGTGCGTGCGTGCGTGCGTGTTGTGTGTGTGTGTTAAACTTTAACATTGGCATTTCATCAGTAAGTATGAGCACGAAATTAGCAAACACGGTAGAATGATAAATATCGTTAAGAACATTAAGTCATCCCGTGCATGAAAATGTCAATGTATTGTAACGTTATTAACATTTTCAGCAATAAAATTAACATTACAAAATATGCGCCCATGATTACTTACAGTTATTGCTTCATACACTAAAAAAAATGACATGTAGGAATGATATACCAAAAGTGCAAGAAACATCCCATTAGTTTGTCTTGTTTCATCAGCAATTTGTTTCAAACCATTAAAATCACGGACAGGAAAAGTAACTGAAACAGTTATGTTCACTGCAGCTAACCACGCCGTTTCTACGACAGAAGAACCGGTCAAGAATCTTTGGAGGTGATATAATACACTCTTGAAAGACACAAAGAGGGTGCAAAAACTAATGAGAGAAGAAAGCCTGCAAATAATAGAAGCTCATCTGGTTTCTACCAGCACCATGGAAGCAAAGGTCAAAATCAACAGTTTGACAGAGAAAGGGCTTGGTGTCTCACCTAGTATTCCTGATGTTGCGCTCTACGTCCACCAAGCAAATCTGAAGCTACTCATGAAACCAATCGTAGAGGAATCCAAAGTGGGTAAAGCAAGATTACTGACCATGCTTGAGGAGTCCGGACACAAGCTGTGTGAGATCAGTCCGGCCCAGGATGAAAGCTGTCACAATATGGAAATGTCGGGAGGCACTGGAAATGGCAAATGAAAGCCCTCAGATGGAAAGATCAGGAGGCACTGGAAATGACAAAGGAAAGCCCTCAGATGGAAAGGTCAGGAGGCACTGGAAATGGCAAAGGAAAGCCCTCAGATGGAAAGGTCAGGAGGCACTGGAAATGGCAAATGAAAGCCCTCAGATGGAAAGATCAGGAGGCACTGGAAATGGCAAAGGAAAGCCCTCAGATGGAAAGATCAGGAGGCACTGGAAATGGCAAAGGAAAGCCCTCAGATGAAAAGGTCAGGAGGCATTGCAAATGGTAAAGGAAAGCCTTCGGATCAGGGAGGGAACAGGGTACATGTAAACTGGGGCTAGGGTCGACAAAAATGAAATGGCGATCAAAGGCAAAAGGGAAAGCAAAGAGAGACATGGTAATATGAGACAGGAAAAAAATGAAAAGAACACGAAGAGAACCCAGAAGGCAGTCCAGTAAATCCAACAGGGGCATTTTCTTTTCTTTTTTTGCGAACACACACTCAAACGAAGTTTCAGCTGGAATGACATATAGCATGTGCCACCTCTGAGGACCAGTTTCTTCCTGAGAGCTGTATATGACCTCCTGCCATCGCATTCAAACCTGGTGAGATGCGAGAAATCAAATGGTCCGACGCGTCTGCTTTGTCAGGGCTAACACACAGTGGAACATGTCCCGAGTTAATGCAAGATGGTGCTTACCCCAAGGAGCACCACAAGGAGACATAACTAAGTGCTCAAAGAGACTAAGTATGTGGTTAGCTCTGCCAGAAGAAAATCTACGCCACCAGAAGCCCCAGCATCAACGTTCTACATGACACGCCACAAATTATGGTCCTGAGCAGCTGCGACATCAAATGCATGGGAGTAGATTTACTGGATGAAGTGGATAACTAGACGTGCACAGTTCCAGAATGGAAAACCACGAAGAGCTCATGACAAAGAGCAGCATTATTAGGAAGACCGGATAATGTACTACACTCAGGTTTGTCAAACCAGCTGATTCCGATTGAACTCACTGTACCATATGACAGCAGAATGCAGCTAGTGTACATCTACAAGACTGAAAAGTATGTCAGTCAAGCCAGCATCTTTAGGTAACATGGCTTCCAAGCCAATGTCAACGTTATAGAGGTTGTAGCAAGCGGTTTGTAGATTCATCAGACTATGATCTGACAAAACAGCTTGCGATTTCCATTAGGAAGAGGGCTAGAACACCAAGGGCAATGGCAGAGGCACTTAAAGAGTTCCAGCTGTATCTAGTCGAGGGAGGAAAGTGAACGTGAGAAGGCTTACATTTTCCAGTATAGAACAGGTGCACCAAAGTAGTAAGGATAAGACATCCGCCTAAAAAGACAACTCTGGAAGATGCCGACGCATCCGGAAGTTGCGGGTTTAGATCTCAACAGCGCCAGGACAAGAACTGATAGCAGGAACGTATTCAAGAGTCAAGACCTGGATATGACCCAGCCTCCCCCTCCCCTCAGAGTGTAAGCAGTTCTGGGCTAAAGCAGGTGCCTGAGGGTTCTTCTCCTCCGAAGACCTGCTGGCAAGCTTTTCCTAGACTTTTTTTCTTCCTTATAAAAGGCAAGTATCATGACATCATATGCGACATCTACAAGGAAGGTATGTCCAATTGGTTTTTGTCACGTTCAGACCATTAAATGCCATTTCTACCAAGCAGAGGTGAAAATATGAAGTAATATAGGAATCGAACCCCGACCCCACAGCCGGTAGTCCACGACGCTAATCACCTCACCATGGCGGCTGGTTTTCGTTTTTGAGTAGTGTTTTATTTTTCATTGGTTTGTTTTGTTTTGTCTTTAAGTTTTATCTGTAATGGATGTATCCTTTTTACATAATTGCGGTTTTTTCCCATTTGTGCCAAAACTATCTGAATATTATTTCTTCTGTATTTTTCCCTTTGTGGTCATGGTGTGTGTGTGTGTGTGTGTGTGTGTGTGTGTGTGTGTGTGTGTGTGTGTGTGTGTGGTGTGTCACTTTCCATTTTTTACGAGCTCTGCATTCGATCTGTTTTCGGACGTATTGAAAATTAACATGCCATACATATCCAATATGATTTTCAAGGCTTTATAACTAAACCAAGATAATCCTGTTAAGATCATAGACCAAGCATAAACAGATCCCAGTTCTTCATAGAAAGTCAAATGCCCAACCTTAATGAATTAAGAAGAATTGACATCACAATTTTAGTGGTATGTGTAGGTATTCACATTATTGGTGTCGGTGTCGGGGACCAGAAGGAATATTCTTATAGACCGAGACTTCGCCGGATGGTCAGCTCACCGTTACGGGAAAACCTCTACTTCATGACGACTGTAAACGGAATACTGAAGTCCTATACAAGCTCATGTTTGCAATGTTACCACGTAAGTAAGAGAAAAAAAAACCAATGGATATGTCAGGCAAAATCTGTCTCTGTCTTCTGTCTGTCTGTCTGTTGTCTGTCTGTTGTCTGTCTGTCTGTCTCTCTCTCTCTCTCTCTCTCTCTCTCTCTCTCTCTCTCTCTCTCTCTCTCTCTCTCTCTCTCTTCTCTCTCTCTCTCTCTCTCTCTCCAAGACTGAACCGCTGTTCTGGCTCGAAGAATTCGCCATCCTCTACCAATGCATTGATCAATACAAAACAAGCCTAGCTTACTCTGGACCATGTATCTGGAACTCATTTCCACCGAGTCTACAAAATACGAATACGTTAAAACTTTTCAACAAACATTTACAAAAATATTTATGTCTCAATAATTTGTTTATTTGATTAAATCATTAACGTCCATTCGCAAAGTCTTCTGTAAGCCATACTTTGAATACACTGTCTGAACATGGAATCTACTCCATTAAATTGCTAATCACCACTCCCGCTCTGCCTACCATCCCTCTTCTCCTCTCCCTATCTGCCCTTCTCTCTCCCTCCTCCCTTCCCCGACCTATCTCTCTCTCTCTCTCTTGTTCTTTGGTTGGTTGGTTGGTTGCATGGTTGGTTGCTTGGTTGGTTGATTGAGTCTTTTGTTGTTATTTTTCGTTCCTTCTGTTTGACTACCCACCTTGTCATTAGTACGTTTATGAATAGCCTGCTTGTCATTGTAGAATTACATTATAGTGTTGCTATGTTGTTTGAAAATGATGTGTTTTAAAATAATGTATGCATGACAAGGACAGATTGTAAGACTAGGCCTTGGCCAGACTCTTCATCCTTGCGTATTAAAGATGAATGAATGAGTCACATGCTTATGTTATTTGTGTTGATATCCACGCTTGTTTTCACACTTTGGAACTAACGTTTTCTTACGGGATTCAGGTGGATCACTTCCTCCTTTGGTGGGCCCAGACATCGATGGTGAGTCGGTTGTGGTCTATACATATTTGTCTGAACTGTTAAAAGACAGCTCTTTTATTATGAAAGCTACCAGGACTCTTGCAGCTGAGGGAGCATACTCTAAGCCTACCTATTATCACTTCTTTTATTTCATCTCTGTTGCTCCTTCTATTGCGGGCACTTTCCCAAGAAGTCATAATTACATCAATCAAACATATGCAAAATAGCAAGTATGTGTTTAAATTTTGAATAATATACATGTGTGGGTTATCGGACACCTGCAAAGTCCCTAGTATACAGCAGGTTAAAAAAGATTCTTTGTAAGGACATATTACTATTTTCTAGAATGGACAAAGAAAAATCCTTGCCGATTCCCAGTCCCCACCCACCCGTCATTCCTTTGCCCTCGTCAACAAAATGAAGGTTGTGCGTAATGTGATTAACATCGAACAATCTTGCGTACACAAGTTATCCCTAATGATGATGATGATGATGACGATGATGATGACGATGACGATGACGATGATAATGATAATGAAATGATGATGATGATGATGAATGATGATATGATGATGATGATGATGATGATGATGATGATGATGATGATGAGCGACGACGCAAACAGAAGAGAAAAGGAAGCAGGTAATATACACGTACCTGTGTTTTGTCCCCTGTCTGATGTTTCTCAAAAAGATTATGAATTAACGAGGAGTATACTCCATTAAGGTGGCATTGTTCGAATTCCTCATTTTCAGGCATGCCCAACGCTGCGGTCTGGAAACGGCTGGCCTTGCCCAACATCGATGTGTCTGGAATGAGCACAGTGGACGGCTGCACCAGGGGCGACTGCAGACATCTGTCCTCAGACCTGCTGAACTGGGGCGTGGATTTGATAGGACTCTTCGACGTTGACCGTGTCTATATAGATTACCGGTATAATATGGGTCAGTTGTAATCAAATGAAAAACAACTTTTTTGTCCTCAGCGTTCATCCGAACATATTGTCATAGAAAAAGAACCATTCTGTACCTCCCCCCCCCCCATCTGACTCTCTGTCTTTCTGTCTGTCTGTCTGTCTGTCTGTCTCTCTCTCTCTCTCTCTCTCTCTCTCTCTCTCTCTCTCTCTCTCTCTCTCTCTCTCCTCTCTCACACACACACACACACACACACACACACACACACACACACCACACGTTTTGTGTATGTCTGTGTGTCTGTGTCTGTGTGTCTGTGTCGGAGTGTGTGTCTGTGTGTGTCTGTGTGCGTGTGTGTGTGTTTGTGTATAGGTGTGTGTCTGCCTGTCTGTCTGTCGACCTGTCTGTCGACCTGTCTGTCTGTCTGTGTGTCTATGTGTTTGCGTATATGTATGTGCATGCGTGTGCGCGCTGTGTGTGTGTGTGTGTGTGTGTGTGTGTGTGTGTGTGTGTGTGTGTGTGTGTGTGGTGTGTGTGTAAGTTGTCTTCGTTGAGGACAGCCAATCATTTCTATTGGCCAACCTGTATAGATTAGAACTCTTGCGCGGCATTTACTATGTGTTCAGTAATTGTGAACACAGGTTTATGGACTGCTTACTTTTTACTCGAGCTAACGAGTAAGCATAAGCGTAAACGCGCCCCTTTTAGTGCTGGAGTCCTTTTCCGAGTCCAGTCCAGTGTCCGAGCCTTTTGCCTCAAACTTCAGTTCCTTTAGTGGCCCTAGGGCTCATTGGAGGCTTCTTGTGGAAGGTCTAAAATCCTTGGTACTCCATGACATCCAGGGAAGAGTCAAAGACGTGTACTGGAACTTCTGTCAATACATGTCAGCAAGATTCCTTCCGAGACATGCTCGAGAGCGTACATGCTCACGTATGCAAACACTCACACCCATACCCCCCCCCCCCCCCCCCCGACACACACACACACACCCGACACACACCAAACACACACACACACACACACACACCACACACACACACACAACACACACACACACACGCACGCACGCACGCACGCACCACACACAAACACTGACTGACTGACTGAAACCATTTACTATCTGATTAACATACTGCACACCACTTTTTTTTAAACTTAATAAATTAATGAGAAACGAAAATAATACAAATAACATCGAATTACATAAAAATCAGAAATTGTAATAATAAAACAAATTACATCTTAACTCTACTGAAAATGTAAAATTTCTCTCTCTCTCTTCTCTCTCTCTCTCTCTCTCTCTCTCTCTCTCTCTCTCAGACTACCACCATCAAAAAAGAAACTCAACACACACACACACAACCACACACACACACAACACACACACACACACACACACACACACGACCCACCCTTCCCCTTCCCCAAATCACATGTATGCGTGCACGCACATATATTCATTCACAGACATACAAATAAAATAAAATCTCTCTCTCTCTCTCTCTCCTCTCTCTCTCTCTCTCTCTCCTCTCTCTCTCTCGCACGCGCGCGCACACACACCACCACACACACACACACACACACACACACACACACACACACACACACACACAAAACCGTGCCCTTCCCCCACAAACACACAGTTAAAACATACCTACACAAAAACGTATGTACGCACGCACAACATACACTCACACACAAACAAAACCAAATTCTCTCCTCCCCTCTCTCTCTCTCTCTCTCTCTCTCTCTCTCTCTCTCTCTCTCTCTCTCTCTCTCTCTCTCCCCTAGCGTGCGCACAGCATATGCAAAAGTTTTACAAATGGAATGATGTGACCTAGTACACGTGAGAGAGTCTGACAGCTATGTTATGTAACAAATTTTTGCTCTACGTGTACATCCGACCACTAAACCAAATAGTAACAAACAAACAAAAAGAACAACAACAACAACAACAAAACCAATTCCGTTAAAAAAATCTGCTAAGTGGATGAGATTTTATTAGATGTACAGCTAAATTGGTTAAACTCCCCCCATTTTCTGGGCTGGGACAAAAAAACACTATGCAGTGTTAAAGGTAGATTTTTAGATAAAACTGTATCATGAAGACATTGAAAATACGCTTTTTTCATGGAACATTCAAGTGAAAAATAAGATACATTAAGTTGTTGACCACAGACACACAAAGGATATGGTTTTAAAAACCTGCCTAACCATCCATCCACCCGTATTCTGTGTAATAAATTTCGCTTCAGAATAGAACCTGGCGGACTCACACAATGACTGCTAAGGGCAGAAAGATCCTATCTGTTCTTCTGAATGGCAGCTTCAAGGTACTGCGTTCTTCTCTGGTCCCAGAGTGCCTTTGTCAGAATATTGTTTACTTCAAGAACCGAATAAGGAATATCACATAACACTGTATTCGATTTGCACAGGTATCAGCCAGTTCATTTCCTCGAAGATTACAGTGACCGGGTACCCGTAATAATGGTATTTTAGAACCTGGCATTATTAACTGGTGAATTGTAAATAAAATTTCGCTGACGAGATCAGGACGACTTGACGTATTTTGAAGGTGTAAAGCCGTTAAAGCAGACATGGAATCTGACAAAAATCATTATTCTTTCTGGTAAAACTTGCATATCAAGAATGAAATTGATAGCTCTAATGACAGCAATTAACTCAGCAGTAAAAATAGAACAACCTTTGGTGATATGAAATCTTTTTTCATTGTTAAGGGAAGGTATGACGAAAGCAGCACAAACCTCAGAAGCACTCGAAACTGAATCATCAGTGAAAATATGCAGATAAATTCATATTCAGTGTAAATCAATTCTTTTTACCAGAGAAGCAAGCAAAAGTGGATTCTCATTTTTAGCAATACGTGTATACCATAGGAATAGAAAATATCTGCTTGCTTCATCAACCCAAGGGGGAAAGGGTGTGTGGTCATTTTAACAATGATGTCACGAGAAAAGTCGCATGCATATAAGAGAGGAGACACATAATCAGATAATGAAATATATGCTGCTTTATTCCGGATCTCTCTAGAAATGTAGGTGCTTTCATCAAGTTCAGAAGTGACTGAGTTAGGGACTGCTCTTGCTCGTGCTGAGTAGCTACAAGCACAGAGCATCCTATGTTCATTTAAAGGCAAAACGCCTGCCTCTCTGTAAGTCATATCAATTGATGCCCATCTTGGAAGCCCCAAAACAATTTTAAGTGCTATGGAATCAGTACTAATTAACTTATGCAAATATGTCTTTGGTGCAGTAAAAAAAAACAACTTCTTGACCATAACTTATAAAATAAACAAACTGTCCCTAAGGCAACATGGATAAGATTAGATCCATAATTTACTAGAGGGATTCCAGTTAAGACTAGCAGTAACGCAATTTTCTTTCTTTCCTTTTCCACAAGATAATTTACATGTTTACACCAAAATAATTTATAGTGAAAAATAACACCTAGAAATTTTACTTGCTTACTTGGGAAAAATGAAAGAATCGCTTATTTTTACTTTTACGGCGTACATACATTGGATTGTCAGGACTTCCGTCTTCCACCTCTTTGCTGCATGTGGTGCTGCCTTTCATCTCTTCTTTCAATTCCGACAGGCGATCATTCATCTTCCTTGCCACTTCTTTCAGCACGCCATGAGGTCTGAGATTGTAATGTTTTCTGCATGGGGTGTCTGTGCTCTAATACCAGTGGTATCTGCACAATCACTACTATTGTCTGTATCACACTGATTTGCTGCTGCAACAAATGTTTGAATTGCTGGTTGCGTAGATTCAGTTACAGACGAATCATTTTTACAAAATGCACCACAGTTATCATCACTGTCTTGGTCATCATAGTTTTTTAACATCTGAGTCAGACAGCAGGTCTAAATTGGAAATTACTGTCACTGACTCGCTGTCCGAGTCGCACGGTGCCATGTCGATGTGCAGTGTTCCGTCGCGGGACATCGAACTCGATACAGAGAGCGTACAGAGTAAGCGGGTTGGTGTCAATGTTGAAAGTGTCAGTATAGGAGACTCCACTGTTGTTGTCGCTTCTGTCGCCATTGTGTATTAAACTAGGAGGAGTCGGCAGGTCAAGACTAGACGGGGAAGATGCAGCTTCACTTGCCTTTTGCTTGCGATGTTCTTCAGCCCTTCTCCTGTCCCTGTTGACCTGTGACGGACCTTTTCTCCTGAACACCGCACTGTGAGCTGGGGGTCACGTAACAGGGGAATGAACGGACATTGTTGTCAGCCTAAGAATCACCACGGTCTGATTTTCACTGCCTTCGATTTTGAATGATGACAAAGTCAGATCGCGCAGCGCGGCATTCAGCATAATTTCTACATTCGCTGGAAGACC
This sequence comes from Conus ventricosus, assembly GCA_018398815.1. Classification (NCBI taxonomy): domain Eukaryota; kingdom Metazoa; phylum Mollusca; class Gastropoda; order Neogastropoda; family Conidae; genus Conus; species Conus ventricosus. The sequence goes on along the minus strand of CM031612.1, from coordinate 40,286,074 downwards.
TTCAACGGGCATTTTACACGCTTTCTTGTGAAAACGACCAAATTTTATCGGAGCTGTGAAAAACTTCGTCTTGCTGGCAACCAGACAAGGGAAGTCACTCCAAAGTGGATAGGCACAGAGAGAGAGAGAGAGAGAGAGAGAGAGAGAGAGAGAGCATTGTGTGTGTGAGTGTGTTGTGTGTGTGTGTGTGTGTGTGTGTGTGTGTGTGTGTGCCGGAGACGGGGTTGGCGTGGAGATGGGGGTTATGGGTGGCGGATGGGCAGGGGGACGGGGAGGCCAAGGTGAGGGGAAGGGTGCGAAGCACAACAATAACAACAGCAAGCCTGGACCTAACCAGATCCAGGAACTCAGATGTAACTGTATTCTGTCTGTAGGGCTTCCCCACGTAAAGGTCAAAGGGGCACTTGGTCAGGAAACGGAGCACTCTTCTGACTGTCACTCTCACGCTTTCGTGGGAAAGCTGACCTTCAATGGCGCAAGGGTTGTAAGGATCCAGTCAGGGGCCGTTATGTCTCATTACGTTATTGTTTCCCAGACTTGGCTGTGAAGTGCAAGTCCTCGGGATGCCAGTGATAGGTAAGTAGAGGCATACATCTGAAGCGAAATGTTTAATTCACACGGGACATATAAAATAGAGATTCAGTTTCAGGTTCATCAAGGAGGTGTCACTGCATGCGGACTAGTCACATCACATCTCGCTAAGTTTGGAGACCACGCTGCGCATGAATCCAAGCTGATAAACTGATGACGAAGATGTGGAAATTTAAGAAGAGGGTCTCGTGGCTACGACTTAGCTGATGTCTGACCTACGCATTAGCCCACCGCGCTGGTCAGACCTTGGGTATTACATAACATTGGCTGTGTCATTGTTATGATTGTATGTGTGTCTGGCGTAATGCAGAATCAGTAAACGGGGCTGGGGTCATCTGAGTTGGTTCGATCTCAATAACTGAAGTAAAGAATCCACACGTAATTTAATATGGGGAAAGTAAAGAGAATTAACTCGTTACTCCAAGTGCGCCAATAATATATGTAAACGTGAATGGTGAATGGTGAGCCCTTGGAAGAAGTGACCAGCTTCAGGTACTTGGGGCAACCCTGTCCAAAGATGGCACCTGCACAGCAAAAATCCGAATTAGGATCAACTTCGCATCAGCAGCGATGGCCAGACTGAACAGAGTGTGGAAGAGCAACATCAATTTCCACACAAAATTCCGGCTCTACAAGTCACTAGTGGTCTCGATCCTCTTATATGGTTGCGAGACATGGACACTGATGGCCGCAGAAAGAAAAATCCAGGCGTTTGAGACCAGGTGCCTGAGGAAACTACTCCGCATCTCCTACAAAGAACACAAGACCAATGATCATGTGCGGAACCTGGTCACTAACCTAGTTGGGCCCCACGAACCACTTCTGGCAACCGTCAAACGACGGAAGATGGCATGGTTTGGCCACGTCATTCGTCACAACACCCTCTCCAAAACCATCCTTCAAGTACCGTTGAAGGAGGGCGCAGACGAGGACGGCAGAGAAAGAGCTGGTCCGACAATATAAAGGACTGGACCAAAATGACCATGCCAGATCTCCTCAAGACAGCCACCAACAGAGAGCCTGGAGAGAAACGGCGGCTGCCTCATCACGTCCTTCCAATGACCCCAGCGGTCAAGGGAATGACTGACTGACTGACTGACTGAAACGTGATGTGTCACGCGTAAATTAAAGGTCATGTATAGGATGGACGCCACTGAGTTGGAGTGAGCTCGGACACCGGAGTGGCTGTTGACGATGAAAATGGGGGTAACTGTCTTTTTCCTGGAAAAAAGGCAACCAGGTACGTATGCGTATTTATTCGCATATGATTATGTACATGAGAGAGCAAGATAGAGGATTATGTACAAGAGAGAGAGGAGAGAGGGGAGAGAGAGAGAGAGAGTTCTAGCGCAAAATACAGTTATTACCTCTGCCAAGAAAAGTTACGTTTCGTTTTCAAGAGCGTCCTTTTTGTACTCCCAGTTCTTATAGAACAGGAGTACTTTAGAATGGGAACGAAGAAATGCTGTCTGTCTGTCTGTCTGTCTGTCTGTGTGTCCGTGGTCAAAATGTGTTCCACTCGCTCCAGACAAAACTACTGGGCCGATCTCTTTGAAAATGTGTAGGTATGTTCATTATGGGCCACGGATGATGCCCGATGATTTAGTTTACCGCTATAGCCGTTACTAACGGCTGTAACGGCCTGTAACGGTTTTTCTTCTTTATGGAATATCTCAGAAAGTACTTGGCCAATTTATAAGCGGTTTGGATGATCTTGTGACAAATCGGAGCCCTGTCCATATGTAAGTGATGTAATGCTGAAAATGGATTAAACAACCGTTAAAAACCGTTATTCTACCGTTATTTCTTATATACAGGTGATTTTAATTAAATTTGGTATGTAGAAAGGTTATCACACATAAATGGCACTTTATATAGTGTTTCAAAATTTGACCGTTAAAAACCGTTATTCTTGACATATTGTCCGATTTGGTGAAATTTGTATGTACACAGGCTTTAGCCCAGTGAGGACTAAAATACCAGTTTCAAAAGTGTACATCGGTTATAATAACCGTTAAAACCGTTATTTTGCCTTTATTTCTTATCTCACATAGCACTTGTGCGATTTTAAGAGTTTGGATATGGGAGTACGTTATAAAAGCATTCGCATCCTGTGTTTGTTGTCTGTCCGTTAAGATCATTCAAAATCATGTCACGCATTTTAACCATTGTTTACCCAAGTTAAACTGGGTCCAAGACACCTATTGAAGTGTGCTGTATAACGTAAAACGATTGGTTTTCACTAACTAATCACAAAGAGCCGTTTATAGACCTTGTTGTGAAAAAGAATGTATAGTGCCAACTCTGTCTTGGGAGTGAAGTTTCAAAAATCACCCCACTTACCATCTCTTCCCGATACTGTCCAGCTCTCCATCTTGTCTGTCATCATCTCTCACATCGACCATAGCCTCTTTCGCCGTCTGTATCTCGTTCCACTCTTCTGCTCTATCTCCCCCCCTCTCTCCCTCGCTCTCTCTCTCTCTCTCTTCCTCTCTCTCTTCTCTCTCTCCTCTCTTCTCTCTCTCGCTCTCTCTCTCTCTCTCCTCGTCTCTCTCTCTCTCTCTCCTCTCTCTCTCTCTCTCCTCTGTTGTTTTAAGTAGTACTCAGAATTGAAAAAGTTGCCGTACGGAAATCATACATTGAATGTCCTAGTTCATAGTTTGACCCTTGAATCTCAATCCTACCCGAATATCCCTCATCTCACCCCAGCTTCTCCCGCCTTTTCATCCTACTCCACTTCATTCCCTTCTCTCGAACATCTTGTGTTCTGATCTACGCATAGTCTTTTGATGAGACAACATATCGACGAAGCTGCAACGTGAAGAAAAGCCCAAGGATAAATTATGTACGATGGGAAACAAGACGGATGCACCGGCGACATGTTGTCATGGAATGCTCACACTCTATGATTTAGCCTCCGTTTCATTATAACAAAGGTATTATTTCATTGCTAATGTTTCTGAAGAAATGCAGTCATTTTCAAAATCCAAACCGCCAAAGTTGACACAGAAATAATTAAAATGAATGAAATTTCGAAATCATCTTTCATTTTCGTTTGGGTATTTGTTACGTAGTATTCTTAAACTTTATGCATCGAAATAAAACACTTCTTTCACAAAAATGTGTTAACTTTTCATATGAATGGAAAGATACTAGAAACAATGTCAACAATAAAAAGAAGGCTATTGCAATCGACGTACATCTAAACGCACGTGTTTTGAAAAGTGCGTTCTGTTTAAACAAAGGGAAACACAAAACGTCATAGGAAAAAACTTTATCATCACACATGGCAGGACATGTGTGCGTCATTACATCACCCCCTCTTCACCTTCCCTAGCGCAGCCATTTTTCATATTGTGTTATTAATGTGTTATTCGGGAAAAATATCGCCTCATACTCTACTTCCATCTAGATTCTCTCAAAACACATTGGATATCTGCAGCGCCTTCTGAATGAAGCGATTCGCCCCTGTTAATGTCTCCTTAGGGTTGAGAACTGTCAGGTGTCAGCAGTCTATGCAACACGCTAATCACCACGCCATTCGTGCAGCAATAGTCAATGAACATGCAGCAAAGCCCACACGCCATTCGTGCAGCAATAGTCAAAGAACATGCAACAAAGCCCACGCGCCATTCGTGCAGCAATAGTCAATGAACATGCAGCAAAGCTCAAATGCCATTCGTGCAGCAATAGTCAATGAACATGCAACAAAGCCCACACGCCATTCGTGCAGCAATAGTCAATGAACATGCAGCAAAGCCCACATGCCATTCGTGCAGCAATAGTCAATGAACATGTAGCAAAGCCCACATGCCATCCGTCCAGCAATAGTCAATGAACATGCAGCAAAGCCCGCAAGCCATTCGTGCAGCAATAATCAATGAACATGCAGCAAAGCCCACATGCCATCCGTGCAGCAATAGTCAATGAACATGCAACAAAGCACACATGCCATTCGTGCAGCAATGGTCAATGAACATGCAGCAAAGCCCGATGTAACATTCCGCAATAACTCGCCGGCAATTAAGAAAAGGCACATACACCAACTGATCTCTTGGAAAGTACATCCAGACCGACCGCCTCGCATCCAAAATCACTCTACTCTTTCAACCTTGTCAAAGTATTTGAAAAGACAGAGCACATCAATCCTACCAAAACTACCCTACATCCTGTTTAAAGTCAATCTGTGGTTGGTGATTTGGGGCTTCGTCACGGAACGCCTCATAGAGAAATACAAGTGCACAGACCCATCTCTCCGTCACCTAGGGCGGGTAAGTTCGAGCACACGCCCGTCTTCATTTCATGGGCTGTTTCTGGACCATGCCTCAGACTACTCACCAGGGAGTGGTTTGAAAACAGAATGTGTGGTAGTTTTGATCCTCGTCCAGAACCACCCCCTCCGTGAAGTCAGTCGCAGTGTGTATGATTGAAGTGTTTTGTCTTTAGGAACACTTTCAGAATGTTAAAGGAGGGGTGTGATTTTGGAACAAATGGGGAGGTCAGTATCCCTCCTGGGGCCTGGTTTATAGTCCCAGACTTAAGTGATATGCCAAATCCTTTAAAAGAAAAAAAACCACCCTGAGAATTGGGGCTTGACCTTGCGGACCACCCTGCAGCCAGATTGGTCTCGCCGTGTTCTCTCTGTTGTTTTGATTTCTCCCTGCATTCAACGCTGCCTCTGACGTATTTGTCAAGAAAAACGTCGGTTATATCAAACGTGAACATCGTCACATCTAATGGGAAAAAATCAAGACATTAATGTTCATCTAAGAACAAACAAAGTGAATTAATAAACGAAATACTACATTTTACACCGATAGATCATTGAGAAACAAGCTTTATTTCTTTAAAATATTGATCATTGAGAAACAAGCTTTATTTCTTTAAATATTCAATCTAATCAGTGCATACTGACTTGCCTATTTTTCTTTAGATTTCAGGTGTTTTCAACGCCGTACTACAAACGCAATATTGAGTCGAAGACTTCCAAACCAACACGGCTCAAGGTTGAGAATTGTCTTGTTTTTAGAAAGGGATACCAAAAGAAACTCAATCCGCTATCTTCAAAAAAACAAGACGTGTAAGAGTTCTTCGGACTTGTGTGACAAGTAAAGGAGAGTGGCAATCATACTGAAGTCTGATCAGTTTAGAAGTCATGATGGGGTTGTCTTTGTTCATAGATTAACTCGAATGGAATAAAAGGCCCAAACCACATGAGAATTGTTAGATTTTACAAAACTAGGAAAACATGTGACCAGGGTAACATTTTGAGCTGCGACGTGAGGCAATCTGGCCTCCAAACTGAGGTCCTAGCCACAGGGATTCCAGCAAGGGAAGCTGGGGGTGTTGTATACACATATGCATTCTCATACAACGGCTCTCGATTTCTGAGAAGAACAGGACCTTCTTAAAGGCAATAAAAGCAGCGGCAGAACGAATTTCAGCTGGATCTGGTCGAAGAACAGCAACAGTAAACTTCATGCGTCTTACATTTTCTAGGTGGTCTAGATATTTGTTTCAAGCTGATCTGGCTTCGAAGTTCCCGACCATCTTGGAAGCGCAAATCTGAATCACGACAGCTCAAAGGCAAACAGAAGTCATAACTTGGAAGTGGACTGCTCCCCTTCAAGTGTATGGAGTTAAAGCTGAAACAGTAGCGCATGGAGGGCTTCTTTTTCTGAACATCTGCTGTCCAGATCTCCTCAGTGTTTCTTCCTATTGATATCGTCCTTCACACGTCCCAGCCCCCCCCCCCCACCCCCCACCCCCGTATATATGCCGCAACTGTGCACAGTAGAACTGAATTCTTTAATTGCATGGTTCTGTACTGGTGAGGCTACGTCAAAAATGTTATGTTTTTCCAGGTTCAGGTTGTCACAGCTCCTGCTTATGGGATAAGCCACAACCGTTGTTAACGGAAACTGGTTTCCTGGATGTTGCGTCTCATTCCTGGTGGGGGTACACAAATGAGATGGTAGAGTTTGTTGTTTTTCAAATACTGCAGCTCGCTTTTGGAGTGTCTACTACAACGGCAGAAGAAGTGAATGATATGTATAGTCTTTACGTTTAGAAAAGCGACACGGCCGCTCCAAAATGTTGCAATATTTGGAAAATCCGACATAGCCTGGCAGGTTATTGTACAAACTGCAAAATGTGTCTGAGTGCAACTAGGCCTTTTCTGTTCTGATCACGAAAAAGCCGGGCAGATCACTTTGTCACGGACGGAGTTATGGCCCTGTCCCCAAGTTGCCGCATTTTCACCTTACTCGGCAAAGTGCCACTGTGTCGTTAACTGAGGTCAGATTCACGTGAAAATTGTGTCCTCGCGAAAAAGCAGAGGACACACTACAGGTGAGTAAAATGCAAAGCCACAATGTTTGGTGTCAGTGGGTAAAAAACAACTCGCAAAAAAGGTTACTTTCTCCCTCAACACCACAACTCCAAAGGATGCCGCGTATGACGTCACCTGAGCGCTGGCGAGCCATCGGCATGTTGGAGGCTGGAAACAGAGTGCAAGACGTCGCTAGGGCGCTAAATGTGCACCGGTCGAACATTTATCGTCTTGCAAAACGCCATCAAGCCACTGGGACTGTTCGTGATGCCCCCAGACCTGGTCGGCCACCCGTCCTCACTGCTCGCCAGGAGCGATATGTGGTGCGTAGCTTCAGGGCAAACCCTTTCCAAAGTGCCTCTTCAGTGGGACGACAGATTCATGGACCCGGCAACAGGGTAATTCGCCCCAGCATCATCCTGCAGCTTCTCAGACGCCACCAGCTGTACTGCCGCCGACCCTACCATGGTCACTATCTGTCGCCACAGCATCGTGCTGCCCGGTTGAATTGGGTTCACAGGCACAGCAACACAAACAGGAGAACTGTCGTGTTCAGCGACGAGGTTCGATTCTGTCTGGATCAGATTGACAGGCGTGTTCACGTGTATCGTCCTCGTGGCCAGCGCTTTGCTGGTCAGTACGTGCAGCAGCACAACCTGTGGGGCGGCCAGTCCGTCATGATGTGGGGGGCAATGTGTGGCAACAGACTCATTGGACCAGTGTTCTTCAACCTGCAGCCAGGTCGTGGCGGTGGAGTCACTGCCCTTCGCTACATAGCACAGGTCCTGCGCCCTGTCGTAGTGCCCTTGTTTGCAAGACGCCGCCAATATGTTTTCCAGCAAGACAACGCCCCGGCCCACAGAGCACAGGTCACACAAGCCTTCCTTCAGCAGAACAATGTCCAGATGATGGACTGGCCTGCTCTAAGTCCAGACTTGAACCCTATCGAACAGTTGTGGGCCTTCCTGAAACGCCGCATCAACGAGCAACCCAACCGCCCTCACAATGCTGTGGCTCTGAGACGGGAGATCCAGCGTCAGTGGAACCAAGTCCCTCAGGCCTTTCTTGATCGACTTGTCAACTCCATGCCAAATCGGTGCAATCTCACCGTGATTGCTGGAGGTGGCCACATCCGATATTGAGGCCTTTGCGCGGGTGCCTGGATCCCAGGGCGAAAACTCTTGAAAACTTTACAGTGACAATACGTGCTTAGTTTTATCTGAAAAGATCAAATTTCAATCAATGCTATGCAAAAAACCGCTTTGAAATATGTCTACTGTGAATGAAATGGTATCATATTAAAGTTTTCGTTGCAATTTGCCTCTTGATTTTGTCGCGTTTCTAACCGTAAAGAGTATATATATGTCGTGAGGGGTTTTTTTGTTTGTTTTTTTTTGTTTTGGTTTGGTTTGGTTTGGGTTGGGGGGTTGTTGTTGTTGTGTTGTTGTTGTTGTTGTTGTTGTTGTTGTGTGTTGTTGTTGTTGTTGTTTTGTTGTTGTTGTTTTTTGCTGATTCCACACACTTCGGATGTGAAACAACCATTTCAAACTACAGCAAGAACCGTTGACATATTGCCGTTTTGACATAGCAACAGCTTCTTTACCGTCTCTCCGCCAGAGCCTACATCAATGTTCCAGTTAGTCGGTGGTTCGTACAACAATTCACTTTCTAGGACTACAATACCGCTTTTGCAGGGGTAAACTAAGATAACGGTGTTCATTCGGTGAGTTGTATTGGGCTAAAGAATATTGTTAACAATGACCAGAAAATTTGGAGAGTTGTTCCACGGCTGTTTTTACAGCCTAATGTAAAGGGCTTTTAAGGTATAAAGATGCTCAACCGTGACTGGTGGATGATCCTCCTTTCTTTTTTCTCCTCTCCTCCTCCTCCTCCTCCTCCCTTTCTTCTTCTTCTTCTTCTCTTCTTATTCTTCTTCCTCCTCCTCCTCCTCCTCTCTTCTTCTTCTTCTTCTTCTTCTTCTCTTCTTCTTCCTCTTCTTCTTCTTCTTCTTCTTCTTCTCTCTTCCTCCTCCTCCTCCTCCTCTTCTTCTTCTTCTTCTTCCTCCTCCTCCTCCTCCTCCTTTCTTCTTCTTCTTCTTCTTCTCTTCTTCTTCTTCTTCTTCTTCTTCTTTCTCTTCTTCTTCTTCTCTCTTTGACTTCGTCTTTCTCTCTCCCTCCCCACTTCTCTCTCTCTCTCTCTCTCTCTCTCTCTCTCTCTCTCTCTCTCTCTCTCTCTCTCTCTCTCTCTCTCTCTCTCTCCCTCCCTCTCCAGAGAACTGGACACTGCCCAAGTACAAGCAGCCCCCAGCAGTGGTGCACATGGATGGCTCAGGGATGTCCACGACACAGGCTCTGAGGGAGGGGGAAAACACGTGTCCAGAAACACACTTCCAGTGTTCTGAGGGCTACTGCATCCCTACCTACATGCTCAACAACGGCGTCACAGACTGCCCGTTAGGAGACGATGAAGACATCAGTGACCTGACCTGTCCTGGTTTCTTTCGCTGTTCTGAGAGTGGTGTCTGTCTTCACCTGGACTATATCTGTGATGGTGTCAACCACTGCCCGTTCAATGACGATGAACGGTACTGTGATGAGGAACAATGTCCAGAACACTGTGTGTGTGAAGGTCTGGCTTTTCACTGCTGGTCATACATTGATTACCAGTTTCATTACAAGCTACGATACCTCAGCTTCTCTGGAACGAACGATGCAAGCCCGATGCATATCAGATCCTTGAGACACCTGCAGTACCTGAATCTTTCCTCATGTCAGTTGACGAACGTGACGCTTGACTCGTTAGGCAGTCTCCATGTTCTTGATCTAAGTCATAATGATATCAAAAGTTTTGACTTTCTGAAACTGAGGGATTTATCTGAATTGCTTCACCTCGATTTGTCCCACAATCCTTTTCTGACTGTTTTGACTTCCACGTTTTCCACTTTAATAAGGAAAGCTGGTGTGGTTAAACTAGATGATTTGAAGATGGCTAGCGTTGGCCTGGAAATAATTACAAATAAAGGATTGCATGGGCTGAAGCTGTTGTCAGTGCTTGATATCAGGGACAATCCATTACACACACTGCAGTCAGAAGCTTTTGGACAGTCTGTGCAGGCTTTATACACCGACAATCCAAAGTGGTGCTGCAGTTACTTCCGTTTGTCTGAATGGATAGAATGTAACGCTCCAGTGGATGAACTATCTTCGTGTGACGACCTCCTGAGGTCTGACGTCCTGCGTGTGTTGCTGTGGCTTCTGTCCATCATGGCAATGACGGCAACGTAGGGGTGTGGGTCTACAGGATGTTCATAGAAAAACATGGGACTTCCCTGTCTTATAGGATACTCGTCCTCAATCTCAGTGCGGCTGATTTTCTGATGGGAGTTTACATGGCTGTAATAGGAGCGACAGACGTTACCCTCCGCGGTGTTTATGTCCTGAACGAAGTGCAGTGGAGACACAGCTTACCATGTAAAACTGCCGGCTTTCTGGCCTTGCTGTCCAGTGAGATGTCAGCTTTTGTCATGTGCCTCATCACTCTGGATCGCCTGATTTTGCTGCGTTTCCCTCTAAGTTCCCGTTTTCATGCCACCAGACTGTCATCGTCTGTGGCCTGCAGTATGGCATGGCTGACCGCTGCCGTGTTGGCTGCCCTGCCTCTTTTCCTGCCACAGTGGAGTTTCTACAGTCACAATAGCATTTGCCTGCCCTTGCCAATCAGTCGTCAAAAATTCCCCGGCCAGAAGTACGCCTTTGGTGTCTTTATCATTCTCAACTTTGTCCTCTTCTTGGTCATTGCCACTGGTCAGCTGGTCATCTTTCACACCATCCGTCAGTCCTCCAGAGCTGTGCGTAAAGATACCAGAAACAGGAAGTCACCCTCGCACGACGCCTGTTTCTGATTGCATTCACCGACTTCTGCTGCTGGTTTCCCATTGGCCTCATGGGACTGCTGGCTGCACGTGACAACCCACATCCCGAACATCGTGAATGTGTGGGCCGCTGTATTCGTCATGCCTCTTAACTCTGCCATCAACCCCTTCCTGTACACACTGAACACGTTCCTACAGCGACGTGCCAAACATAGGAAAGAAAAACAGGTACAGAAAATGTTGGACAAACTGAAGGGGACGTACGGGCATGGCCAGCGGAGAGGACGATGGAATTCATTCGCACGTGTCTAGGAGCGGGTTCAGTGTCGGAGGAAGACCTGCTGAAGCTGATTGGCTGTTTTCCTGTCAGGAAGAAAGACCTAGAAAACTTGCAGCTCATTGAAAGCCATTTAAAGGGATGGGTCTACGGACAAGGAGGAAGCTTTGAAGCTGATTCATCACTTTCTGGGATCTGTCTCACAAGGCAAATGAGTCATTTTACATTAAAACCAGCTGTTTAGTTTCGGCCACACACCTGTTAAGAGGGGAAAGGACAGTGCAGCAAAATTCCCAGACAGCGAATTTGCTGAGGTCTAGACTGGAAACGTGGTGTTTTGAGCACTGTTTCTGGCGCTTGAAGTCAGGACATTTTATAATGAAGCAGATGCTTCCCATCTCAATTGTTTCCATTGGCAGTGCAGTGTGAGTTCTCTTTTCCACCGTATTTCAATATTCTGAAGTTTGTAGGATAATAAAATGTTTTGGAATATTTGTCATGCACTTCTTTAATGTTTGTTTTACTTCCAAGGTGTATCTATGCGGTAACTGTTTATGAATTGAAACGAAAGGTAAAACATTTTTTTGCTTCCATGTTTTATCAAGCTGAACTGTTTCCTCTGTTCCTGTTTCTCTGTTTGCTCATCTGTCTACCTGTCAACCTGTCTGTCTGTCTGTCTGTCTGTCTGTCTCTCTCTCTCTCTCTCTCTCTCTCTCTCTCCAGACAAAAGATTTTTCAAAATCTTTTTTCAAATTATAACTATCCATCATTTCTCTCCCTACCCCACACCCCTGCAAATAATAGTATTGTCTTCTTGATGGAAAAAGGGGAGTGGCAGTTGGAATTTATGTTCTCGGTGTTGTTGATCAGCTGGTGAATTGGAAATGTGGCGGGAGCTATCTTGTTTTGTGTACAGTCATTATCCGGACTTAAAGTATACAGTAAAAGTAGAAGACCAAAGAATCGAAACGCATTAATTCTGTCTTCTCGTGCATTCGCACGCTAACGTGGTAACACTGATTCTTTGCTTGTTTGTTTTTTCTCTCGCTTCAACTGCCGCAGTCAACCATCGAACTTTCAATCTACTGTAAGAAAAGTTTTATGTCAAGTCGTTACATACTCTGAAAGAGGGTTTTCCGCTGAAAGGTTTATCAAAGAATCGTTTAAAGGCATTTTTACACACAGTCCTAGACAGGACAGCTTAACAGCAACACTGTTGAAAAGATGCGTAAAGTGGCGATGTCATCATAATCTGCTTAAAGTATAAAATTATTCTTAGAAGAAAGACAAGACATTATAGACAACCAATAGATGTCTGCTGCCAACAACCATCTGCGAAGCACTTTTATCTTTAGTGGTGGTGGTGGTGGTGGTGGTGATGGTGGTGGTGACGGTGGTGGTGGTGGTGGTGGTGGTGTGTGTGTGTGTGTGTGTGTGTGTGTTGTGTGTGTGTGTGTGTGTGTGTGTGTGTGATTTGTGTTGTTTAAAGAAAACATATTTGTCGAAAATTTACATATTTCGCTTGTGTCCTGCTTTAAATAAGCGTTATTTTGCACTTTGTTGTTTGTTTGTGTTTTGGCTGAAAGACAACGTTAACCCAAAACCCAGATTTACTCCCCTGACAGCCTGGTTTGAAAGTAATAACAGTAAATCGGAACTGCAGGAAAATAAATTGGAGAAAGATTACTAGACCATCAAGCTAACTTGGGGAATGAGGGGACAGACAGATACATACATACAGACAGACAAACAGACAGACAGGCAGACAGATAAGCATACATACATGCATATATAGATAGGTGCATAGATAGATATAGTTATAGATATACACATTTGCGTGTGTCTGAGTTTGACTCTGTGTGTGTGTGTGTGTGTGTGTGTGTGTGTGTGTGTGTGTGTGTGTGTGTGTGTGTGTGCGTGCGTGCGTGCGTGCGTGCGTGCGTGCGTGCGTGCGTGCGTGCGTGCGTGCGTGTGTGTGTTCATCGGTACAAAAGCAACTTGTTTCCATCGTAAACTCTTTTTCGTATTCGAGTGGTCTGAATGACGTATTATATCATCCGTCAAACAGTCTGTTGTACCCTTAAGTAAAAGGAGAAAAAAAAACGATTTCTCGGATGGTCATTGCGTTTGAGGTTTACACTATATTCCAAACTTACCCAGGGCTCGGACTGGAGTCTGACTGACCCCAGCCACACTGGAAACCAACCAGCCTCTGTAGAGGTACCCTAGTGACAGAGCTTAAAGAGGAAGAGGGAGCTTTCATCAAACACCGGGTGGCGCATCTAAGCTTGGCTAACGAGGAAGAAACGGCAGGTAATTGGCCTATTTTCTCCAAATTCCATCCCCACTCTTCGTCATGATGACCAATTGCTCGCCTTTTGTGCTTACGCCTGAGCAAACCCTGGCAACAACACATTTTATGGTTGGTTAACGGTCAATGAGAATCCCTTTCAGCAACGACAGCGAAGCCCATCCACTATTTTGTTGTTGTATGTCCCACATCCCCTTGATTGATTATCTGGTCCACATAAGATCTCTCTCTCTCTCTCTCTCTCTCTCTCTCTCCTCTCTCCCTCTCTCTCTCTCTCTCTCTCTCTCTCTCTCTCTCTCTCGCGCGCGCGCGCGCGTCATTAGCTTTAAGTATTTTGTATTAACAGCGACGTGACGTCAGGTCCAAAATCCGTGATCTCTTTCAAGCCGTTATACATTTCAGATGCTTGCCCACATCTAGATGTAGATGAAGGCTTTAAACTGGGGACACAATAGAAGATTACCTACAGGCTAAACCTTTCACAAATCCCCCTATCACTAAATCATATCTGTTCTCCGTAAGTTACGAAAAGAAATTTTAAATGAGCCAGGGAACAGTGAACAGTAACTAACAAACATGCAGAGTAACTCTGGCTCATGGGAGCAAGAGCTACCCTGCTTGTTTGTTATTCTCTCCAGCAGTTAGTTATTCTTTGGAAACACGTACAGTTGTCAACACTTCCAACACCTTGACTCATCCAAACGAAGCTGCATTCGATATTCAAGCGATAGTGATAATTTGTTACCCGGATTTTGTGACGCGTACGTCATACAGTATGCCGTAAACTTTACGCGGAATTCAGTCGCTGGCCATCTGCAACAGTTTGTCAGCAGTGAGTACCTTCAACGGTAGGGCTGACAAATATCGGTCAGCATTTTTGATTATTTCCTAACGAATAAGATCATTGTCGTTCGGGGTTGGCCGTTATGGAGAGAGACAGACAGACAGACAAACAGACGGACAAAGTACACAAACTACATAAAAAGAGGAATTTCAAAATAAATTACAAATGAGGAAAAGTTTCTCTTCATTTGATTGTTTATAAGTTCCCCTGCTGTTCAGCGATCTATCATTGACCTTTTCCTATTTTATCTACGACAGAGAGAGAGACAGAGACAGAGACACACAGAGAGACAGAGACAGACAGACAGACAGACAGGCAGACAGACCGACAGATAGATAGGCAGACAGACAGATAGACGATAGACAGACAGACAGATAGAGAAAAACAGACAGACAGGCAGGCAGGCAGACAGCCAGCCGGACAGACAGACAGACAGACAGACAGATAGACAGTCAGAGAAAGAGAGTGCATAAACCCATAAGGATTTTGCAACTTACCTCTTTCAATACCGATAGATGTCAGGCAACGATGTACTTAAGACACCCTTTACAACATGCCTTGAGACTCCCATCCATTTAGGACGTGCAGGTTTGAATCTGCTCCCACAACTCTTTGTGTCACCCTTTCATTATCATCTTCTTACTTTGTTGTTGTTGTTGTTGTTGTTGTTGTTGTTGTACCCACCCACTTCCGCCTTCACCATTGTTTGTACTTTTAAAGTGCTAATTAATGCAGTAAGCGTGGCATAGAAACAAACAACAATTTGAACATTCACTATTTTGCCAATTCTACTTCATAGAAACAAGACAACTGAATCAGTACATCATTTTCGAGTACTTATGGTTCGACATCACAGAAAAAAGTAGATAAAGATCCATCATTTATCTCATATGCCCACAAGCTGCCTCAATACGTCAGTGTAACCTATATATGGTGTTATTACTTCACAGAACTGTGGTCATGCGACGTATCAAAAATAACAAAAGTGCTATTGTTAATGGATAATTTCGTCCCCATTTGATCGCAATCCAGATAATTACTAAAAGTATCAGCTTTGATCTAAAATAGCTTAGCATCAATCGTCAGAATTCCATCTTGTTGAAGCACGCGTATTTCCTGTCTAGCTTTTCACTGATAGACAGTAGTCATTTTAGAGTCGGTGATTTTGCCTTACTGTCCTTTTCTACCTTAGCAAGTGTGTGACCGATAGCAGGCGGCTCGTATTGTCGTAGAATACCTCCTTTGCCCTGTGAGACAGCCCCCCAAAAATGACGAATCAGCTTCAAAGCTTCTTCCTTGCCAACTGAGCCACCCGCCAGGTGGTTGTCAATGAGTTCCAAGTTTGCAAGGTCTTCCTTTGTGACAGGATAATAACCAGTCAGCTTCAAGAGATCGGTCTCCGTCACTTTACCCACCCCCAGACACATACGAATGTGCTCTATAGTCCTCTCAGCTGGCCATGCTCGCATGTCTCCCTTCAGTTTGTTCAGCATCTTTTCTACCTGTTTTTCCTTCCTGCGCTTGATGTGCCTGTCCAAGAAAGTGTTGAGGGTGTACAGGAAGGGGTTGATGGCAGAGTTAAGAGGCATGACGAATACAGCGGCCCACACATTCACGATGTTCGGGATGTGGGTGTCACGTGCAGCCAGCAGTCCCATGAGGCCAATGGGAAACCAGCAGCAGAAGTCGGTGAATGCAATGAAAAACAGACGCCGTGCGAGGGTGACCTCCCGTTTCTGGTATCTTTACGCACAGCTCTGGAGGACTGACGGATGGTGTGAAAGATGACCAGCTGACCAGTGGCAATGACCAGGAAGAGGACAAAGTTGAGAACGATGAAGACACCATAGGCATACCGCTGGCCAGGGAACTGCTGGCGACTGATTGGCAAGGGCAGACAAATGCTGTTTTGACTGTAGAACTTCCAGTGTGGCAGGAAGAGAGGCAAGGCAGCCAACACAGCAGCAGTCAGCCATGCCACACCACAGGCAATAGAGGATGACAGTTTGGTGGCATGATATTGTGAACTGTAAGGAAACCGCAGTAACACCAGGCGATCCAGGGTGATGAGGCACATGACAAAAGCTGACATCTCACTGGACAGCAAGGCCAGAAAGCCGGCAATTTTACATGGTAAGCCGTGTCTCCACTGCACTTCGTTCAGGACATAAACACCGCGGAGGGTAATGTCTGTCGCTCCTATTACAGCCATGTAAACTCCCATCAGAAAATCAGCAGTGCTGAGGTTAAAGACCAGTACCCTGTAAGACAGAGAGGTCCCATGTTTTTCTATGAACATCCTGTAGACCCACACTCCTACATTGCCCGTCATTGCCATGATGGACAGAAGCCACAGCAACACACGCAGGACATCAGACCTCAGGAGGTCGTCACACGAAGACAGTTCATCCACTGGGGCATGGCATTCTATCCATTCAGACACGCGGAAATAACTACAGCACCACTTTGGGTTGTTGGTATATAAAACTCGTAGAGATTGCCCGAAAACTTCTGGCTGCAGTGTATGTATTGGGTTACTACTAATATCAAGCATTGACAACAGCTTCATACCAGGAAGTACTTCATTTGTAATTATTTGAAGTCCAACGCCGACCATTTTCAGATTCTGCAGTTCAACGACATCGGCTCTCCTAACAAAGTTGGAAAACGTGGAATTCAAAATAGCCAATAAAGGGTTGTGGGACAAATCCAGCTGAACCAATTTAGACAGACGCCTGAGCTCCAAAAAGTCAACACTCCTGATATTATTATGACTTAAATCAAGAATTCGGAGGTTTTTTAGTGAATAAAGCCTCACATTGGTCAACTGACTGGATGAAAGGTTCAGGTATAGCAGCTGTCTTAAAACTCCAATGTGTGTCAAATCTGGATTGTTAGTTCCAGAGAGGCTGAGGTAGCGTAATTCGTAATGAACTTTGTAATCAATGGCTGACCGGCAGTGGAAAGCGAGACCTTCACACACACAATGTGCTGGGCATTGTTTTTCATTACAGTACCGCTCATCGTCATTGAATGGACAGTGGTTGACACCGTCACAGAGGTACTTGGGCTGAAGACAGACACCACTGTCGGAACAGCGAAAGAATCCAGGACAGGTCAGGTCACTGATGTCTTCATCGTCTCCTAACGGGCAGTCTGTGACGCCGTTGTTGAGCATGTAGGTAGGGACGCAGTAGCCCTCAGAACACTGGAAGTGTGTTTCTGGACACGTGTTTTCCCCCTCCCCCAGAGCCTGTGTCGTGGACATCCCTGAGCCATCCATGTGCACCACTGCTGGGGGCTGCTTGTACTTGGGCAGTGTCCACTTCTCTGTTGAGACAGACAGACAGACAGACAGAGAAAGAGACACAGACAGACAGAGACAGAGAGAGAGACAGACAGACAGACACAGAGACAGAGACAGACAGAAAGAGACAGACACACGGAGAGAGAGAGAGAGAGAGAGAGAAAGAGAGAGAGATAGGGGAGGGAGGGAGAAGGCAGAAATTCATTGAGTATGGTCCATGTCCCCTTCTGAAGAGGGTACAATATACCGACAAAGTATATAGGAACAATGAATAACTATACACTCAAATAGCATTAGTCCATCCTGATTGCACATTCTAACAGACTTGCAACTGAGTAATACACCACCTCTTTATACAGGTAAAAGCATATACGCTTCAATATTATTTCATTTCGAGTTCCCATGACCAGCGCAACATTAAAAAGACATGGCTGATTCGTTTGTTGTTTGGTTGTTTTAAAGTCATTTCTCAGATCTCAGAAGGGGGGGGGGGGGGAGGTGGGGGGACAGCACAGAAAAGATCTTTGCCATTGTTACGCAACAGGAACATCATAGCGTCTTCACCAGCACTAATTCACCAATACCTCTGTGTGCAACTATATCTTCTATTCCGAGTATCATTCCTGTCCCATGTTTTTTTTAAACGTCTGTCAATGTCCAGCAATCGCCCGACTAGATGATTTAAATGGTCTATTTGAAAAGCATACATGCCACCGGCTAGAATGTGTTACTACCATTTTTGCCATTTGTTATCAATTAATCTTTGACGAGGGTGGGTTTTTTTCTTTTTCTTTTTTTTTTCTTTTTTTTTTTTTTCTTTTTTTTTTGTATGAATGTTGATAACTTTTCGAATCCCGAATCCGTTTTGAAAACCAACCAACCAACCAACCAACAAACAAGCAAACAAACGAACAAATACATTGAATATCAAAAGTCCAATATTTTTTACCTTTTAATTCTAAACAGCTACTTATACGCCTAAGGAGGCAACCTTATTTCATGCATACACTTAATTTTCAAACAGTAACTAATGAGTTAATGTATATAGGATAGGGGAGGATAGGGAACACACACACACGCACACACATACACACACGCGCACGCACACACACACGCACGCACGCACACACACACACACACACACACACACGCACGCACGCACGCACGCACGCACACACGCACGCACGCACACACACACACACACACACACACACACACACACGCACGGACGCAAGCACGCATAAAGCACGCACGCATGCGCGCACGCGCATGCGCGCATGCATACACACACACATATACATATATGTATATGAGAGAGAGAGAGAGAGAGTGTGTGTGTGTGTGTGTGTGTGTTGTGTGGTGTGCGTGCGTGCGTGCGTGCGTGCGTGCGTGCGTGCGTGCGTGCGTGCGTGCGTGCGTGCGTGTGTGTGTGTGTGTGAAGAAAAATATAGTTTTGATTTGTTTAATCAATAGTGTAAATCATTTTAGCAGTTTGCAATGCCATTGTGACATTTGTCTAGTAATGGCGTTCATCAATACTTGAAAAATGAAATAATGACATGACCCCCCCCCCCCTTCTCTCTCTCTCTCTCTCTCTCTCTCTCTCTCTCTCTCTCTCTCTCCTCTCTCTCTCTCTCTCTCTCCTCCTCACACACTCCGCGTGTCCGTCCCTCTGCACTCTCACCTCTGTTTTCCTCCCTTTTTAGTGAGAGAGAGAGAGAGAGAGAGAGAGAGAGAGAGAGAGAGAGAGAGAGAGGCAGAGACAGAGACAGAGACAGAGCGAAAGGTAGAAGGTTAATCTACGACTTACAGAGCTTCTAGATCAAGCTCAACCAACAGTACCAGTGGGCCAGGGTGACATTTTTGGACCTTCATTTTTTGCTCAATTCCTCTTCGTAGTAGATCAAGTGGTATAAATGAACTTTTTGTTTACCCCCACAATGACAAGACTATGCTTATAACAGGAGTGAAATCTGCTCACTGGCTTTCGCAATGGACATAACGATTGCAGTGATATTGTCATATCCCATGTGCTTTTGATCTGCTGCTGTTGTTTTTAATGTACTCGGTGTTAATGCAACGTCATGTATCGTACGCAGGCACTGCATGCTTCTATTCACCTAGCACTGGAGTCCCAAGCACTTGCACCTCATGGAGATGTGTTGGAATGAGGGTCCGAATCGTGACGTAGCGGCCTCTTCTAGGAGGCCGGCAGTTCTGGTGCTTGATCGTGTAATTCTCTCCGTGCATCGATCTTGTATCATGGTGTATGAACTCAACTGTTCGTGGGCCTAAGCACTTCTCGTAGTGATCGAAATGCTGGTGAGGCGTTTTAGATACAAGGACCATGTGAAAATCTGAAATTACAATGAAATAGAACACGTTCTTAAATCACGGAGAGAGAGAGAGAGAGAGAGAGAGAGAGAGAGAGAGAGAGAGAGAATGAACGAACATATTATTTATTGAGGGAAGAAATAAGCACAAAATTTGTGGTCTTTTTTCATCCGGCCCTCAGAAAAGGAAAGATGAAAAAAAAAAACATCAACATATATGCAAAATGAATACATAACAGTTAGAAATAAAAGACAGAGAGACAGACAGACAGAGTTTTCGTAATTAAAAGCTAACAGAGAAAGAGCTCATGTGGTCTTTCTTACTTGTCAGAGATAAAGTGGAAGTGACAGTGTACCTGCAAGAAATGTAAGAAAATAAACATCGCCTTTCCTTTCATCTTACCTCTAAATATGAAGTTAATGCCACACCGGTTTACTGACTGATTATCAGATTATCTCGCTATCTGTCTTGTTGTCTGTCTTTCTGTCTACATATCAGTCAATAAATCTATAAATATACCTGTATCTCTACCTGCCCATAAATCTATATATCTGCCTATCTATGTATGTATCTATCTAACTATCTATCTGTCTGTATGTATATCTGTCTCTCTATCTATCTGTCCATCTACAGGCCCATAATTTTACCATTAGGATTGAAGAATGCTGGAAGCGTAATCCTATAATCTAACATAGAACAGACTTAACGTAAAACAGTCCGGCTAAAAAGACAATCATCATGAGAAACGTCATAATGTTAATTACTGAAGGATCTGATCTATGCCAGGTTTTCGATAATGTAATAAGGACAGAAAACCCTAAACTCAAGAAGCACCCTCTTATAGCACGCAGGTCATATATAATTCTGATGACAGAACCGCCATTAAGTGGAACTGATGTTTTATCAGAAACTGACCGTGTTGACAGAATGTCTTGCACTCTGTTCTCGCTGTCTGTGTCTACACAGTCCGTTGCTGGCGGAGCTGAAGCACTACTACAGTTCGTGTGCGTTGCACTGTCTGCAGGTTCAGATTATCTTCCACTTTCTTACGAAGAGAACTGGAGGGGGTAGCTGTTTGGATGGAGCAGCAGTGCTATTGAAAGGGATCCTGATTGGCTGGGTGTCCTTGTGGCCAAGATGGCTTATTCAGAGCATCATCACAAGGGTCCTCAGAGTTCTGTAACATTTCCCTTGGAGCCACAGCAGCGTAAGTGACGTCATTCTGGGACGCAGGTGATGCGGTGCGGGTCGTGGAGGATACTGCACTGCGCGGGATATTCCCATCATTATACCGTGTACTAGCATCACGTAATCCACTGGGCTTTGATTGTTTTTAACTCTGCTTCTGTTTTTCAATCCGTACAGACATTCCCCATTTGAGTCTCCGTCGAGTGATTTTCTTATTTGAGAATGCTTACGTGTTTGTCCAGCCCAGTAACATTTGCCTTCAGAATTCAGTGAGTGAAGCTGGTCAATCCTGGAGGAAATATGTATTCTTAGATAATTTTTTGCACATACCTGCGTCTTCAATTTACGCAGACACTGAACTCTGAAGTTCAGATAAAAATAGCTGATGGTCAGTCACTGTGTCTTGAAGCGGTTGAAATCTCCCGGTGCGCGTAATACGACAGGGATACCATTTTTCCTGTGGCCCTTCTTATGTCTTGGGGTGGCACACCGAGTATGTCTGCGCAGCTTGTGGATGCGTGAGCCACCCAACTTCACTGTCCACAAAACAGTTGAGGGGACCTGGGATTCATCCTCCTTGGTGCAAGACGATAGATGATTTGCTCTAACTGCATATGGCGTGCTGGTGCTGACTCTAGGGTTAACTGCCAAGCGCCAGTTTCAAAATTTGTCGTATGAGAAGTTTCTAAATAGTCCACCTCTGATTTGGACGACAACTTGATGTGGACATCAGTGGGCTGCTTTCTACTTTGTTGAGGGATGGGGGGGGGGAGGAGAGAGAAGGACAAAATCCTCATAGCGAAAACTTTCCTCTTGGAAAAACTGAAGGTCGGATACGGAACCTAAGAAAATCATTGGAATGGTAAGCAACGCCTTTTGTCAGACACAGCATTCCCCCATTAAACAGGCAGAATTACACGAGATGTCTGATGACCTTACATTCCTCTGTGTCCCAGTGTCTACAGTATTTACCATGGAAGGTACAAGCAGTCAAACTGGACTTGAAATAAAGAGTCCATGTAAAAGCTTCAGACGTGGGCTGGCAGGAGTGTACACGAATGACCTTTTAGCCACGGAAATCGCAGGCCTCATCTATCCACTGGGATGATGAAGGAAGAACATGTACAGGCTTAGCATAGTCAGAAGAAGATTCCAGCCTGATTGACTCATTTGCAATAGCAGAGTGTTGATAAAGAAGCACATTACGCAAGACAGTCAGTTCATGTTCATAACTGGATCTTTAGTCCAGGGTATGTTTCAAATTTTCATTTGGCGGACTCGGTGTCATGGGTCTGTCGCTGGGTGTCTAAGAGGTGTACACGTTCGACGAGTTATTCGTCAAACAGGTGAAAACAACACACATCCCGCTGTTTGCAATGCTGACCTCCAAGAGGATCACTGAAGATTTTTGATCACATGATCACAGGTTCCTGAAATGTATAACTTGAAAATTTATCTATTGCATGGTTGTAACTGGAATTGGCGAATAACATCATTGTCAAAAGTTAGGCGCCTGTGCCATCAACATAAAAATCCCAGATATTTTCGAGTTCAAATGGACCGACATATTTTCTGACAATTTATCAAAGAGCTAGAGATCAATTGGTGATAGTACTTATATCACCGAGACACCGACATACTTTCTGCTAATTCATCAAAGAGCTAGAGATCAATTGGTGATAGTATTTATATCACTGATGGACCGACATACTTTCTGCCAATTTATCAAAGAGCTAGAGATCAATTGGTGACAGTACTTATATCGCTGATGGACCGACATACTTTCTGCCAATTTATCAAAGAGCTAGAGATCAACTGGTGACAGTACTTATAATACTGAGTTTAGAGGACAGTCACGCATCCGTAATTCTTTGAATTATAATTGTTTTCACTATACAGTCGGTTTCAACTCATTAACAGACGCTTATCAGTGAGTCAATAGTGTCATCACTCTGTCATTGCAGAAGAGGTTGTGTGTGTGTGTGTGTGTGTGTGTGTGTGTGTGTGTGTGTGTGTGTGTGTGTGTGTGTCTGTCTGTCTGTCTGTCT
>CM031612.1:40247972-40257972 GCA_018398815.1 Conus ventricosus | reverse complement strand
GTTCAAGAACATTGGTGGTGACGTTGATTCAGAATGAGAAACTAGAGACAAAACATTCTCCTGGTTTCCATGAATGGTGAACGAGGCAGTTAAGGAAGACAGATGTTTGTGTGCTCTCGGTCCCTTTGCAATGAAAAATGTTTTCAAGCTCCAGCAGATGACCCAAAGTCTATAGAAAGACTTCGATGCGGGTCTGTTCTCACCCAATGGTAATCAAAAAGCTGATCAGAGAAGTTCCGGGGTGTTATGAAGGGTTGGCTGACGATCTGACGAAGTACCTGTACATTCTTGACCTCCACGCTAGCCCCAAGGATGTGAATACCTGCAGAAGAATCGTAGCGTCGCCACATACGCAGCTTACCTTGTCCACAGGTATCATCAGACACATCGAGATCTTTCAGGAGCATGCGGAATCAAGACTGAACTGGGATCTCAGAAAGTAATTGGTGTTCACCGTACCAATGTTTGTACAGGGTAAGGCAAACTGAGTCTCTACTTATCACTCTTTCTGACATTCTGCACTTCGCCATTGCCACAGACAGGCAGAGCCGGTTACCTTAGTATCCGGGTATATCTCTACATACCTTCTCTAATGAGGTGTTTCCAATGTCAAAAGTTAGGCTACGTTCAAAGGAGGAGGTTTGTTTGCCATGCTCCAAAGCAGTTCTTGAGGAGCCATACCACGAATTAGCCCTTTGTGGGAATTGTGGTGGCAGGTACTGTCCTCCTCACTGGATGGCCCAAGGTGGCAAAATCGTGAAATATGTTCAAAATGGTAAGATCGAAAAGGAGACAAACTTCCAAGAAGCAAAGACATTGGTGGTCAGCAGTCAGAGTGTATTGGCGTCATGACAATATCTGCTGACAGACAGACCGGTCATCTCCGCCATCGAAGACGAGTCAAGAAAAAAAGAATATACGTCAGGCGAAGGCGTTAAACCGGCCCACTTTGGATGACGAGCGTGTCCCTGTCACAAATTTCCTTTCGGACGGAGAGCGACAGGAACGGTGAACCTTGGGAGCCGGAATAGCTCAGTTGGTAGAGCGCCGGACTCGTAATCTTGGTGATCCTGGGGTTGCGGGTTCGAACCTCCGCCGGGGCGTTTCGGTACAGGGGGATTTTTCCCTCGGAGTTAACATTGGTTCTGACTCCATTTCCCATACAGTCCTTCGAATGAGACTATAAACCGAGGTTCCGTGTGTGAACGCACGCATACATTCTTGCACACACGTAAAATCCCATCACCAACTTTCGGAAGAGTAGGCCAGTTTGGCCGTTGGTATGGATGACACGTTACACATAGCATGTATCCTGCGTGAGAAATGGAAAGAATGAAGGAAGGAAGGAAAATGAGTGTTCGATATTGAACGATACTGACTGGATGACACAGGAAACGACTGAATGAAGCGCCAGCTGGCAGCTCTTCAGTCGGCACTACCCAGGTAGGCAGCCCGTTGTGTAAACGAGTGTTGATTGTAAAGCGCTTAGAGCTTGGCCTCTAGCCGAGAATAGGCGCTATATAAGTATTCATTATTTTTTTTTTTTAAAGCACAATTACATGGTGGAGCTTTTCATGCTGCCTGCATACCACACTCGTCGCCGTCTTTCTCGTAAACCAGAGAGAAATGACATGTATTTAGAATTGAATGAAATGAAACCAGAGAGAGAGAGAGAGAGAGAGAGAGAGAGAGAGAGAGAGAGAGAGAGAGAGAGAGAGAGCATATCCATGGGCGCTTTCAAACAATTCAGTGAAGTTGCTAACAATAAGTTAAACGAAACACTCCCAGATGCTGAGGAAACATATCGGGCTTAATCGCCCGCTCTATTTCACTACTTACGTGGTAGAATTGAAAACATAATCTTGTACAGAGCTTCTGTTAATCCACTGACAGTCTGCACGAGGTAAAAGTTTTCCCGCAAGGGTCGGCTGACGATCTGACGAAGTATCTGTGCATTCTTGATCCCCACGCTAGCACCAACGATGTGAATACCTGCACATTAAACACACACGCGCGCGCGCGCGCGCGCTCGCATGCACGCATGCACGTACGAACGCAAACACACACACACACACACACACACACACACACACACACACACACACACACACACACACACACACTTGATAAGATACCTGTAAATGTCAGCACAAAAAGGGCTGCACAAGGGGAACACAGAATAAAATTGCAATACAGGAATTATTATGAACCTAAACTTGTGGTCAGAACACATTCTCAACATGAGAGAGAGACAGAGAGAGAGTGAGTGAGTGAGAGAGAGAGAGAGAGAGAGAGAGAGAGATTAATTCGCAGCCGTTAAAGGACCCTAAGTTACAAAAACAGCGATATTTATCATTTAAGTAACGATTTTCTTTTGGTAGATTCAAGGGAATCTAGAAACTGAAACGTTTTACAATGAATGCTGGAGAAGTGTTTTAAACCGATTACTTTCAAAGCGAGGTGACTGCAGGCGGAAATTGAAGCAAATTGTAAAAAAAAGAAAAAGTTGTTGGTTCCGCAAGACAAACCAGACAAACAGATTACAGGACAAAACACCGTTTTACAGTGTTTTGTCCTATATTCTGTTTGTCTGGTTTGTCTTGCGGAACTAATAGCTTTTCTTGTTTTAGATTTGAACCGATAGTTCAGAATGTAGCGCTGGATTTGAACAAACCAGTGTGGAGACGTAACGAATATGATCATCTCAATTATTGCACTTTGTTGCCTTTCAAAAAATTCAACATGATAAGATGGTGATATGTTTTAACACCACCACTTCTTAGTTGACTGTATAGTGGTCAGATGGTCAGTTTTATTCGATGTTCAGTGGTCATTTAAAATTGTGCTTTAGTTAATCCATACTATTATTTCAAATGTACTATTGTGAAAGTCACACAAACAAGTTTTAGTAAGATCTTTGATGATTTATGATTTATAATGTGATGTTCACAATTGTTTAGAATCAATCTTATGGCTTTGTACATGGTTGATCAATTGCTGTGTTTTAGTTAATGAACCGTATCTAAGAGGAGTCAAATGATTTTCAGTTTCTTTTTCCAGTATTTCTTTAGGCTTTGTATATTGTATATTCTACGAGACAGACAACGAACCGAACCTGCTGCCTTAACTTTCTCAGCTTCCCAGATATTGTCAATGCTGGGGTTGACGTCATCACGAATGGCAAGGAAGATTGCTTTGGAGACACCAAAATGGTTGCGACTTTGCGCAGAGAAAAACTTCATGGCTTCCTGCAGAAAAAAGAGAGAATTGTATCATTGACGGGGAAAAAGGCCAACTTCGAAAAACTCCAGAAAGAAGCCTACATAAATTGCAAGAACATGGAGATAAACAAACACCCATTCATAACACAGAATGATAGAATAGTTTGTCAAAACAAGGCGAGATTGATCTTTCACGTCTGCCTCTGTCCAAATGTCAGTCACGTTTACCAGCACCGTGACATCTTTGAGGGGGTGATGAGTTACGTACATTCTGAAGTACTAACTCTCCAGCCCCATTCGACAAAAAAATCGAAACATGAAATAAACCATATCTAATCAAACGTATAACAAACATACGTGACACTATCCGCTGTCTTTATTGGCATGAGAAACTGCTGGCATATAGGTTTTCTTTATGACCTTGGCAGTCACCACACTTCCCATACACCCCAACCCCATCTAACAGCCCCCTTCTTCCTTTGACATCCTCTTCTCTTTCCCTCCTCTTCAATATTACAGAAACTGCCAATCTGTAGATTTTCTTTCTTTTCTCTTTATCTGGAACATGTACAATCTTACAGGATGGAGAACTAGATGGGTTTGCCAGTCAAATAGGTCCTCTCTTTCTTTACAAATAATTTCCATTATTACATGAAGAGGAACGCGATGGCTACGCCAGTCTAAAACGCCTCTTCGTCGTTCGCTAGTGATAATACTAAGTAAAGACGTAACTCAGCGCGCCTTGACAAGTGTTGAAGGCCAACGAAGAAACGCCAGCTGGTCTCAAAAGAAAGTGGATCTTCATTTGGTAAGTGCTGAAGAAGATGCTGGAGAACGGATGGAACCACCCTAGTAACCACGATCAAAGATCCGGAGAAGGGGAGACCTGCGAGCACATATGCTGGCTCATCTTAATTATACTGCCCATCTACACGTTTGCTTATAAGCACGTGTTCTGAGAGAGAAGTGATCTCTCTCAGTCCGACTTAAACGCACTCGCGCCGTGCGACGCATGAGGCAGTCAAAGTGTTCCAGCGGCTTTGGTCATGGTCACCGTCGCTCCATCAGGCCTGTTCACCATGTAAAGATCTGTGTCGAACGCGCCATTACTTTTATGCGCCCTTTTTCCTCAGTTCCTGAGGGTTCCATTGGAGGACTCGGATGCAAAGTCTGTCAGGTGTAAGTCTTGCAACATGTCCAAGCCACTGTAGAGGACGTCTACATGTGATTGAGAACGTAAGCTGTTGTTTGGGTCGAGTTCTTCTGCTCCTGAGGGTTCCATTGGAGGACTCGGCTGGAAAGTCTGTCAGGTGTAAGTCTTGCAACATGTCCAAGCCACTGCAGAGGACGTCTCACATGTCATTGAGGACGTAAGCTATTGTTTGGGTCGAGTTCTAACTTCCTCGTTTCTCGTGAAGTTGCTCCTCCTGATACTCGTGTTCGTTCGTATTCATTTGCCATGAAAGGCGTCGAGTTTCGTTTGTTGGCTACACATTTGCTAGCGAATACGTCGACTTTCTTTTTTTTCTTTTCTTTTCTTGAATCTTAGTCTGCATAATGATCAGTAGTAAAAGATTTTTGTTGTGAAATTGTTTCAAGTCAGCAAAAATGCTTCGATTCAATATGTATTCTAAATGAGTATTTTGACAACTTTCTCATGTTTGTTTGGTTGTCCTGCAGTTGTGTTTTGGCCTCGATTAAGACAAAAAGGCTATATAATGTATTTGTAATAAATTTATAGTGTGTTTGTGAGTTTGTGTTGTTAGTGTGTAAGAGTGCGTGAGTGCGTGCGCGCGCAGGTGAGAGAGAGAGAGAGGGGAAAACAAAGGCTGGTTTGATCTTTGTCATTACCATCAACACCATCCGCCATGTTGACTATTTTGTTCAATAACAAATAACCATAATGGTGAATCGAAAAATGTAAAGAAACAGCAGCTGCTAGGAGACGTTAGACATGAAAAAATTTAATTTTGTTTTACAGAGTAACACAAGGACTCGCATTTTCAAGAAATATTGTGTGTAATAGGCCTAACTCCACTACGGCCACCCATAAATAAATACTTCAACTCGACCTGGCAAATGGCATCGAGCCTCATTTGAATATATGAGTAACTATACACACACAGTAACTCCGAAATGAGAAAGAAAGACGGGCAGACTCTCAGAATTATTGTAACTCACAGCAAGGCCAAGGCTGGACGATTCCACGTGGCACCGGCACCTGACCTCATGATCTCGAGAAAGCCAAATACGGCTATCTCCAGCGTGGTGATCAGCTCCCATACCTTGAAATCCAACGTCATGCAAGATCCTCCATACACCAGCAAGACACCAAAGCGCAGATCAGCACAGGACTGCTTCAGAGCCAGCAACGTTGTCGTCAGGAGGATTTCAAGTTCTGTTTCTATTATGTGCGAAAAATGGAATGTAAACAGCAGCTCAATACCGCCGCTACTTCTTTTAAGTGAATCCGAAACGCAGTCACCTGGAAATAAGGAAAGAGAATGAAGTGGGTAAACGTGGACCGGATGGGTGGGGGGGGGGGGGAGGTGACAAGTTAATGACGAAGAGGAGAGCAACACCAACGGCCATGTCAACGTCAGAGCAACGTCAACAACAACAATAACAACAATGCAACAACGACCACAAAACACAGTACATACGTACTTGCAGGTTCACACACACACACACACACACACACACACACACACACACACACACACACACACACACACACACGAGCGCGCGCGCGCGCACGCACACGCACGCACACACACACACACACACACACACACACACACACACACACACACACTCACTCACGCACTGTGTGTGTGTGTGTGTGTGTGTGTGTGTGTGTGTGTGTGTGTGTGTGTGTGTGTTAGAGAGAGTACTGGGTGGAAAAGAAGCATGTATAATTTGTTTATCCTATCACCCTGGAACAACGAAATTTCCTCTCTCTCTCTCTCTCTCTCCTCTCTCTCTCTCTCTCTCTCTCTCTCTCTCTCTCTCTCTCTCGGTGTTGAAAACATCTGTGCCGTTCCATGTCTTAATATGACGTGGAAATTAGCTTCGAGAAGAACAAGCTGATGGCCCACAAGACCACTACCGTCAAGACTAAGTGGACAACAGCTAGGAAATGTTGAACAGTTCACTTATTAGGATCCATCATTACCAAGAAACGGCAGGATTGGGAAAATCAGAACGATCAGATTAAAGTATACAAGATCAGCTCCTGTGTGTACTGTTATATCGATTCTGTCTTTGTATGTATGCAAGACACGGACCATCGCAGTGGAACTGGGAAGAAGAAACCACACCGTTTGTACCAGATATTACTGCAAAATACTAAACATCGGACATACTGATCAAATCATAAGTGGAAAAAAAGTGCATCAAATTTACAAGTCACATATCGTTTATGACGATTTACTTCCGACATCAGTTAAGAAAAGAAAACTATGTCTGTGTACTAATGTAAAAAGATTCAGTGGTCTTGCTAAAAACTAAACTATGTCTGTATGAAGTGGGTGACACAGGGAAGGTCAGGGAGAGTGGCTGAGACCTGCCGGACACTGAATGAGCTATTCTCAGAGCATCGTCGCTCAATGCGGCTCAACTACAGTGACCCGATAAGCCAACATTTCAACAGCCCACTGCACAGCGGCGCGCATGCAAAGGTGGCAGCTGTATGGCAGAACCCAGGCGACAGATCATACCGCAAGCACATGAAATCCCACGTGATCAGTCGCTTGGGAACCATCCAGCCTGCAGGCATCAACACCAGAGTGATGGACCCTTAGTGGCCCTGGGCCCTCTTCTCTCTTTTCCCTCTCTCTTTTCACTGCTTCTGTCCCCCTGTAGCCCACCTTCAGGCACACACACACACACGCCTCTCTCTCTCTCTCTCTCTCTCTCTCTCTCTCCTCTCTCTCTCCTCTCTCTCTCTCTCTTACCCAACTCCCTCCTCCTCCCCCTCTCCATCTCTCCCCTCCCCTGTTTTTCTCTCTCTTCCTCTTCCTCCCTATCTCTCTTCCTCCCTCTCCTCTCCCTCCCTCTTTCTTTCTCTCCTCCTATATCACACACACACACACACACACACACACACACACACACACACACACATATATATATATATATATTATATATATATATATATATATATACTGTTACACCTTTTCATCCTTAGGTAAACCACAACCCTCCTTTTCCTCTCTCCTATACTACTACCAACCCCCCTCTCCGTCCTCCCCCCCCCCCCCTTTTTTTTTAACAGCAACTGTTCAACCGTCCCTTTCTCCTGTAAATAATGCTCACCATTTTCTTCTTTGCCTTTTCCTCTTGATTACTTCTTACTGTTTTCAGTTTTACTTCTGTCTCGGTTTTGCTCTCTTCTCTTCTTCATTCCTTACTTTTCTCCCTATGAAGAAGGGCCTAGGGCCCAAAACGTTGGGAAATAAAATCTCACCATCAGGACCAGTTACCACATTCATGTCAGTTTGACCCATTTTCCTCTTTTGTCTGTATGCTCATGTAACCAGACCCAGTGGTCTTGCTAATATAAGCCTCCAGGGAATGATTGACGGAGGGGGAGAGAGGAAAAGACAAAAACAACACAAACAATTAAGAAAAAAAAAAACTGGTGGATTGAAAACATTTCAGAAATGGACAGGGAAACCACTCGCAGACACACAGGGAAGGTCAGGGAGAGTGGCTCTGATTGGTCAAAGAAAGAAAAGCTCACACGGCTGTGTTCCAGTCCCACGTGGAAGGTGTAAAAGCATATAACACGTGCACATATTTCACGTGGACCGAGGGTCTTCTGAGCCACACTCACCCAAAAAGCAGAAATGGAATCAAATGGTCTTGCCATACAAAAAATATGACCTTTTTTTCCAGCAGGCAAAGAAGAAACCCAAAATCTAGCGTCACAGGCAAACGTGGTCCGTGCGAAACAGTAATATATGTCTGAATTGGTTTTGCGTTGTTCATTAGGAGCTTTATTTTTCCTGCACTGATTTCCATGCCATATATGGTAAATGTCCCAACCAGTGGCTCAGCACGCTGACAAATTCTGACTGGTTTCCAGACGGTCAGTTGAATCTTATTGGTGAACCTGAGGTTGGGATGGTCTGTCCTCTCATGCTGATTGTGCCAGAGTCAACGCGAGTGTATAGATGAAGACCTTTGCATCATACTAAAAAGGCCAAATCACAGGATAAAAGTAGATACATGTGTGCGTGTTGGCATTCTTATTGACTCTAAACTGGAATACGACCACAACTAGAGATGTCAAAAGAGTCATGTCTAATCGTCTTAGAGTTTTATCTTTGTATGTAGCCAGATGTTGAAAGCATTTTTACTTCTTTGATGATTGTAGTGTTGTTGTTGTATTTTTTAATGGTGTCTTGCATTGGTAGGAATTGATCAAACAAGACAAAGACAGACCAAAAAGCTATAAAATAAAAAAAAAGGTACAGCAGAGCATGAAAAACATTACTGCAATTTTCAATTGTAGCAACACAGTCTTCAATAAAAAAAATGTAAGGGGGAAAAGGGGAAGGGGTGGGGGGCAACGCAAATGGAATAATTCATTTGTTTACTATGTTCAATGCATGACAGCTGCATGGTTTCCATGACTAACTGGGCCAAAGCATAAGAGAGTAAACAAAACTTTAAAATCCTTCTCTTTTCAAAAAAAAAAAGCAAACAAAAAAACACTTGCATAAGTGATCTATATTTTTTATCGGCATACTCTTTTAACATTCACCAAAATACACTTTGCACTTACTTAAGTAGTGGCTGAAAGTAGGGCTTTGGAGTCGTTGAAAACTCCGGTGATCTACGAAAGCATGGAGTTCGTATGCACTTTGCGCTTCATCTGGAAAAAAGTGTAACCTATCAATTATCGAATTGCTATCTTCCAGGCGTTTAAGACAAACTGGCATTTAACAACATAATGACGTGTGCGTGCCCTGTTTATCGTTTGCATGTCTAAGAATAACTGGGTTGCAGAATTATTAAGAATGTATGGTAGCAGTATTATCAATCCGGGGAACAGATGTGAATAAAGAATGGAGTAAAAGAGGTGCAGGAAAAAGAAGTCCTCAGCCACAGCGAAAAATTACTCAATATGAACATCAAATGGAGGGGTGGGAGAAAAGGGGAGAAGGAGGAAAGATGGAAGGAAAAGAGCAAAGATGGAATGAACAAGACGATGTTAAAGTCTCAACATCTAAATCTTTCACTAACAACAATGGAACTTATCGCACAGAAACTTTTGCTGATGTCTGTCAAAAACAGACTTTTTTGTCTCCAGGTTGAGAATTCTTCAATGGACCCGGGAAGCTGCGTTCGTAGCAGTGCACCCATGGTATCGAACACAGAATAAATCCTTTGGTTTAATGGAATTCTCAACACCACAGTGAAAACAATGGAATCCCAAAAAGAACCGAGGAGAATCAGAAAAGGAAGCTGGAGAAAAGCGACATAAAGAAATAAAATACCAATAAATAAGTCATGGATGATCAATAAAATACTGTATTGAAGCCAATGCTAGGGACCCAAAAACAAATTAAAGGGAAGCTACCTGGATACACGAAACGACACTAAAAATAATTTCAAAGCATATTGACTGTCGGCCAAAATTTTAACCATGAAAAAGAAGTAAATAACAAGAAATATTTTTCTAATCAAAATAAAAGAACATATTGATGACTTAGAGCCAAAACGGTACAACTTCAGATACACGTTTAAAAAAATATATACGCAAAAACAAG
>CM031612.1:40188455-40240955 GCA_018398815.1 Conus ventricosus | reverse complement strand
TTGCTCTTTCTATTTGCTCTTTGCTTCTTAGGTGGCACCTTTGTTGATTTTTTTGAAAACTCAACAACCATACTACGGTATTGCACACCAGCTTTTCTGGATAGCATTCTTCTTAAAACCGAAAAGGCAGAGGAGTCAAAGTACCACTTTCCGCGTCACTGAGGAGAAACAATCAGGTTTCGAATATCGGTATCTGACCAGGAGTTATATGTTAGTGAGCTTCCTCCCCCATTGGAGATTGTCTCCCCATTGGAGACTTTAACTTGCTGAAGGCTCATTTTGAGAAGCATTTATTTTATTTTTTTTCCCCATTCACCCACTCATGCACATACTGTTAGTTAGGCAAATTATCTACCACTGGAGATATGAATGCCATCTCTCTCTATTTCTTCACTCTAAGACATAAGAGCAAGCTTTGTTTATAATTGAATATATATATATATCTTCAATCTAAACATAAGAGCAAGTTTTGGTTTTATTATTGAATGTGTATAGTTTAAAACATCCAGTTCCCCAAGGGGCAGGCACCACTCCACAACAAGAAGCAGAACAAAAGGTTGCGCGCAAGACAACACAGATAATAAAACAATTCATATGTTCCGCTTGTTCCTCCACCCAGGACTTTATTGCACAAGCTTTCGCCTTCTGGCTTGATCACTGGACAGAGAGGTTATGATCAGATTACACAAAGCAAAAAGCACTGGATATATGGTACACACACACACACACAAATACACGCACATGCTCACCACAGACATATACATATACACGCACGCACATGGTCACACACACAGACATACACGCACGCACACACAAGCGAGCACGTGCGCCAGAGAGTGGTGAGAAAAGGGAGTTTAGGGGAGTATATATATATATATACTTGTAGATGTGTGTGTGCGTGCGTGTGTGTGTTACACAGAGAGAGAGAGACTTTTTACTGTGATACTAAGGATACGAACAGACTGAATAAACACACAAGCGCACCTTCAAAGACTCCAAATGACAGTTACTCAATTTTTAACGTTTGTTTCAAATCAGTATGTAATGGATCTCAACACACTAACGTTTGCTGAAGGGAAACAATCCTCGGCCGTATGTAACATAGTCAGTGGCAGTTATGGAACACGTGTTGACTACAAAAATGGAAAAAGTGTATTTAACATACGGCATTTCAGTTTATTATTTTGTAATGCAGAAAGTACAACAGCATTTTCATTTGTGATCTGTGGAATGTATTATGTGTTCTACAGGCTGGGGCTGAGACCACCCTTTCTCATTATTCTCATTCCACTCGTTCCTAACATTTCCATAGGTTAAATGTGACCAAATAAAAGAATACCATGCTACAAACAAGAAGTAGTAAAATGTAAGAATTTAATTCTATGACCAAAATACGAACAAGAATGGCATTATGTACTTATCTGTGTGCTGTTATTGTACACAGTATTTGTTGGTACCTCTTCTCCCCTCTCCCCTTTTACACCTGCCCATTCTCTCTGCTTTCCACCTCCTCCCCCCCCCCCCCCCTTTTTTTCTTTTTCTTTTCTAAAACCATCTTCTATTCTCATTTCACACACACACACACACACACACCACACACACACACACACACACACACACAACTCACTCACTCACACACCACACACACACACACACACACACACACACACACACCACACACACACATACACACACACACACACACACACACACACATTCTCTCTCTCACTCTCTCACTCCTTTTTTTCTTTTTCTTTTTTTTTTCTTTTTTTTTTTGTTGTTTTTTGTTTTACATTTTCACCTTTTGTGATAGATTCATTCTGACCGTTCATGCAGAGGAAATCGATTGAGATGATGTGGCATCACTGAAAACGTCGCAGCCCTTCTCATCACTGCTATCTGCACAATCGTTATACCCATCACACACCAAGGAATAGTGCACCTGTCCTCCCAGAGCACAGTCAAACAGCGTGAAGTTGTTGGGAGACAGGACGGTCACTGCCTTCCTGGGGACATGGCTGAAACTGGAACACCACAGAGCCGTCCCTGCAGCTTTCAGCAAATGGGTTGAGTTGCTGAAAGCACGTGGCAAAGTATTGTTAGATTCTGAGGAAAGTGTGACAGTTTGTGAGTCGTTCCGAACCTGGTCATCAAAGGTTCCACTTGTCTTCATGCACAGAAGCCCGATTACACTGTTGATTTGCATTCTCGTACAAGTTCCTTCGTCATTGTCTCTCCTCGTGAGAAGAGAAATCCAAAGTTAGATTTGTTTCGGAACTTGTGTGGTAGTAGGTCTCCATGATTCATGATTCCCCCTTCCCACTGCAAAACGTACCGGTATTGTGTTTTCATCTGATGAGATTCACCACGTATGTCTGAGCTCTTTAAATCGACTGCAAGGCACATTCTTGCTGTGCCAGTCCGTGTTATTACCATACCGAGAATCTTTCGAGCTACAGGCTCTGGCAAGGTGGCTAGGATTCCGCCAGACAGCCGATCACAAGATTGAGGCGGGTCCTGTTTCGATGTGCTGATGACTTGAAGACAGCGGTGACGGAGGGGAAACCACGGGTGATCACAGGACACAGACCTGTAGGGACAGTCAGCAGGTTCATCCTCTCCCCCTACACACTGCTGTACCATGTCACACTGGATGTAGCCAGGACGGTGGCAGAGGAACAGTTGTACATATGTGTCTTTGCAATGAAAGGGGCCACGAGAACTGTTACGGTGGAATTCATTGAAGGCGTAGGCAGAAGGTGCAGAGGATGGGTGGTGTAGTTGAAGCTGAAACTGGATGGGTCATTCTCTACAATGTAGAAAGGCCACGGCATGGCCCGGACCCACACTGTAATTTCACTGTGAGGCAGCAGTAGAACAGCAGTGGTCAGGCTTGGTGTCTCAACAGCAGTTTGTCTCCTGTGCGCTGATCTCCTCTGTACACTTCCAGACTTTCGTGCCATTTCAAAGTGTAGTGAAGGAAGTGAAGCACTATGCCCAGGTCGTCGTGGGCTGGTTTGATGTGCCAGGAGATTTCTTGGACACAACTGCAACTCCTGGCTGGTTCAGACCACTGCACGTGACTGTTACTTTCAGTCAAATTTAAGCTTTTTTGATGCGCTCGATTCCAGTTGCAATAAGCGCAGCCGGTGTCGTTGGCTGCTCTAGACTTTTGAGGTGTTACTTCAGCTGTTTCTAAGGTGGGAAAGCTTGTCGCACTGATAGTATCAGAGTCGGTCATGGTTGAAAGAGGCGGACTGGCATGAATGGTGGCTCCCTTGTTGGATGACTCTTAGAGCTATTGTCTGGTAAGCGGTACATGGCAATACTTGTATATAGGCAGGAGAGCATTTTCACAATGCTGTTCATGTCTTTCTATGTAAAAATTAGAAACTACAAGTCTGGCAAGCTTAAATTACCATGTAAAGGAGGAGTTTAGTATATATAGATCAATTTTGTTCTTTGGGCACTATAACTCAATTATAGTGGTATACTTACTTAAAACTGTCAAACTATTGTATTGTACTGATAATTTCGTTAATCAACGGAAAACAATTGAAGTGAGCTATTGTATGAATGACATTAGGATAGGATTAGTGTGGCAATAGCTTATAACGTGATCGAATACTTTCGGTGTTCTGAAAATTCTTTATGCTAGTTACTGTATCAAGCATTTCTTTACCCGTGTGACGTAGCAGCAGCCAACGTTAGGCTCTGTGTTACAAATGCAGTACATTTTTGTTATACATATACAGCATCCCATCTTATCAGCCTCATTGACATGGCTCATGGATCAGCCAACTGAAAGGTCATATTATTAATGAATGGGTATAAATAGATATACCGATTTTCCCTCTGTGAACAACTTCAATTAATTGAAAGGTCTATATGCATGCAACACCACAGTAGCCACAGAAATTGACCAACATTCACTTTCTTATGTAGAATAGAAGACTCTGAAGTGGACCAGACTCACTGATGTACCGGTAAATAGGCGATGGCACGTTTACAAATAGAAATAAAACATATTTCTTACTCGGTCCATAGGACACATCATTCATGTTGCAGCAATGAAATCAGGGACTAAAATGGGCAACAAACGTTTAGTACTCGTAAGGCTACCACAGGTGAAACACCCGAAAGGGAACCGTGGACACTTTGTGATAACAGACACATTTTGCAAAATTCACAACACAATAACATCAACATATTTGACCAAGTAAAGCAAGGCTCGCATTTCGAAGAGTTATAAAGTTGGGTACCCTCGCACAAATGTTTCAAACGTCGAAGATTGCACAAAGATGTTTCCAAGAAGACATAACGAGTCTCTGCAAGGATTTCACAGAGAGTATTACAAGAACTTTAAAATGTCAGTCATGTTCTAGACTATAAATACAGTGAAAAGCTGCCGTCAGTACAGAAAGCCGATGAGAACGAAATCATCACAGCCTGACCATCCACTTCCAAGAAACGAAGACAGTTTCCACCGCAAGCTTCAAGTGTTCTTTTTTAATAAACCTGTACACCAACCAGCGCAGTCCACTACCTAACGAAGCACTCAAGTGGTCAGCATTTTGATTCACTCTGGCCATTTATGTCTCAGTAGTGTAGTATAACTTGAAACTGCAGCCTGCTTCAAGCAAGAACCTTTTTTTCATGGCAACGGTATTGTGCTTTACATCTGCTGGGGCACTTTTCATTGACAGGAAGAGACGCGAAAAGATCTGGAACAACTCTTTTTACACACAGGTATATTACTTAAGAAGTGACGAGAAACTCTGAAAGTCACCAGCGCCTTGGCCAAGTGGTTAGCGCTGTGGACTCTTGGGTGGGAAGTCGTGAGTTCTATTTCCACTACAGCCATCTATTTATAGTATTTTTCTGCCCCGACCAGCAGTTGACCCAGAGTTGAGTTTGTTATGGACGCAGCTGGGAAGATTGGGGGCACACATTCAAGTTTTCATCCATTTAACGGAAGCGTCTCTGCGAGTGTTGCTCAAATTTCCTGGCCAGCACTGCAGGTATCTGTAATTCTCGCCAGGATATATCATGAAAATAAGCGTAGAGTGCAGTAGTGCAAAGCAGTCTCGACCATAACGGAAATCTGTAGCATATCTACATCTAATCCCCATTCTCAACGATTAGCCTTAAAAAATATCTCAGATTCTGTTATCCTTCATGCCCTGCTCTTATGGTGTCCTTACTTCTGATTGTCTCCTCATATCTAAGACATTGGTTTGATTGTGTTGAGATCACCAGTATTGACATATTGATGGGAACAGTCGTTGGACGGACGTGACTGGGAGAGTCTGGATGGCTGCAGAGATAATATTTGATTCAGCACTACATGAAAGAGGTCGATGAAAGAAACTGGGTACTTCTTTCGATTGTTACATTTTCATAGGTTTTCCCCGTGACTGTTTTCAACTGTTGTTGTTGAACCAGACTTGCAGCTCTTTCTAGCTGCAGCTGTATTAGCTTCAGTGATGGATGAAAAGGAAAGCCTCGCATTACATACTGATTCGTCTACTGCACTGAGAGTTTATGAGCGTGTCTGACTGACGGAGTTTGACTCCGGTGTGTCTGAACGAAGTGAACTAGTCTCCCTGGTTGCATCAGATCCAACAATGGCTGAAGGATGTTGACTTGTATCACCAAGTTTTGCATTTGTATTCCCCGTGACAAATTCAGTGCAGACATGAGTGGCCACTGCTCATATTATTGCCGTCACTAACGGTCGATGATGACAGTTCCTGCTATATTTCTCTTTCGTCACCAGCATGAAGCAGAGACGCTTGCTATTCCCCATCATGGCAGTGTCAGTTCATGGCTGACTCGCCCTGCATTTATTGTGCCGTAGAGAGAGGGAGACAGACAGGCAAAGACATAGGGAGAGACAGAGACACAGAGAGAGGTCGAATGAAAAAAAAAAACAGAAAAATGTCTGGAAACAGACAGAAAAGGGAACAAATTGAAAAAGAAAGAAAAAAGAAAAACAATAGGAAGAAAATCAAGGGATTGCTGGACTGCCGAACGTCTTCAGCGAGAACGCTTGACTCACACAGGTATTTCGGTCGTTCACACCTTACTTCGGAGGAACAGAAGCCTCATCCAGGTCACGACTCCTACCTGCTCTTCTGTCGTCACCTTCTAACCCCTTGCCGCTGTCGCGTTTGGAAATTCCAACTCCTGAATGGCCGCCTGCATTGTACACATGTCGCCTTGAGACAGATGTCTAAACCAAGTAGCCACA
Source organism: Conus ventricosus (assembly GCA_018398815.1). Classification (NCBI taxonomy): domain Eukaryota; kingdom Metazoa; phylum Mollusca; class Gastropoda; order Neogastropoda; family Conidae; genus Conus; species Conus ventricosus. Next base: position 40,234,702 of record CM031612.1, on the reverse strand, counting down.
ACACACCTGTTGTCACTTTGGGAATTTAACCCTCATGAAGTTCACAATCGTTCCTTATCGATGAGATCCGTCGGGAGCTCTTTCTATCTGCCCGAAATTAAGGCTCTGCTCTTACTTTGGAGTTCTGGAATTGTTCCATTAGGTCATAGGCAGAACTACGTAAAGCTACGTGTTGCCTCTTGATGACTTGACATTGACTGCTTCCTGTGGATTGCCGGTGCCGGGGCTGCGGCGGGCCGGGCCGGGCTGTGGCGATGGACGGGGGATCGGAATGAGCGACGTGGATGCGGTGCAACTGAGGTGACGAAGAAGATATCACAGGGAAAAAAAACTACGTAAAGCTTCTTGATCTAACCTCCATGGCGATTACCTCGGTGGTTGTGTGAGGGTGAACGGTTCGCTGCATTCAGTGAGAAGTAGATAATAAACAACCTTTCAACCACATGACTGATGATAAATACACCAAAATACACTTCAGCGAGGACGCTTGAATCACACAAATAACAGTCGTCGTGAAACATCTTTTGATTCATTAATGAGAATGAGGGAAGACAAAGAGGATATAAAAAAAAGAGGCCTACCTCCGTACGTTTTGTTCAGCAAAAGTAATACATATCTTCACTGAACAGAACTCGCAGAAGAGTTATCTGAATCAGAGATACAATGTATATAGATGGTTGAGGTAGCTGATCTTTAGTGACGGAACTTGCGCTGAACGGTTCTGATCTTGGATCGATCAAATCATATTATTGTTATAGTTCTCCACGAACATATTAAAAAGAGGCCTATCTCCGTACGTTTTGTTCAGCAAAAGTAATACATATCTTCACTGAACAGAACTCGCAGAAGAGTTATCTGAATCAGAGGTACAATGTATATAGATGGTTGAGGTAGCTGATCTTTAGTGACGGAACTTGCGCTGAACGGTTCTGATCTTGGATCGATCAAATCATATTATTGTTATAGTTCTCCACGAACATATTAAAAAGAGGCCTATCTCCGTACGTTTGTTCAGCAAAAGTAATACATATCTTCACTGAAAAGAACTCGCAGAAGAGTTATCTGAATCAGAGGTACAATGTAATATAGAGGTTGAGGTAGCTGATCTTTAGTGACGGAACTTGCGCTGAACGGTTCTGATCTTGGATCGATCAAATCATATTATTGTTATAGTTCTCCACGAACATATCAAAAAGAGGCCTATCTCCGTACGTTTTGTTCAGCAAAAGTAATACATATCTTCACTGAAAAGAACTCGCAGAAGAGTTATCTGAATCAGACGTACAATGTATATAGATGGTTGAGGTAGCTGATCTTTAGTGACGGAACTTGTGCTGAAAGGTTCTGATCTTGGATCGATCAAATCATATTATTGTTATAGTTCTCCACAAACCTATGAATTTAGCATCGCTAAATAGTGTCGTGGGAGTTTATAAAATTACTTATTTCTTGTAATGAAATATGTTTTCCAAATCGATTTGCATGCTGTTTGTTTCTAAGTGATTTGAACACCCTTTCAAGTAAATGCCATAGAGATTAGCGTCAAGGGAACCAAGGGAAAATATGCAACATCCGAATGTGTAGGTATGTACACGTTATGTAGAAGCCATCTATCTCAAAACTGGTGTATGCTATTTCAGTAGCAGAAAGCCTTTCAGAGTATTCTGAGGATTTGGTTGTCTGGTAGAGGTCCCGTCATGTCGCGGGGCCCAGTTTGTCTCTTACCTTATGAGAGACTTACAGTTTAATGGGACTCAGTCAGCGACTTTACCCCTTACTACCGTGAATCAAACGGTTTAGCTGAGGTTAACAATAGTACTTGAGACCTATGTTAAAAGACGGTCCCAGAAAATTAACATCTAGGACAGGTACATTCCCACTACTTTGTGAGCTAGCCGTTCGTTCTGTAATGTCAAATTTCTGTCCCTTTGAACTTTGGTTTGGTTTCTTTTAGAGAACGCTTGCCAGTTCTACGCGTTTCGACCTACTGGGCCTTGTTCAGGTAGGACATACAACATTCAGGACAATCTATAAAAAGGGGCAGGCAAATAGCTATCCATCTTCTCGATCCGGGGGCAAACCGCGGCGTAGGGAAAGACGTGAGTCCACGGCATGGAACCAAGGAGAAGAGAGAAGAGGACCGGGGAAGAAGACGGCACAGAACAAAACGATGGTAACAACTTAACAAAAGAAAAAATAATGACAACAAATCATTATATTCAGTTCATTACAACAACAACAACAACAACAACAAAAACAGTAGTAGTAGTAGTAGTAGTAGTAGTAGTAGTAGTAGTAGTAATTATTTCTGTTATTATTGTTGTCATTATTATCATTATCATTCTTATCATCATTGTTGTTGTTGTTGATGTTGTTGTTGTTGTTGTCATAATGGTTATTATGATGTGGTAATTTTCATTTTCATTATTATTATTATAACGATTATTATGATGGTGGTAATCATAACAATGATGATGATAATGATACTAATGACAGTAGTAGTGATGATGATGATGATGATGATGATGATGATGATGATGATGATGATGATGATGATGATGGTGATGATGATGATGATGATGATGATGATGATGATAATGATGGTGATGATAATGATGGTGATGATGATGATGGTGATGATGATGATGATGATGATGATGATGATGATGATGACAGTAGCAACAATAACAATGATAAAACAAAAAGAGGGAGGAGGAGGAGGCGGAGGAGGAAGAGGGGAGGAGGAGAAGACGAAGAATAATAATAAGAAGAAGACAATAATCGTTTTGACAATGATAACAGCAATAACAACAACAACAATAATAACAACAAAAGCAATAATAATTATGATGATCACCACCTTATCATCATCATCATCATCATCATCATTATCATCACATAAGAATGATGATATATAACACATAAACAAATCTAACAAATATGTTAATAGTTTTTCTTCTTCTACTACTTACTACTACTACTACTACTACTACTACTACTACTACTACTACTACTACTAAGTAAGAAGTCACGTTAACATTAATATATGGTGAATGATGAATCCATCAGTGCTCAACCAATCACGACTGCAAATCCCAAACGGACTATGAACATGGACCAAATGGAATATCCATGTGTCTGTGGAAAGCGTTTCGCTACCACCCGTGGCATGAAGATCGACAGAACAAAGATGGGATGTGTGAAGACTCATCTGAATGAGCAGCAGCGCACTGCATCAGCAGATAAGACGTCGGAAGACAAAGGCCAGGATTTAAACCACAGTGCCAAGGACATCCACGCTGTTGGTTCGGATGAGCAATTTGCACAGGCCCTCGATGCCAGGCGCCTGAAACTCAACCTGCCACGAGCAAACGAAACTGAAGATTGGGAGAAACTGGATGCAAAAATCGTCCAAAGACTCGATGCACTGATAGGGAAAAGCATCCTAGAACACAAACTAGCCACATATGGGGACATTGTGTATACCACATGTAGAGACGCCTATGGAGCAAAACTACCCAAAGAGAAAACACCTCCAAAGAAATCCAGACGCCAAGAAGAGATGGACAAGATCAGGGTCCAAAAGAAAAACCTCAAGAAGCAAATGAAGACCGCACTGCCAGCTGAAAAACAAGGCTTGAAAAACTCTGGAAAGACCTGAAAGCAAAACACAGCGCTGTCACCGATGGGCGTACTAAATCAGCCGTCCATGTGTTTGGAGTAATGGTAGTTCAGAAATAGAGAGCGTGTGCATATGTGTATATGTGTGTGTGCGAGAGTGCGTGTGTAAGATTGGGGTTTTGGTTAAGGTGGAAGGTTAGGCTAGGTAGGGGGCTGGGAAATAAGACATACAATATTCTTGAGTTCCAATCTTCACTTGGTGAAGGATGGAAGCGGAGCGTGGTTTTCGTTCCCGTTTGTTACTCTTTTGTTACTTTGGTTCTACACCAGAGAAGGCGGGGCAGGATATCGGCTGTTGTTGGTGTTGTCAAGTCTGAGTTGTTGTGGTAAATTGTCGTGTTGTTGCACGAGCAACAACTAGTCCGTTGGTCGGGCGTGTCAGATCTGCGGAGGGATACGCTGCTCTGACCAATCGCTGTTTGTGTTGTGATAGAGTTCGCTTGATTCCGACCAGTGCGGAATGCGTTGGGGTAGCTTCACTTCGGTCCCTGGTGTTCGTCGGAGTGGACGGCCTTGTAGTTGCGGCGGTAGCGCCGTTAGTCGAGCTGAGTGACTTCGAGTCATAGTTAGGGCCAGGCCCCTCGTCGGGTCTGGTGTGCCCTTGGCCTGTGCCAGGTTCTGTGTCGTCGTTGTTGGCAGCCACTTCAGCCAGTTGCAGAACTGGTGTGTTGAACGTCTGTCTGTCCAGTTGGTGATTTGTTAGGTTCATGGTGGGTGTCATTCGTCATGTTGTCTTGTATTATGGCGAGTTGTACTGTAGTTGTCTCATGTTATGTTTAGTTGTATTATGTTTGTTGCGTATAATGGTTGTCTAGTATGATGTCGTCTTGGTTCTGTGATTGAACTTCTTGTCAGCCGTTGGTGTTGTTACTTCTTTTCTGTATATTCTGTAAATAGTGTACATAGTGGTTCCCGATTCGATTGTCATGTGATAGTTTGGCTAGACAATGTGGTTTCGATATAATAACCGTTGATGGACGTGATGTAGATGTTGTTTGTGATTATTTCATGTTATTTCAGGGGGTTCAATAAGAAGGTAATATGTGGTTGCATTTTGTTGAGGATCATAGTATGAGTCAGGTGCAGATGTGTCTGCGTGAATCGTAAAGGGATTGTGCTCAATTCAGTTGTAAATAGTAGTGGTTCGTTGAAATTGATTAACGATTTCGGAGTTGACCTGCGCAGCATTGGAATTGGTTAACTGTGGCAGTAGGGCCAAGGCTAATTGTAGTCGAGTGGTTTATACTGGAGTACGGTCGTGACCATTCAAATTATATTGGTGTCTTTTCACTTTCGTTACGAGTCATGGTCTCGACGCGGGTGTCGTGCGCGTGCAGACTGTATCTGTGATGTACGTATTTGGTACAGGACAGTGAGTCCATATGGTTAGTTTGTTTTGTTTTTAAGTAAATGACAGTCGTCACACATGCAGGGATGTACGTGTTTGTGACAGAATAGGGTTGGAGGAAGGTATCTTAGGTTGTAGGGAAACAGTCCCATTGTGAATTTTAGTAGTCGGAAAAAAGGGGTAAGTAAGGTTTAAGGCGGGGAGTTCAGCAGTTGATAGGGTAAAAACGGAGGATGTGCAGCATGTAATATTGCATGAAGTATGGTTGTGTTGGCATAACAAAGATTAACCACTGGTTATCTGACAAGAGAATGACATGAGTGGGGTGCTGGATGGAAATTTTGGCGGACAAATCCTGGGTTGATATATGATTATAATTGACAGTGCAAAGAGGGGTAAAAATGTGAAGGATTGTGGCTGCGAGCCGATTCTTTTGTATGAATATGCTAGAACTGAACTGCTAAAAAGTGATAAGTTTTTTTTTGTTGGTTTTATTGTTGAGAGATGTGTATTACTACTGATTACTATGTGGAAACATTTCCTTGTGGAATTTTGCCCATTTCCTAGTTGATTTAGTATTTCCTAAGGGGGCCCATGGAGTCCGTGTTGGATTGCTTAGATTGGTTTCATTGCTCCGAGAATTATGTGTCATAATTTCATATGTGTGAGCCATAATTTCATATGTAATAGCGTAGATTGGCTCAGAGAAAATATTGTTTTACTGCTATTGTAAGGTTTGGCAGGAAATGGATCTGATAACCCCAAAGCGAGTAACGGTTGGGGGTGTACTCGAAATTCAAGGGTCACTCTCATGCCCGAGTGGGAGGATTACAGCTTTACCATGTAGCCTATGAGCCTTGATGACTCGGTAGTAGCAACATTACAGTAGTGGCCTACAGTTGTCAGCAGGTATCCTGTTCCGTCCTGAGGCTGGGCCAGACCACCGCAGTCTGCTGCCGCGTGCCGGCAGGTGAGCGGCGGTTTCCCGTTGCCTGCTGCTGTTCCCGGGAGAGGAGACCATCCAGGCCGTCTGCCGTCGGTGAGGCAGCTCTCCTCCTGCTACCAGGGTTCTTCCGGGAGTTCCCCCGGCCACCGGTTGCTCTTCCCTGTTCGGGCGTCCCGTGAGAGGGCGCTGCACCCGGCCTTACCTCACCCTCAGTGTCCGGCGGGGGCTTTCAGAGGAGGAGGAGTCCTTCCGAGATCCGGACTCGTCGAGGGGGGCGTCGGGTGTGCGTAGGTGTCGTGCCCAGCGCGGGGAAAGTCGGACTGCGGGGAGCCACGGTCAGCGCCGGGGGGTAGAGTCTTCAGGAAGAGTCAGACTGCGGGGAGCCACGGTCAGCGCCGCGGTGTAGTCTTCAGGGAGAGGCCGGCCTGCGGGGGAGCCACGGTCAGCGCCGGGGTGCAGAGTCTTCCGGGAGGTGTCAGCCTGTAAGGGTCCACGGACAGTGCCGAGGACTGGGGCTTTCCGGCCGGGATGGGTTGTCCCATGGTTGTTGTAGAAGGGGTGTAGTGTTAGGCAGTAGGGTAGGGGTGTTAGCTACTGCCTCCTGTTGGGACGTAGTGGCCAGCACAGTGTAGGTACTTGTCGTTGCCTCCCATTAGGGACGCAGTGACCAGTGCGGTAGTGGTCCCGGGTCAAAAGAGAAGGGTGGGTCCTGGGGAGAGGTGTGGGTGGTAGTAGTTTAGATATTAGAGTCCCTTGGGTTTGTCTTTGTCCCCAGTAGTTAGTCACCACGTGTGCGGCTATCTCTGCGTCCCTAGGTCGCAGTGATATACCGCAACTGGTGCTTTAGCATAGGTTCGGGTCTCAGGGTCGTAGCAGGGTAGTGTGGGTCAGGGAAGAAGTGGGATACCGGTGTGTGGGTGTGGATGGACGTGAGTGGTGGCGCCATAGTGTGTGTGTGAAATAAAGAAGTGTGCATGATTGTAAAGCTGTGTTAGTGTGCTGTGTTGTCTGCTCTAGTGTGTAATAGGTGTGGGGAAGGGTGGTAGGGCCGTCCGGCTTAGCGACCGTGACAAGCGCCCTCAGCAAATCGGAATCTGCGAGGAAGAGGAAGAGCAAAAAGAAGAAGACACAAGAGCGCTTCTTCAGAAACCCCTTCCAGTTTGCCAGAACACTGTTTGAGCAGCCAGAATCTGACCCTAAGTGTGGACAAAGGAGTTCTTGAGCAGCATCTGAGGAAAACATACTCTGACTCACAGAGCAAAGCACCACTCAACATTCAAGATCTGGGGTGGCCAACCAACCCTGAGGAACAGTTGAATGACAAGCCTCCAACGTTGGCGGAAATCAAGAAGGTGGTCGACAAAGCCAGAGCCAAATCATCACCAGGGCCAAACGGAATACCTTACCAGCTGTACAAGAAATGTCCCAAGGTGCTGGAGTGGCCCCACAGGCTGCTGCGATCAGCTTGGAGAAACCAGAAGATCAGCAGCCAGTGGATGACGGCAGATGGTGTGTACATCCCCAAAGAGCAAAACTCAAGTGACATCAGCCAGTTCAGGCCAATATCACTACTGAACGTCGAAGGGAAAATCTTCTTCTCTGTCATGGCAGCAAGGCTGAGCAAGTACCTCATGGAAAACAAGTACTTGGATGTGTCAGTCCAAAAGGTGACATCCCAGCGTGGCTGGCTGTGTAGAACACGCCACAATGATCTGGGACGCAATCCAAAGAGCAAAAACAGAAAAGAGAGACCTGGACGTAGTGTGGCTTGATCTGGCAAACGCATATGGATCTGTACCCCATGAGATGATACAGTTGGCTCTTGAGATGTACCATGTGCCAAAGAACATCCGCGACATGCTCAAGAAGTACTTCAATGGCTTCTCAATGCGGTTCTCTACCAAGGAGTACACAACAGATTGGATCAACTTGGAGGTGGGTGGGCATTGCGATGGTTGTGCAATTTCCCCAATACTGTTCGTGTTGGCAATGGAAGTCATCTTGAAAGCAGCAACAAGCAAGGCAAGACAAACAGACCTTGGCGATGGATACAAGATGCCCCCTCTCAAGGCCTTCATGGATGACACTACAGTGATTTCATCCAGTGAAGACGAGACACGTCATGTGCTGGAGAGGCTGGACGACATAGTTGCCTCATCCAGAATGAAGTTCAAGCCTAAGAAATCACGGAGTCTCTCACTGAGGAAAGGAAAAGTTGCCGAATCTGTGGTCTTCAGAGTTGCCAACCAGGCCATTCCAACAGTCACAGAAGAGCCTGTCAAGAGCCTTGGAAGGTGGTATGATGATGCGCTGAAAGACACACAAAGAGCAAAAGAAACCAAACAGATGTTGGAAGAAGGCTTGGAGACCATTGACCAGTGTGGGCTCCCTGGCAAATACAAGGTCTGGTGTCTGCAGTTCATGCTGATACCAAAGCTCCTATGACCTCTGATGATATACGACATGTGCACCAGCATAGTGGAGGCAATGGAAGCCAAAATCAACAAGTTCACAAGAAAATGGCTTGGTGTCCCACCCTGTCTGACTGACATAGCGCTGTACTGTCGCCAAGCAAAGCTGAAACTACCACTGAAATCCATCCTGGAGGAATACAAAGCAGGGAAGATAGGGACTTCAAAGCATGCTGGAGGACTCGGGAGACAAGGTGGTAGAAGCAATCAAGCCCCAGCTGAAGACAGGCAGAAAATAGAGAGTTCAAGAGGCGATGGATTCTGCAAAAGAATGTCTCAAGATCAGAGAAATAACAGGACACACACAGACCAACAGACAAGGACTGGGGTGACCAAAACTGAATGGTGGTCAAAGGCCAAAGGAAAAGCCAAAAGAGACATGATGATTTAGGAGATGAGAAAAGAAGAAGACCAAAGAAGACTCCAAAAAGCAGTCCAGCAGAGCCAGCAAGGGCAATGGACAACATGGGAGAATGCACTCCAAAGAAGTCTCACTTGGAATGACATTTGGCACATGGCCCCTCTCAGGATCAGCTTTATTCTCAGATCTGTATATGACCTTCTGACCTCAAATGCAAACCTGGTAAAGTGGGGAAAAACAGACGATCCTGCATGCCCCCTCTGCCATGGAAAACAAACAGTGGAGCATGTTCTAAGCTCATGTAAAGTAGCCCTGGCTCAAGGAAGGTACACATGGAGGCACAACCAAGTGCTCAAAGAGATTGTACAAGTAGTCTGGGCTAGTACCAACACCACAAAAGGGAAAATCAGGACCCCAAAAGCACCCGCAACATTCATCACGGCAGGAGGCAGCAAATCATGGCCAAGAATAACAATGCCACTCGGAACATGCAGGCAGAGTCTGCTGGACGGGGCAAATGACTGGGAGTGCACTGCAGACCTCTCAGAATGGAAATCACCCAGAGATCATCAGCAAGAGTGGCATGAGACCAGATATAGTAGTCCACTCTCAGTCAACCAAGCAGCTGATCATGATCGAGCTCACGGTGCCATATGACAACAGAATGGAGGCAGCTCAAATCTACAAGACTGAAAAGTATGCAGATCTGGTAAACAGCCGGAGGAGAGAAGGCTATCAGGTCAAAGTCCTCACTGCAGAAATTGGAGCTAGGGGATTTGTAGGAACGTCTGCATACAGCCTCATGAAGCAGCTCTCAGTTGCAGGGAGGGAAAAAAAACCAGAGCCCTAAAAGCAATGGCAGAAGCGGCAGAGAGGTGTTCAAGCTGAATCTGGTCAAGGAGGAACAAAAGTGAACTTCATAAGGCTTAAATTTCCTACAAATATCAGGTGTCCCTATGGCTCAGTGGTTAGAGTGCGAGTCATTAAGTGGAAAATGAGCATGTCCAGAAGGTCATGGTTCGAATCCCAGCCATGGCTCGTCCCAAGATGGGAAAAAAGGGGCAGCAGAGGGACATCCGGAGTCATGAACCGGGTGTGGCCCAACCCCCCTAATGTGTCAGGAGATAAGGGCCGAAACACTTGCTTGAAGGGGGTTTCTCTTCTGAGGACTCTCTGCTGCCACGCTCTCCACGAGTTTCTTTCTACTGGCGGTAGTTGTTTTCTTTTTAATGCATTCAGACACCCTTCGTATATTCAAAAGTCGGTTCAGATGCTGGGATATCTCATCAAAAACTCCTTACAGTTCAGAAAGTGTCAAATATCATTAACAACTTGTCTCATAGAAAAGTGTCATACTTACACTATTCTCGTACGTAAATCACCTTGTCATGTCTGAGTGTAATCGGATTACATTGAATGCATTCTGCTATGAAATCGTGGATAGTGTTTGGACGACATTAAAAAAGAATTGCTGATAATGTTTTTTAACAGTCCAGAATGGATTCTCAGTATTTGACATGAGGACATTTGCGTATTCCGCACCAAGGTTTTCAACGTTTTGTGAGCCTGGATACATTTTAATTGTAAATTATCTCCTCTCAGATCGAACAAAGTCTTGTCAACCAGCTTATTTTCACCGACGGGATAGAAATGACAGGATATTAGACATTCTTAATCCACTTTCGCTCCATTGTTCAGTCTCTACTGCTTGTTCTGGTTGTTGTTGGGTTTTGTTGTTGTTGTTGTTGTTGGTGTGTGTGTGTGTGTGTGTGTGCGTGTGTGCGTGCGTGCGTGCGTGCGTGCGTGCGTGCGTGCGTGCGTGCGTGCGTGCGTGCGTGTGTGTGTGTGTGTGTTCAATAAGAACATGAACGTTATTCGAAAAATCACCTAAAGGATCAAAAAAACTAATCAAGAAGTGCACAATCTCTGAATTCACCAGGGCTTTTAACAACCGCATTTTTTTTCCGAATGGAGGCATTTGCCCCTTGATCCAGCTGGTCAAAATGGTTTCATCTGAAGTCGGTTTTTTTCGAAATTGATCTTTACAATGCTTTTAATGTTAATAGAAAATGTGATCCCTAATATTTTGAAAACACAAGGATCCCTGACAAGAGTTTACCTCTCAAGAACTTCATGTTGGAATGTCTTCCACTTCCAAGCCAGACTACCTGAGTCTTGTCAAAATTTATTTTCAGTCGAGATAACCAACCAAATTTCGTTGAAACAAAAACGGCTTCAAGAAACGATCTTTCACCGCCGTCTAAGCACAAGGTTGTGTCGTCTGCAAACTGCGATTCTGGACTTTCCTTTTCTTTTCTCTTTATGCTTCCTATGTGCTTGTTTTTACGAATCATGACCGAAAGTATTTCACCACATATCAGATAACAAATATGGCGAGGAGGATCCCCCTGCTTCACTCCCCCCCCCCCCCCCCCCCCCCCACTCCTGTCGGAAATCATGGGGTGAAGTGTCTATTTACAGAAACGGATGTTGTAACATTAGAATAAGATGTTTTATTAAGTCAGACCCAAAGTTAAAGGAGGACACACACATTTTTGCAAGGTTGGCCAGGATACACTATCATTAGCCTTTTTCGTAATCGATCAGCAAAAAACATTCCGAGTGTACTTTCTTTCTTTCTCATCATAGAAAACGGTGTTATGAAATAATCTTGTATTTTTCACCTATGTAACGACCTTTTAAAAAAACCCTTTTGACTTTCATAGATAACATTTGCCAAGAAACCTTTCAACCCATGGCAATATAGGCAGACACAACCTTGTACGCTATCTTGAAGAGACAGACAGGACGCCATTAAAACATATGAAGCGTTTAGGCTTGCCTTCTTTGGATATACACATAACTTGTCTCTAAGAAGCTGATAGCCATCCTACCTGGAATCCTTGATCAACAGAGCGGACGAGATAGGTTACCAATATCGACAAAAATAGAACTTGAAGTATTCTACGGTGAAACCGTCTGGGCCCGGACTCTTGCCATTTTTTCATTTATTTTAACGTGGGTGCAGCTTCTTGACATGTGATCGGTCCCCCAGTGCCCATTCTAGCTTCTTTGGATAAGACTGGTCTTTCAGAAAATTCACAGGAACATCCACATCAGGTATATCTCTAAACCTCAGTGATTGTTCCTAGTATTGTTCAGCTTCGTTCGATATACCTTTTCGTTCCGTAATAACATCACCATGAAGTAATGTACAGCCTTCCATTGGAGAGACTCATATGGATGTACTGCCCAGGACATGCAGGTGTTAAAGAAATTGAGAGAGGAGACATACTGGCAAGCAAGGCAACGGTAGGAATTGAATTACAGCTTGGCTGATCTGATGTGATAAGAAATCTAGAGAATGACCTCAACAAACAAGATCAGAGCAACCATACCACTGACCGCCTTTCAGAGCTCAACATCGAGGGAAGAAGTGGCCGCATATCCAGACTTCAAGGAAGAGCCAGAAATACTACAATCCAAACAAATATCGGAATAATCTCAAGGCAAACAATGTAAAGACTCTTAGAGAATGGGGCAGACTCATACTGGGCCTTTCCAGCAGCAGACACAAATGACCAAACACCCGTCAACGGAGATTAGACTTTGAATCTCACGGAACCCCCTATTTTTACTGTAAACGAATAAACACTGGTATCTGAGCATCATGACGCCATGCAAGTGTGTGAAGTGGAGAGTCCGTGAATGTGGATATGCGTGCGCTGGAATGTGCTAATATGTATGTACACACAAATGCGCACGTGCGTGTATGCAGGAGCCTGTTCACAAAAGCCCACAGATCACACACACACACACACACACACACACACACACACACACACACACACGCGCGCGCGCACGCACACACACACACACACACACACACACACACACACACACACACACACACACACACACACCAATGTTTAGGTAGGTACCAAAGGTATGACCAGCCTGTTGGATCGGTGCGTAGTTCAGACATCTGCTGAGTCGTAGCCATGAGACCCTAATCTTAATAATTATCTCATCTTAGTCATTAAATCATTTATCCGTCAGCTTTAAATCGCGTGCAGTGTGGTCTTGAATCTTAGCAGGAGTGGTGTAACGTATTTGAAGTAGTTCAGACACGGTGACACTTCCTTGATGAAACTGACACTAAATATCATCACCATTCTTGCTTTTTAAAAAAATAGGAGTGTCTTCTCCAGTCAGTTTCTGTTTTCTAAATTACAGTGATATTTACTCACCTTCTCTCCCGAGTTCAAATACCTAATTTTAGACAGTACAGCTATACCTTTAAATCTGAACTCTCAAGCCTCTTTCAGTTTGATATTTTACTGTTTTAAAGAATTAATTTTATATTCTTGTGGGTCTCTTTCAAGATTCTCGATTTTCTTTCAACTCTCTTTCCTGCTTAAAATTTTTTCTTTTCCTTGTATGTGCTATATGAAATAGTTTTTTAGTTTTACTTTTACTTTTAAGAAAAGAGTTTCGAAGCACAGTCTGACATCAGTCTGAAAAATCAGGTCACTACGTCAGGTATGTTGTTAATGTTAAGATTGTTGATTAGAATGGCGAATTGTTTCTTCACTTCTGTAAACAGTTTTTTTCTAATGTATAGTTCTTGTCGTTTTATTATTAGATTTCCAAGATGATCTGTCACGTTGTTGTTGCTGCTGCTGCTGCTGCTGTTGTTGATGTTGTTGTTTTCTGTTCTTGTTGTTACTGTTGTTGTTGTCTTCCTAATGAATGTCAGCATCGCCAACATCGTGCGACTGTCTTTCATCTCTTAACTCTTGTCCACATTCAGAAATAGCCTGGATCTAGTTTCCTGCCCTGTCCTTCTCTATCGATGTATTTGTTACAGTCACATTTCTGTTGTGTCTGTATTGCTTTTTGTATCTTAATAAGTGACCAGTAATTTTTCTCCCACAATCTTGACTTCATCATGTCAGAAACTGATAGACTGCAGTGGAGTTGATATTGTTCATGCTGGTCAGGGTCAAGGTCCCCTTTCTGGTATTCCTTGTCCTCTGTTCTTCACCTCGTTCTCTCCGGTTGTCTGGCTTCTTCCCCCCACCCCCCAACCCACCCTCACTTTTCCCCCCCCCCCTTCCAAAAATTTTGAAATGGATGATTTAAAAGGCAACTTTCTGACGCCGTGGCCCTGAGAAGCACCTAAACCAATTTTCACATTCATTTCCATTTCTAATGAGTGGTCTTGGTCGTTCACATGAAACAGTCCACAGTTCATGCAGTCATAGCTTCTGCATGGAAATGAAAAGGATTCATCACCTAAGAACGCGGGATCTTCTGTTAACGTATTTTTGAGTCCCCCTTCCTTCCTCCCATATCTTTGCGTCCCCCTTCTTTCTTCCCTCCCCCCCCCCCCCCCCCCCCCCCCCCACATGGCTGATTCTTGTCCTTTGGTTCTTCAGCAGGTCCAGTTGTCGGGTGCGCTGATCACTCTCCCCCCTCCCACCCTCTCCCCATAAAAAAGCGTTTTAGCCAGATTGCCATTCTAGAGTTGCTTAATGAGAAAACAAATCGGGACCAAGTATCCAAAAGCCCCCATGTAAACATGCCTTAGCACAGCTAACTCTCTGTGAACGTGAGTTTCGAGAACAGTTTCTGTATTGATTTTTGTACACCAAAATGCGTCTTGATTTTTGCTTGTTACTTCTTCTGCTATTCTTCACCTGGCGTTGCACCTGATTGTGCAGGTAAGAGGAAAAATGCTGATGTCCTGAGTCCCACTTTTTCACTAGTAGACATATAGCCCAAATTTTTGAGTATTTTGAGTATAGGGTCCCTTTATCCAGTGTTCCATTGATGACTGGTAAGTAACATGAACATGTCAAAATGATGCATCACCCAACTTATAAGTTCCAGCCTTATAACTTAATGAAAGGCCTTTTGTTTCCCCGGATGGATCAATCTGGTGCTCTTTTTTTTTCATCTGCTTCAGGCCATAGTCTTTTAGGGGTCTGATCCTCTTCTGCCCAGAAACCTAGAGCTGTTTCGCGAGGGTCGCAAGTAGAAATGCCCAAAAGGGTCCCATCGCTCCAATCTTCATGGTTATACCCGGGGCTTGGAAACCCAGATTTAAAACAAGCTGTGGCTGTGACCGGAATACGTTTCAGTCTTTGCAGGTGATGCTTCCTACATTATGCGTTTGTATGGTACAGTGAGCTCAATCTGGATGATTAGTTTTGATGAGCTTGAGCGGCGTAATAGGATCAGCCTCGACACATCTTTGCTATTTATTTCGTGGGGGGGGGGGGGGGGGTGGGGGGGGAGGTTGGGTGTGTGTGTGTGTGTGTGGTGTGGTGTGTGTGTGGGGGTGTTTTGTGGGGCGCCGCGCGCGCGAGCACTCGCACACACAGGCAAAACGCACACCCATACACACATATGCGCACGCGCGCACACACACACAGAAAACTCACACAGATAGATAGATAGCTAGACAGATAGCTAGATCGATAGATAGATAAATAGATAGACAGACAGACAAGATAAGATTTAAAGTTGGGTTTTAAGCCCAGCCGACCGCAAAGGGCCACATCAGGGCTGAGATAGATAGATAGAGATAGATAGAGAGAGATAGATAGAGAGATAGAGATAGGATAGAAAAGAGAGAGATGAGAGAAAAGAGAGATAAGAAGAGGGGAGAGATAGAGAAGAGAGATAGAAGGAGAGAGAGAGAGATAGATGAGAGAGAGAGATAGAGAGATAGAGAGAGATATTGTCACGGTCGCTAAGCCGGACGGCCCTACCACCCCTACCCACGCCTATTACACACTAGAGCAGACAAACCCCCAAGCACACTAACAGCTTTACAATCTGCGCACTTCTTTATTTCACACACACACATCGTGCGCCAAACCCCTCCCGTCCATCCACAACCACACACCCGGTATCCCACTTCTTCACTGACCCACACTACCCTGATAAAACCCTGAGAACCCTTTAAACCCTTGCTAAAGCACCAGTTGCGGTATATCACTGCGACCTAGGGACGCAGGATAGCCCGCATACGTGGTGGCAAATACTAGGGACAAGGACAAACCCAAGGGACTCTAATCTCTAAACTACTACCACCCACACCTCTCCCCAAGACCCACCCTTCTCTTTTGCCCCGGGACCACTCCCCCGAAATTTGGTCACTGCGTCCCTAAGGGAGGCAACGACAAAGTACCCTAAAACTGTGTGGCCACTACGTCCCAAAAGGAGGCATACTAAACCCTTAAACCCTACTCCCTAACGCTACACCCTTTCTACCACACCCATGGGACAACCCACCCCGGGCCCGGAAAAGCTCCAGTCCTCGGCGCTGTACGTGGCCCCTCGCAGGCGGGACACCTCCACGAAGACTCTGCACCCCAGCGTTGACCGTGGCTTCCCCCGCAGGCCGACCCCTCCCAGAAGACACTGCACCCCGGCGCTGACCGCGGCTCCTCGCAGACGGACTCCTCCCTGCGATGAGGGGCGACGCCTTAACGCCACACCCACACCAGACTCCCTCTCGACGGATCCGGGGCTCGACGGCCTCCTCCTCTGAAGGCCCCGCCGGACACCGAAGGTGAGGAAGGCCTGGTGCAGTGCCCTCTCACAGGACGCCTGACCGGGGAAAAGAAAACAGGTGGCTGGAGAACTCCTGGGAAAAACCCCGGTAGCAGGAGGAGAGCTGCCTCACAAGACGGCAGACGGCCTGATGGTCCCTTTCCCTCTCTCCCGGAAAACAGCGGTCCAGGAACCCCGCCTCACCTGCCGGCACGTCGGGTAGACTGCAGTGGCCTGGCCCGTCTCAGGACGGGCAAGATACCTGCTGACACAACTGTAGGCCATAAATGTAATTTTGCTACTACGCCGGTCATCAAGGCCCCCATAGGCTACTTGGTAAAGCTTTAACCTCCATTCTCCCTTGGGCCCACTTTCCAACTCGGGCATGAGAGTGACCCCTTGAATTTCGAATTACACCCCCCAACCCATTACTCGCTTGGGGTTATAGACCCCATTCCTGCCAACCTCACCACAGCAGTAAAACATATTCTCCTGAGCCCCAATCCACCGCTATTACATATGGAAATTGATTGAACGCAACTATCCAATTTCTCGGAGAAATTAGCATCCAATCTAAGCAATCCAACACGGGGACTCCCTGGGCCCCCTTAGGGCCTTACTGAAAATAAAACAGCTAGAGAAATGGGCAATCTCACAAGATATGTTTCACATAGTCAAACCAGTACGTAATACACATCTTCTCAAACAAAAAAAACAACAACAACAAAAGAACCAACCAAAAAAAACCTTATCGAATGTTTTTTAACGGTTCACAGTTGTGCTAGCAGCATCGTACAAGAGAATCGGCTCGCCAGCCACAATCCTTCACATTCTGTAACCTCTCTTGCTACTATCCACTTGATAATCATATATCAACACAACTGAGTTGTTCGCCAAAATTTCCATCCAGACCCACTCTCATGTCATCTCTTGTCAGATAACCAGTGGGTTATCCTTGTTATGCCAACACAACCATACTTCATACAATCTAAATGCTGCACATCCTACCGCTTTTCTATCTAATTCAACTGATGAGCTACGCGCCTCGAAACTTTCCCTCACCCTTCTTTCGACTACTAATCAATTCATAATGGGACTGCGCCCTACAATCCTAAGGATTAACTTTCTCCAACCTATTCTGCCACAAACCCGTAACATCCCTGCCAAGTGTTGAACGACTGTCACTTTATCTTTAAAAAAAAATTTAAAAAAAAACCTATCTAGTGCCATATGGACTCCACTGTTCCTGTACCAATTACGTACGTCACAGACACAGTCGCACGGCACGACACCCGCGTCGAGAAACCAAGCGTGACTCGTAACAAAAAAGTGAAAAGGACACCAATTATAAGTTGAATGTCACGACCCCTACTCCAGTATAAACCACTCGACACGCACAAATCAGCCTCTGGCCATTCTGACAGACAGTTACAACCGATTCCAATGCTGTGCAGGTCTACCTCGCTAAATCGTCAATTCATAACTTCAACCGCGAACTACTACTATTTACAACATGAAATTGAGTACAATCCCTTTATGGTTCACGCAGACAACATCTGCACCTGAACACACTCATGATCGCCGCAACTAAATGCAACCTCGTATTAACCTTCTTACTGCGCCCCTGATATTAACATGATATAATCACAATCAATACGATCTACATCACCGTCCATCCGAAACGGTTTTATATCGAACCGACATTGCTATAACCATAACTGTCACGTGACAATCGAACTCTAAGGAACCACTATGTACACTACTTACAGAATATACAGCCCAAAGCAGGTAACAGACACAAACCGGCTGACAAGAAGTTTCAATCACAGAACCAGACGCGACATCAGATACCAGACAACCAGTATCACAGCAGAAACATAAACATCTAGTTATTTTTTTTATACCAACTAAACATCAAGCATGGAGAGCAACTACATCTACGAACTCGCCAGATAATACAGACAACTTGACGCTGAACGCACCAACCACACATCGAAACCTAACAAATTCACCAACCTCTAGGACATACAGGACGTTCAACCACTACCAGTTCAGTCGCAAACTGGATGAAGTTGCTGCCAACAAGAGACGACACCGCATCGGCACAGGGGCCAAGGCACCCAAACCGACGAGGACCTAGGCACTAACTACGATGACTCGAAGTCGTTCTCAAAAACTCTGAAACGGCGCTGCGCCGCTCCTACAACGGAGTACGTCACTCCGACGAACCCTGTGACCGAAGTGTAGCTACCCCTAAACTGACATTCCGCCCTGGCTCGCGAGAATTCCAAGCGAACTCTACTCACAACACAACAACAGCGATTGGTCAGAGAGCGTATCCTCGCATGGAGCTGACATACGCCCGAACCAACGGACTAGTTGTTGCTCGTGCCAACCAACACGACAATTTACACACAATACAATCCTCACAGACTTGGACAACCACCAACAACGCCGATATCCTGCCCCAGCCTTCTCTGGTGTAGAACCAAGAACAACAGTGGTAACAGTCGGGATAACGAAACAACCTCCCGCTGGGTGCGTATTCATCCCCTCAACAAGTCAAGATCTGGAACTCTAACGAATATTGTATGTCTTATTTCACTGCCCCCTCTTTTCTACCTACAGACCCCGAGGACCTTATTCTACCCACACGCTAACTAAAACCCCAACGTCAGCACTCACACACCCACACACACAAACACACACACGCACATGCGCGCGCACACTCTCTCGATCTGGAACCACCACCACTCTAAACACATGGACATGCTTGTTTATGTAACTCGCTGATCGGTGACCTTATAATATACTATACAGCCGTGTGTCAAAAGAAACGCGAATACGATCTCCAAACGACGCGAGAACCCCAAAAGGCTAGTTTCGATAAAGGACCGACGGCTAACAGCAGACGGGACTGCGATAGTGCATGCTGTCAATATCTGGTTTGACCAGCCTGAGTTGTTGTTGACCAATCGGCAGCGTTCGGCTCTTGCGAGACACTAAGCGCTGCAGCGAAAGCTGGTGGAATTCTGTTCCCACTGCGGACAATTTCTTGTTGGTGTTCGCCGGACGTCTTCCTGGTCCCGGCGGGGTTTGTTCTGGTTAATGCCTGCGCTTCAAGTATGCCCCAACTTGTTCCCTGGGAAATGTTTAGTCTGGACTTGCAGCTGGCCACACCCATTGGGGGAATTTGAGTCCGTCGTTCGAAATGTCGGCGTGGCATGTGCTCAGCTTGTGGCCGACGGGCATTGTCATGTTGAAAACTCGTGAGGCCAGGTTTCTTTGGAACGAAAGGGACAGACAATGGCTGCAGCACCTGATTTGACTTAACCGTGCTGGCATTCATCCCCTCCTCCCCGACCACGCCTGCAGCTGAAAAAAGAAAATAGCTGGGCTACAAGCTGTTGGACCGTACAGGGCCCACCCCCACATCAAGACTGATGGTCCACCGTCAAAAATTCGTGTTCCTTGATGTGACGGGCATTAAAGCGCTGACCCCGTGGACTCAGGACCCGATCATTGTTATCAAACCTTGGTCAAAGTCTGACTCGGCATCGTCACTGAACAGCACTTCACTTCCACTGCTGCTGGCCCAGTTCGCGTGTTCGATTGGCCCCAGTTCTGGCGCATATGGAGTCTGCTGGTTGTGCTCAGTCCGCAATACTCGATGCCCGATATGGACGGCGACAAATCATAGGTGGTTTCGACGCAGCCAGGACGAATTTTGCGCAAGGCGACGTCGTTGTTGTGCCTGGACAGTGTGGGACAGCGCTTTGGTAGCGGCGTCATCGTCCTAATATGCAGCGCAGCCACCATGTCTCTGTGTCAGTGCGGTCAACTCGCATCTGTGGTCGGCCTGCTCGTCAGGACAGCGTCCGCTCACGCTGTGTGAAACATCCCGTCACCAGATAAGCGGTTTCCTCCAGATCGTAGTGTAAATTGTGCAGTGCTTGGGACTTCAGTCTGTGCTGCCGATACACCTGGGCTGACGAGCCTGCGTTACAAACATCACTCACAATGGACCGCTTCTTGTCATTTTTCGTGAGGACGCGCCATCTTACTTTTTTACCTGTGGTTGTTGCACCTGTTTGATGCGCGCTACTGTTTTTATATAACCCATTTCAGTTGGAGATGCTGAGCAGTATTCGAGGCAGGAGCATCTTTTTCACGGCTTCGTGCTCTTGGCTACATCTGTAGTACAGCTCTTCAACAACCGCAATCAGCAGTTCCCACGTGCCTCCACTAACCCACTGACCACAGCCGATCTCGATGAAAACGAAGACATAAAGGAAACCTTAGTCTCAGCATGCCTGCAGTCCCACAGACCAGACTCCACAATTATTGCTCTGTTTCCATGATGGCGACAGTATAAGGATTGTTTTTCGCAGTCTCTCTTTTGACAAAGGCTTAATACTGATTATATTATATATATATATATATTATATATTCTAATATATACTATATATAGATATATATCATATATATATGTATGTATATGTTATATGTGTGTGTGAGTGTGGTCGGTGTGTGTGTTGTGTGTGGTGTCGGTGATGTGCGTTGTCTGGTGTGTTTGAGAGGGCTGCCATGCACTCTGAGCTCACCGGTTCCTATCCAATAAGTTTGAAGATCACAGCCTGCGGTCCAGGATGCTTATTCGCCCGGACACCACCATGTTTAACGCTGCTGCTGGGAGTTTCTATATGCTAGAGTTTTTACCCTGACAGTTGAAAAAATTCAGGGTGTGGATCTCTTAGCGTACCTGGCTGACGTTTCATGTGCTACCGCCTCGGTGAGCAGTGCCTTGCCAGGCTCAGGTCTGTTCATGTTGTTTGCTGTGGCGAGCTTAAAAGACTGAAAACATCTGTTTCCCCATTTCGCGAGGTCTGACAGTCGGACCACAGATGTCATAGACACCCTGGATGTGAGAAGCTGATCTTAAGATGGACAAGAAGTCGGATTACTACTTCAGCCGTAGTTTATCGGTGTGCACTTGACCCAGTGTGTGTGTGTGTGTGTGTGTGTGTGTGTGTGTGTGCACCGCCCTTTAACAATCGTAGCATACACGTTGTATTTCGAATGGCCCTTTTTCTTCGTTTTTCCGTTCCATCCGTATGGTAAACTATGAGGTTTTGCATCCAACTTAGCAGGTGCAAGCTGTACATCATGGTGACTCTCTACTCACTGTTCGTCTTCTTGAAATGCAGCAACCACCTCTCTCTCTTCTCTCTTCCTTCTCTCTCTCTCTCTCTCTCTCTCTCTACTCTCTCTGTGTCTGACTGTGAGAAGATATTCACTAATGTAAGCTTAGACCCTAAAACTTTTCGTTTGGCTTTCAAGTATTCACGGTTATAAGATACACACAGAGAAATGTAAATATATTCGTAAAGCTCACCCCATTATTTTGCACGAACCCCCCCCCCCCCTTTCACATGCTAATCTCGGTCCATTCATATCAGTTTGGGCCAAAATTAACACCTTTTCACAAACAAATTTAAATATACACAAACCTCTAAAAATCGACGTGATCTTTTACTTCAAAACGGGGGTTACGTGCAAGATAAGAATTGGTGATCGCTGAACCTAATATTTAACATTTCACATGAACATAAAAAATTAAGGGTATAACAGTACGCCGTCCATACATCCATCGAAAATAACTTCCTCCTTTTTACATATCCAACATATTTTCTAATATGCTCCTTTCAACCACAATCACCAATAAATAAAAATCAGAACAAACAAAACAGGCTTTCCTTCTTGATTAGATATCCTTTACATCAATTGAATTTAATAGACCCCTCAAACTATTCTTTATACAATTGGCCTGTTTATTCAAAAACATTTAAATGATAATCGCCAAAACTGCCTTAATTGACTAGCAGTGCGTAGAAACTGTAGATGGATAGCAATCCATGCACAATTCAGCATTTGTGTCTACACCTAGCTTCGTAAATGGTCCACTACACTACCATTGGCGTTTACGAGTAAATCTGACAGGTTTCATTACCCTTCACAATATTGACAAACATCCTTCTACTACTGTCTATCTAACCTTTTCTTCACTGCATCTCGTCACCCAACTATCTCGTGGAAACCCAAAATTCTCTGCAAGGCTCTCTAGGGAAAGTGTACTACTCCTTCTTACTCTACTCCAGTGGAAAAATTCTAGTACATTTCTAAGCGTTAGCCCTCGATCAATCTGTTACAAATATGCCAAATATGCTAGAGTACTTCTTTTAAAGAACAAAACGTTGTAATAACGCCTTCAGGTATTTGCACATTGAGTTATTTGATTGAGCTTGTTTTTGCCAATTGAACATTAATCAGTTATTTTGAGAACCCCTTCAGCTAGACTTAGTCCTACCCTTAACTTTTAAAGCAATTTCTTTAACTCGCGGGCTATCCCTACCAAGACTCCCCGCGCCAATTTGTCAATTGGCTACGTTCGAAGAACACACGCTCGTTTGTTGCTTGGTTTTATTGATGTTACATCTTTTTTTATAACGATTTTAAAAACTATTTTAAAAAATGGAACCTTTTAAATATAACGAAAGTGCCACTTACGATGTAGGAGCGGTTTCTAACCCACTCAAATCTTTGAAACTACATGCGCAATCTATCATTGCAGTAGACGACTCATACGGCTTCTGGGTTAGAACTTGTAAAACCCACTAACTAATATTTAATTCACTCCTATAAATCATGATTAGAGTGCCATCAGCGCCATGGTCATCTCGCCCTATGATTGCGTTTTACCGAATCGTTAAATTTTGCTATTTAACCTGAGCCAACAACTGGCTGCGGTGTTGCATATGCCAATCCATTTAACCATCCCAATCTTGTTAGTAAGGTCAGTATATAACTTTCATGTTTATTACAGTACAGGCGAATACTAACTGACTACGAAGTGCCACTACCAGCTAGACAACGCGTTGTAAGCAAGATAAAATGCCAATGGACAATAAATGCATATGAAGAATCTGCAAACGACTTTAACATGTCTTCATACCTGTGATTTTAGCAAAAGTTAGACCGCAATCATTGGTAGGCACATGATATTTTGTGGGGGACACAAAAGCGGAATATACTTATGGGACTACTCGGCCTGGTCCACTCCTCTGGTTAACAACAAAACAAAGTTCGAGTGGGATCCATCCGAACAAAAAAACATCCTAATGCTCTGGGCAAACGTTATCATAGATTGAAAATAACGGACTCAACAATGCCAGAGTTCAAAGACACAATGACTCCATACGGCAGCTACGTGTGTTGTCTATTAGAGACACAGCACAGACTAAGTCTTGCATAGTGGTTCAATCTACATGAATTTGACGCAGAAAACAAAGTTCTCGCTAATTTAGAAGATGCTATTAACTCAGTGCTTGTTGTTTTCTGCCTGCCAGCATACAAAGGTATCAAGACGTTCTTCGAACATGCTAGCGATCAAAGGTTGACTTTGTTGTAGGCAATGGATTATACCATGTAGCCCTCTGACCTTGCTACTACAGATTGCGAATGATACAGAATTTAACAATGAAATCCTCTAGCTGGAGCGACGCAAAACATAGGGCACCAATCAGGCTTAAAACAAGACCCGCTCCATCCATTTAAAGAAAGTCACCTAGACTGAAGAAAGCGATCCTGTTCTACGCGCCCCACAGGCCAGGAACGCGCCCAGACTAAGCACGCCACCTGTTATGTGAGACCTCACACTGACAGTCACACTAGCTCGAAAAGACAGCTCTCGTGTGTTTTTCACTTTACTGGATTAGCTCGATACTTATTTCACTAAAAAATTAATCCAGCAGCTAGCACTCCTACACGTCCACAGATGATCAGCCCATATAACAGCAACTTTGCTCTATAGTAGAACAAGAACCCAACTAGATACACACTGCTATTATGCCAGGCAGAGCATCAAGCGCTTTGGCTCTGCTAACTTCTTTAATAGTTTGACTAGATGGTGTATTGTTTTCTAATCCAACTTTTACCCCCCCCCCCGGGCGCGAGGTGTTGAGGCGCATGACGCCCTGTGCGCACTGCCGCGTTAACGCATAAACGCAGTGTAGAGATAGCAAACCCAATACTAGCCGTTAATATACTAAACTATTGTAATCCGCCTTGTTCACTGAACAGTTGTCCTCTATTCTTTCTGTAGGTTAGTGTTTTTATGCGAAAGACTTCTGTTTATAGTTTCTCTTATTACTGCTTGTTTGTGATGCTAGCCTTGCGGTCTGTTAGTAGACAGCACATTCCTAACCAGGCCGCCCATTTGTAGCCTTTAAAATCCTGTATTTCTGCTGTATTCTAGCCTTCTTCTTCGTCGACTAAAAATTGTTATCATCTTCATCAGCGAGTTTGATTTTTTTCTTCTTCTACTCTCTCTGTCCTAGCTCACCAAGTTCTTGACCTAAATTGTCTTGGTAGTTCACCCTTGTTGTCCGGTATCACGGCTCTCATTAATCCCCTGGATTGTGCCGCATGTCGAGCAATGAGATATCATTACTTGTTTTTAACTGCGGTCTCCTCATTTAAAATCGTCTCAATTTCTGCTATTAGTTCTTCTGGCTCTGCTATATTGATTCATAGGTTTTTGTTTATTGCATCTATCTGCTTCGAGTTTAATGTCTGTGTAAGAGCAGTACTGTTTGTATATTTAGATTGTGGTGGCAACTCTTGCCAACTTCTGGTAAAAGACTAACGGCTGCGGTCTCTAGCTTAAAACTGTGGTTAATCCTGTTCTGCTTAGCAGCAGGAGGTCTCGTTTAATTGTTTTTAGACTTAAAAATTCGGTTGTGTCTGACTTTTAGTAAACTCTTACACGGGTCTCCTGCACACAGTAGAGAATGTGCAAATATCGCGGTTCAAAGCTCACCCATCCGCGATTTTCACGAAAACCCCCCTATTCACATCCCAAATCACGTCCCATCTCAATGTCAGTTTTTGGCCAAATTAACACCTTTGTTTTCTAACTCAAATTACACGCAAAAACCCTCTAAAATTGCGCATCAACAACTTTAAACACGGGGCCTGCGTGCTAGATAAGATATGGCTAGGATCGTGAACCGCATATTTACATTCTCTCCCCGCCTAATTAACGTCGCGGGGGACTGTAGTCCTTACTACTTTCTGAAATTACTCTTCTACTTCCAATCCTCCTATCACAATCAGAAAAAAAACTTGGCTTTCCATCCTTGATTAGCTTTTTTACATCCAATATAATTATAGACCCCTCAATTAATTCTTAAATTGGCTGTTTCCATCAATAACTATATAAACTGAATAATCGCAAAACCCTGATAAGTGACGGCAGTGCTCGTAGACTGTAGATGGATAGCATTAACAATTAGTAGCGGTTTTTACTGTTGTAAATGTACATACAACATTGGGTTTACGAGGAAAATCGTTTAAACCGATGTGTCTCGCATTACCATACATACTCATAATGCCCCATTCTAAGAGGCCGTCGTGTTGCTTGAGCTATATGTTTCGCACTATTATAAAAGCCCAAAATCTAGAAGCTTCTAGCGAAAAAACTTACTCCCTTTTTTCTTCATAAGTTTGGGAAAATTCTAGTCTCTGATAAGAGTTTGCCTCATTAAATTTATAACTGATGCATAAATTCGCCAATCCGCTCTAAAATACTTCTCTTAAAGAACAAAAGTTCGTAGTAGCCATCGGGTATTTTTAAATGTTTAATTAGATTGCCTTGGCTGCATCCTTAACCATCCACCCCAAGTATTCTTATCTTTTTCAGATATGTCTAAATCCATTTTACTTTAAAGCCTCAATTTTCTTAAGGGCCAATGCCTACAACACCCCTCCGCTATGTGTCTGATTGGGTGCGTTAGCAAACACACGCTCGTTTTGTTTGGTTTATATAGTTGTACATCTTTTTTATATATATTTAAAAATCTAATTTAAAAAAAATCGGTAGCATTTAATATATTGAACATGCGGCTTACAATGTAGGAGCGTTTTATAACCAAATTTTAGACTTCAGTTTAACTAACCATTGCAGTAGACGAATCATGAGCTGTCTCCAAGTCAGATTTGTAAATAAACACTAACTAAATATTTAAATCGCGCCAATAAAGAGTGACAGCAGGCATCAGCATGGGCATCTCACCCTATGGCTTTTTTTCCAGGCATCAGTTAAATTTGCAACTACTGCGACACCACCAGGCACTACGGTGTTTCTATGCAACCATTTAAAACATCCAAGATTTTAGTACTGGTAGTATATAACTTTACATGTTTACTACCAGTACAGGACGAATACTACTGAAGACTACAAGTGCCCCTCCTAAGACAACGGCGTTTAATCCATCGGTAGAAAGCCAAATGGACAAGAATGCATTATGAACGAACTCTGCAACGAATTATTACACCACTTGCTCCTTCAACTGACTTTAGACAAAAGTAGAGTCCGCCATCACGAGTAGGCACATTGTATTTGGTGGGGCGAACGTAGAGAAGATACTTATGACTTCTGGCCTGGCCCACACCTTTTTCAACCAGACAAACATATGTTCGATTGGGATACATAGCAACAAATAACACTAAATGCTGGACACTATTTATCTTAGATAAAAGTAAAGGTCCTGACAATGCCAGGAGTGCAAAGACTTAATGACTCCATAAGGACCTAGTTTGGTGTGTTTAGGAGCGCAAGCACAGGACCAAAGGGATCTTGCATAGTGATCAATCTACAGGCTTTGATGCTAGATAAAACAATTTCTTGCTAACTTTTAGATGATGCTATGAAACTCTGCTGTGATTTGCCTGCCGTCCATACAATAAGGTATCCAAACACGTTCTTGTACACAGCTAGGTCAAAGGTTGACTTTGTTGCGAGGCAGCCATGGATTTATACATGATGACATCTGACCTTCAGACTACATGATTGCGCATGATCACACGAAATTTTATAACAATGAAATACTCATAGCTGGACGCACGGACCAAAAATAGGGCTCAACAAGCTTAAACACTGGCGCGCTCCATCCATTTTAGAAAAAAAGTACCTAGCCCTGAAGAAAGGCGATCCAGTTATAAGCGCCATACAGCCAGAAAGCAGTCCAGAAAGCACTCAGCCTGTTGATCTGCCTCTCCACGCACCCAGTACATACTAGCGAAAAGACCAGCCCTTGTTGCTGCGTTTTAACACTTATGGATTAGCTCGATACTTTAGTTTCACTTAAAAATTAACTCACAGGCAGCTGAGCACTCCTAACGTCACCAGATGGTCGTCCATATAACCAGCCACCTTACTCGTAGACAAAACCCACGCTCACAACACTGCCTATTATGCCAGGCAGCGGGCATCAACGCGCTTTGGCCTGCTAACTTCTTTAATAGGTTTGCCTAGATGATTGCAATGTTTTGCTAATCCAACTGTGTTTACCAGTCTGAGGTGATGGAGGCGCTCGCGGCCTCGTTGGCGCATGCGGTTAAAGCATAAGCGGGTGTAGAGATAGCAAACCCAACGGCTCGTTAACTATGCTACTATTGTATCCTTGTTCTTCTGAAACGAGTCCTTATTTCTTTCTGCTAGCGTAGTATGTTTTCATACAACGGCATTCAGTTCTTATAGTTTTTCTCACTATTCTCTGCTGTTTGTGATGCTAGCTGCGCTCTGTAGCTGACAGCGTTTAAACCTAGCTGCCCTTTCTATGCATTAAATCCTGAATTTTCTGCTGTATTCTATGTCTTTTCTTCATGGCCCTAATTGCTTATCATCATGCATCAAGCCAGTTTAATTTGTTTTCTTCTTACTAATCTCTATTCCCGCTGCACCAGTTTTGCTAAATTGTTTCGTAGTTCCACCCCTTTTTGTCCTGTAGAGCAGCATAAGCCAGATTTCACGCATAGGCATATGGGAATCTTCAAGTGTTTATTAACTGTGTATCCTCATTAAAATCTCCGGTTTCAATTTCTTACATTCGACTACATTTGTTTTCTTGGGACCTAGAGTCTCGAAAAGAGGCTCATTCTATTCAGATCGAGTTTGGCATACCTCCCGCCAAGTTCTGTAAAAGACTAATCGCTCAGGCCTTAAATTAATAAATGAGTTACTCGCCTATGGTCAGAACAGGGATCTCGCATGTCCTAATTGTGTGTAGTTTTAAAAATTAGTTGGGTCTGGCTTTGTCGTAACTCGTTAAACGAATTGTCGCTCTGCTAGTTCTTTATATACAGTGGTTGCTTTGTATCTATCTTAAAAAATAAAAATCATAGGACTATGACCTTCTGGTGGGGCGCTGGGCGGGGGGGGAGGGGCCTCTGTCACTAAAGCTTATGTAGAATGAGTTATTTCTATTTGTTATAGGTCTGCACGAGATGCGCTAATGTAGGGGGTGTTTCTGCTCGCGTAGAATGGAAGAGGGTTGAAGAACCCTTCTGCTGGCTCTTTCGAGTTCTTCGCGCAGTGTTGACCTGTATTCTGTTTCATCACGCGTCTTCAATAATGAAGCCCACCGTGGCATGATCTATTTCTTCTTCTTCTAATAGGATCATGCGCGTCACATCTTCACTCTCCATATCT
This sequence comes from Conus ventricosus, assembly GCA_018398815.1. Lineage (NCBI taxonomy): Eukaryota > Metazoa > Mollusca > Gastropoda > Neogastropoda > Conidae > Conus > Conus ventricosus. The sequence continues at coordinate 40,205,779 of CM031612.1, read as the reverse complement.
TTTTTATTATATATTCTTTTTTGTTTTATCAAAATGAAAAGCTCATACGGTTGTGCAACCTCGATACCTACAGAAATGTAGCGAAGGACACCCATGGCGTTAAAAGGTATAGAGGCAGACTGTATATTAGTGTTAAATACTCCATCAACAGTTCAGCCTGGAACTAAACTTTAATGTTAAGATTCCTGATCTTGGCGCTAGGCGCATGTTATAATGCCAGGCACTGCTAAACTATCATTCAAATAAATATAATCGACAGATCCATAATGTACTGGTGTTGCTAATTTTAGGAGGGCCATGTTAAACATATGGCAATCAAACTGGTGGGGAAAGAGAAGTCGTTTGTATAAGCGAGGCAGACATGTTTGCCCTTTAGTCTGACCTATGGGCTGCCTAAAAAAAAAACAAGTAAAAGAAGAAAGTTTATCAGGATTACAAGGCCACCAAACGGGCTCAGCACAGGCTGTTAACAGTGGAGGATGAAAAATGGTGATGTTACAAGATGAGGCAGTAGCCAGAAGCATTGGCAAACTAGATTCTGCATCCCTCTAGATTTTGAGTGTTAGAACGACGGCATATGCATTTTGTCATGTGCTCTAAAGAAAACTTAACGTTATGAACCTGGACACTTTATTCCTGCGATGCTGTTGTTCTGTCTGAATGGACCCTTATAAATTACATCACCTCCGGCGACATTTCTCTTGAGTTTGATGTTGGTTACTAACCCTGAAACCTGGCTCCGAACAAATCTTAACTCAGTATAATAATAAAACAGTTATTTTTATGAAAGAGTTATCTCACTACTACTACAGAAAATGCAAACAGCGAGACACTCTCTGGAACATTACATCTAAACAGCTCTCCTGAAGTCCTTTAAAGGAATTTTGCTCTTGTTTACTGAAGGATCAAACTCCTTTTCATAGAGAATCAGAAGCGTTTTTATAATCCAAAATTTGAGAAGGTTGAACCTGGCGCAATAAATGCGGCAGTCTGATCAGCTTGTAGTTGCCGGGCCGCGGGCTTTTACCTCATCCCAACACTTGGATGAGTATTAAGAAAGATGTTTGCTGGAGGTAGGCAAAAGAGATCTCGAAGTTGGATCGCGTATGTAAAAAAATGGTCTTTATGATCGTAAGGACTCGAAGACTACTTAATAAGCTACAGAATATGGGCTGTGGCTGGATTTTTAGATCACATTGTGGACAACAGATTGCTTTTGGAAGTGGAGAAAGGATCAGGGCAAGATGGTCATAAAAATAAATATTCTGCAAGAAAGCAGACGAAAACGCCCAATAACAGACATGCTGTCTGTTTATGGGTTTGTGATTGCTCAGTTAAAACATGAGACAAACAGGCCTAAATGACAGGCTTATTGCATGAATGCAGAGGAAATATATTCTAATAAAAACAGATGGATAGCTTGAGATAGTTTCTGCCAAGATCCGCCTGTTCTCTTATCTGCGGATTTACTGGGTGCTGGGAAAACTGTCACTTCGTATCTTGATTCGTTACAAACAATATACAGGTTTCATTCCTCGAGCTACATTGTCTATATTCCTGCACAACAATTAAGAGCACACTCATAGTCTTACTAAAGAAAAGGAAGTTTATTGGACAGACGAGATATATTTTATAGTTGATCTGCGACAAGCTGAGCGGACTGTTTACAAAACATTACTATAGCTTTGTGAGGGAACTGAAACCACTGTTTTTATATTGAGAGGACTGTTCAGCTGCTGAGACATTGTTAATAAAATGAACCAAAGCTTGTCAAGCTTGCCTTTACGTGGAAGCCAGCCTATAGTTTCTGTGTGGCTACTTAACTCAAAAATACAATGCGTCTTAAAAGACTTTAGATCGCAGTTAAAAATCGGTTGTTATTATTTTACAATAAGGCATAGAAGTTTTGAACGACTGTTATAAGTGAAAGACTATATAATAAGGGACAACAGAGGGAAGCTAAACAAATTTAAAGAGCGTTTGAAAAAATCTAGCACGCTAGCTATGCTTCCGGAATGACCTTTTCAGTGTCAATACGTTTGTTTATTGTGGATAGTTTATATTGATGGCTTATAACTCAATTTGTTTATTCATACCAAATATCTTCAATAAAAGAATGTACTCAGGGGCCCGATCAAAGCGCAGCTAAGCTCCTAAATGCACTGCAGTAGCGCTAAAGACCTAGCTGACAACAACTGAGTTTGATCTAATAGGAGTTCCAGGAAATGGTTATGGATTTGATACACAGATGACGGGGTCGTGCACAAAGCACAGAAATTGAAGATAAAAACTTGGGCAAGCACATTCCTAAAACTAGGCAGAGCTGAAGAAAGATTAGAGACAACCCGACTTGGCAGAACATGAATACAGAATTCATAAAAGAGCGAATGCTTGGGCGTTGATTCCTGAAAATTGACTTGAATTTAAAGTTTGAACTACGAAGCACCATGTATTACTATATAAGAACAACAAGATTTTAGGGAAAGGCTTTGAATGCTGGGCTCATTCTTGTTAGCCTTGTCCCAGGAACACACAGAAACAATAGGACGAGATTAGAAATAACTTGCAGGGCGTTCTGAATATATGCTACAAGACAGCAAGTCCTTGGCTGATGTGGGGGGCGAACCGTCTGCATTAGAATTACCCACAACGATACAGTCGCTACCGCAGCCAAATGACGATGCTTTCTTCGCTTCTATTCTCTTACTCCGGAGAGAGGGGGATACTAGTTTGCGAAACATGCGCCTTAATTACGAGGATGTACAAATGAAAGGTGAAATAACTTGATGCCCCCTCTTAAAGTTTCGTATTGCAATTACTAGAAAAACGGAAGATGAAATAAACAGGATGTTGCATCTGGATAAGCGCTTCACTGTGACGGTTGACAACGGAACAAACTACAGTGCTTGAACTTTATTTTTCTCTGTATGTATGTAGATTTTTTATTGCGTTTTTACTCTGTTGATGAAGTCGCTGCCAGACAGGATTATAAGAAGATATGTATAAGATCAAATTAATGTAAATAAATTTTTCCTCTTGGGATCTTTAAAAAATGGAGGTTCAACTGTTAGGTTAAAGGCAATATGAAAACCCCCCCCCCCCGCCAAGAAGTAGAAAGTGACTTGGATATCGTATAGAGTTACTAAACATAGGAAAATATGCTAAAGCTTTAAATACTACTTTCTTATCGTTCTTACTGGCTCCACTCAACTGTAGCGTAGCGTAAGTCGCTGGGTCTGTATTACTGTTTGTAAGCTATCTGGTGGGTTGGAGCGCCGCCTCTTTAGCCTTAGGGATTCTCGGTTAGGTTTAGGCGCCATGTCTATGATCTGCAAGTGCTGTTTTAAAAACAATTAACTCCTAAATTACAAAAGGCACCACTGCCATTGTGGCACCTTAGCATCAGCAAAACTGTGTTCATCGAAGATTATACAGATTTAAGCAATTCATTTACAGGATTGAAAACTTACTGGACGAAAGAATTTTCAGAAAGACTTATGCTGTCACGGCTGAGGATTATAGACGGACAAAAAATTGAACTTCAATAGGAGTGGAGGTAAGACTTTTACTTCACGACAGGTAGACTGGTGCAATTAACGATCAGAAAATGAAAAACAAACCATGATCGGTTAAACCCAAATAGGCCAAAAACATAGTATACACAAAAAAATAGTTTAGCCAAAATACGATTTTGTTTGTTCACTCACTGCGCGTTTGGCGAACAACTTGACAGCTCGTCGCGAACAGAAAGGATCTTTTAGGGCGGCTCCTGTAGACGTAGTAGCACCGTAGATAGAGAGAGTTCTCGTTATCATAATTTTTACGGGAGGGATGTTTTCATAATTCTTTCAATTCTTTTAACGTCTACGCTCCATCTAGGAGTCTGTGCTCTATTTCAAACATCAATTTGCCTGATCCGGAGCATACAAAGTTTCTCTAATTTAGTCCCAACGGCAGCTGTTTTCTGAGTCCCCATGCACATTTTCAGTAGAATGCTCTAATTTTTTATTAATTTGATTTGCGTTTACTGGTTTTTCAAAACTGTGCTTAAATTCTCATGTTTCATGGCGTAGCATGCTGCAGATATTCTAACCATTCTGTGTTGCGCGTTCTGTCTCTGTGTTCCATAATTTCTCTGTGATATTGTTAGAGGTAAACAGGCGTTCAGCTAAATTCTTAGATTAAAGTGTTCTAATAGGCTTGTGACTCGTGGTTGCATGGGATCCCTCTCTTAGATTGTAAACATGATGTTTTAAAATAAAGCTGGTTATAGCAGAGCCCTTAAACTCTTTTCCATCATCAACTTGAACCATCCTAGGTTACTTTAGATGGGCCTCGCATGTGTATATTGGTTGTAAGCCACAGCAGAGCAGTTGAGCTTTTAGTACGTTAAGGTTCAGCGGTCCTTGGACTATCTTGAAGGCCATGTAACAACTGTCAGAGCATACTGTAACTTTTTTCTCTTATTTTGGGTCATGTGGAAGATAAACAAGTCCATCTGGTGGGTGTTCATTAGGAAATGAAAGTTAACAAATCTAGAGCCTTATTTTATCTTTTTGGGCAGGCAGCATCATTATTTGCCGAAACGCGCTTGTTTTGAAAGCAGTCTTTCGCATCTGATTCAGGACACCTCTAGCAGTCCTTTACGAGTTTTTAAATAGAGTCTTTCCTGTTCAATACCTTTAGGGAATATATCTTTTTATCGCCATAAGAACGGGCTGTATTTTAATGCTTTTTATTTTTTCACAATGACAAGTGAGCAACAAGATCGGGACTGAGGTCATGCCAACTGCAATATAAAAGCATATCTCTGCAGTCTTCGTCCCTAGATGTTCATTTCGTGATGTACAGGTCTGCCGCGGTGTGAGATGTTAGAAACTTCTTTTCCAAGTCATCTAAGTAATACTCAGTTCATTGGTATGCCGTCATCAACGCTCTTGTAAATGTGAGCTAATGCATGTCCCTGTTCTCTATACTTCTTGTTATTGATATAAAGTCTAAAGTGCAGCAGATTCGTCTTTATTTCATTAAACGTCTCTTGCCTTGGCTAACTATCCATTGCCTCTATTATGTCTTTCCTCTCTCTTGCATCGGGACCGCAATTTACTAAACATATTAATTGCTTGCCGGCATAAGGCTGAAAGCATAACAATAAGCTCCTCCACACCATCAGAACCAATCCAGACTCTTTATAAAATCAATAATATTTTGATGATTAATGCTGTCTATGACACTAATTATTTTTGAGGATAATCCCCTGTGTAACAGAAAGTCTTTTGACGCAATCATGCCCCCCGCCAAGTATAATTTACAACTATAACCTTACACACGTCCTTCAATGTCTAAGTTCCTGGTCAGGCGAGCTCATTTTAAACATGTTTTTTGCTCACACGCTATAGCCTATATAAGGCCGCCTAATCACTGCAGAATGGTAAAATCGTATTTGATAATCTTTTTTTCACTCATTTCTATTTATTAGACACTTAAAACATAATTAAAACTAATTCATAATAGAACGACTGTATATGTGCTTTTAAATCAGATAATCTGGATTTTGTTGTTAAAGCTAAAAATAATGTTGCCACACTCGTTTTGGTGAATCTTCTATCTTTTTCTATTGGTGGGCGATGTATTCCTAACAAACTTTTGCAAGGGTTGGCAATAAAACTATAACACCACGATAGGCCAAAGCATTGATTAACCAACGTAAACTCACTGGTTTAAAGTATTTATTATTATATTTTATTGTTTTAAATATGGGATTGTGCAGAACCTAGTAAGTGATAAGGAGCAATAGGCAGACTTCCTCAGCAGACGCACCAGCCATAAGAACGATTATATCTCTGGCTGCGTGTGGAAAAACTATGACAGTACATTTAGGTGTTGAATATCAGTATAGAACAGATTCAACGAGTGTCTACATCACGAGTTGTGAAGTACTCGCGATGTACGAAGCGCAGTTTAAGGCATTCAAAAATGGTTTAGATCGGTAGGGCAGACAATGGATTTGCCTATATGCCTAAGTTAGTAAGTCTAACAGTCACGATATCGGCGCGCCACGCCTCTCGTGCATATACCCAAGCGCTGCACCAAGTCAGAGATTTTTTATCCAAAATATTATTAATCCCTTCCCCGTCATTTCCTTGAACACTATAATGCAAAACAATCCGCTCGGGAAATTTACAATTCAAACACGAAGTCCCTAGGTAACTCATCGCACTCGCCTGCGACAGAGGTTATACTCCCGGGCTACTTACCACGTGACAGGTTATCCCGTGAGACTAACTGTGCTTAATTTGCTGACAACACTTCAGTTTACCAACGTACGGGAGTCCAGAACCAAACCCTCAATATTGAGAAGATCATTTACATATTTATTCAAATCCAGACTGTACACACAATTATCCATTGTAGACCTGCATCACCGCGATCCCTGAAAACGGCTTTAACTACGGCCGCATATAAACGACAAACGCAAAGTCGAACGCGACTATACGATCCGTCATAGCCAGCTCCCCCGTGTCGCGTTCCCGTCCCCCCCAAAAGTCCGCGAGCAAGGATACTGACCGCCGTCCCGTCTTACGTGCCGCGCAACAGTTCCGACCCCTAACCCACGCCCCTGGACACATCTCGCCGTTGCGCAACCCAGGCCCGAGCCGCAAAACCGCCTGCCGCATACGCCCGCGGAATGTAGACACGGCACTAAAACATAACACCCCAGAGGACAACTGCTGCTATACAACACGCCTACCAGGAGATATAATTCTGATCCCCACACCCGACTTCCGCATGGTCGAAGCCGGGCCCTGTGACAGTTGTCCTAACGCCGCATTCAAGTGCTTCCAAAGATTAATCACTTTCCTACTGCCTCATCCAATCCTGTCCCCTATTATCCTATTACCACATCCAAACTTTTAACCACCTCCTATACTTCCCCCCTTTTCTCCCTCCCAACAAACCTCCCCCCCCCCCCCCCCCCCGTAGCCACCAACCCTCGCAACCCCGGCGTAAACTAGCTGAATGGAACAGACTGCAAAAAGCAAACCATCAGCAAAACAAAAATTGTTAGATAGTAATACAACATCACCGCCACAGCAACAGCCCAATAACAACAACACAATCACAAACAAACAATAAAATGTATCATTATGTATTTGCTGCTGTTGTGTTGGGGGGGGAGTTTTAGCATACAAATACCTAACACCATACTTAGCAGCAAAGCCCACAAACCCCCACAAAACCCAGTTAAAAGAAGAAGAACCAGCTTCTGCAAAAGTGCAACCTCCGCTGTAGACCCATTTTCTATGGAATAGTTTTTAAGAACTAGATAAAGTACAAGTTAAGAACTAGATAAGTACAAGTTAAGTTAGTTATAGAAAGTACTTTTTAATTTAAAGTGCAAGTAAATTTAAACAAGTAAAGTACAAAAAAAAAGTTCTTGTTTTAAGTACTAGTTAGGTTTTTTAAATAAGCCCTAGTTAGGTTCTTAAGTAGTTCTTGTTAGGTTCTTAAGTAAGTTCTTGTTGGGTTTAATTAAGTTAAGTACAAGCCAAAGTCAGTCAAGTTAACTTTTAAAGTTCCCCAATGTCCTACAGCATATGCAAGCTCAGAATTAACGTAAATTCTCTTGTTATTGTTAGAGGCTAGTGATTTCTTATTAACTGCAGTTGTGTTTACTTGATGAAAAGTAGAGCGCAGATTAACATTTTTGTGATAAAATACTTTGTTCTCAAAGAGAGCTTGCTTGTAGTTGTCGTGAGTTATATTTTTTTGACAACTTCTTACTTATGCCTTTAGCTTTTTTCATTACGAAGTTTGGTGGCAACCCTATACCTCTTTGACCGCAAACCAAACTTTTTCTTTGATAAAATGTCCCATTAAGTTCATCCTTCATCTTTCCAATTCCTTTCTTGTTAAAGTTGAATGTAAAGGACTGTCTTTTGGATAGTCACATGTGTCATACCACCCATCAGTTCCTTTGGCTACTTCTGTTTCTAAATCCTTATAGAAGTTTCTGTGGGGACGTCTAGAAAAAGCTATCCGTGTCTGTGTATAAGTACTTTTGTTCTGGGTACCAGGGTTTAAAGTAGTCGTACAGAAATTCTAACATCAATAACTTTGACAACTCTAACCACAGTAAAACCGATAAACCGGCTTGCCCAACTTAACATCCTTTTTCTTCATCTAATGCCAACCAAGCTGTCGTTAAATCTTCTAAAGTCTTGATAGTTAGGTTTAGAGGAAACTTAATTGTTTTGGTTTTCTTTTGTAACTAATTTCACATCTTTACGTTTGTGGGGATTTTCCATAGTTTTGCCAAACAGCTGTTTTTTCATTAATTTTAAAGAAGTCTTTTTCTGAAGCGTCAGTGGCTTGGGTTCTAAGATCAGTATTCTTTCTTGATGTATGGTCTCATAAAGGGTCTTGGTCAAAAGCAATTATTCTGTGAACAGCTGTCAGTTTCAGACCGTGTTTAGGTAAAACTGTAACAACCTGTAATGACAAACATACTTAGTTTTATGTCTAAGATTGGGAAAAAAGTTTAGGAGGTTCTGTGGGGGTCATCTTTAAGCTTTTTGCGGCCAGGGATAATCGTTGTGGAGGTCATGCAGTTCCGAGGATATTCTAAGTCTTTCTTCTAGAATAAAAACCCAACTGCTGATCTGACGTTAAACTGCCCAACCACTTTAATGCTCCTTGAATATTATTTGTACCATGTCCAGTGTACATCTTGAAGTTACGTAATGGAAGCGGCTGGCTCATGGCCCATCCCTACAGAATTGTTGGCGTCTAAGTACATTAGATAGTTGGATGGTTTAGTGGGATCATAAATCGTCTAAATACTTGTTGTTAGCTTTACAGTAAGGATGTGAGGCCCTGCTAATACCTCCCTTAGACCGCCCTTCAATATTTGAAGTGTGGGTAGATCAGATATTAAGTCAATCTGGATGTTTGTAGACTTTAAGAAGGCGTCCCAAAAAGGCCTGGGGGATAGATGTAATGTGACGAGTCTAAGCTGTAATGTTTTTATGCATGTAGTTCTGTAATTTTGAAAGACGTCTGCCAATTGACACACATCAGCCAATAAATAGATCGTGATAATCGCCCATTGTTTGACAGTGTAATTCTGTCCAGGCTTTCTGTGCGTATTCATAGTCAGCATCAGTTATGTCTTTTCCTCTAAGACTAGAAAAGAAAGCGCCTTTAGGAGGAAGCGATCTTCAAAAACCCTGTCCCACGAGTTCATGTTTCATAAGGATAAACACCTTTACGCACTAAAGATGGATAAAGTATTGTTTAGTGTTTGGGAAAAAGGCTTGTAAAGACCTGTAACTTTCTAAACTCCCCATGAATGTTGAGCAGAGTCAAAAAGGGGATAAGAGTCAAGAGTAAAAGCATGTACTTTTCTAAAGATGTGAAATGCAGGAAACCCTTTTTTATTCAAAAGTTCTGCTGCTGATAAAATGAAAATCGTAGCCTGAAAAGTTATGAAAGAAGAAGGCAGTTTCATGTCTTGGGCAACCTTAAGTTGAAGATTACAATTGTTGTGCGCGGCCCCTCTAACTTTCAGAATGTGATCGGGTCTCTTCTGTGTGCCTAAAAATTCTTGTTCATATCAACGGTTTTTGTAGATGAGTCAAAACGTTCATGGTCTTAGAACCCTAACAATGTCGAAAAATTTATTGGTTGGAAAACTGTTTGGAAGTTTTTTCATCTGCTCAAAAAATCTATAGCTGCGTTGGGACCTCTGTAAATTCGGGTGTTGGGGGTTGACGTCTGACCTAACAACAAAAAACGCAAAAGAACAAATCTGATGGGGGTTAATAACGTGTTTTCTGTTCTGTGTTGTGGACCATAGACTGCGGAAAAAGGCGATAAAAGTCGGCTAAACCACGTATGGACCTCTGCATTTTGTGTAAATTTTTAAAACAACTTTAGCCCCTGGTTTGGGTGTGGGGTTTGTTTCACAGTCTAAAAAAATTTTTACAATGGTTCTATGATGGAACTGCTCTATAGTGGGGTTTTGAAAAAACCTCTTCTACAAAGCTCTTTTTAGTTTTATGCTTTGATGTATATTTCTAAAAACCCTGCTTATTGTTCTGATTAATACAAAAGGGCTCTTTGTACTACTGAAAACGGGATAAAGTCACATGTTTGTTAAGTGGTTCCCCTAAATTGGGAGCTTTGGGGAAAAAACCCTTTGGGGCATAGATGGGTTTTTACAGACCATGGTATCGTTTACGGTGTTTGGCTTTTTTTGTTCTTCAAAATGGATATACTTCATACTCCTGGAAAGTTATGTTATCAAAGTTCAACTTTGCTTATATTGTTCAAAATTTGGAAAACTCTTTCGCGTTCTTTTTAACGATGTAAATGCGCTAAACACCCCAAATAAAAAACATTTTGTCGGGATTTTGTATTTTTAAGATGCTCGTTTTAAAACAAACTCTTTTGGGGATGGGAAAGGGGAGAATTCCCAACTATGGATAGAACTTTGTTTGTTTAAAATTTAATTTGAAGGGACTGTTTTTCAGACCAGCCAGAACGGAAAATTTTGTTTCTTCACTTGCATGGTTAAACTGTGTAAACATGAAATCACCCGTCAAAATTTAAAAGTTGGAAGCTAAAACTTCTATTGTTTAGTTAAAACCCCAGATTTCCCCAGTTACTATCATCGGCTTTATAATAAAATCAGAAGGGCCAACAAATTTACTGGCGGGTCAGTTTAAAGAACCGGGGATTTTAGAGAAACATGTGCTACCTTCCTAAACGTTCGGGGGTTATGATGTCCATGTCTATTTTCATAAAATATTGTTAATTGTTTGTCACTCCCTTTCCCCATGCGCTGGCTGGCATTTTTTCAAACTCAGACCCTTGTGGGGTTCTTTTTTAAAAACAAATATTTCTAAATTAAAAAATAAATGTATATAAAAGTAGAAAAAACGCGCTTTTTATTCTTCCCCAAGCGTTGGCAAACTTAAAGGGCGTTAACCTTACAATAAACCCCCGCATTTTAGTTTTTTGAATCGTACGTCAATGTTCATCACTTTGATTGCTTTTTTTAAAAGTTCACTATGACATTTATTATTTTTTACATTTCTAAAACCCAGATTCACAAAAAATAAATTTTTACGTTTTCATTGTTTTTTAAAATAGTTCATTACAATTCTTTAAATCAGATACACTAAGTTCGGCACCATTTTTAATTAAAATAAATTAAAAAAAAAAATTGTAATTCAACTGTTTTTTTTAGTCTTTTTAATCGAAAAACCTAATTCTTTAAAATAAATAGTTACCCCTTCAGGGCTGTAAAAAAAGTCAGAAAATTTGAGAAGCATAAAATCAATAATAGGCAAACTTTTTTATAGCCGGTTGGGGCCAAGAATCGGTTTTTAGAGGGCCCTTCTTCACGCTTGTTTGATTTTAGTGAATAAAAAAGATAGTATTGATTTTAAAAACTGCCCCTTTAAACCCTTTTTTATTAGCCTTAAATTTAAAAAGGTGAAGTATATTAGTAACTTTTAACTTCTTCGGGCTTCTTTTTAACCAAAAAAAATTTACAAATTAAAAAAATTAAAAAATTAGTTTCCCCTTCCCCCTTCACCCCCACTTTTGTTGTTTCCTTCACACACGCACACCCCAAAAACACACACACAGACAGCAGAGTGTGGGAGGTGTTGCGGGGAATGTGAAAGGGGTTTTTTGTGGTTCCCCTTTGAACCCATAAATTCGGACAGCCGCCAAAAGATTATCAGAGTCCTGAATATTGATCAAGGATCTGTTTCAGTTCTATCGGCGGCCCCCTAAAAGGCAGCAAAAAAGGGAGGTGAAGAAAAACGAAAAGCAAAGGGGCGAAGCAGGAGCAATACGTTGAAGCCAAAACAACAAAAAATCATTTTCATTATATACAAAAGCATTTTCATTATATACAAAAGTTTTTTCATTATAATGCGGAGGCCACGAAAAGGCAGGAGTTTAACAGGTAGAAAAAAAAATGTCAATCAGTTCCCATTTCGGCCTCAGCCTGTAGCGCGACCTATTCAGTGCTCAACCCTTTTCCCCCTAAACCAACCCCCGGGCGTCCCTCAGACCACGGCGGCCCCTGGTTTTGGGGGTGAGTGAAAGAGGCAGTTGATCGTTTCCCACCCTTTTTACTGGATTGTTTCTGTTCACAAAACGGGGAAAAATTGACAGGCCTTCCAACCCCCTAGCGCTTGATTCCTCATGCTTTCAAACATGGTTTTGGGCTCTTTTTTTTTATGTTAAAGACTTCATAAAAGACAGTCCCAAAAGTGCTGAATTTTTAAATGTATGAAAAAACAAACGGATATCTCTTCAGTCTCGTGCGTAGGAAGGACAAAACCAAACTTTGTTTTCAACCCCTCATTCCCGTTTCATTGTGCATTCCTTTCCCTTTTTCTGCTTCAAAAAAATTAAAATAGTTTCCAAACACTCCCCCTTTTCAGATTGAAAAAATTTCAATCAGCAGAAAAAAATTTTAAAGTCAATACTTTTTCCACGTCTTCACTGCCAACATCGCCAAAAGAAAGACAGGACAGGGCTGCCGGTGCTAACAACAAAAGTACGTGATTTAAACTCCACTTGATTTTATGGAGGTTTACCGCGGGGGGACATGTCAGAATGTTTTTGGTAATTGTGATTGCGTCATACTCGAATGTTCTAGAATAATCACGGTTATAAAAAGGCTAGACGGGTCTGACACCGTAAGTTGCCGCTGTTGCTGTTGTCGCTGCTGCTGCCAAATCGATCTGACATTATCAATAGCTAGCGGTGCTGTGTTGATGCAAACTGGTTTGCCACTTGCTTGAGTGCGCGGGGGATAGGAGGTGCATTTGTGTGAGCACACAGTAACAACGCGGTAACAAGCACCCCTATTGATCGTTTGGCGGCAAAAGGCCCCCATTTTCGAGCTGAGCTTTCCGATCTTCCTGACAGAGGGTTTTAGGTATTATTTTACCTTCCCTTTTAAAAAACATTAGATATAAAATAATAATCAAAAGGAAGAATTGTTTGTTTAATTTTTAATAGTGTTAGAAATAAGAGCGCCTGTAAACCCGTAATTTTTATGGCCTGGAGAGAATGTAAATATGCGGGGTTTACGTCACCATATTTTTCTGAGCAAAGGCCCGTTTTTAAAATGTTGATTACTCAATTTTTGGCGATTTTTGGTGTTAATTTTGTTTAGAAAACATGTTTAAATTTTTGGGCCCAAAAAGAATGAGATGGGCGTGATTTGGATGTGAAAGGGGGGGTTTTTTGGCAAAATAAGATGGGTGAGCTTGAACCCCCAATTTTCTTTCTCCGTTCTTAATACAAATGCCACCATCTTCCCAAAAACGTTAGGATCAAGCAGCCGGGAGCTTCGCCCTTGCTTCATAGAATGATTGAATTCTTTCTCGAAAAATTCTTGTCATTGGCTAGGGGGGTAAAGAACCCCTCCTTCAAACTCTTCTTGCAATGAAGGACCCTTCTTCATCTTTATCTTTTTCAATAGGGTTAATCGGGTCAAAATCTTCACCATATTTTTTTTTTATATTCTTTTTGTTTTATAAAAATGAAATCAACGGTTGTGACCTGATCCCTAAGAAGAGAGAAGGAACCCCATGGGTAAAAGGTAAAGGCAGACTGTAATTAGTGTAAATACCCCAAAAATTCAGCCGAACAAACTTTAATAGTAAGTTCCCCGATCTTGGCGTGACGATGTTATAATGCCAGGCACTGAAACTATCATTTAAAAAGATATTACATCGTCAGCCTAATGCTATGTTGGTAATTTGGGCGGGTATTTTTTAAACATATGGGAATCAAACTGGAGGGGAGGAAGTCTTTGTACTAAACGAGGCAGACTTTTTTTCCCTTTTTTGATTATGGTGCCCGGAAAAAAGAAAGTTTATCAGGGAATACAAAGCCCCAAAAAGGGCTCAAAACAGGTTTAAGCGGAGGATGCAAAAATGTGTTTAAAAAAAGAGGCAAAGGGAGCAGAAGGCATTTGCACAGATTCTGATCCCTCTAGATTTTGATTTTTAAAGAGCAATGCCATATTACCCAAGGTGCGCTAAAAAAAAACTTTTTTTAATTTCATTTAAGCTAGTGGGTTTGGTTCTGTCTGAAGACCCCGGGGTAAAAAGCGATTAGTGACATTTCTCTTGAGTTTGATGTTTTTACTAACCCCGGAGGGCCCCGAAAAATCTTAAAACCCGATAAAAGTAAAACGGGGATTTATTATGAAACGTTTTATACGTTCCCTTTTAGAAAAAAAACAAACGAAAATTCTCTGGAAATACATTAAATCAGTCTCGAAGTCTTTAAAAGGAATTTTGTTTTATTTTTCTGAAGAAAGAACTCCTTTTTAGAGAGAATCAGAAAAAGTTTTAAATCCAAAAAAATTTAGAAGGTTTACTGCGCAAAAAATGGGAAGTCTGATCAGTTGATTCAGGGCCCCGGATTTTACCCCACCAAAAACTTTGTGAAATAAGAAAGTTTTCGCTGGAGGTAGGGAAAAGGGATCCCGCAGTTGATCGCTTTTTTAAAAAACTTCGCCCTTTTTGATGAAGACTCGAAGACATTAATAACTAAATATGGGCTGTGGCGGATTTTTGTCCCATTTGACAACGATTGTTTGGAAGTGGAGAAGGGGAGGGCAAAATGGTTAAAATAAAAATTCACAAAAAAGCAGACGGGGAAAAGCCCCAATAAAAAAGCATGTATTTATGGTTTGTGATGCCCGTTAAACATTGAAGAAAACAGGCAAAAGACGTGGGTTATTAAAAAACAAAAAAAATATTTTTAATAAAAACAGTGGATAATTGAAGTTTTGCCAAAAAATCCCACTGTTCCTTTCTGCGGGGTTACGGGTGTGGGGAAAATGGCTTCATACTTATTTGTTACAAACAATATTAGGTTTCATTTGAGCCAAAGTTATATTCTGCACAACCATTTAAGCACAACAATCTTACAAAAAAAGGAAATTTATTTGGCCCAAAATTTATTTTTTGTTATCCTCAAAAGTGGCGATGTTTTGAACATTCTATAGACTATTTGAGGGGAATGAAACACTGTTTATTTTATGACTGTTCGCTAACGAGACTTTTAAAAAAAGAAAAGCCCTTTAAAGCTGCTTTTAGCGGCCCACGCCCAGTTTCTGGTGGCTCTTAACTCAATGCTGTCTTTAAAGACTTTAGATCGCAGTAAAAATCAGTTGTATTATTTTACACTAAGGACAAATATAGTTTTGAAGAATGTTTAAGTGAAAATTATATAATAAGGGACAAAGATGAGTTAAAAAAAATAAAAGAGCAGTTAGAAAAATCTAAGCACGCTAAGCTATGCTTACGGACTGACCCCCCAGTTCAATACGTTTGTTTATTGTAGATTGTTTATTATTGATTGCCTATAACAATTTGTTTATTATAATTTTTAATATTATAAAAAGAATGTCTCAAGGGCCAGAATCAAAAGCGCAGCTAGCTCCTAAATGCGTTGCAGTAGAGCTAAAAGACCTAGCAGACACAACCGAGTTTGATCTAATAGGAGTGTCAGGAAATGTTTATGGATTTGAGTACACAGATGACGGGGTTTACAAACGAACAGAAATTGAAGACAAAAAAACGACAGCAATATCCTACCCTAGAAGAGATACAAAATTTAAGGGCAAACGATTTTGGCAAACATGAATATAAACTTCATAAAAGAGAGAATGCTTGGGCGTTGCTTCCTGAAATTGCTTGGAATTTAAAGTTTGAACTGCGAAGCCCAATGTATACTTTGATAAGGAAAACAATTTTAGAAAAGCCTTAAATGAAGGACCCATTCTTGTTAGCCTAGTTCCAGGAACACAACAGAAAAACAGATTAAAATAACTAAGCAGGGTTCTGATTATATGCTACAGAGAAAGAAGTCCTTAGCTGAAGTGGGGGATGACACCGTCGGCTTAGAATTTAACCCAAAGCTACTGCCACTCCCTAGGCAAATGACGATGATTTTTCGCTTATTTATTACTCCGAGGGAGGGCGATACTAGTTTGCCAGAACATACGTTAATCAGAGGTATACAAATAAAGGCTGAAAACTTGGATGCCCCTCTTAAGCTCGGTATTGCAATTACTAAAAACGGAGATGAAATAATCCCCCATGTATCATCTGAAAAGGGTTTTACTGTGATGGTTGACAAAGACAAACTAACAGTACTCGACTTTATTTTCATTAAGTATGTTAATTTTATTGCGTTTTACTCTGTTAATGAAGTGCTGCCAGAAGGATTAATAAAAAGATATGTATAAGATTAATTTAAAAAATAATATTGATTAAATAATGGAGGTTCAACAGTTTAGATTAAAGCAAATAACTGAACTTCAAAAGGAAATAGAAAGCGACTTTGATAAGTATAGAGTTACAGAAAGAAATATGCTAAAGCTTTAAATACTCTTTCTTATGTAATTACTGGCTCATCAGCTGTAGCTAGCGTAAGTGCTGGGTCTAGTGTTGCTCTTTAGCTACTGGGGCTGGAGCGCCAGCCTCTTTAGCATTAGGGAGTCTCGGGTTGGGTTTGGGCGCTGTGTCTATGATTGTAAGTGCTGTTTTAAAAAAATTAACTCCTAAATTACAAAAGCACACTGCTATTGTTGCCTTAGCATCAGCAAAACTTTGTTCATTAACCCCTTCGCTCCTATCATATTTTGCTAAGTCCCATGCTAAGATATTTTTTTGAAAAACACAAAAATCACGCCTATGCTTTTCATTTGCTTATAATTCAGAAGATATTGAACATAGCTACATAAAAGTATATATCAATGAAAGGAAATTGAATGAAGAATCTGTTTGTAACAATAACATAATGGAATGATGTGCTAGAATGACACATGAGCTCCTTGAAATACAATACAAAAAAATGAAAAAAAATCAATCATGACGTTATTAGGTGATGCTGGAGCTCACAGCAGTTCATAGCACATTTTGTATTGAACATTTACAGTGTACAATGATCCAGGAAGCAGTGTCCAGTCACAACATACCACAGTCTAGCCACACAAAGAATGAAAGGCGTTTATCTCCCAGTTTCTGTCACCTGTAGAATTCCGAAAAAAACAAAATCACGCCTGTGACTTTCATTTGCTTATAGTTCAGAAGATATTGAAGATAGCTACATAAAAGTTATATCATATGAAAGGAAAATGAATGAAAAATCTGTTTGTAACAAAAATATAATGAAATGGTATGTCGAAATGTCACATGAACTCCTTGAAAACGCAATATAAAGAAATGAAGACATCAATCATGATATATCAGATGATGCCTAAGCAGTTC
>CM031612.1:40171155-40188355 GCA_018398815.1 Conus ventricosus | reverse complement strand
AAAAAGAAACGGAGTGGTTTTGAGCCATTACAATGGATGCCACGCAGTACTTTGGTTTGTAACCCTGCAAACTCACTCAACTTCAGGTGCAACCATCATCTATATCTTGTCAACAGAGAAAGTGGAAGCTGAATGCTGCATCGCACAATCACGAAACTCTGTCCTCTCTATCTATCGCTTTCTTTTAACCTTTTCTTGTTCATTCCCTTAGTTCCATTAAAAACAGGAAGGCAGGAAAAATTCACGAATAAAGAAAAGAGTAGGATTGACTTTATACCCTTTTTCATCATTATCTGATTTCGTTCCTTCTTGCTAATTTTCTTTAATTCGTCGCTCATAACTCTGTTACTTATTTCTCCTCTTTTTTTTCTTTTTTTAGTTTTCTTTCTTTTCTATTCTGAGTTTTTTTTTCTCCTTTTTCTTATCTTTCTTTTCTCCCCACCCCCCTCCCTTCTCCTACCTCCTTTTTCGTTTTAAGTCTTTTTGTATTTTTCTCCACTTTTATTACTTTTTCCCCTTCCCTTTTGTTCCTGCTTTTCCAGCTTTTCTCCTTTTCATCTTTATTTAACCTTTCAACGGGAGGCTTGTGGTTTCTGTTTTTATTTTTATTTTTTGTTACTGTATTCTTCCGCCTTTATTTTGGATTTACAGCTTTCTTGTTTTTCTTTCATTCATTTTTTTCTGTAAATATGTTGAGGTTCCGGCGCATGTTGCTAATAACTGTGCCAGTGCACAAACCTGAACAGGTTGCGGTTCTTGGCACGAAGGGTCAAATACACACATCCAAATACTCACTCTGAAAGACAGAGAGAGGATGGAAAGAATAGAGGCGTGGCGAGACGGAAGGAGAGAGGGGAGAGGGGGACAGACAGACAGACAGAGGAAAGGAAGAAAGAGAGAGGAGTGGGAGCAAGAGACAGTGTGGTGTGTGTGTGTGTGTGTGTGTGTGTGTGTGTGTGTGTTAGAGACAGAGATGGAGACATAAATAGAGACAGAGAGCAACAGACAGACAGACAGACAGACAGACAGACAGACAGACAAACCCATAGAAACAGAGACAAAGAATGAAAGAAATGTTTTGGGAGGTTGTGTACTTGTTTTTAAAATGAGGCTAAATAAAAAACAAAAACGTGTCGGACGATTCTTTTTTAATTCTCAGGCTTTCAGTAAAGGGGAAAATGGCAAAATAAAAAAATATATAATCCATCATCACTTGAAAGACAATTACCCACAGAGGGGGGGGGGGGAGAGAGAGAGAGAGAGAGAGAAGAGAGAAGAGAGAGAGAGAGAGAGAGGACCGACGTAGCTGATTAAGATTAACAACGGCATCTGTGCCGTTACTCTGGACACACACAATGTACTTTAGTTAGTAGCTCTGCAAACCCATCAGTCAGGCTTCACCCTGACATCCATAATCACCCATCGGATCTTTGTCAGACATGTAGGTTTAAAGTGGCGGGCAGCTGGAATAGCGTCGCTGTAAAAATCACGGAATAAAAATCTCTCTCTCTCTCTCTCTCTTTCTCTCTCCTCTCCTCTCTCTCTCTCTCAATCTCTCTCCTCTCTCAATCGACGACTGTATTTTAATACTTGAAACTTCTGCGTGAAAGACGCGTAGTTAAAAAAGAAAACTTTATAGTGTTGACAGAATCGATTTTCACGACGACGAAAGAAGGACTATTTCTTACATTGTCCAATGTCAAGAGTAGACGTACATCTTGCGATAAGTAAATTAGGAAACGGTCAAACTGGAAGACCTGATTTGATTATTGCGGTACGATAGAAATGCTGAATCTGAAAGCTGGACTGCTTCATTAAGGTAGTTATTTACATTGTTTTAGCGGGCTGTTTCTTTAAAGAATAGAATAGAAACTGCTGCATTTCATTCATTTACGAAAGGAGATAAAAAGACTCGAAATTCAGTAGATCACACTCACCCAACTTTTTAACAAACTTTATTGTACGATAGTAAGCAATCACCTTCATGGATGGATTACAGGGCAGAATATGATAGAAAACCAGCCGCCGTGGCGAAGTGGTTAGCATCGCGGACTCCCGGATGGGTGGTCGTGGGTTCGATTCCCATCAGAGTCATGTGGGTTTTTTCTGCCCCGACCGGCTCCTACCCAGAGATGAGTTTACTGCGGACTCAGTTGGGAAGACTGGGACCACACAGTCGAGTTTCATCCACTTAATGGATGCGTTTCTGAGAGTGTTGCTCAAATTTCCTGACCAACACTGCAGGTGCCTGTTTCTCTCGGCCTGGTTGATGCCGGGATATATTATGAAAGGAAGCGTAGAGTACAGCCCTGTCATGTAGTCTCAGATCCAAATGGAAATCCGTAGCATCATCTTTATCATCCTCATTCTCATCGATCAGCACACACAAAAATGTCTCTAATTCTGTGGCCCTTCATGCCATACTCTCATGGTGACCTCAATTTCGATGTCCTCTCCACGTCTGTGGCTTTGGTTCGGTTCCGTCGGGGTCACCGGTATCGGCGAGTCCATGGGGGCTGTCGTTGGACGGACGTGGTGGCGCCCTCCAAGTGGGGACCTCACTAACGCCGGCTCCGCGACTAAGCAATTATTGTCGTCAGTAGGGGGCTTATTAGGTGGCGTCCTGCGTATGTTAGATAAGAACACCGCCGAAGTGACCCGGCAGCAGTGCAGTGTCTTCTCCGGTGGGTTGCCTCTTGACGACTTGACATTGACTGCTCCCTGTGGATTGCCGGTGCCGGGGCTGCGGCGGGGCCGACCGGGCTGTGGCTGTGGACGGGGTGTCGGAATGAGCGGCGTGGGTGCATTGCCTCTGAGGTGGCGCAGAGGTTGGGACAGAAAAAAAAAAAAAAAAGAGGAAAAGATCAAGCAGGATTTAAAAGAGGCTATTCTATTATTGAATATCTGATCACCTTGGCAACCATAGGACATAAACAATTTTATATGGAGTGTCAACCTTTGGCAGAAATAATTGAGTTGGAGAAAAATTTCATTATAGTGAACGTAATTTACCCGAGCTTATGATTTTCAGAACTGGAATCGTTAGCAAACCTTGCTTTTGTATCGATAATATATCTTGTGCGCAAAAACAAAAATTAATTCATCCAATCTGAGACAAATTGACCGTGTTCTCAATGGCAGTCATGGTGTAAAGCAAGGTGACATGATAAGTCCATTTTTTCATTATTTATAAATGAGCTGGCACAAACAGCAGTCAGACGCGAAAGCCTATGTGCATAATCTATGTGCGATAATTAACTTTTTAACTTTTTGGTTTCAAACTGTTACTGGTCGACAGACATTTTCACTGGTCACGTTTGGTTAGAAAAAGCATACCACTTGTTGATAAGGGCCGAACAGAACAGTTGGGTTCAGAAAAAAAAAATGTAGCCGCAAATAAAGAGGCTTTTTTGGTTTAAGGGCGTGTGTGGGGGGGAGGGGGGGGGGGGGGGGGTTTTTTACCGGGGGGGAAAAAGAAAAAAAAAACTTTGCTGCGCACAAAGCCTCTTGTTTTCTGAAAAAAAAGGGAAATATAGGAAAATTTCTTTCCTCTTGGGAATAAAAGTGGACTCCCCAAAAAGGGGGGGGGGGGGTGGGGGGTTTTGGGGAGAAGAGAGAGAAAAGGGGAGAAGAGAAGGGGGAGGGAGAGAGAGAGAAGAGAGGGGAAGAAGAAGAAGACAGACAGACAGACAGACAGAGAAAAAGACGACAACAGACAACAACTGGGGGTGGGAGGAGTGGGGGGAGAAAGGGGAAAAAAAGAACACCCGGGGGATTTAAAGAAGAAGTCAGGGCAGTCCCCCCCCTTTTTAGCTCAATATTTTTTGCAAAATGCTTCGTTACAACCACTTTTTCAATCAAAAGGACTCATTTTATGATGTTACTTTGATTTTGTCAACAACTTTACAGGTTTCATTTTGAAATTGCCGTCCAGCTTGCAAGTGTTTGGTAATCTTCATAAACGTTTCTTATTCTCTTTTTCATTCTGACTCTGTATCACTCTTGTTCCATACATACTCTCTTCTCTCTCTCCCCTCTCTCTCCTCTCTCTCTCTCTCTCTCTCTCTCTCTCTCTCTCTCTCTCTCTCTCTCTCTCTCTCTCTCTCTCTCTCTCTCTCTCTCCCCTCTCTCTCTCTCTCTGTTGGATGTGCGCGTGTGCGCGCGCGTGCCCTCATGCCTGTGGGGTGCGTGCGTGTACGCGCGCGCGTGTGTGTGTGTTTGTATGTGTGTGTGTGTGTGTGTGTGTGTGTGTGTGTGTGTTGTGTGTGTGTGTGTGTGTGTGTGTGTGTCGTGTGTGTGTGTCTGTGTGTGTGTGTGTTGTGTGTGTGTGTGTGTGTGTGGTGGTGTGGTGTGTGTGTGTGTGTGTGTGTGTGTGTGTGTGTGTGTGTGTGTGTGTGTGTGTGTGTGCGCGCGTTCGCGTGCGTTTCGCGCGTGTGTGTATGTGTATGTGTGTGTATTCGTGCGTACGTGCGTGTGTGCCCACGCATTGTGCGTATGTGTGCGCGTGAGTGTGTTTGTGTGTGTGTGTGTGGGGGTGTGCGTGTGCGTGTGTGGGGTGTGTGTGTGTGTGTGTGTGTGTGTTTCTGTTTTTAGATGCATTACAGCCGTGTGTACGTGTGGTCATGTTAGACAAGAAACGGAAACTCGTCGCTGAAGAGAGGATCAAGGGGCAGACAGGAAGTGTAGGTACACCTTGATGTAATGATATCAAAGAAAAACAGACAGACAGACAGACGAATCAACACACACACACACGCACGCACGCACCACGCACGCACGCACGCACGCACGCACGCACGCACGCACGCAGCACGCACGCAAGCATGCACGCACGCACGCGCACGCACGCACGCACGCACGCACACACACACACACACATACACACGTACGCACGGCACGCACGCACGCACGCACGACACGCACGCACGCCCCGCACGCACCACGCACCACACACACACACACACACACACACACACACACACACACACACACAACACGCACTGTGACAGATCGAAAAAAGGCGCGGATTCTAACATCATGACTGGATGAGTGCTAGTACCATGACAAAAGAGACATAAACTTAAGGCTACTTCTTTCCTTTCCACCTGACCTTTTATTTTCCTGTAAAGTCATTAGTCAGGCTTCAGAGTGAGAACCGTAATCGCCCATGAGCTCTTTGTCAGGACCATTAGGTTAAACAGGAGGACAGCTTGTTTACTGTCGTTGGAAAATTATGGAACTCTACGTAACTCTCTCTCTCTCTCTCTCTCTCTCTCTCTCTCTCTCTCTCTCTCTCTCTCTCTCTCTCTCTCATCTCTCTCACACACACACACACACACACACACACACACACAGAGAGGAGAGAGAGAGAGAGAGATGAGAGAGAGAGAGAGAGAGAGAGAGAGAGAGAGAGAGAGAGAGAGAGAGAAGAGAGCAGAAAACAAATTTATGATAATAACTCCAGACAAAAGTTACGAAAAGTAATCTTACTTTGCGCTCTATACACAATGTGAAACACTCATTCATAAAGTAGGTACTCACAAACTTCATGGAGTTGCCATCGATGATATACTTTCCTGGTCACCGTGTATTGACAATTCATGCAGCCGCATTTCTCCAAAGTCAAAGATCTCTCAAATATCAAAATCATGCCTGATCTGCAGGCACCAAAAAATGAATAAAATAAATTGATCTTTTGAAAACAATCGTTCGTTTCTGGGGATTCTCTGGAATTCTTTACAAAGTAACATCAAGGATGTAAGCAGTATCAGTTCATTTGAATTAGCAGCAACTCATTTATTTCTACATTAAAAAATCAAGCAGGCAGCTGATTAGATATTAGATCATTTTCCATCTGCTCAGTTATATGGAAGAAAGATATGATATTCCTTTTCGTCAACTATTAAACGCAACTGCTCAATTTTCAATTTCTTTGTGAATTTAACCACAACAGACCATCCACAAATTTCCAATCTCCCCATAAATGTTTGTTTTTGCTATTGCTGTCTCTGTCTCTCTGTCTCTGTCTCTGTCTCTCTCTCCCCTCTCTCTCTCTCTCTCTCTCTCTCTCTCTTCCTCTCTCTGTGTGTGTGTGTGTGTGTGTGTGTGTGTGTGTGTGTGTGTGTGTGTGTGTGTGTTGTTGTTGTTGTTGTTGTTGTTGCTGTTGTTTGTATTCGTGGTATCAATTCGTTCTTTTTGATACATGGCATGTTGTCTAGCGTATCAATTGTCCTTCCTTGTACGTAAAGGTACTGCTATGTATATTTTCCTAGTCATTTCTTCAATTTTACATTTAAAAAACAAATCCTCAACAGCCGGCTGAAAAGGCATGTGCTTTTCTTATAACATCTTTGTATCAAGATGTCTCTGTATTCGTCTCGATACTAACTGCTCCCTGAGGGCTGCCAGTGCCAAGGCTGTGACGGGACAAAGCTGGGTGTGGCTGTGTAAGAGATGCCAGAAATAAGCAGCATCCGGCCAGTGCCACTGGGATGGTAAGGCAGATGAATCAGGCAAAGAAGGAAAAGTAGGAGAACACACACACACAGGTAGAAAATGCTAGAAATGCATACATGAGAAGAAAACGTAGGTGACGGAAGAGTAAGACATGGAAAAGAAAAAACGCAGAAATGTACAATTTAGCAGGAAAATGGCGGTAAAATTAGAAATCTGTTAAAAATAAAATCAAGGTTTTTACGTCCCTGAATTTAGAGAATGGCTGGAAAAGGGGAGGAAAACGTCAGTACATGTTGAGAACAGAGCCCCCCCTCCCCCTCCCCCCTCCCCCCCCCCCCCAGGTTGGAGACAGGAACACGTACACAAAGAGAGAGAGAGGAGGAGGAGAGAGAGAGAGAGAGAGAGAGAGAGAGAGAGAGAGAGAGAGAGGAACACGCAGGTAAACGAAAAGAATGCTTCGTTAAAGTAGGAAAACACTGGGGAAAAAATGTGGAGGAAAAAAGAAAGAGGTAAGACATCGAGATTAGCGGAGGCGGTTAGAGAGTCGGGGTGGGATGGTGTTAGTAAGGAAAAGTAGAAACCCTACAGAGGGAAAACAAAAGACATATAGCAGAGAAACAAAGAGAATATTATGAAAAAAGGAAAACGTACTCCATGGTAGGGAAAAGAAGTAGCACGCAGAGAAATGTAGAAAAACCATTGCGGACTGAACGCAACAGACTGATTTGATTTTCAC
Organism: Conus ventricosus; assembly: GCA_018398815.1. NCBI lineage: Eukaryota > Metazoa > Mollusca > Gastropoda > Neogastropoda > Conidae > Conus > Conus ventricosus. The sequence continues at coordinate 40,181,163 of CM031612.1, read as the reverse complement.
CGAGTCCAGCAACGCCTTGCTGCGCTAATTTCGAAGAGACGACAGAAATTGGGCTGAGCCGAAATGCCTGCACTGATCTCTTGTCTCTCTGTCTCTATCTCTGTCTGTTTGTCTCTTTCTCTCTGTCTCTCTCTCTCTCTCTCTCTCTCTCTTCTCTGTCTCTGTCTCTGTCTCTCACTCTCTCTCTCTGTCTCTGTCTCTCTCTCTCTCTCTCTCTCTCTCTCTCTCTCTCTCTCTCTCTGTCTCTCTCTCAGATCTCTTTTTTTTTCTGTTCTATTCGTGGCTTTCTTTGACCTTTTCTTCGTTCATTTTCTTTACCTCCGTTCAAACGAAGGATGAAAAAAAGAAAAGAAGGGCACAAAGAAATGCAATTGAAGGAAGAAGTGGGAATTGGTTGTATTTCCTTTTCCTTCATTACTTTTTATCCCCCTTCTTTCTATTTTTTTATTTTTTTCATTTTCATTATTTTTTTTTTTTACTTTTTAGACTTTTTTCCCCTTCTGTTTTTTTTTTATTTTTTAAAATTTTTTTTAGATATCCTTTTCGCATTTTTCTTTTCTGTTCCTTCTTCCTCCTCCTCCCCCCCCTCCCCCCCCTTTTTTTTTCTCTTTTTTTTTTTCTTCTTTCCTTTCCTGTTCGATTTTGTTTCTCCCTGTTGAGTCATTCTTTATCTGTGTTGTTTTTGCTTTTGTCTCTCCTTTTCACCTCTCTTTCATTTTTTCAGATAGATTTTTCTCCCCTTTCATGTCTCTTTTTTCTGTCGTTGGTTTGACACGTTTCCTGTATTTTTGTCCTGTACGCTTCTTCCTTTCTTTTGTTTCTGTAGTTTCCTCGTGTCTGTTTTCTCTCTTTCTTCTGTTTCTGTAGTTTCCTCGTGTCTGTTTTCTCTCTTTCTTCTGTTTCTGTAGTTTCCTCGTGTCTGTTTTTCTCTCTTTCTTCTGTTTCTGTAGTTTCCTCGTGTCTGTTTTCTCTCTTTCTTCTGTTTCTGTAGTTTCCTCGTGTCTGTTTTCTCTCTTTCTTCTGTTTCTGTAGTTTCCTCGTGTCTGTTTTCTTTCTTTCTTTTTCTTCAAACATGTTGACATGTTCGGCGCGGGGTGTTCCATCACACGCACGTGTTGAGAGGTGCACGGCACATTGTCTGCAATGCCGCCAATAAGAGTGCCGGAGCGCAAACATGAACAGGATGAACAGAGAGAGAGAGAGAGAGAGAGACAGACAGACAAAGACAGAGACAGGCAGACAGACAGATGACAGACGTCAGACAGGCAGGCAAGCAGGCAGGCAGACAGCAGGCAGAGATAGAGAAAGAGACAGAGATAGAGACAAGAGTAAGAGGAATCTGTATTTTTCTTTGTTGTTTTTAATGAAGGTAATCAGAAACGCACCAGATTTTTTCGTCATCCAGCTCTTGTTAAAGAATACGTATGGAAACAATGGAGTGAATGATTAGAGAGACAAATACACACCACAGACAGACAGACAGATGGACAGACAGTCAGACAGGCAGGCAAGCAGGCAGCAGGCAGGCAGACAGGCAGACAGGCAGGCAGAGATAGAGATAGAGAGATAGAAACAAAGAGTAAGGGGAATCTGTAATTTTTCTTTGTTTGTTTGTTTGTTTTTAATGAAGGTAATCAGAAACGCACCAGATCTTTTTGTCATCCAGCTCTCTGTTAAAGAATACGTATGGAATCAATGGAGTGAATGATTAGACAATGGGGTGAATGATTAGAGAGACAAATACACAGACAGACAGACAGACAGACAGACAGAGGGTGGGTGGAGCAGGAGGGCGGATGGGGTCGATGAAAATTGAAAACAGACTCTGTGCCAGTACAATGGATACATGAAATGTCACTTAGCCTGTAGCACTGCACGCTCATCAATCAGGCTTCACACTGACATCCGTCACCTTCCATTACCCTTTGTCAGACACGTAGGTTAAAGTGGGGGACAGCTGGAATAGTGTCGATGCAAAATCACGGAATCTCTCTCTCTCTCTCTCTCTCTCTCTCTCTCTCTCTCTCTCTCTCTCTCTCTCTCTCTGCCCCCCTCTCCCTCTCTGTCTCTCTCTCTGTGTCTCTGTCTCTGTCTTGTCTCTCTCTCTCTCTGCCCCCCGTTCCTCTCTCTCTCTCTCTTCTCTCTCTCTCTCTCTCTCTCTCTCTCTCTCTCGCCCCCTCTCCCTCTCTCTCTCTCTCTCTCTCTCTCTCTCTCTGTCTCTCTGTCTCTCTCTTCTCTCTCTCTGCCCCCCTCTCCCTCTCTGTTCTCTCTCTCTCTGTCTCTCTCTCTCTCTCTCTCTCTCTCTCTCTCTCTCTCTCTCTCTCTCTCTCTCTCTGCCCCCTCTCCCCCCCCCCCTCTCTCTCTCTCTCTCTCTCTCTCACTCTCCACGATGCCGAAAGGACTGTTTCTTTAATTGTCCGACATCAAGAGAAGACGCGTATCTTGCGATAAGTAAATTAGGAAGCTGTAAAACTGGAAGACCTGATTTATTATTGGGAATACAAAAAAAAAAAAAAAGAAAAAGAAAGAGAGGGGGTTAGTTACCGCCAAGGACACAGACAAACAGAGTACAGGACTAGACACAATGCATTTCGACCTCTTAGGTCTTCTTCAGGCGAAAACAAATAACATTTAGGACAGTGAAAACTAAGAAAGAGAAACCACTTATCTTCTCATGTTCGCCTCACAATCAAAAATGGCCGCCGGACGGAAACGAGGCCAGGAGGGGATCATCGAAGAGGAAATAGTGAGGGGGGGGGGGGGGGGGGGGAGAAAAAAAGAAAAAATTGGAGGGGGTGTGAATCAAAGGGGTTTGTAGCTTGTTTTGTAGAATAGTATGATATATTAGTGACAGTAGTGATTAAGATGGATTAATGAAAATGCTTAGTTGGGAAAAAATAAATAAATAAATAAACGACTTTAAAAGGTGGCGATGGTGATGATAGCAGTTATGGGTGGGTAGTTGTATGTGGGGTGTGGGCAATGCTAATGAAATCAGATGTAGGGGAAATATATATAAGCTAGAAACAAATTTGTAGATTGCCTTTTAAAAACCTTATGTTAACAAATATATATATATATATATATATATATATATATATATATATATATATTATATTATATGTTGATAATAAATAAATAAATAAAAAAATTAAATTAAATTAATAAATGAATTTTAAAAAAATATACAAAATATAATGAAATAAATAAATAAATAAATAAATAAATAAATAAATAAGATAGGTAAATGAATAATTAAATTTTAAAAATGAATAATTAAATCAAACAAAAATATCTGGGAATATGATCTGGGAATATGACAGAAATGCTGGAATCCGAATAATGGACGTTGTCGTTAAAGTACTTATTTCAATGTTTGAGCAGGGTGTATGTTTAGAGAATGGTGGGTACGAGCTGCTGCATTTCATTTCATTTAAGAAAGGAGATGTAAAGCCCTGAGAATGAACAGAATACACTTACCTGGTATTGCAACAAATCTTATGGTAAGATAATGAACAACCGTTTTCATGGATGCATTACAAGGCAGAATATTATAGGAAAAGATCAAGCAGCATTCAGAAGAGGATATGAGTATGTCTGTGCTCGCACGTGTGTGTCTGTGTGTGTTTATATATATTATATATATATATATATATATATATATATATAGAGAGAGAGAGAGAGAGAGAGAGAGAGAGGGGAGAGAGAGAGAGAGAGAGAGAGAGAGATTATATGTGTATCCCTGTCTTTGGATACTATGCACTCATAGTCATGTCGAAAACCAAACTCAAAAACATTGACAAAAGAGCGTCACGAGGAAGAGAAAGAAAGTGGACGGACACAAATAGAAGACAGACAGACAGGCAAACCAACACACACGCACACACATACCACACTCACGCACACACGCTCACACACACACACACACACACACACACACACACACACACACACACACAGACACACACCACACACACACACACACACACACACACACACACACACACACACACACACACACTAAGATAGAGAGAGGCAGGGAGGGAGGGAGGGAGGGAGAGAGATTCAGATTCAAATGATTTGTTCATTTTAAAGGGCCCTAAGCCCCATTTGAAGAGGACGATAACAATATTACAAAGAAAATCATTGTAAAGGCAGCAGTATCACGAGTCCTTTCGAATGCAACTAGAAGGAATCAAGAGAGAGAGAGAGAGAAGAGAAAAGAGAGAGAGAGGGGGAGAGAGAGAGAGAAAAGAGAGAGAGAGAGAGAGAAGGCAGAGCAGACAGGGGACACAGACAGAAAAACAAAGCGAGGAACACGTCCCCTTGATCACGTGTCTTACATGACGTCGAAACCTCATTGACAGAACCATTAGAAGCGGTGACAATTTGCCGACGCCGCTTACATTCTGCTCAGGCTGAGTTATTAAAGGGTAGACTGTTGTGCCTACCTGAAGGCAACGATTAATTGGATCGTTAATCCTGGCGGGTTGAGAAAGCTTTCAGCATGATTCCAGAGCCAGCCACTGTGTGCAGTCGTTCGGGCCCGCCTGTTCACTGTAGATATTTAAGCCAGAACTTTTAAAAAGGTGTGTCATTGTTGGCCTGCGAGTAAAAAACAGGGGTGTCATGCACTGCTCTCTACTAACTTTGCACTTTAGTGGACAACAGTTGTTATTGTTGTTTGTTGCTTGTTTGTGTGTGTGTGTGTGTGTGTGGTGTGTGTGGTGTTTTGTTGTGTGGTGTGGTGTGTGGGGTGTGTTCGTTCGTTCTTTAATTTAATGTCTATCCACTTTACAGTGATCTAGACAAAGACAAGAGACAAACGAACAGGCAAACAAACAAGAGACAAAAACCCAAAAAAACATGTAAAAGGCCGGTGTGTGAATGCACGCGAGCGCGCGCGCGCGCGCACACCACTGTAGAGAGAGGCAGGGAGTGGGGGAGGGAGGGATAAATGATTCAGATTTCAAAGATTGTCATTAAAGTGCATGCCATTTGAGAGGACGTATAAGCAATATTCAAGCAAATCATTCGTAAAGGAGATATCCACGAGTCCATCACTAAGCACCATGAAGGAATAAAGGTAAATGAGAGTTGATTCAGATCGAACATGAGAAAGAAAAGAAGATTTAAGAGAAAGAAAAGAGAATAAGAGCAACAACAAGACAGAAAATCAAAGGAGGAACACGTCCAATTGATCACTCTTAACAATGGGCCCCTAACAACCTTAAAGCGTTGACATTTCGTTCCCCAACAAATGTCCAAAATCGCGATTTGAAAGGTAACTTATAACCTGTAGGCAAATATTATTGATCGTTAATTCCTGGGCCAAAGCTACAGATGACCCGGACCCCTGGTGTGATTTCGGCCACAACTGCAATGACATTTTAACAATACTTTAAAGGGTTTTGTTGCCTGCTGAGTCTAAAGGGGTCAGACTCTCTTACAAATCCGTTGCCTGATTGGTGTTGTTTTTCCCGTTTTATATGTGTGTGTGTGTGTGTGTGTGTGTGTGTGTGTGTGTGTGTGTGTGTCGTGTGTGTTTGTGCGTGTGTGTATATGTGCGTGTGTGTATATATGTGCGTGTGTGTATATGTGCGTGAGGGGGGAGAGAGAGAGAGAGAGAGAGAGAGAGAGAGAGAGAGAGAGAGAGAGAGAGAGAGAGAGACAGACAGACAGACAGACAGACAGGCAGTTAGACAGACAACAGATAGACAGATAGACAGACAGAGATTGAGCAAGAGCTAGAGAAAGAACAGAAAGTCGAAGAGAATGTGTGTGTGTATGTGTGTGTGTGTGCGTGGGTGCGTGCGTGCGTGCGTGAGTGCGTGCGTGGTGTGTGTGTGTGTGTGTGTGTGTGTGTGTGTGGTGTGTGTGTGTGTGTGTTGTGTGTGTTGTGCGCGCGCGCCCCGTGTGTATGTGTGTGGGCGCGTGTGTGTGTTTGTGTGTGTGTGTGTGTGTGTTCGTGGTGGTGTTAAGTTTGGTTGGTGACTTGTTTTGATTCATTGCTAGAATCAGTTGCTTGGTCTTGCATCGTATTAGGTTGTGTGTCATTTACTCTCTCTCTCTCTCTCTCTCTCTCTCTCTCTCTCTCTCTCTCTCTCTCTCTCTCTCTCCTCTCTCTCTCCTCCCTCTCTCTCTCCATCACGTACCAAACGGTCGTCCTCAACTAATGGTAGAATGAGTAGAGGTGATGCAGAATGTGTGTGTGTGTGTGTGTGTGTGTGTGTGTGTGTGTGGTGTGTGTGTGTGTGTGTGTGTGTGCGTGCGTATGTGTGTGTGTGCATGTGTGTGTGCGTGTGAGCGTGTTTAAACACTAGACCCCCATTTTGATCAAAATGCATACTCCATGACCCTGACTCGTGAAAGTTCGTATGGTTTACAGACCAGTTGACAACAAAAGGCACATCAGGTCTTGTGCGTTTCCGATTTTTTTCTTCGTTGCCCCCGGTCTCTTTTGATCTGTGCCGTTGTGTGGTTATGAACTCTGTTTAACTAGGGGTGGGAGAGAAAGTGAAGGGGGAGGAGGGGAATGGGGTGGGGTAGCGGGAGGTTTGCAGTGGTGGTAGTAGTAGTATCCTAGCAAATCCTAACAAAGACATACCGGAGAGGTCCTTATGTCACTAAGAATAGTCACAGATGTTGTCATTAAAAAAAACTGTATACATATAAGCAATGCAGTGATACATCATATTTCTGGGTATATGTTTCTTTTTCTTGCCGTTTCTACCCTGTGGTAGAGTCAGACCTGTGTGTTCTTTGTAACTAGCCTTTTTAATACATGTTGTTGCTGTTGTTTCAGTTTCTACCTGTGGGAGAGTCAAAACCGCGGTTCTTTGTATCCGGCACATAGACACATATGTCCGATGAAAAGAGAGAAAAACTGATAAACAAGAGAAAAAGACAAACCATTAACCGCAAACTGAGAAATGATTTTGTTTTCTATGGAACTCCAGATCTTGAACACTGGCGGGAAAGTTAGAATCAAGCCAGAGACAGTGAAGCCAAGTTCTATGTGACAGTCTCGTGACAGGACGAGGTGAAATTAGCTTTCACAGGCAGCCGATGTGGAAACTTGACAGCCCAGCAATAAGCTCTTGTTATGTCTCTATTGCTCTTTCGCACATGGAAGATAAGATCAAGTCATTCATCACACACTGGCAATAGCTATCTCTCTCTCTCTCTCTCTCTCTCTCTCTCTCTCTCTCTCTCTCTGTGTGTGTGTGTGTGTGTGGTGTGTGTGTGTGTGTGTGTGTGTGTGTGTGTGTGTGTGCGCGCGCGGTGTGTGTGTGTGCGCTGTGGTAACTGTGCATGCTGTGTAGTACGTGCGCGCGTGTGTGTGTGTGTGTGTGGGGTGTGTGTGTGTGGTGTGTGTGTGTGGTGTGTTGTGTGTGTGTGTGTGTGTGAGCGTGCGTACGTGCGTACATGGTGTGTGTTGTGTGTGTGTGTGTGTGTGTGTGTGTGTGTGTGTGTGTGTGTGTGTGCGTTTACATGTCTGCATTCAAATGCACGTGTGTGTGTTAACGTGTGTGTATGTGTGTGTGTGTGTGTGTGTGTGTGTGTGTGTGTGTGTGTGTGTGTGTGTGTGTGCGTGCGTGCGTGCGTGCGTGTGCGTGTGGTGTGTGTGTGTGTGTGTGTGTGTGTTTACGTGTGCATGTGAGTGTGATTGTGTACCAGTGTGTGTGCGTGTGTGTGTGTGTGTGTGTTGTGTGTGTGTGTGTGTGTGTGTGTGGTGTGTGTGTGTGGTGTGTGTGTGTGTGTGTGTGTGTGTGTGTGTGCGCGTGTGTGTGCGTGTGTGTGTGTGTGTGTGTGTGTGTGTGTGTGTGTGTGTGTGTGTGTGTGTGTGCGTGTGTATGTGAGTGTAATTGTGTGTGTGCGTGTGTGCGTGTGTGTGTGTGTGCGCGCGCGCCGTGTGTGTGTGTGTGTGTGTGTGTGTGTGTGTGTGTGTGTGTGTGTGTGTGTGTAGATAAAGTCTAGCTGTTTATTCACATGCATTTATAGCAATATAACATCGCAACCATCTGGAGTTAGATTGACAGTAGCTCATTTATCTTCCTTTGCAACAATAGAACACCACAACTAACCTGGAACTAAGCAGTTGAATTCACAGTTGCACATCTACTGCCGTCTGTAGCAGTAGAAGAACAGAACTACTCTGGAGTTAATGTACGGTTACAATTTTGCCGCCATTTGTTGCAATGAAACGCCTGCCACAACCAGTTTAAGTCAAAGACTCTGTTCCATTTTTACTATCTATTATGATGAGACTACACGACCAATCTGAAGTGAACGGCACAGTAACATGTTCACTGTCATTTGCATGAACAGCACACTTTTAATATCAGATACAGTTGCTCATGTATTGTCGGTAGTGTGCTATGAATAGAATTCACAGCTGTTCCGGAGATGAAAAGTTGCATGTTTGCTATCATTTGTATCAACAGAATGCCACGACCATTCTGGAGTATAAGACACAGCTGCATGCGCACTGTCATTAGACAAAGGCGTCGGAACCGGGGGGGGGGGGGGGGGGGGGGGGGGGGGGGGGGGGGGGGGGAGGGGGGCACTGCCCTCCTCTGCTCCGCCTCTGACAATATTGGAGGGTGGCGGCAGACAATCTTCTGGCCCTACCGATGTTTGAAATATAAATATGGACGGCCTGGATATGGTGGCTCCCACTCACTACGCCCGCCCTTTTATTGGATTCAGAAGTTGAGGGAACACTCCTCTTGATATTAGGAAAATAAGAGTGCCCCCCCACCCCCTCGAACCTTTGCTTTAGCAAGAATTGTGCCCCCCACCCCCCCACCTGCTCCCACCTTCCCGACTCCTCTGCTTTTATGAACCTTTGGGGCATAAGTCGCACCCGCTACATCCCACCCCCCCTGCTTTTATGAAGGTTTGGAAGATTGCCAATAAGTCAGTTCACACTGTCCACCCCCCCCCCCCCAATCCAAACGCCTACGCCCTATACCCACCCCCAAATGCAAGATCTCTTTCGACGCCATTGTTACAACGGAACGACAAATTCGTTCGTTCTTGAGTTAAAAGCACAGTAACATGTTCCCTGTCATTTGTTGCAATAATAAAACAAACAAAAAAATCATTCCGAATTTAAAGAGACAGTTGCATGCTTACGGCCCGTCAATCAGATCAATAGAATATCACAACCAGTACCAGAGTTAAACACAGTTGCATGTTTACAGCCATTTGCATTTTTAGTATATAATACTAAATAATAATAATAATAATGATGAATACTTATATAGCGCCTATTCTCGGCTAGAGACCGAGCTCTAAGCGCTTTACAATCAACACTCGTTTACACAACGGGCTGCCTACCTTGTAGTACCGACTGAAGAGCTGCCGGCTGGCGCTTCATTCAGTCGTTTCCCGTGTCATCCAGTCAATATCGTCCAATATCGTTCACTCAGTGTCCTTACTTCCTTCATTCTTTCCATTTCTCACGCAGGGTGCATGCTATGTGTAACGTGTCATCCACACCAACGGCCAACTGGCCTTCTCTTCCAAAAATCGGTGATTTACGTGTGTGCAATATGTTATGCGTGCGTTCACACACGGAACCTCGGTTTATAGTCTTATTCGAAGGACTGTATTGAAATGGAGTCAGAACCAATGATAAAACCGAGGGAAACAATCCTCCGGTACCGAAACGGCTAGGCGGAGATTCGAACCCGCAACCCCAGGATCACGAGTCCGGCGCTCTACCAGGTGAGCTATTCCGGCCCCCACATATCACAACCATACCAGAATTCAAGATGGTTGCGTGTGTCCACTCATTTCCATGTATAATATCACAACCGTTCTTAAGTTACAGGCACAGCTGCCTGCTAATAGTCATTTATATCAATGGTATAGCGCACCATTGCCAGAGGTAAAGAAACAGTAGCATGTTCACTGACATTTATGACAGAACATTGTAATTATTCTACAGGCACATGTTCACTTTTGTTCATAACAGAAGAGCACAACTGTTCCAGAGAT
>CM031612.1:40163655-40166155 GCA_018398815.1 Conus ventricosus | reverse complement strand
ACAGATTGGAGGAATTCTCACGTCGAGATAACCTCCGTAATGTTTTGGTGTTGCCCCTGTGTACATGGTGAAAAGAGGATTATGATGCATGTGCTAAGGCAGTGTGTGAGCATTGAACGGTAGATGGGACCAGGAGTGGATAGAGAGGACATAGTTCGGGACATAGAGTGGGAAGAGAGAAGACAGGAGAACCAAAACGATGATTATCAAGTTTAAACGGTGGAAAGACAAAATGATGTTGATTAGAGACAAGAGTTGAGGGAAAGTTAGAAAGAAAGGTATAAGATAGCAAATGATCTGACCCACAGACAAATGAACATTTAGCCACAGCAAAGAAGAAGGCAAAGCAGCTTTTTTGTGAAGGGGAAACTGACAGTTGGGCCTCGTAGGAAGAGGACAAAGTTATGCAGAGGTGACTGCAGGAACAGGTGACAGCACCAGGAAGAATATCCCTCCCCACCCACCGGGTACTCGGATCACAGTCACCCCTCCCCCTTCCCCACCCAGGAATTCCACCCATTGCCAGTGGTCACGTCACTAGGGGTTTCCCCGGCCATGTGACAAGCCACGGTAATGACCCCCAAATCCCCGCTACCCCAGACCCGTGATGAGAACGCCAGTTTTAGCGCCCGTGCAAACACGCCAGCGTGACGGAGTGAGTGCCAGTACTGCTGCACTCCAACTGGACAGAAATGTGCGTGGCGGACGACAAGCGTTGGGGCCACGTGCAAACGGTCGTGCAAAGTCGCCAGATAGAGAGAAACAACAAGCGGGGATGCATACTTACCTCAGCGGGCGGCCTCGTGGTTCGAATAAATCACCTGCCCCAACAACGCGTGGTCGCGCCTTGCGCTCCACACAACACATGTAGATAGGACAGGCCAGGTCATCAAGCGTCTGTAACTCAAATTTCTGAATTATAATGTTGAAAATGTGTATAAAAAACTTGCTGACATTTCTTTTGTAAATTTTGTTTCAGATTTCGACATTATATGTTTAACGGAAACTTTCATTGATGCCTCTTTTGACTTTAGTAGCGTCTTTAATGAGTATATAAAATTTAGCTCCCCTGCCAAAAAATTGTCATCCCACGGTAGGAAATTCTGGAGGTGTTTTATTACTTATCAGAAACAGTTTGCTGACTTTGTGAAAGAAATTGAATTTAGTTGTGAGATGTGGTTGTTGTCCGGATAAATAAATGCGTTTTTGGTGTTAATAAAGATGTTTATTCTTATTGCGTGTTATGTAGTCCCAGAAGGAGGACCACTTTACAACAACAAGGAACTGAAAGATGGGATTCTGATTCTTGAAGAAAATGTATTGCAATCTATCAATTATGAAAATGTTTACTTCGTAATGTGTGGAGACTTCAACGCCAGGACAGGTAATGAACAACCAACAGAGGAGCAGGTGTTCAATTATGTACAGTGTGGCAGATGATGAGAGGAAGATTGTTACATAAAGCGTTGTTCCAAGGATGTAATTGTGAACATTTTGGACAGTCGTTGGTTGGATTTCTGTTTTCTGTTTAATCTTTCGATTGTAAATGGTTCATGTAACACCGATGCAGAAGGAGAATTTACTTTTGTATCTCCACATGGTTGTAGTGTTATTGATTATTTTTTTGGTGTCGAGAGAAATAGCGTCTGATTGCAATTTAAAAGTGAATGATAATCTTTTTTTCATGGCATTTACCAGTGCAGCTTACATGGAAACAATGTCCAGTCAGAAATGATATACCAGCTATACCCATCACCAGTGAAGAGCGAGTGATATGGTCAGATGAAAAAGTACAGATGTTTAAAGACGAGTTAAATTCTGACGAATTTAAAGAGAGTATTGCCACAGCCACGGATATTTTAGTTAATGATGTGAATGAGTGTGTTGAACTTTTTTCGAATGCTTTTTGGAGCTGCTGCGTGCATGATTAGGATGGTAAGTCGGAAGAAAAGAACAGCGAACGAAATGGTTTGATGATGAATGTGAAAAGAAGAAAAAATTTGTCAGAAGACTGTTACAAAAAATTTTCAGAGAGCTAGAACAGCAAAGGAAAAATTGAGAAGAAGAACCTTTATATTGAAGAGAGGAAACAATACATTGGACTGAGAAAAGAAAAGAAGAGGGCATTTGACGAAACAAAAATGCAAAAGTTAAAAGAGTCAATAAATGATCCAAGGTTGTTTTGGACGACAATCAGGTCAATTAATAGAAAGGCTGTTATCTAAATGAAATAACTTCACAAACAGTGGCAACGACCATTTTTGTAGTGTTTCAACTCATTTGAGAATGAACACGACATTGCATATACCGAAGACGTTGAAGTCGAAGAAACGTTGGGTGAACCTTTATTTAATGATCCTATCACATTAGAAGAAGTGAAATCAAGTATTGGGCATCTAAAAGGAAAAAGTGCGGATCAGATAAAATAATTAGTGAGATGTTTAAGACATGCAAATGATTCCGTCCTAAACTTTTGGTTTCGTTATTAAACACATTATTT
>CM031612.1:40148655-40158655 GCA_018398815.1 Conus ventricosus | reverse complement strand
GTTTTTTGTCAGTAGCTATACTTATCCCAAATCATATGCGTACGTGCGTACATGCGTGAGTGCGTGCGCGCGCGCGCCCAAATGTATGTATATGTATATGTGTGTGCATGCGCGCGCGTGTCTGTGTGTGAGTGTGTATGTATGTATGTATGTATGTATGTATGTATGCATGTATCTATATCTATATCTATCTATCTATCTATCTATCTATCTATCTATCGATCTATATATATATATGTGTGTGTGTGTGTGTGTGTGTGTGTGTGTGTGGTGCGTGCGTGCGTGCGTGCGTGCGTGCGTGCGTGCGTGCGTGCGTGCGTGCGTGCGTGCGTGCGTGCGTGCGTGCGCGCGCGCGCGCGCGCGCGCGCGTGCGTGTGTGTGTGGTGTGTGTGTGTGTGTGTGTGTGTGTGTGTGTGTGTGTGTGTGTGTGTGCACTCGTGCGCTCGCGAAGAATTGCGTGTTTCTGCCATTGGCGTTTGCGGTATTACTCTGTTCCTCATGCCTCATGTCGACTTTGTATTCGCTTTCTTTCCTTGTTCCTGCTATGTTGACTTGCGTGTTTTCTATGTGCCTTTTCCTTTTTTTCTTTCCTTTTTTTCTTCTTTATTCTCTAGGGCTTGGTGGGGGGGGGGGGGAAACATGTTTGATTTGCTTATCTCATAACCCTGGTACAATAAATTTTCGCTTGTTCGTTCTCCCTCCCTCCCACGCTTCCTCTCTGTCTCTGTCTCTGTCTCTCTGTCTCTGTCTCCTCTCTCTCTCTCTCTCTCCTCTCTCTCTCTCTCTCTCTCTTGTCCTTCCCTGTCTCCTTATATCGCCCTCTCTCACTGTCCATTATGCCAACAACATATATGCGATGAATTTTCCCTTTTTCCTAGACTGATTTTGATTTTTTTTGCGTCTGCAATTTGGGAGAACTAATTAAATGAAGCAGTTCTCATTTATAGCCGTCAGTCTTCAGTACACTAATCATTTAGTTTCTTTCAAGACAGCCAGATGGAACAAAGTGATGCTGAAGCTGAAGGTTCTCACGTTCTTGTCTTGTAAGGGCTACAGCTATCGCTTTCTCTCATTTTTTCAACAGCTGTCTGTCAGTCTTCCCACTTTCTTTAACTTCTTCTTCTTCTTGTTCCTCCTCCTCCTCTTCTTCTTCTTCTTCTTCTTCTTCTTCTTCTTCTTCTTCTTCTTCTTCTTTCTCTCTCTCTCTCTCTCTCTCTCTCTCTCTCTCTCTCTCTCTCTCTCTCTCTCTCCTCTCTCTCCTCTCTCTGTGCGTGCGTGCGTGCGTGCGTGCGTGCGTGTGTGTGTGTGTGTGTGTGTGTGTGTGTGTGTGTGTGTGTGTTGTGTGTGTGTGTGTGTGTGTGTGTGTGTGTGTGTGTGTGTGTGTAGTGTATGGTGTGTGTGTGTGTGTGTCGTGTGTGTGTGTGTGTGTGTGTGTGTGTGTGTGTGTGTGTTGTGTGTGTGTGTAGTCTTCAATTTAATGTCTATTCACGTTATGTGATTTTAGACCAAAAAAAGGAACGATTAAAAAAAACAACAACGCAGCAACAATTACAAATAACCCAAGTAACATCAGATATGAATATACAACATCTGCATATCATTAGACGTCGGTAAAAATCGGACTTTGAGTTAATGCTAATCCAATGTCACATTTTACTGAGGAATTATTTAAAGTTACAGCCAGGGAAGATTCAGATAAAGCAGGCAAAAAAAGCACACAAAAAACCTTAACTGTTTACATTTTAGAAGTATATGCATATTCAATATTTTTTTGCCACCACGAATGCATCTTATGTCATTAGTAAATTTTGTTTTAAAAACATTTAGTTTAAACCTACAAATCAAAGAGGTCACTGATCTAATATGATATAAGCCATTTCCAGTTATTAGGATAGTATCATACTGTGGTGGCTGATGGTTTGAGTTGACAGAAAGTACCCAGAATCCTGTAGTTTCTTTCTGAAGTGCTTCCAGCAAGCATTCTGTAATAACCTATATATCCCTCTAGAAGAGACAGAGGAATATTTAAACTATATGTATTGTCAGCACGTTTCGCTCCACTTTTTACCAGTCTGTCAACTCCTTCGTTACAATGGATTCCACAATGTGATGGAATCCAGCAGAATGTAACACTGCTACCTTTCAAAAGTAGATGTATTAAATATTTGATTTCAATGATATGTTGTTCAACTGTAGAGTTCGATTTGCCTAGAACATATAAAAGGGACTTTGAATCAACACAGAAAATGATTTGAAATGTATGTTTAGGGAAATAAAATAGATAATATAGGGCCATAAGAATAGCAGTGAGCTTTGCCGTGAATATGGATCTGTATTTTCCGACATAAAACGATCTCTCCACTTTTAAAGAAGGGATAGTGAAAGCTGTTCCAGCTTCCTGGTTGTCCGACAGAGATCCATCTGTGTCAACTTTGAGATGATCAGGGTAATGATTGTTTATGTGATCTTTTACTGATGCACAAAGATTGTAATCATTGTCATTTGTACGTAAGGAAGAATGATTGATATCAACATTTGCTACTTGAAGTTCCCATGGTGGGCAAGGATTCTGACTTTACCATTTTCTTCAAATCCATTTCTGATACGTTCTAGTTGCGCGCGCGCTGTGTGTGTGTGTGTGTGTGTGTGTGTGTGTGTGTGTGTGTGTGTGTGTGTGTGTGTGTGTTAATCACATGCGCACATTGGTTGTTTAAAATCAGTTTCAGATAAGTTGCATATTGATGCGTTTAAACTGAGACGAGACAGTCATAAACATTTCGTTTTAACTCACTTGTATCATGTATCAGAGAGAGAGAGAGAGAGAGAGAGAGAGAGAGAGTATTATTTTTGCCCCAGCTGAAACAATGCCATGCAGTAGTTTCATACATAGTGTCGATCATCGCTTTTTAACCCAAGCAAAACAATGAAGGTAATTTGCAAGGATCTAACAATACAGGGCCATCGTGTCGGAGTCAATGTGCAAGGATCTAACAATACAGGGCCATCGTGTGGAGTCAATGTGCACACGTTACAGTGCACAACATCGTGTGACGCAGACAGAGGGGAGGGCAAGGATCTAACAATACAGGGCCATCGTGTGGAGTCAATGTGCAAGGATCTAACAATACAGGGCCATCGTGTGGAGTCAATGTGCAAGGATCTAACAATACAGGGCCATCGTGTGGAGTCAATGTGCAAGGATCTAACAATACAGGGCCATCGTGTGGAGTCAATGTGCAAGGATCTAACAATACAGGGCCATCGTGTGGAGTCAATGTGCAAGGATCTAACAATACAGGGCCATCGTGTGGAGTCAATGTGCAAGGATCTAACAATACAGGGCCATCGTGTGGAGTCAATGTGCAAGGATCTAACAATACAGGGCCATCGTGTGGAGTCAATGTGCAAGGATCTAACAATACAGGGCCATCGTGTGGAGTCAATGTGCAAGGATCTAACAATACAGGGCCATCGTGTGGAGTCAATGTGCAAGGGTCTAACAATACAGGGCCATCGTGTGGAGTCAATGTGCAAGGATCTAACAATACAGGGCCATCGTGTGGAGTCAATGTGCAAGGATCTAACAATACAGGGCCATCGTGTGGAGTCAATGTGCACACGTACAGTGCACAACATCTGTGACGCAGACAGAGGAGGGTAGCGGGAGCAATGAGGGTGGAGAGGAGCTAGACGAGCAGAGAAGAAGGTATGGGGGGGGGTGGCTGTCATCCTATGAGTTTGCCATTGTTCAACTAAGAGCCACCATGAGTGTTCAATGTAGCTCATCGCTCTCTCTGACTCTCTCTCTCACCCTCGTCTCTCTCTCTCTCTCTCTGCTCCTTCATCTCTCTCATTCTCCTGTGTGTAGTGCAGCGCGCGCTTGCGTGCATGCATGCATGTTGCGGTGTGTGTGTGTGTGTGTGTGCGCGCGCGGTGTGTGTGTTGGGGGGGGGGGGGTGGATTTTTTCTTCATTTATTTTTTTTTTAGCATCTTTGACAGTTCTGAGTCCGCTTCCGACACAACACTACTTACGTCACACTTTCCTTGGTAAGGATGGTTAAAAAAAAAAGTGGGGGGGGGGGGGGGGGGATGAAGCTGCTCGGAAAACGGAAGGGGGAGGGGGAAGGGAAGGTTTGAGCGTAGGCTATGCCGAAATAGCTCAGTTGGTAGAGCGCCTGACTCGTAATCTTGGTGATCCTGGGGTTGCGGGTTCGAACCTCCGCCGGGCGTTTCGGTACAGGGGATTTTTCCCTCGGAGTTAACATTGGTTCTGACTCCATTTCCCATACAGTCCTTCGAATGAGACTGTAAACCGAGGTTCCGTGTGTGAACGCACGCATAACATCTTGCATACACGTAAAATCCCATCACCAACTTTCGGAAGAGTAGGCCAGTTTGGCCATTGGTATAGATGACACGTTACACATAGCATGCACCCTGCGTGAGAAATGGAAAGAATGAAGGAAGTAAGGAAAATGAGTGATCGATATTGAACGATACTGACTGGATGACACGGGAAACGACTGAATGAAGCGCCAACTGGCAGCTCTTCAGTCGGCACTACCCAGGTAGGCAGCCCGTTGTGTAAACGAGTGTTGATTGTAAAGCGCTTAGAGCTTGGCCTCTAGCCGAGAATAGGCGCTATATAAGTATTCATTATTATTATTATTATTATTATTATTATTACGTCAGCTCGGAGTGTTCGGATCACTGAACTGGTGCAAGGCAATGTTGAAACAGTGAAATGTGGCGTTAACATGTTGTTGTTTTTTTCAATCATCGCATACATTTTCGCTCCGCTTTGAGATTGAGCACTTTAGAAACATACGCAAGCACGCACTGGCGTGTTTGCAAGCACATTAAAGCTAGCTTCTCATGCACGCACGCTCACAGACAGAGAGAGAGAGAGAGAGAGAGAGAGAGAGAGAGAGAGAGAGAGAGAGAGAGAGAGAGAGGAGAGAGAGAGGAGAGAGAGAGAGAAACTCTGCTGACGCATAAATGCACGGAAAAAGAATTATTGGAACTGAAATAGATATGACAGTTTGTTGACAACAGCTTTTAAACGTTTCTGCCAAAATTTTCAAGTTTCATATTAAAAGTCAGTAGACCTACATTTGATCACTTTAAAAGTATTACGTACGTGTGTCTATTATATCACGAAAATAGTGCTCAGTGGTGTCAAGAAACTAGATTGTACATCTCCCTTTCAATAAGACATCAGGACAGGTACCCTCACCAGTTTCCTTCAGTGAAACGCAAACTGAATCAACTGACAACCTACGCTATTTGGGTTAAGCTTTGACAGAATGATGATCTTTAGATCTAATGTTGAGAACAGAATTCTTAATGCAAAAAAGGCATATCTGCCATGAAAGCAATGGCAGCTAAAGGCATTGAACAGCGCCACCTCTACCGACTGTATCACGCAGTTGTGCTCAGTGTCATTGATTATGGATTGGGGCTTACAGCATTGTCCAAACGCAGACTTCCGAAATTATGAAGAAGAATTCAATCTGAAGTTATCAAACTATTCTTGGGAACTACGAAGGTCACACCAATCGAAACTATGCGATCCATGCCTGAGCTTCTCTCAATGCCGGTCAGAAACAAGCTAGAACAGTTGAAGGCATGTTTAAGAGCACTTGACCCCCCACCCCCTGCCCACTACATGCGGCAGTCAAGGAAACAAAAGGCACTTGTCCAGGACGTGGATAATCATGAATGAGATTGGCAGAAGACAATATGCAGCTTGTTTGCCAGTTGTCGGAACTCACGTGTACGCAAGCACGCACGCATGCACGCACGCACGCGCTGCTACACTGGTGCACACATACACGGGCCTGTGCCCACACCCCATCCCTACCCCCACGGACACACATATACACACATGTGTGTAACACTCACCAAACACTGTTAAGTAGGTACCCAAAGTCTGACCAGCGTGTTGGACTTATGCGCCGGTCAGACATCTGCTGAGTCCTAGCCACGGACCCTCTTCTTCATCCTCTCATCTTAGTTATTTATTCATTTATCTATCAGCTACAAACCGTGCGCGTTGTGGTCTCGAAACTTACCAGATGGGGTGTAACATAAATGGACCAGTCCGCACGCAGTGACGTCTCCTCGATGAAACTGGTACTGAATAAAGATAACGCTGAATTGGGATTATTGACTACAAGTTTATAATCATTTCAAAGAAAAGTTAAGTCTCTCTCTCTCTCCTCTCTCTCTTCTCGCAGATGCTCATTCATGACTCTCTACTTCTCTCTCTCTCTCTCTCCTCTCTCTCTCTCGCAGCAGAGCTCATTACAATATGAACTGTGCTCGACTTTCTTACTGACATTTCACTTGGTATTTATAGAATTCCTCTGTGTGTGTGTGTGTGGTGTGTGTGTGTGTGTGTGTGTGTGTGTGTGTGTAGACTCACTTTGTTTACACATGTCAGCCTCCACTTCGTCTTCAATACAAAGAAAACAGTTACTGTGTCTCAGGGCTAGGGGTCAACAAAGAAATCCTTTCTCATCATTCATCATTCAGTCACTATCCCCATCCCCACCCCCGCACTCCCGTCCTTCCACCACCCTCACCTCCCTCCCAAGCATAAAAAGAAATCACATCCTATTATCGTTAAAAGCTGTAAGAATGTATTCTGCCTAGTAATTCTGGAGTGTACCTCAATCCTACCTGATTGGTTCCACTGTGGCAGCTTATCGTCGGACAACCCTCATATAACGAAAGTTTCAAAATAGCCTTCATTCTGTGGTGAGCCTTTTTTTTCTTCTTTTTTTTTTTTGAAACTGTGGTTTAGATCCAAAAAAAAAGAAAAAGAAAAAAAAGGCTGTACCTACCGTCGAGATGCATGAAGAATAATCCCAACTTGGCAATTGTAAAACAAAAATGTTAGTATTTGTACCTGTACCTTTATTTTTACACATAGGCACTTATCGCTGTTTGCTGTACAATAATGTTTTTAAAAAATCTGTGAAATAATCGGCTGAATATTTTTCCTTGTTCCATTAATCTATATACATTCCTTTGGTGAAAGTAATACTAGTACCACAGTTAGTACAGTTTAAACAAATACGTTGTACTTTAAAATGCTGATATGGAAGGAAATCGGGAGGAGCCAAAATGTAAATGTGAAAGTAATACTAGTACCACAGTTAGTACAGTTTAAACAAATACGTTGTACTTTAAAATGCTGATATGGAAGGAAATGGGAGACGCCAAAATGTAAATACGAATCCCACATTGCACCAAAACAACCACAACCAGGCACAGCATCCAAGTTCGACATCTGCACCAAATCGTATTCTATTAATGTCAGACTGAAATATTTATGAAGACGTCAGAAGGAGCAAAACTATAACAGTTTCACTTTCGTGTGTTCAAATCAGACAGTCACATGCAGATTAAAGACGATGACGATATAAAGCCTATAAAGTAAATGGCTGAAAGGGTAGTTGGCATTGACGGATACTGAATCGCACTACACACGGCGACAGAAAAGTTAATAAGGGATTAACTTATTTTGCTTTATTATTAATCGTTTATGTTTCCCCGCCTATTTAAAATTTCCATTGATATTAATAATAATTTAGTATTTTTGAGCGTTGCTATTGTTTGTCTTTTTTTTTTTTTAAGTTATAAAAAAATCAAAACAATTATATATATGCATGCTAAATAATTGCAATGTGTTGAGTTAATCTGCACTGTTTTCATCAACACACACACACACAACACACACACACACACACCACACACACACACACACACACACACACATGCACGTACGCACGCACGCACGCGCGCGCACACACACACACACACACACACACAACACACACACACACACACACACACACACCACACACACACACACACACACACACACACACACACACATACACACGCATGAACGCACGCGCGCACAAACACACACATTATTTATTTGTGTAACTTACGGGCACAACAAGGTACAATCAAGCATACATCTTTGCATACCTGATAGCTGGAATAGCATTCCAGTACTTAAGTTTTCGTAGTTGGCTGAAAATGATTACGATCAAAGGGGCAATGCTGGCCTTGAATTCACGTAAGTTTGTGTTTGTACATTTCTTCTGTTGTTGTTACTGTGTGTGTCCGTCATCTCAGGAAATATTGGAAAGCTTGATACTGCTTTGTTTTCTTTATTTTCTTTGTCTTCTTGCTCTTTAGCTGTATCGCCAAAGAGTGTTTGTTTCTTCTGTGCACATGTCAGATGCGTGTGTTCCAGGTGCTTGGGTGCCGGGAGCTGCAATTATGTAAACGTCCATGTTTCACCATGACAGTGAAAGTTACTGTTCATTCCAGTACCACACAAATACAGAGAGAGAGAGAGAGAGAGAGAGAGAGGAAGAGAGAGAGAGAGAGAGAGAGAGAGAGAGAGAGAGAGAGTATTCCAGTACCACAAATACAGAGAGAGAGAGAGAGAGAGAGAGAGAGAGAGAGAGAGAGAGAGAGAGTATCGGTCTGCTATCATTGTGATCCATCTTCCATATGCATAAACTTGCCGACCAAAACTTTCTATACACGTGAATTTTACGACACTGGTGTAGCTTGCCACTTCAAGCTGACCAACGAAACTGTTTATCAACGAGACGACTTACTTCTCTGTCCCTGTCTGGCATTTTCGTAACGACTTGGTCAATCTATTTTCGGCTGACGCGTTTCAGATAATGCTCCCTAAACGTGCACCAAATCTCCACTTTGAGTAATAGAGATCTCATTCGTGCTGAAAAGAAAGAAGCATTTTCGTGTGGAGTATAATGTTGTCATCCCATCCCACCCCCACCCCCGGCTCTGTTTGCCCCCATCTTCTCCCATCCTCCACCACCCCCATCCTGTCCTCACCCTGTTCCTGCTCCCCACCCTTTTACCAAAGCTGCCAACTCTATCTTTGGCCCCCCCCCCCCCCTCCCCAACACTGAATTTAGAAAGTGAACTATGAAACAGAGTCTGACTTTGCACATAAGTGGACTCGTCATGTGAAATAGGCTCTGCGCTGACGTCATTGTAAAAGGCGAAGTTAGAAAAGACCAGCCGCCGTGGCGAAGTGGTTAGCGTCGCGGACTCCCGGCTGGGAGGTCGTGGGTTCGAATGCCATCAGAGTCAAGTGGGTTTTTCTGCCCCGACCGGCTCCTACCCAGAGTTGAGTTTGCTGCGGACTCAGTTGGGAAGACTGGGACCACACAGTCGAGTTTCATCCACTTAATGGATGCGTTTCTGAGAGTGTTGCTCAAATTTCATGACCAACACTGCAGGTGCCTGTATCTCTCGGGCCTGGTTGACGCCAGGATATGTTATGAAAGGAAGCGTAGAGTACAGCCCTGTCATGTCGTCTCAGACCGAAATGGAAATAATAATAATAATAATGTTAATTTTTATAGCGCCTATTCTCTATAATTTAGGGCTCTAAGCGCTTTACATTACACAACAACAACAACACACACACACACACACACACACACCACACACACACAAGACCGCGCGCGCACACGTGCTCACGCATGACCACACACCCACGCTCTCAGACACCTGCACGCACACACGCAGGCACTCACATCAACACGGCATGCACGCACAAGCAACACAACCACCTGGCACTCACGCATGCACGCAAAAACCCACTCAAGGTGGATTGGGAAGTTGGGGGGGGGGGGGGGGGTTACGACTGATGAAAGAAGTTAGTTTTGACAGCAGATTTGAAAGAAGAGGGTGAAGGTAGGTGTCTGACACTGATGGGAAGTGTATTCCAGACAGTTGGTCCTTGGAAGGAGAGAGAACGTTGACCAAAAGATTTTGTTCTGACAGAAGGAATGCGCAAGAGGCGACTGTCGGCAGAGGAACGAAGTTGGCGGGATGGGTGTAGATGTGGAGGATGTCGGAAAGATATTTTGGTCCAGTACCAGAAACAGAAGAGAAACAGATAGAACCCAGCTTGTAGTCAATTCGCCTCTG
>CM031612.1:40118413-40137655 GCA_018398815.1 Conus ventricosus | reverse complement strand
GCCTTTAAAATGCAAAAAGATTCCTTTATTTTTAATATCATCTGGAGCATCGACTATTAGTGCTGCATCAGCGGGAACGATGTAGGCCTCTTAGCAACAGGCATGGGTGCACCCGCCTTTACCTCTAGGCGGGTTGTCTTTAGCTCTTGGCCTGTGTTCATTAGCTGTAGGCGCTGCTAGCAAAAAAATAAAACAAAAACTCCAAAGCACACAGCTATGGTTCAACAAATAAGGGCTAAACTTATTTTCGTTTAAACTGACAATAAATAAAGCGCTAGCTGACTCAAACATCACGGATGAAGAATTTAATCTTTTACAGACCGATTTTGATGACTACAAAGAAAAAAATTTTGATCTTCAAAGAAAGGAAAGGACAAGTTTTTCTAAACAGCCAGACGCCGAGCAGATAAAAAAGGAATGCTTAAAAAAAAAAAACGAAACATTAAACCTGTTCTAAACAGCTCACATTAACAATGCCAAAGGGCTTTTTATACTTTAGTTTTGAGTCCAAGCGAAAAAAGCCGTTGATATTGGTTCTGATTAAGTATTTTTTTTTTAATTTAAATAATATTTTGAGTTAGAAAAGAGACTCAACATGGCTAAGAATATGAAGGACAAGACGAATTTTTGAAGCAATGCAAGAAAATTTGTCAAGAGCGCTGAATGATATTGTTTTAAAGATCCATTGACCCCAACAAACGTACAGGCAAGCGTTGTTCATGCATTTCTCAATTTCCAAGTAAACTAACAATAGACCCGCCAGTTAAAGTAATGTTAGCTGTTTTAATCGACTATGTAACAAAAAATGAAGAAAACCTAGAATCGGGGTCTCGACAAAACAACAGACTATTCTTTCTCGTAATGACTTAACACCCGGTTGGGCAGACGAACTGCTTGCACAGTTTGACGCTGCCGCTGAAGAAGCCAAAATGAGAGGCTCCGGGTTTGGGTTCAGAGGGCGAAGTCCTAGAGATCAGATTAAAACAGTCTAAGTATGCGCCGATTGTAGGCAGGTCTTACATTCCACTACCTCGAGAGTTGGTTTCAAAAAAAAGCAGTTCTAAACATAAAGAATACAGACAACAAATGTTTCATGTGGTGTTTCTCGCAAGGCTGCATTATATTCGCAAAACGCAGAGAGAGTGTCTAACTATCGTCCTTACATAAATGATCTTAACTTTAGTGGGGTGTCCTTTCCTGTTAGCGTAAAACCAAATTGATCAGGTTTGAAGAACAAAACAAACCAATAACTGTTAATGTCTACACGTGGGATGAGGAAACAAATCTACAGCCGATTAAAGTGTCCAAGAACAGTCCAACGTTTGGCGAGCCAGAAAAAAGCCATGTTGACTTACTGCTGATGCTTCACCAGAGGGGCTGCCGCATTACACATTGATACGAACAATGAGTAGACTAATGCAGCATACT
This sequence comes from Conus ventricosus, assembly GCA_018398815.1. Taxonomy (NCBI): domain Eukaryota; kingdom Metazoa; phylum Mollusca; class Gastropoda; order Neogastropoda; family Conidae; genus Conus; species Conus ventricosus. The sequence goes on along the minus strand of CM031612.1, from coordinate 40,136,227 downwards.
TCAAAAGATCATGGCAAACAAGAATTCTGCAGAAAATGTTTAACAAGAATGCCATCTGTTCAAGCCGCAAGCGAACATAAGAAACTTTGTATTGGCCCATTTGACTGTAATACAGAACTAATTACGCCCCCACCCGGATCTAAAGTTATTTTTAAGAACTGGAAACGGATGCAAAATTCTCCATATGTTGTTTACGCAGACTTCGAATCACTCATTTTTCCCTTTATGAAGGGCCCAGCCCACAAAACTTCGAAAAACAGTCTTAATGAAATCATCAGATTTGTTCATTTGCCTTCATTATTGTTAGGTCGGAGGGCGTTTATTTCAGAACCAGAATTATAAGAGGACCAATGCTGCAGAAACATTCTTAAAACGCATGCAGCAAGTGCGCAATGACTGTTCTAATAATCTGAAATTATCTGAAATCATAATGACGCCTGAAGACCAACACAGTATGGCTCAGCCACTCACTGTTGGATTTGCGGTTTAGAGCTACGCCCAAGAGTGAAAACCCCCACAGTAAGAGACCAGATCACATTAGTGGGAAGTTTAGAGGAGCGGCGCATAACAAATGCAATCTTCAACTAAAGTTTGAACCAAAGACATGGAAGCTGCCTGTATTCTTTCACAACTTGCGAGGTTATGACTCTAAACCTTATAATGAAAGCAGTAACCACGCCTTCGGGTGTCAGCATTGCACAGTCATCAGAAAGTACATGTGCTTTAATCTAAATAACATGTCTTTTTATGACTCTATGCAACACATGATGGGATCATTAGAGTCACTAGCTATGTCCTTAAAGTCCTGCCCAATAACAGAAGAATATTTTGACCCAAACTCTCGTTAGAAAGGGCGTTTACCCTTATGAGTAAAAGAACAGTTGGGAAAGGTTTGACGAAGATACACTTCCTCCTAAAGGCGCGTTCTTTTCTAGTCTTAGAGGAAAGGACATCAGCGACTTTCCCATTACCAGCATGCTCAAGATGCTTGGCAAAAGTTAGATTGTAAAACGATGGGGGACTACATGACTCCTATTTAATGGCAGATGTAAGTTTGTTGGCGGACGTCTTTGAAATTATAGAAAGACCTGCATGAAACATTACAGTTTGATCCCCGCGCATTATATTTCTGCACCCGGGATGAGTTGGGACGCTTTCTTAAAGTTTACTGTGTACAGATTGATTTATTTTCAATTTACCAATGATTCAGATTGTCAACCTCGGTGTAATGTCGTGGAGGAAGGACTAGCGCACAGCCCAAAAAACACTCACGCTTGCTTACAATCTCATTCATATACAGCCCTTCGTCACATCAAAACCCCTAGTAAAGTCTATAACTTTACTATACATGATCATAGAAAGAACATCAATGCATATAGAATCAAAAGAAATAAAACATTCTCTCTTTCCGAACTTCACAAAATCATTTATCTAAAACATCATTAACTAACCCGGGTATAAATAGATTTCTACTTTACCTGGCCAGGGGGATCTTAACTATTCACGAATCACTGTCTTTTCTTTTCTTTTCTTTTTCTTTTCACTGTCACTTTCACAACACGACACAACTGCCGGGACTGGTGTTTTGGGCTGATGGCGCCTGGGCAGGGGAGACTGTTGGCGTTGGTCTTGGTTCTGCTTGGGGGAAGTGACGCTGCCAGTATGAGGTCGAACCCCCGTTAGGGTAGAACATGACTATCAACATCGATCTGTTCTCCTTTCTTTCTTCCTGCATTAACCCATTGCACTCTCCTCTCTCTCTCTCTTCTAGTCTGCTCTTATCAAATGGACATGGTTGCTTTTCTTTTCTTTTTTCTTTTCTTTCTTTTCTTCTTCAAAATTAGCAACTATCTCTCTCTCTCCACATCTCTCCTCAGTCCCTTTTCCCCTGCAGACTATCTCATGCTAATCTCTCCACTTGGTTCTCTCTCTCCTCCCCTCATCTCTCGCTTTTTCTCTCAAGCGACCTAGAACCTCTCCCTCTCTCGTCTCTGTTCGTTCTTTCCCCTCGTTCTGCCGTTCTCTCCCTCACGCATTCTTCTTATTCGTCCCGATCTGTCCAAAACGGGCGAGTACCATTGGTCAGTATTTTTACCCCTGGGCGCCCCGAAGTTGTCTCCCTCTAATTCCATTGGGTATTCACATCACGACAGTCCTGTCTACACGCCTTACTCTCTGTGGTGGTCAATTGGTCATTTAAATTTATTAGCTAGATTCACCCCCACCACACACTACCTTCCCTCTCTTCGTTCCGGCGACGTCGTAAATGGCTAGATGAGTCTGGGGTAGGCGCCAAGAAACCGGGCTGGAAGACCACTCGAGACATTCTTGCCAGACAGCTTTGTCCGTACGGCAGACATGCTGTCTCCACGAGAGCTAAAAATAGCCATTAAATGGCTGAGGCGACGGTGAATGAGTCGGGCAGCTATTTAGTCCGTCTGGAAGGTCGGACTGTCTCTGTGAAGGATGAGGATTAGCCTCCCCCTCTGCTCAAATTGGCTGAATCCCAACCATGGGGGCCCTCCGCCTGACGCCCCGAATATTTGCGTTAGGGCTTAAGTCCAACGGCTGGTGGCGATTGACCACGAATTTGGTTGAGTTGAATTTTGACCGTGACAATTTCCCCCTTGCAAAAGACTATGCTCCGCATTGTCTCAAAACAACGGTACAAAAAGACAACAACCGAATTTGCTGACACACAGCTACACGCGCAAGTTTGGAAAATACTTTACAACCAACGTTTATAAATTATAAAATATACAATTAGTGAATACCACTCCAATGAGTTATCATTGACGTGCGCTCTTGCGTTATTTCAACTCATTTTATAACGACCTCTGTGCACACTTATGCAATTCCCCTACCTGCGGATTTGCCACATCTTCTTTTCACAATTCTTATGAAAAGCACAATATAATATGATCACGATCCATGACACTTCACTGAGGAATCTCCATCCTCGCTTATTGCAAATAATGCATCACTACACAAGCGACTGTATGCTCCACGCATAACTACATCCACATGAACAAGTCTCACAAAGAAAATATGAACCAGTCTCACACAAAAAAAATATGAACCATAGCCAACTGGGAACGAACCATATCCAATCAACATAACTGGAATCAACACATATTATCAACAATGCACCCTGGATATGACTGACTTCCTCTGAGTTGCAGCTTGCTAGACTACACGACTTAAATAGTCAGCTCCGACATTCTGTCGACCGGGAATGTACTGCACTCGGTACCTGTAGGGCTGCAGTGCCATTGCCCAACGCAGAACCCTGCTGTTTTTCAGCTGTGCCTCCTGCAGGAATTTGAGTGGTTGGTGATCCGTCTCGATCACGAACTCTTTCCCATACAGGTATTTGTGGAATTTCTGCACGCCCACACGACAGCTAAACACACCCTTCTCTACAGTTGCGTACCCTTCTTCACACTTTTCAACTTCCTGCTGGCATATCTCACAGGAAACTCGACTCCTTCATGCTCCTGCAACAATACTGCACCTATCCCACACCTGATGCATCTGTCCGCAACAAAAATGGTTTGGACATATCTGTAGCTTCAAGATGGGACGGGAACCTAGTCCTCCAACACCGTCTGCAGTGCTTGCTCTGCAGCGTCTGACCATTCGCCACTGCCGGTTTCCCTGCCTTGACCAAATCACTGAGAGGACTCGTGATTGCTGCGAAATTTGGAACAAAACTCCCTATAGAACCCATAAAACCTAGCAGACTCCTGACTTCTGTTTGGTCTTTGGTCTCTCTGAATTCATCATCTTCTCCACTTTCCTCTTTCCGGCTGCTTTGTGTCGCTTCCGACAACAAAACCTAGGGACTCCTACTGTCTAGCCCTTCATACAGTGACACATCCCTGTATGACTCTTCTGGAAACTTAGGCAACAAAATCTCCCCTTCTTCTGCTGAGTCCTTTCACATCATCAATGATTGCTGCTGCGCCTATGTCTGAGTCTCACGCTGAATATATTTGCGAGAGAAAATTCGCATGGAAAAGTTTTGGTCTCCCATTCACATCAATTCGGTAATCCCGACGACCTTTTCAGTGATGGTGAATGGTCCTTTCCAATGCATCAGCAGCTTGTCGTGACCCGTGGGAAGCAGTACCAGGACTTGATCTCCCGCCTTGGGGGATTGCTTCCTCACCTTTCTGTCATATTGCTTCTTCTGACCGACCCTAGCCTCCTGCAAACCTTCCCTTGCAACCTTACATGTCTCATACCTGTGCCCACCTTTGGAACAGGGCGAGATCGGGCCAATCAGATCGACGGCCACTCTCCTGAATGGTGTGTCAATTAAAGGGGGATGTTTAAGAGGCGCCTTCCTCTTCACCCCTCTTGTGGCTGACCTTTGACACACATCACATGACAGCAGAACCGCTTTATGTCTGCCATTGCTCCTGGCCAATGAAAGTCATCAAAGACTCGGTTAGCTGTTTTGCTGGTACCGAGATGACCCGCCATGAGCGACTCGTGACCCACTGACATGACAGTGTCACGATAACACGCTGGTACCTCTAACTGAGTGTCACCTTACCTGTCTTCCCCTTGGTGAACACTCGGTACAACAGCCCGCCTTTCACAAGAAATTCTGTCTCACCTCCTCTAACCTCCTGTTTCTCTCCACCTCTTGCCAACTCCCAAGACTTCACGAGCGAAGGGTCTTGTTCCTGCGCTGCCCTAAACTCATCAGGCGACACATCTATGCCCGACTTCCTTCTGGAACAACTAACGGTTTAACAACCTTTTCCTCCTTCTTGCTCCGTGTTTGAACTGCTGCCCTGTAGCAGTCAACAACTCAGGATCCCTGGATCCTTTGCACCTGGAATATTTCCGATGAATCAAATCATGAAGGGGTTTGTCCATTACCAACGCAGACAACTCGCCTGAGAAGTAAGGGGTACGTACTTCTATCTTAGCAACTGGAAACTCCCTCACAGTGCCATCGATTAGAGTACAGGTCTGGATTTGCCCTGTCAAATCCCTTTATCGACCAGCGTTGTTCGTACTACCCCGCATGAACAACCAGTGTCTCGTAACACTTTCACCCTCTGCTGGCCAATCCACCCTTCTTCCACTGGTAACGAACCACTCAGCCTAGTGCCCTCCATCCCTGACACTGACTGCTGTCCAGTGCTAGCCACAGGCTGCACTCCACCCTCTTCGAACTGAATCCCTTTTGGTTCCACTGCAGGTCGTTTCCCTTGACGACCCTTATCCACCTCTTGCAAGGCTGCTGCCTTCTGGAACCTCATGCGACAATCCCTCGCCACATGTCCTTCTTGTGACAAATGAAACACCTAATTTCCCTTTGCCCTTCCTTCTGCCCCACCACTGGGTTTGCAGACTTTGCAGAAAACTCCCCGAGTCTCCTTGCACTCTTCTCACCTGTGCCTAGCACCTGTTTCTCCTGCACCTAGTGCCCAAACGTGCCTCTCTATACACCTCTGCGAACTTCAAACAACTCTCCTGCTGTCTCTGGCTGTCTCTCTTTCAAATGTATGGTTAACTCAGGGCCGCAACCTGACAAAATCTGTTCTTTCATAACTAGCTCTTTCAATTCGGCGAACTCCTTTTTCGTACCACTCAACTCTAACCATTTTTCAAAATAGTGATCTAGACGTGCACCAAACTGAGTGTACGTTTCCCCTGCTTGCAATCTAGCTGAACGAAATTTCTTTCTGAATCCTTCCTCTGTGAGGTCAAATCCTTCATTAAAGACTCCTTCACAGCACCAAAATCGGACTGTTGTTCTGCTGGTAACGCAGTGAAAATCTGCAATGCCTTACCCGTCAGTAACGCCGACAAAATGACTGCCCACTCTTCTGGAGGCCAACCCTGACTGGTCGCAAACGTTTCGAAGACTGATGTATGCGTCAATCGAGTCGGTCCCTTCAGAGAATTTTGGTAACTTGGGTCGGGGGGCATAGCTGCGCACAGAGTCACTGGAGACTGAACTCCCATCCTCGGTGGTCTCCCTTTGTATTCTCACTTTCTCTAATTCTAACTGAACCTTTAATCTTTCTGTCTCCTGCGCTTCCCTTATTCTTTCTGTCTCCTGCTTCATTCTTTCTGTCTCCTGCGCTTCCTTATTCTTCTGTCTCCTGCTTCATTCTTTCTGTTTCTTCCTTAGCCTGATTATCCTTAGCCTGAATCCTTAATCTTTCTGTTTCCTGCGCCTCTACTGCGATACGGCGTCTTTCCGCACGTTCATCTCTTTCCATCTTTTGCTGGTTTTCAACGAATGCGCGCAACTCATCTCCTGAGTAACCTAGATCACGAGCGACGCTCACAAGTTTGTTCAATAGGGGTGTTCTTTTCTTCCGCCATTGTATCTCTTTCTTTTTTTTTTTTTTTTTTTTTTTTTTTGAAACAAGATTTTACTACTACGACAGCCAACTGGTGGTTACCGACACGAGTGACGTAATAGCACAATCCTATGAATGATAATATTAGCTTGGGACAACGTAGTTTAGTTTTTATAAGACGCCCAGCGCCTGACCCAACTATGAGAGCGAATTATAGGCAATCTGTGCGAAATGAGTACTCTGGGCTGAAATGCCAAGCCTAGTATTAACTATCTTGGAAGCAATGCCAAGCCTAGTATTTAACTATCTTGGGAACATACAGTAAGACAACCCCTTGTCTTAGGATTACAATACTTGAATCCCACCCAGCTTCCTCTCTGAGAAGTTGAACAATTATAATAAATGGGCCAGAATATCCTGGCAGGCTCGCCAATAAATGTCAACCTCGGTGTAATGTCAGTGGAGGAAGGACTAGCGCACAGCCCAAACACACTCACAGCTTGCTTACAATCTCATTCATATATCATGCATTCGTCACATCAAACCACTAGTAAAGTCTATAACTTTACTATACATGATCATAGAAAGAACATCAATGCATATAGAATCAAATGAAATAAAACATTCTCTCTTTCCTGAACTTCACAAATCATTTATCTAAAACATCATTAACTAACCCGGTATAAATAGATTTCTACTTTACCTGGCCAGGTGATCTTAACTATTCACGAATCACTGTCTTTTCTTTTCTTTTCTTTTCTTTCACTGTCACTTCACAACACGACACAACTGCCGGCACTGGTGTTGGTCTGATGGCGCCTGGTCAGGTGAGACTGTTGGCGTTGGTCTGTGGTTCTGCTTGGCGAAGTGACGCTGCAGGTATGAGGTCGAACCCCCGGTTAGGTAGAACAGTGACTATCAACATCGATCTGTTCTCCTTTCTTTCTTCCTGCATTAACGCATGCACTCTCTCTCTCTCTCTCTCTTCTAGTCTGCTCTTATCAAATGGACATGGTTGCTTTTCTTTTCTTTTTCTTTTCTTTCTTTTCTTCTTCATAAATTAGCAACTATCTCTCTCTCTCCACATCTCTCCTCAGTCCTTCCTCTGCAGACTATCTCATGCTAATCTCTCCACTTGGTTCTCTTCTCTCCTCCCCCATCTCTCTGCTTTTCTCTCAAGCAGACCTAGAACTCTCTCCCTCTCTCTGTCTCTGTTCGTTCTTCCCCTCGTTCTGCCGTTCTCTCCTCACGCATTCTTCTTATTCGTCCCGATCTGTCCAAAAACGGCGAGTACCATTGGTCAGTATTTTTACCCCTGACGCCCCGAAGTTGTCTCCCTCTAATTCCATTGGATATTCACATCACGACAGTCCTGCTCAACACGCCTTACTCTCTGTGGTGGTCAATTGGTCATTTAATTGATTAGCTAGATTTCTACCCCCACCACACACTACCTTCCCTCTCTCGTTCCGGCGACGTCGTAAATTGGGCTAGATGAGTCTGGGTAGGCGCCAAGACGCGGGCTGGAAGACCACTCGAGACATTCTGCCAGACAGCTTAGTCGTACGGCAGACAGTGCTGTCTCCACGAGAGCTAAAAATAGCCATTAATTGGCTGAGGCGACAGGTGAATGAGTCGGTCAGCTATTTAGTCCGTCTGGAAGGTCGGACTGTCTCTGTGAAGGATGAGGATTAGCCTCCCCCTCTGCTCAAATTGGCTGAATCCGAACATGGGGCCGTCCGCCTGACGCCCCGAATATTTGCGTTAGGCTTAAGTCCAACTGGGCTGGTGGCGATTGACCACGAATTTGGTTGAGTTGAATTTTGACCGTGACACAGATGATTGAAAACGGATTGCGTGGAGGAATTAGTATGGCATCGCATCATTACTGTAAAGCAAACAACAAATACTTGGACGACTATGATCCGAGTAAAAGGTCTAACTATCTCATGTATTTAGATGCAAACAATCGTATGGATGGGCAATGGCGCAATCACTTCCGTTACGTAACTCAAGATGTACACAGGTACGAATAATATTCAAAAGGCATTAAAGTGGTTGGGCAGTTTAACGCCTGATCAACAGCGGGGTTTCATTCTAGAAGTTGACTTAGAATATCCTCATGAACTCCATGACCTGCATAATGACTATCCATTAGCAGCAGAAAGTCTAAAGATGGATCCAAGAGAGCCGCCTAAACTTGTGCCTAATCTTCGAGGAAAAAAAAATTATGTCTGCCATTACAGACTTCTGCAATTTTATTTAAGACATGGGTTGAAGTTGACAGCAGTTCATCGCATAATTGCTTTTGATCAAGAACAGTTCATGAAACCATACATCATGAAGAACACGATCTCAGAACCAAATCCACAGATGCTTCAGAAAAAGACTTTTTCAAGCTGATGAACAACAGCTGTTTTGGAAAGACTATGGAGAATCCGCACAAGCGTAAAGATGTCAGATTGGTCACCAGAGAGAAATGAAGCAATTAAGCTGACTTCAAAACCTAATTATCAGGACTTCAGAAGATTCCATGATCAGCTTTTTGGCATAATGATGAAAAAAAAGAAAGTTAAATTAGACAAACCTGTATTTATTGGGTTTACTGTTTTAGAATTATCAAAGCTTTTGATGTTAGAGTTTCTTTATGACTACTTTAAGCCCTTGTATCCAGAGTCCAGAGTACTTTACACAGATACAGATAGTTTTGTTATAGATATTCCTACTGACAACATCTATAAAGACATGGAAACCGAAGTAGCTAAAGGAGCGAGTGGATGGTATGATACATCTGATTACCCTAAAGATTCGCCTTTGCATTCAATTACTAACAAAAAGGTTTTAGGAAAGATGAAGGATGAATTATCTGGAAAGGTAATCAAGAGTATGGGGGGTTTAAGGTCAAAAATGTACAGTATTTCGAGCCAGGAGAAAATCATTAAGAAAGCAAAGGGAATATCTCGCAGCGTTGTGCAGTCAAACATATCACATGACAACTACAAAGAAGCATTGTTTGGCAATAAGACTTTCATCATGACAACGTAAAACTGCGATCTAATCTACATGAGATCAACACAACAGTTGTAACAAAGAAGTCGTTAGATAGAACAAACACAAAACGAGTATTTGTTAATCCAGAGTTTTCACGTGCAATCGGCACTGGAGGACCGCATAAACAGGGGGTTTATATTTTCATCAACTTTTATTATAAGATCAATCATAGCTTCATCCAATTCATTTAAATCTTTTCTCATGTTTGCTTGACGAGTTCGAATTTTTTTATTATTCAAGATATTCTTTTTCCCAATTTGGGGTTTGATTTGTAGGTGATCTGATGATTTAGCATGCATTGATTAATCCTCGAAAATGTTTCCTTAATAGCATTACACGCATGAAATGATTCCTGTATCATTTTCAAGGTCTCTTCCTTTACCATTCTTGTTTCGTTCTGCACTTCCTTTGAGCTTCCATTTTAAACTCAAATATATTTACGTAAATTAATTAAAGCGGAACTGTGTCCGGCGGATTATCTGCAGTTCTTCTTTCACAAAGATCTTTGAGGAGCTGGCTGTTTTGTTGTGTCAGTTTCTCGTAAATAATACACGGGCGGATTCATTTTTACAATTCTTTTTATTTCATATGGGTCAACACTCCAAACCGGATCAGTTGCCCTGATGCGAGTGTCCCCTTCTGCTTCTCCCGGTAAATAAAGTACCTTACTTTCAAACCAAACGGTAATAGTTTGCTGGGTGTACTGGAGTCTTCAGCAACATTTATTGTTTTTCTTTTGATTGCTTGTACTGGTTTTAGACCTTTAAATTCTTCATTATTCATTGCGCGCAAAACTGAGGCAGTCTTCTAACCCATTCTGTGTTGCGAGAATTGTCAATCAGTCTCTCTGTGATACTGGTAGGAGAAAAGTCTTTCGGCTAACTGTTTGTTAAAGTTTTCAACTAAAGCCTGTGATCTGTGAACTCCTGGAATGCCTCTTCTAATAGTAACTCTTGTTTTAACAATAATTGATTCACTTGGCCTTTAAATTCTTTCCATCATCAACTTGAATCATGCGAGGATAAGTTAGCGGCCCTCGTTGGTATATCATTGTATAGCGACAGCAACAGCAGAAGCACTCTTTTGTGTTAATGGTTCTGCATCTTTGTATCTTGAAGCTATGTCAATGACTGTAAGTGCGTACTTAAATCTTTTTCGTCTAATCCTATCAGAGGTAAATATAGAAGATCCATTTGATGGGTGTCGTTTGGAGTTGAAATTAACAAAGTGTGGTCTCTGTATTCGTCTAGGGGCAGGTAAATAAATTTGCCAAATTGCTTGTTTAGATAACCATTCTTTTGCTGTTTGTTCACTAACTCCTGCCGCTTGGCTTAGCTTTTGTATTGCTGTGATGCCCTTCCAATATCCTTTGGGCGAATAATAGATTTTGTTCATTTTTTATTCAGCCAATATTATGCGCAACAAAATACACGACGGTCATACCAACGACAATAAACGCGATTTCTTGCATCTTTTGTTTTTCTGATGGTTGATAAAAGTCACTGAATTTTGGTAGGGGCAATGTCTGGACGGGTTTGCCTGTTACTAGATAATATTCTTTTATTGTTTGGGTCAACATTTTTAAATGTGTAAGCTGCATGCCCCTGTTCTTTCGGGGTGTCATTAATAAAATCTAACTGCTCAAGTCTCTGCCTTTCATAGGTGTCTTGTGCAGCTGCTAGTTCCTCCATAGCTTTATTATGTCTTTTTCTCTCGCCGTCATCCCGCAGTTTACTAAATGCGAAATTACTGCCGCTAAAAGCAAGCGCATTCACCACAGCGCCGCCTATCATTATTGCGAGTGAAGCCATTTTTTATAAATGTATTTTTTTCTTACATATTTATATTGTCTGGAATTATTCCTTGCTTAACTAGAAAATCTTTCGTAGCAAACGAAGCTGCAATGATAGCAATCAGCTTTGCTGAATCCTCAAAGTCTAGTTTGCCAAGATCTGCTGGTTTAATTCTTAACAGGCTTTTACCAAGCATTGAGTATCCTACACTTAGCCCTCCAATAACAGAGAATGGTATACAAGGTTGGCAACAGTTTTTTCGGTGCTCATTTTTTTAAAAATAAAATAATTATAATTTAATAAAAAACATGAACAGCGATGATCTCCTACAGCTACAAGGCAGCCTAAACCTTCCTGAACTTATGAATGACCAAGTTGATGGCCAAGCTGTTATGCCCCAAAAGGAGAGTTGTATTCTTTAGCAGCGTGTGGAAAAACAAAACAGTTCCTCGAACTGAATTCAGCATTGAACAGATTCAACAAATGTCGCCGCAAGACATTTTAAAGTATCATAACAGGTATGAAGCGCAGCTGGGTCTAGAATGGTGAAAAGTGTGGGGCAAACGGTTCTTAGTTTGTACACTAAACTAGTCAGTAATTTGCTCCCATTGATTCTGAACAAGATCTTACGTATGATTTAACGCAAGATCCAGTTTAAACAAAGACATTAGAGTCTCTAGGGTGTGATTTATATTACAGATTGGAACATTGTTATCGCCGTTAATCAGGGGATTAATTACTTTTAATCATATAGATTTTATTCCCTCAAAATGAACGAGCTAGAAAATCAGCAGAACCAGAAAACACTGAATCAGGTGGAGAAAGTAACCAAGCCAAAAATCATCAGAAAACGCTGAATCAGGTGGAGACCATTAAAAAATCCGGGGCGTGTTGAAGCAGGAAAAAAATTAGCAGAGTGGAACAGACAAAAAAATTAATGTTACAGAATATAACTCATCATGAAAACATAACACCACCAACGCCAGAACAAGTTGTTTCAATGCCAGCTATAAAAACTCCATGTGATACAAGGGCCCCCAAAGTCTTCATGGAATATTGAACTTAAAACTGTTGCCATTTTTGGCGCCATTGCTGCTGTTGGGGGCAGTTATTGCGGCTATAAAATATATAACCGATGGCAACAGAAACGAAAGCAATCAAAAAAATCTGAGCCACTAAATGCAGAAAAAGGCACCAGCACGCCAAAACCGCCAATAACAAAGCATCATTTTGATCCATTTGAAATGTAATAATATTTTAAGAACTTAATTTTAAATTTTTAAATAAAAATAGATCATGGCGTATTAAAAATGATGGTGTCAATAAATAAAGACCTAGAGTCTATAAAAGACATTCCATAGACCAAATTGTAATCAATGCGGTTGCTTCGGGTGTAAGACCTTCCTTAAGATCTATGCAGAGAACGCTGAGCAAGACATCCTCAACGATGACGCGTTTTTTGAGGCGTGTGTGTACTATATTAGACATCTGCTATTTAAGATAAAAACATAGATCTTAGGTTAACTTGAGAACAACTTGATTAAAACTTGCCTAAGAACTTGCCTAAGAACTTGTGAATGACTTGAGGATGACTTGTAAATGACTTGTAAATGACTTGAGAATGACTTAAGTAAGAACTTGCAAATGACTTGAGAATGACTTAAGTAAGAACTTGTGAATGACTTGAGGATGACTTGCGAATGACTTGAGAATGACTTAAGTAAGAACTTGTGGATGACTTGAGTGTGCATGCGTGGGTGGGGGTTGTGCGTGCGTGGGGGGGGGTGTGCATGCGTGGGGGGGGGGGGAGTGACTTGGGGTGGAGTGTGTGTAGTGTACACAGAGCTTTATTACTTGTCATGTGTAAAAACCACTTGGTGCAAGACAGTGCTTGCGTTTTTGTTGCAAGTTCAAAGCAGCCGCCAAGTGCACAAAAAAAGTTTATACCACACCCCCCTCCTTTTTTCATCCAGGCTTGGGACTGGCATTGGCAGAGTTACCTAGTGGTTTTTTTTTTTAAAAAAGTAAAATACTGCTTTAGCAGAGCTAAAAAGGCAGCCTAAAAGTTTGTAACAGGGCGTAGAAGCCGGGCGTTGAAGCAGGGGAAGCGTAGACAGCAAAGCGACAAAGCAGCAAAAAAGTCTGATCTCACTGCTGATAACCTTTAAAACCCCTCTAGGTGAAGCGGTGGAGCGTTGAAGAAACGGCTTGCTACTGTGACCTTTGACCGCTCTAGGGTAGAGCGATGAAGAAACAGCTTGCCACTGTGACCTTTGAACTGCTCTAGGTAGAGCGCTGAAGAAACGGCTTGCTACTGTGACCTTTGGGCCCCTCTAGGGTGGAGCGCTGGAAAACGGCTTGCTGCTGTGCCCTTGGCCGCTCTAGGGTGGAGCGCTAGTTCTCTCTCACTGCTGCGGACTTTTAGAGGAGTGTGTTTGGAGTTGTATTGGCTCTTGTACAGGAGTAGTCCAATAATTTCTAATCCCTCACTGCTTGAAAACATTAAATACAAATCCTTCCTCTTAGAGTAGACTTCTATAAAGAAAGACCAACTGTAGAAAACCTTTTAGCATATGGTTTCAACAAACGAGCAATCTCTCTTAGTTTGCGAGAATATGAAGGGGATATCCCTACATTGCTCTTCAACCACTCATCCCATTTTTGAGTATGCGCTCCACTGTCTTTTTCTTGTGAAAAGGCCTTAAAGGTCTGTTCTAAAAGCCAACCATACTGCAAGTTAAAACACATTGTTGTAGCTTCCTGCCTTGAAGCTGCCTATACCCCTCCTTTAGTTTATCAATAGCAACAGCAATAGACGTTATTTCCTCTGCCTCAAAAACGAAAACTTCTTTCCTAACTGTCATTCCCACTTCAACCTCTTTTGTTTTCAAGTATTGGTGGAGTTCTTCTGGTGTCATCTTTTGTTTTTTTGCTTGCTCTCCATACAAATCAGATAGCTTTCTTTTTGGAGGTCTAGGGAAGGCAGGTAGTTTCTTACTTGATGATGGGCCTGCCGCTCTCAACTCCTCCAAAGCACTAAGAAAATTGTGCATGGTACTCAACATGCTCGTCAAGTAATTTTCAGCTTAGAAATCTCCCACTGTCTTTGTTCTGCCATAATCAAAATATTATATAAACAAAACCGCCCTGCACAAAACCCGGTAAATATCTTCTCACTACACACACAGTCACTTCACAGGTCTTGCTAACGTGGCAGCCGCGAAGTGATTTTTGGTCGCAGTTTGTAAGCAGGCCTTACAAACACCTTTTTTCACTAAAAAACACCGCGTCTTTCTGCCACACGTATTAAAACTGGGTGATCTTGTCAACAATATGTCTTCAACAAGCCAACAAACCTTTAAGATACACAATTCTGTTCTTCAGTAAACCGGTTAAACACCCACAGCGCCGTAAAACAACATCCTGCTTGCACAGCTGTCAGTAGAAGAATGTGTAGTTAATCTAGTCGTGAGCGGCCGCTCATTGGCTAAGCTGTGACAGCGACGCCACGCGGGCTGATGTCATAAAGGCACGATCAAGCAAGCTAGGCAGGAAGGGAGGGGTGAAGAGGAGGGGGGTAGAGGAGGTGCGGCAGTATTAATTTTTTGGCCTGTGTGTGCGGGCCTCTGGTGTGTGGGCCTCTGTGTGTGTGTGTGTGTGTGCGCGGGCCTCTGTGTGTGTGTGCGTGTGTGTGTGTGTGTGTGTGTGTGTTTATATGTGTGTGTGTGTGTGTGTGTGTGTGTGTGGGGTGTGTGTGTGTGTGTGTGTGTGTGTGATTATATATAAAGTTGTAGCTGATTCCATGTCTTCCACACAATTTAATTTATAAAGCTGTTGAAAAGTATTTGTAATTCAAAAAATTTTTCTAACTTAGAATCCTACTGGAGAAAAAAACACCCCAAGTGCTGAGCAGGGAGGCGGCAACTAGCAATTAAAAGCTTGCCTGCCACCTGCAGAGCAGGGTCGTTGACACCGCCCTGAAAAGAAAGCCGTGGGAACAGACACCGTTTTGTATATGAAGCGCGTTCAGTCACGGCCGCTTTTCCCTGCGTTACTCTATGGGGCGTGTTCAGTTTTGGCTACTTTCTCCTACGCTACTCTCTGAAAACCTTAGTAAATTTGTATTGAAAACGGATAACCCTGCACAGTATGTTTGTTTGTAGGGTCGTTATTTTTTGGTTACTTGTCAGAGAACAGGAATAGGCGGCTTTTAGGCCGCTTTCGCCCAAAAACTCGGTGGTGAAGCAAGTGAGTCTGAATGAAGGTTTTCCTGTTCTCTTGTGTATATGTGTGTATGTGTGTGTGTGCGTGTGTGCGGACAAGTTCCGGCTGCTCCCACTCTGGCAACACCGCGCTCTACAGCACGAGCAACAGTGCGGGGGCTCACCGAAAAAAAAAACAAAACAAAAACTATGTCCGGCTGCCCCCACTCTGGCAACACCGCGCTCTACAGCACAAGCAACAGTGCGGTGGGCTGGCCGAAAAAAAAAAACAAAACAAAAACCTAGCAGGACGAAAAACCGGAGAGGAAAAAAAAAAACACTAGCGTCCGATACACCCCCCTGTACTCAACAACCCGGTAGAGAAAAAAAAAAAAACCAAGAATTGGCTAAATACAAAACAGAATGGAAGACTGAGCGGCAACAGAAGGGCAAGACTTACGGCCGTACCTGCGTGAGGTACCCGGCGGAAGGAGGTCTGAAGCGGTCGACTCCTCTTGGTCTCACCTCGACCCCCGAGTCACGCCGGATGTTCCCTCAGGCCACCAAAAGACTCCCTTCAGCTAGAGTCACCCAGCCAACCACCCACGAACAAACACGACAAACTGACTAAACATATACAAAACAGACAAAACTAAACAGGTACTCTGCGAAACGAGAGAGAGACAGCCAGAGCCCTTCACATCCCGACGAGCCCCCACAATTGTCACGACCGACCCCTAGAGGTCTGCCCTGACAGGATCGGTCTAGGTGGAGTGAAGGGAGTGACTGACCTCACACGCTCCGCAAGAGACCACACAATAAAGATTACGATACAACACCCCATTTATTCACACCAGCAAAATAAACATTCCAACACACGCACCATGCACGATCACAATAAAGCACTCCAACGCACACAACATGCACAATCACGATCAAGCACTCCAACGCACACAACATGCACAATCACGATCAAGCACTCCAACGCACACAACATGCACAATCGCAATCAAGCACTCCCACACCCACAACATGCACGATTATAAATAAATATTTCACCATACGACGTACACAATCACAATTACAGCATTCCAGCACATATGGCATGTACACAATTATAAAGAAATATTTCCAGTATTGACCCTTTCTCACACCACGGAGTGCGTCCACATCCCTGCCCCTGTCAAGTCCGCAGGGAGCACCCTGTCGCACTAGGTGCTCCGAGCCGGGTTGGTTCTCGCAGGGAGTCGCCCAAAGCCGACACCCTCGACTTCCAAGCGGGCAGTGAAGGGCGTGTCCCGGGGGGGGGGGGGGGGGGGGGACGTAGCTGTTACTGGAGGTCCTGGACGGGGGTCCAGGCCGGCCAGTCAAGACGGCGGGCGTCTCTACCAGCCCTCGGTCCCGACCAAGGCGTGGCCTCGATCAGCGTGTGGCACCATCCCGTCCGTGGTCTCAGCCAGAACGTGGCCTCGACCAGTACGTGGCACCATCCAGATCGTGCTCCAGGTGAAGCCCCCGGGGGGGGGAGGACGTAGCTGGGAGGAGAGTCGAAGAGGAGGGAAAGAAGAAGGAAGGAGGAAGGAAGAAGGAAGAAGGAAGAAGGGTACTGGAACCCTGCCGTCAGTACCGTCTGACCATTGCTGTCAAGTCTTAGCCACTCGCATGATGGCGAGGGGGAGTGTATTCAACGCACACAGTAAACACATTGAATCAAGTCTTCTCACACGATGCAGGTAAAAGACTGCATTAAATCAACAGGTTATAAAACAAATATGAATTATCTTCACCCTTCTCTCACTCACGCTTAACGTTTTCCTTCCTTAGGAAATAAATCAACACGGCGACCATCGCTTAATAACTGCCACCACATTTGCAAATAATAATTCGATGGCACAACTGTCACATTTTATAAACACATTTCAAAATAACACAAATCTCCAACCACGCATCCGAACGACAAATCATGCGCACGCACGCTCGTGAACATAAAACTCGCTCTCCTTGCACACACAAACAGACGGTGGCCGAAGGATAAAAGTCCGGCGAATGTGACAGGGGCGGACGAGCGAGACCAAGCAAGTTCCAACCCTGAATCACCAGGTTCTCTCCCTTCCCCACCGACTACCGCATCACCAGATACATAAACAGGAGAAAGAATTTTGGAAATAATTTAGAATGGACAGGTTAAAGATGGAATTAACCAGAGAAAAGGTCTCACACAATATTTCTCTTACAATTTCGAAAACAAAAGAAAATTGCGCAAAAGCGAAGACTAAGCCGGCTAACAACAACAAATCAAAACAAACAGACCACGAAACTGATGCTTACCAGCTACCCGTGGGTGACCCCGAAGAGGCGGGTCAAAGGACTCTCTCTACCCTCTGTCCAGTCGAGAGGACAGAGGCGAAGATGCGGAAACAGAAGAAGCGATGTCCC
>CM031612.1:40093413-40113413 GCA_018398815.1 Conus ventricosus | reverse complement strand
TCTCCAGTTTGAAACACACACACTCACACTCCTGTTAACAAAGGAGCAGAGCTTACGTGCAGGCGGTGTACCGACTCTTCTGAACAGCATGCAACAAGAAGCTAACGCATGCGGCTATTGGGGGGGGGGGGGGGGGGGGGGGGGGGGGGGGGGGGGGGGGGGGGAGGAGAGAGAGAGAAGGAGAGAGAGAGAGAGAGAGAGAGAGAGAGAGAGAGACCATTTGTCTTTCATCATTGAGATCCATCTTCCTTAAACTTGCCAAGAAAAAACGCCTTTCTCTACACGTGAATGTTATGACACTGGCGTAGTTTGCCCTTCAAGCTGGCCAACGAACTTGCTTATCACCAGACGACTTATTGCGCTGTCCGTGCCTGGCATTTTTATGATGACTTGTCAACCTATTTTCGGCCGCTGAGTTTCAAATAATTCGCCCTAAATGGGAACCAAGTCTCCACTTTGTGGGTGGAAATCTCATTCGTGGTGAAGAGAAAGAAGCATTTTTAAACATTTTTATTGATCTTTTACAATGTTTTTACACAGTAAAGAAAAAATAGAAAAAGGATGAAAAAAAGCATCTTCTTCCCAACCCCTCTCCTTCTCCGAACAAACACCCACCCACTCCCTCCCTCCCCTTCCATTCCCTCCCCCTCCCCCCCCCCCCCCCCCTCACCTCGTCAAGCTGTTCACAAAATGTTGGTAAAAGATTGCTTACACATACATCTATCTTTTAACATGGTTACAATGTGATATACAATGAAATATGATTCAATAAAGCATGCATATTGCAATTATATCAAAGTGTATGCATGTCCGGGGAATACAGAGCATAGGTCGACAGACCGATAAACAATAAACACATACACACATATATACAATTGGGAAGGAAACAGACAGAAATTTTGTCGGACAGAATGGGTCGGACGTTAAAGAGCTGTGAGAAAGAGAAAGAAGCATTTTCTTGTGAGTATGATATTGTAATTCTCTCCCCCCCCCCCCCCCCCCCCCCCCCCCCCTTATCCCAGGTGCTCGCGTCCTCCTCCTATAACCCATTCTGTTTCGCCCTATTCCATCTCCCCACCCCTTTGCCATGGTTACCAACGCCATCTTTGATCGCCCCCCCCCCCCCCTCCTCCGTCCGCATCATCTTGACTGACATTTTACAAAGTGAACCCACACTGTGAAATAGGGGTAGCGCTGACGTCATTGCAAACAGCAGTGTTACAAAAGATACCCTCAACCCACCCACCCAGCCCCAGCCCCATTTTCCAGCTACTATAATAATAGTAATGAATACTTATATAGCGCCTATTCTCGGCTAGAGACCAAGCTCTAAGCGCTTTACAATCCACTTTCGTTTACACAACGGGGCTGCCTACCCGGGTTAGTGCCGACCGAAGACCTGCCAGCTGGCGCTTCATTCAGTCGTTTCCTGTGTCATCCAGTCAATGTCGTCCTATATCGTTCACTCAATATCCTTACTTCCTTCATTCTTTCCATTTCTCGCGCAGGGTGCATGCTATGTGTAACGTGTCATTCATACCAACGGCCAAACTGGCCTTCTCTTCCGAAAGTTGGTGATGGGATTTTACGTGTGTGCAAGATGTTATGCGTGCGTTCACACACGGACACCTCGGTTTATAGTCTCATTCGAAGGACTGTAGGGAAATAGAGGTCAGAACCAATGTTAACTCTGAGGGTAAAAATTCCCTGTACCGAAACGGCCCGGCGGAGATTCGAACCCGCGACCCCACGATCACGAGTCCGGCGCTCTACCAACTGAGCTATTCCGGCCTAATATTACCTTCCCCCTACCCCCACCCACCTCTCTCCTCCTTCCTCCGCTGCAGCTGACCCTAACTGCCCATCACAACCTTTGGCATTCACACCGACAGCAACACAGGTCAATCCGCGCTGGTCAGTGATGAGCTTTCCTCTGGGTGGTAGGCCAGGTGGATTCCAGGGCTTTCAGTTCTCGCCTCTGCTGATCATCGCCAGGTGGTTCTGGGTCTTCTTCTTGCCAGAAGGAAGAGAGGAACACTCGTCCATCCCATCATCCACTCCTTTTGCTCACTCGTTTGGAGGAGATGTTGACCCCATTGACTTTGAACGTCAAAAGGTCGTGGGATCCTTGAGAAGATGAACAGTAAAGGTTAATCCTTTCTCTTCCTTCTGCCTACCTCCCCTGTCTGTCTGTCTGTCTGTGTCTGTTTGTCTGTTTGTCAGTCTGACTGATGAAGACTTGAACGCGGCACACAAGGAGAATGGAAACTGTTATCACCTTATGGTAGAATGAGAAAGACTTAATGTTTCTTGCTTTAGAATATGTTGGTCAGTGGTCTATGTATAGAAACAGAAAGAAGCAGAGCATACACACTTTTTAATGTACAGTTCATGGTGTTATCGACTACCCTATGTGCACATATTCTCACACACGAACACAACGCCGCGCGTGCACCAACACACACACAACAGACACACACACACACACACACACAACAACACACACACACACACACACACACACACACACACTACACACACACACACACACACATACGCGCGCGCGCGCGCGCGAGAGATTCAGTACGCAAGCACCACTCAGGTTCAGTTCACAGAAACCCAATACTCATTTCCTTTCTGCACGCCACGTCAGAGCAGACATCCTGTCCACACGAACAGAAGATGAAGCACTCAATCTAAAAGTCTGTCTACATCATCAGATCAGTAGGTAGGATGGCAACAAGGCAGACGTAGACATGCTCAAGCAGGGAGGGAATAAGTATTAAGGGAACAAAGAAGATTCCTAAAAACCTTGACGGTAAATTTAAAACGTAAAGAAACAAATTACACAAAAATCTAGGAGGTGGGGGGGGGGGGGGTTGCTTTTTGTTTTTGTTTCGTTTTTTTTTTGTTTACTTTGGTTTGTTTGTTTTTTTGTGATTTTTTTTTTTTTTAATTTTTTTTTTTTTTTTTGCTTTATAAGGTTCGATGACATGAAAGTGAGCGAAAACAAGCATTCATTGAATCCACTCAAACTTCTGTTAAACAAGGAAGAATTCTGCAATCGTCTGTGGAATCTGTGATCGTTATTAGCTGTGTGAAAGTGGGCAAAGAAATGAGTGAACACACACATACTGTAGAAAAAATTCCACATGAAATAGGTGAAAACCCTACAGACAGACAAAAGGAAGAGGAAGAAAGCGTGTTAAAGGGAGAGAGATATTGCAGAGGAAGAGAGAGAGAGAGAGGAGGGGAGAGAGAGAGAGAGGGGGGGGGGAGGAGAGGAGGAGAGAGGGGGAGAAGAGAGAAGATGCCCTGAGAGATATAGAAAAAAAATGACAGAGACAGGGAGATCATCACAAAGAGAGAGTTCACTGTCTTTTCCAATTTGCAAAAAGCAACACTGATCTCCGAGGATATTTCTGGCAATGCATTACATCACCAGCTTATGCTCCTTCTCTCCCCCCCCCCCCCCCCCCCCCCCCCCCCCCCCCCCCCCCACATCCTTTTAGCACTCCTTTACCCCATCTCTCCCCACCCCTTCTTTTCCCCCATCCCCTGTCTTCCCTCTCCTCTCTCTTAACTATCACTCTCGCTCAGAAGCTTGCCGAATGAGATAAACCAGGATTTGTTGACGCAGAATGTGACATCATCACCGTACTATTTGTCTCCATTGATGCATTAAACAGGCATTGACTGGCTCTTCACTACAATGATCTCAAACAAACGTTCAAGGAGAGAGAGAGAGAGAGAGAGAGAGAGAGAGAGAGAGGAGTAAATGTAGTGCTTAGGAGTAAAGTGGGGGGGGGGGGGGGGGGGGGGGGGGGGGGGCAGTTGGGTGGTTCAACCCAAATCAAACAATTTATTTTTTCAAGAGAAAAAAGGGAAATTTACATAGACGCCCCAAATAAAAGTATGAAGACAAAGGAAGCAAGCCCGGCCCCGGGCCCCAACACACACACACAAACACACACACCCACACCCCCACACACACAACAACACACACCCCCACACCCTCCCCCGGGCGCGAAAATCATATGCGCACGCACACATGCACACACACACCCCCGTCCCAAATGCACAAAAAACACACACATGCACGCACGCCGCACACGCACAAAGCCCCATCACATGCACGCATACAATACGAGAGAGAGAGAAAGTGCTTATGTCAAAAGAGAAAAGGAGAGAGAGAGGGGGGGGGAGAGGAGGGAGAGGGAAAAGAAGAGAGGAGAGAGAGAGAGAGAGAGGAGTTCATAAACCCCACAACACAACACAACACACACACACACAACACACACAAACACACACCACAACATGCCGCGCGCATGCTTGTAAAGGGGACGGGCAAAGCACTCGGGACCAATTTTTAATTTCACAACACTACTCTCAAAGTTTTTATTCAGAGAAAAACCCAAAACTCGTTTTTTGTTGTTCATGCCCCCGTCAAGAGCAAAAAATCCCGTCAAAAAAAAAGTAACACAAAGCACTCAATCTAAAAACCTTTCAAGGGAATCTTTTCCCAGGAAAGATGGGTTGGGGAAGGGAGAATTTTGGTTTTTGAAATGGGGAAAATTATCGGGTTTTAAAACCCGGAATATTTTTTGGAAAAACTTGGGAAAAGGTTTTTTTTTTTAGTACACACAAATATGTTCAAAATTGAGCACATGGGGGTTTTATAACCCACACTGAGCCTGCTCGACGATCAGGAATGGGTCTTAAAGGGAAATCTGCATGCAGGGGTACCTATTATTTTATTCCCTTCCCCAAATTTTCCAGGGAAAACAAGAATGAGGAGACGTGGGTGAAACAGTTTTTTACATAAACCCGTATTTAAAACTTCGAGTTTGTTTTGGGTTTTTTTTTGTTTTTTTTTTTTTTTTTCCCTTTTTTTAAATTAAAAAAAATGAATTTTTTTTTCGGCTGAAAAACTAGCAGTGGAAAAAAAAGCTGTCAGAGCATAAATTTCAAACCCGGCACGAAGAACACCACCAAAAATAACTCCAACAGTGCAGGTTTCCTGAAAATTTTTCTCTTGATTTACCTGATGTTTATCATCTTGTAAACTGCCGGTGCCCCTAAGAAGGACAAAAAAAAAAAAAAAAAAAAGGATTTTAGAAAAAAAGCACCACCCCCTTTTAAATGTAAAACACCTTCCTTTCCCCCCCCTCCCCCACACACACACGCACACATACACATACACATGTACTCATGCATGCGCGCACGCGCGCGCACGCCACACACACACACACACACACACACACACACACACACACACACACACACACACACACACACACACCACACACGAAAACACACACACACACTAAAACACACACTTTATCACAAATATATCACAATCTACTCTATACCCTTTCCTTGTTATAATTAAATTAACTATGGTAATGCCAGAGAGAGAGAGAGGAGAGAGAGGAGAGAGAGAGAAAAGAGAGAGAGAGAGAGAGAGAGAGAGAGTGAGGAGAGAGGATTGAGACAGACAGACAGGACAAGCAGAGGCATGACAAACGACAGACGACAGACGACAGACAGGAAGCAGAGACACAGACAGAGAGGAGAGACAGACAGAAGACAGAGGAGAGAGAGAGAGAGAGAGAGAGAGAGAGAGAGAGAGAGAGAGAGAGAGAAGAACTCCAATGCAATGGCAATCTCTCTCTCCTCTGTCTCTCACTCTCTCCCTCTCTCTCTCTCTCTCTCTCTCTCTCTCTCTCTCTCTCTCTCAAACATCTGCCTAAGTTAAGAACACTTTGTGTCATTTGAAATTCATATTAGAAAGTAATTGTTCTAGCAATATAGACCAGACAACGAGAGCATAAAAAGCAGATTAGACAGGAAAAGAAAAAAAAAAAAAGCATCGCAGCATTGAAATGCAGGACCCGCCCTCAGCACAAAGACGGCAAACAACCACTCCACAGTTGTTCCTTCTCTGTGAGGACCATGGGGAAAATTTGCGCTGACGCCACGGAGTGAATTCGTCCAGTCTGTGGCGCTGGTCTGCATGCTTCCATCAATCACTGTAGCACGTACGAGGGCCAAGAAATGACAGGGCAGTGAAGACAGGCGGAGTCCTCACCACAAAGCTGACCCCCTAACTGGTCACAAAGAAAAGGTCAGTTAAGACTCTCTCTTTGTCTGTCTGTCTGTCTGTCTGTCTGTCTGTTCTCTCTCTCTCTCTCTCTCTCTCTCTCTCTCCTCTCTCTCTCTCTCTCTCTCTCTCTCTCTCTCTCTCTCTCTCTTCTCCACAGTCCACACATCTTCATATTGTGTTCTTTTCCGAGTCATCACAAATAAGAGACTAAACGTGCTTATTTTCTCGACTCCACCTGACCTCAGAGAGAGAGAGAGAGAGGCAGAGAGAGAGAGAGAGAGAGGGAAGAGAGAGAGAGATGGGAGAGAGGAGGAGAGAGAGAGAGAGTTACGTAGATGTCTGTCTGCATGATTTGAGCCAAAGGAGGCGGGGGGAGGGGGGTGGGGTTAAACTCATAGGGTAAAAAGAAACTCGCCGCCTGGTGACGATGACAAACTGTTTGGCTGGTTTTGGGTGGTGGGGTGTGTGTGTGTGGTGTGGTGTGTGTGTGGTGTGGTGTGTGGTGTGACTTCAAACTTCCCAGTCTGCGACAATCTTTCATGGGAATGTCATTCTCTACACGAAGTGTTCTTCTTCCATTCTCACATCTTAACCAACTGCTAATTTCTCAGATCAGAGACGAGAGAGAGAGAGTAATTGTCAGAGAGAGAGAGGGAATGAGAGCGATTACACACGCACTCTCTCTCTCTCTCTCTCTCTCTCTCTCTCGTCCACCCATCCATTACCCTGCAGTTTGTTTTGACGTCATTCTGGTGAAGAAGAGAGTGTTCAATACGTCACTGGGGACAGGGAACATAGTGGTGGTGAGGCCGTGCTCTTTGTCAACGTATTCTGACCGTTGTATTCTGGGACAGACTTCAGATCAGAGTGCCAGTACAGTGAGAATAGAAAGAGGGTAGAAAGCGGAGGGCAGTCAAGGGGGTGGGGGGTGGGGGGAGTTGTGGGAGAAAGATGGAGGCAAAGGTGGAAGAGAAGAGGTCAGATGAAATAGGAACCAGTTAGGTAATGCGTTCCTGAGATTTTTTTCTTCAGAGTCTGTGTGCCTTTTTTTGTAACTGTAAAGGATCTTGATCATTCTACATGTTCCATTAGAGTGTTGACTTGCATGACGTGAGACATAAACATTTTACCGCAGACCATGAAAACCTTGCTCAGAAGACGTTCCACCTGATGTGATATTTGAATTTCTGAAAGAGATTAACATTTTTTTTAATCAGATCTGAGATTTTACAGAAGATTTAATTTTTAACAAAATTTCGGGTGTTTTTAGAAGATGTATTTTTAAAGGGTTTTGTGACTTGTGAGTTGACCATATTCAACGCGGTGACAGCCCTGATTGGCGCTTTGCCAAATGGCTTTGCTGTCAGCCAGCATTACCTTACCTTACCTTTGTGTTTTCTCCCTGCTTCTGTTCTCTGTCCTCTGTCTCTTCTCTGCTTCAGTCTCTCTACTCACCTCCTCTCCTCCTCTCCTCTCTCTCACTCTCTCTACTCCTCCGCCTCTCTCTCTCCTTCTCCTCTCTCATCTCTCTCTCCTCGGATGATGATGAGATGTAAAACGACTACCGGTGCTATTTTCTTTAGAGTAACAACTCAAATTAGCCACCGAACTGTGTTATGGAAGGGCAGTAGATTGTATGCAAAAACGCAAAAACGGTTGAAGAAAATGGGAATAATTCCATAATGTCATTGCAGATTTCATGGTAAAAGATATTCTAACTTATAAATATCGGATTACTAAGAACTGTTTATGAGAAATCTTTACTACTCTTTGTATTCTACAGTTTAAAATGATTTATGGCAATGATAGGTCAAAGTCGAAAAAAAGTTAACCATCTAATCTATGTCTCTTTAATCTACTCATCTTTCTTCTTCATTGCTATTTTAATTATTTTTTTTTTATACAGGTTTCAAGGTAGGAACATATTTCGACTTCTGTGTAACCATGAGACGTAGCTTAGCCTGAAATTAAAATGTGCGATCATGGGTTAGTATTGGAAGTGTTGTTTTTTTTTTTTTTTTTTTTTTTTCAATGGGAAGATGGGGATTAGATTTAGGGCAAGGCCAAAGCGACGAACTAAACAGAACCAAGAGAAAGAAAAAAAAAAACAAGCAAACCATTCTGCGTCCATTCTGCTGAACCCTGTACACAAACAAAGCTAAAAGCTCCTGAACAGGCATCCCTCTCCCTGTCCTCCTCTGCTGTTTTCAAGATAACCTCCAATGAGGCTAACATACCCGAACTGGAAAGTTCAGGAGGCAGTATGAACGAGGCAAGAAAATCCCAGATAAGAAGTGACAGGATACGACACAAAGCAACATACAGAAATGCGGTCAACAGAAATGAATCTGAGTCAGAAACAGTGCAAAGCAAAGAGAGGCATGCATACTGGCACTGAAGAAAAGAGCGGTGCTGAGGAGGGGGAAAAGGGGAATAAAACCCAGAACATAGGCCCAGCGCAACCAATAGAATCAGTTGACCCACGTAACAAGTCCAGCGCAACCCTCAGAATCATTTACCACGTGAACATAGTCCACGCAACCATCAAATCAGGTTGCCAACGTAACATAGACCAGCGCAACCATCAGACTCAGTTGACCACGTGAAACAAGTCCAGCGTACCAACCATCAAATCAGTTGACCATGTAACATAGTCCAGCGCAATCAAACAGAAATCATTTGACTACGTGGAACATAGTCCAGCGCAACATCAGAATCAGTTGACCACTGGACATAGACCGCGCAACATCAGAAGCAGTTGACCACGTGGACAAAGTCCAAGCGCAACCAACAGAATCAGTTTGACCACGTGAACAAGTCCAGCGCAACATCAAACCAGTTACCACGTGAACATGAGTCAGCGCAACCATAACAAATCAGTTTGCACCACGTGAACATAGTCCAGCGCAACATCAAATCATTTGCCCCCAGTGAACATAGTCCCAGCGCAACCATCAGAAGTCAGTTTGAACCACGTGAACATAGTCCCAGCGCACTCCATCAGAATCAGTTGACCACTGAACATAGTCCAGCGCACCCCAGAGAATGCATTGACCACGTGAACATAGTCCCGCGCACCCATCAGAATCAGTTGACCACGTGAACATAGTCCACGCATCCATCAGAATCAGTTGAACCACTGAACATAGTCCAGCACAACCATCAGAAATCCAGTTGACTTACTTGAACATAGTCCAGCGCCAAACCATCAGAATCATTGACCACGTGATCATAGTCCAGCGCACCATCAAATCAGTTGACCACGTGAACATAGTCCCAGCGCAACCAGCAGAATCAGTTGACCACGTGGACATAGTCCAGCGCAACCATCAGAAGCATTGACCACGTGGCGATAGTACCCAGCGGAACACCAGAACAGTTGACCACGTGAACATAGTCCCCCGCGCAAACCATCAGAATCAGTTGACCACGTGGCCATAGTCCAGCGCAACACACAGAATCAGTTGACCACTTGAAACATAGTCCAGGCGCACCCATCCAGAATCAGTTGACCCCGTGAAACATAGTCCGAGCGCAACCATCCATGAATCAGTTGACCAACGTGGACATAGTCCAGCGCAACAAATTCAGAATCAGATGAACCACGTGACCATAGTCCAGCGCAACCATCAAATCAGTTGACCACGTGAACATAGTCCAGCGCAACCATCAGAATCAGTTGCCCACTGTGGACATAGTCCAGCGCACCATCCGCATCAGTTGACCCACGTGGACATAGTCTAGCGCAACCATCAGAATCAGTTGACCACGTGGAAAAACACTCTTCAAAGTCTCTGCTGACACGAAACACGAAACACGAAACCAGTGGCATAGGGCTCTCATAATGCTCCTCATAAAGGCACCTCATAATGGCGCCAGCTTCATCCGAAGGTCGTACATAACTTCGCTGCCCCCTCGAATTCAAAGCTGGTGAAATGCAGAACATCAGGTGACCCTTCGTGTCACTTCCTGGTCAGGATGACTAAACAGAAAATACACGCCCTCACGCTCATGGTTCATGTAAGTGGCGCAACTCAGGGAAGGTTCACACAGAACACAGCAAACCGAGCGCATCAGGGCACCACACATGCAATAAGCGCTGTCATAGGAAAACATTAACGGCCCTCAGCCACAAGCTCCAGCAACGATGTCTACACGCTAAGTGAGCCAAAAGTCACGGTCTGGCCCAGCTGTGGCAATCAACAGCATAACTGTTGGATTTTACTGATGGATGGCTGACTGGAGGGCACGCAAAACCTTCCAGAAGGTATCTAGCCGTCATCAGAAGAGCGGCAACCAATTGAGACCCGGATATCGTGCCCCTCTAGGGTTCATCGAAACCAAGAATTCTAACTGAACCCAACTGTACAGTACGAATGCAGAATGAAGGAAGGAAGATCACATCTCCAAACTGAGAAATACACCGGTCCAAGCCAGCAGTTGTGTGGGGAAATCTGCTTCCATGCCAAACTCCTAACCAGAGAGGGTGGAGCCGGGGCGAGGGGTGTAGGGCTTAACAGATATGAATATACATGAAACAGTGATTCTGGTAAGAGCAGACCTTAACGCTAAAGGCAAATGGCAGAGGCAACCCCAAAATGTATCTAGTTTGATTTGTGTCAAAAGAAGAACGGAAATGTTAATTACCATAAGGTATAAATTCCCACCGCTCTGCGAGCATCTCTCTCTCTCCTCTCTCTCTCTCCTCTGCCATCTCGTCTCATCTCGCGTCAACTCTCTCTCTCTCTCTCCGCTCTTGTTTTTTTGGGATTTGGTGTTCCACTCTCTCTCTCCTCTTCCTCTCCGACACGCTCTCCGTCTCTCTCTCTCTCAACACTCTCCTCGATCTTCCTCTCTCGCTCTCTCCTCTCTCTCTCTCTCTCTACTCTCTCACCTCTCTCTCTCTCTCTCTGAGAAAATGACAGAGGCCATGCAAGGTGCAGACTGAAGAAAAAGAAACGACCTCTCCCCCTTCTCCCCAACGTCTTCTGTAAACCATGGGGGGGGGGGGGGACGGGGGGACGGGGGGGATGATTTGGATTAGAGCGAAGGGGGGGGGTAATAATGTTCTTACACTCGAAGTAACACTGCGATTTCTCTCTCCTCTCTCTCTCTCTGCTCTCCTCTCTGCTCTCCTCTCAACTCTCCTCTCACAACTCTTCTCTCTCTCTCTCTCTCTTGCTTCTTCCTCTCCTCAATTTCTCTCCTCTTTGTAACTATAAAGCTTCGACTTTGATTTCTCTCTCTCTCTCTCTCTCTCACTCCTCTCTCTCTCTCTCTGCTTCTCTCTCTCACTGGGTGTGTGTGTGTGTGTGTGTGTGTGTGGTGTGTGTGAGGTGTGTGTGTGTGTGAGGTGGTGTGTGTGTGTAAACAATAAAGCTTCGACTTCGATCTCTCTCGCTCTCTCTCTCATCTCTCTCTCTCTGTCTCTCTCTCTCTCTCTGTGTAAATAAAGCTTCGACATCGATTGCCTCTCTCTCCTTGTGTGTGTGTGTGGTGTTGTGTGTGTGTGTGTGTGTGTGTGTGGTGGTTTGTGTGTGTGAGTGCGCGCGTGTGTGTGTGCCGAGCGCGCGCGCGCGTAGTGTGTGTCTGCGTGTGTGCTGTGTGTTGGTCTGTTTTATGCAGCTGTGGCAAATCGATTTTTCACTTGAAGAAAGTTTGATTGAGTCAACCACCACCCCAAACCTCTCTGCCCGCCCAGCCCCCCCTCCTCTCTCACTCTCTCTCTCGTCTCTCTCTTCTCTCTCTCTCTCCTCCCCTGGCAGTTTCGTTTGACTCACGGAGGTGAAGAGAAACTCAGTGCAATGATCAATCGTCACTGGTAGATGCGGGAACAAAATAGTGCTGACGGCCATAGTCCATGTGAAACAATCTATCATTGTCCACCAGGCAAACTTCAGAGTGCACTGAGAGGTGAAAGAGAGGTATTAGAGAGGAGCCATGGAGATAGGGGGGCGAGGAAAGGGGTGAGGTGGAGTGGCAGAGGAGAGCCGTTCTAGAATGCATGGCAAGAGATCTCTATTTACGTCGGTGTCGCTTCTTGTAAATGAAAAAGGAAAGGCATTCTTCTTGTGACTCTCTCTCTCATCTCTCTCTCTCCCCTCTCTCTCTCTCCACATCCACTTCTATCTCTTCTCTCCGTCTCTCTCTCTCTCTCTCTCTCTCTCCTCTCTCTGTGTTGTGGTTGTGTGTGTGTGTGGTGTGTGGTGTGTGTGTGTGTGTGTTGTGTGCACGCGTGCGTGCATGTGCGTGCGTGCGTGCGTGTGCGTGTGCTTGTGTGTGAGTGTGTGTGGTGTGTTTGTGTGTGTGTGTGTGGTGTGTGTGTGTGTGGTGTGTGGTGTGAGTGTGTGTGTGCGTGTGTGCGCGCGTGCGTGAAAGCTCCCTGCTAGAAATAAGAAATACATTGCAACAGAACACTTAAATCAGCAGACTGTTTTGATATGTATCAGATAATGATCATTATCAGCTATGCTGCATGAAGTGAATAATGAAAAAAAAAAAAAAAAAAGCTATGCAAACTTACCATTAGAAAAATTATTTTCCATTTACACCCGTATGCCTTTGAAATAATGTTACTTGAAAAAACAACAACTGACAAGTAATAACCTCGAGTTACTTTGTTTGTTAAAAGGAGAACGGATTATCGTTGTACTGTAATTGTTTGTTGTGTCAGGTCAGGCTAAAATCATCCAAGTTTGAGTCTGAAATATGTATAATAATAATGAAAATGAAAATAATGATGAGAATAATAAAAATGAAAATAATACTAAAAATAATAATGAGGAGAGGAGGAGGAGTTTGTATAAATGCGACCAATAACAGTCACCAACCTCTGAGGAATATCACCGAGGGAATGAAAGACTGTCCTGTCTGTCTTCTGTCTCCTCCCTCTCTCTCTCTCCCTCGCTCTCTCTCTCTCCTCTCTCTTCTCTCTCTCACTCTCTCGTCTCTCTTCTTAACGTGGCCGCACAAAATGATAAAAGGAGTGAGCTTCCAGAGCTTCATAATCCGCCCACACACCACCAGACGCCCAATCCATTCCACAGTCTTCCTGTTTCATTGTCCACCATTACGGAAGGAGAAAATGGCACCGTGGAGTCCTAACCATTCGTTCTACAGCACGGGCCCTACGTCCTTCAATAAACACCAGGGGACGGACGTGGGGGACTAAGAAACTGACAGGGCAGTACAAACAGGCGCGTACTCGCTGAATAGCTGGCCGCCTTGGTTCATTACAATACAAGGTCTTTGTTGGCTGGTCTTTTTCTTTTCGTCTTTTTGTTCTTCTCCACAGTCCCTACCTTCATTATGGACACTCGTCATTTTGCCACACAAAGTGTTTCCTTGATTCTGTCATCACGAATTTACAGACTGCGCTTGCTTATCAAATCGGAAGAGAAAGAGAGAGAGAGAGAGAGAGAGAGAGAGAAGAGAGAGGGGGGGGGGGAAGGGAGGGACGAGTTCATCTTTAATGTTTACTGACACTTTTGACGATAATCTCAACACAAAGGACAGGCAAAACGTAAGTGTAAAAAAAGCAGCACGGCATAAGTAACACCAAAAAAAGATTAAAAATAACCAATGAACATAGCAAAATCACAATCATAAGATACTCTTCTGCAGTCAGGCACACGAGAAAGGAGATGGAGAGAGAGAGAGAGAGAGATAGAGAGAGAGAGAGAGAGACAGAGACAGAGATTGGTTACTGCTTTGACGAATCCCCCCCCACGTCCCTTCTCTTTCTTCTGTCTGTCTGTCTGTCTGTCTCATCTTCTCTGTCTGTCTCTCTCACTCTTCCTCTCTCTCTCTCTCTCACTCTCTGTGTGTGTGTGTGTGTGTGTGTGTGTGTGTGGTGTGTGTGTGTGTTGTGTGTGTGTCCTGTGTGTGCGACGTGCATGTGAGCACGAGTGTACATTGTATCTATATAGCTGTGTGTGAATCTGATTTGCACTGGAAGAAAATTTGATTGACCCTAATCTCACCCAGCCTCCCCTTCCCCCACCTTTCGCCCAACCCCCTTCTCTCCTCTCTCCTCTCTCTTCCCTCTCTCTCTCTCTCTCTCTCTCCCCCACACCCAGACAGTGTAGTTTGAGACGTCATTTTCCGTGACGAGCCACTCCATGTGTGTTCAATACGTCATTGTACAGAGGGAATATAAAAGTGCTGCCATTATGTTCTATGTAAACTAATCCTAACCATCTGCACCGGGCAATCTTCAGAGCGCCACCAGTCCAGAATGTGAGAGGTCAGAAATTAAAAGAAAAGTAGGGCACTGGGAAGAGAGAAGAGAAAGCTGGAGGAGAGGATGGTGAAAGAGAGAAGAGAAAGATGGAAGTGAAGATGGGAAGAGAGAAGAGAAAGATGGAAGAGAGGATGGGAAAGCGTAATAGGCAGGAATATAAGCCGTTAAATCATGCACTTCCAGAATTTTTTTTTCAATTGCAACATTGAAATAAAAAAAATCCATTCCTTTGAAGTGGCAAGTTAAATGATTTACTGGAATAAACAAGTTTATTTCCAATCCATTTCTATGTTACTTTTCTTTTGCTTAAGTAGCGACAGTAAAATTTCACACAGTTTGTTACATATTTATACACTTACACTCAGACAATTCAAACTGATAAAACCAATGTTAATTTCATGCAGTATGATTTGTTTTGTCAGTTCCTGAATAAAACAACAGAAAAACAAACATATTAAAAAAATAAAAAATGGATGGGGTGGGGGGGGGGGGGGGGGGGGGGGGGGGGGGGGGGGGAGGGGGGGGGGAGGGGGGGGGGGGGGGGGGGGGGGGGGGGTGGGGAGGCATTAATTTTGTGAAGTATCGCATGGGATTTAATGCTAAATGCGTTCAGTTGTGAAAAATCGATGCAGCAAACTAAGGAAAATGCTTTGGGTTTTTTTATGGACGTATGAAACAAGCAAAAGTTTAAACCAGAAATCTTTTTTCCTACCCCACCCCCTCTCCTCTCATATAGATAGATAGGTAGAAATAGATAGATAGATAGATAGATAGAGAGAGAAGAGAGAGAGAGAAGGAGAGAGTGAGAGAGAGATCTAACGTCCTCTTTTTAACATATTTTCTTTCTCACACAGACACACACACACACACCATACCACACACACACACACACACCCACACACACACACCACCGCACGCACCACGCACTCACACAGCACGCACACGCCACAGCGCACACACACAACCGCACACACACACACACACACACACACACACACAACACACACACACACACACACACACACACACATGTACGCACACACGCACGCCGCCACACACACACACACACAACGCAAAACAAAGTCTTAGTCTGCACTTGTCTTCTTCCATTGCCAACTTATTCAGCGTACCGTTGTCTGGTCAATCCGCAGCAGACAGCATCTCTTAAGAGAGCAGGTAAGGATGTTCCTGCGCAGTTCTTCGCTGCTTCAACGCTGGATCTGACAGAGGTTTGGGTCAGAGCTAGACCATTCCGCTGTGTAATTTAAAAACCGTTTTGACCAGGATATTCTCATTGATCCTCAAGCAAGTTCAAAGATTCTCCTCTGTTGTTTTCAGGCTTCACATTAGGGATTTTTTTTTTACGCAAGCTGTTTTTTTTATCTATGCTTTCATCGCGTTTTAAACTTTTTCTGTCCATCACTGGCTGCGTAGGGACGCTGTTAGGAAGTTCGATTCTGTTTTTCAGAACTTTTCCTGGGTTGGAGAAGACTACAGAATTATAGGTGGTTTTATCTCCCTTTGTATGGTAGCACGGGGGTGACACATTGCGCCGGATTCCCACTGATAATCTGATCACAGACGATAGGCCTCTGGGCATGTAAATTACAATGGTTCTGTTTACAAGACAGGCCATCATGGCATACATGGTTTCCAGACGCTGCCAGGAATGGAGGAAGGTAGGGACACATTATAAATATATATCTCTCTCTCAGTCTCTCTCTGTCTGTCTGTCCGGCTGTCTGTGTTTTTCCCCCCCTCTGTCTGTCTGTCTGTCTGTCCTACTCTTCTCTCCTCTCTCTCACCTTCTCTCTCCTCTCTCTATCCTCTCTCACCTCTCTCTCTCCTCTCTTCCTTCAGAGGCAAAGCTTGTTCATACGTATCCCAACAAAAACAACAATGATTTCAGTGATGTTCCATGGATTTGCAATGCAGCACACATGGGATTATTTCCGACAATGTGAATGAGGGATGAGACAGCATTAAATACTTCATGGAAAAAAATATCAAGATTGAGTATAAAAAAACCCGCTCACTATCACCACATATTGACCAACACAAACCATTCCTCGTCTGTTCTTACTCATGGTCACCATGGAAAAGAAGGGAAAAACTGACCGCCGGCGAGTCCTGCATAGCCGGTCAACACCGCTGGCCGCTACGGCGGGTTCAGTAAATCACTGGTAGTAAGTCCAGGACCAGGAGTGACAGGGCAGTGAAGACGGCAAATGGCCCCATGACATGGCTAACCGTATGGCTGCTTACAAGGAACAGACATGATTTGTATGGGGCTTTCTTTCTTTCTTTTTTCTTTTTTTTTTTCTTTCTTCGTCTTCATTGTTCTTCACAACTCCACACTTTCTTTATGGTCACTATCATTTCCCCCACACAGTGTTCTTGTTCTGTGTCATCACGCATTACAAACTAAAAGTGCTCATTTACTCTCAGAGAGAGAGAAGAGAGAGAGAGAGAGAGAGAGAGAGAGAGAGAGAGAGAGAGACCAGACAAAGACAGACAGACAGAACAGACAGAGAGAGAGAGAGAGAGAAGAGGAGAGAAGGAGAGAGAGAGAGAGAAGAGAGAGAGAGAGAGAGAGAGAGAGAAGACTCAAAGACACAAATGTTTTATTCATAAAGGCCATAGCCCCACAGAAAGGGATAATACATTTAAGGTCGCCACATGAGTAATGGTCTTTTTTCATGTATAAACACTTCTCCTTTTAAATGCTTATATAAATAAATAGCTAACTTTTTTAAACGGTACTTTCATTTGGTGATTGCCATTAAACAACGTTAACTTGAACAGACAAGGATAGTTAAAATACTTTTGCAGAAAAGGAATTGTTCCAAAGAACACTTAACATTGGGCAAACCAGCCACAAAATGAACTTCGTCCTCTTTTGCATTTACGACACAATGGACAGATCTAGAGTTTGCTTTCGCATGGCTGTCTATAGCGAAAAGTAATACTAGCAATATCAGAGACAACCGACATCGAAAATCTAGTCAAAATGTGTTTGAAATCTTTGTCTATTTTTATGACTGTAAACTGTAAACAGCGTAAGTGAGCTATACGGTCTGTATAAATTCAAATCACCTCACATTTTGTAGCGCGTGTTCCAGTTTTGCCACTGCAATCAATTACTCTTTCTCGGCAACACCTTCATAAAAGCATTTCCATAACACCAACACCTTGGTAGACCATACAAACCAAATCATATTCACATAGTTTCATTCAACATTTGTTACCCATTTTTTCTTTCTCTAGTGTCCAAATCTAACAGCATTCTATACGCTTTGCGTGGTAACCTGTGATCTTGGCATCTGAATATTTTAACCAATATCGAATAATTTTACTACGGAATTCAAATGAATCGATATCTAGCTGTTTCCCATAAATAACCAGATCAATTGGTGTCTGCAACGACACCCAAGAAAATTCTTTAGAGAGCAAACAAATGATTTTTTCGCATGTACCACAGCAGCATCCCCAGATCCCATATTCAGCTCCAAATTGCAACCATGGCTTGAACATGACAACAAACAGCTTCAAAAACAAGGTCAGATGAATCGTTATGGAGTAATGATAATTTCCTTAGTATGCCCAACAATTGCGATTTTTGCTTTACTGACTAAATCTTGCAGTAATGACGAAAACTCAAGCGTGTTAGAAGTATATACCCAAGTATTTGTACTCATTAACAACAGGCAATATAGATCCATTGTATGTCCATCTTCTCTTGCTGCAAGATACCCGCCCTTTCTAAAATACAATTAAGTTACTTTTTGCTTTATAAACTTTTAGTTGTAATTAGCAGTAAGCCATTGCAAGGTTGTTTATTGCGATTGTAATCCAATTGCTCGTCTCTGAACAAGAACCACGTCATCACTAGAAGCAGAATGAAAATTTCCAAAAAGTTTCATTCATAAAATGTGCACCGTGCCATCCGAAATGATAACTTCCTTGTGTTCAATTGATTTAACAAAACGAAACAAAACTGGGCTACAACCAGTTGCCTGCTGTACACACCAGAAGTACAGTTTATATCATCTGTATATAACAGCACCAGTTCTCACTCGTGCCATTACACACAGTCATGCAAGCATACTAAACATTTATACAGCTTTTCCATAATACCATTTTAAGCAAGATGGCCCACAATAAAGTCAATTAACAGAATCAAACGCCTTCCTCGAAATCAATAAATGCGACATCCAGTTTACGATTATAAACAATAACTGTTTCAGTAACGAATGCCATCACAGAGTAAATATTATCAAGTAGTAGAGTAGTTTTTCTTAAATCCAGCTTGATATTCTCCAGTAAATGTTATTTTCTTCCACACCCACTCTTGCAGTCTCATTTAATACACACTGTATAATTTGCTGGCACATATTACATAACGAGATTCCTCTGTAATTATCCGGATTGTTTTTGCATCGCCCTTTTTACATAATGGAATACACTATAGATTCTGACCAACATTTAGGATATATCCCTTTATCAAATTTAGAGTTGAAAAAATAAACCAAAGAAATCTAAAAACACTTTGACTGGCAACGCAGTTTTTAATCATTTCACCCATAATCCCCACCTGGGCCGGCAGCTTTACGAGGGTTTTACTTTTCGTCAAAGCCATTAAATTTTCTTCCTATCTGGAATGCGGACGATTTTGATTGTCATCATATCGATGTCATTTAGGTAACTGTCCACCGACCCATATCATTTTGGGCATCAAATTTTCCTTCCAGTAGATCTCTGAAATGAATGAACTATATTTCTGAACTAATTATCATTCACAGTTGTTTTCGTTTTCTTGAAATTTTGTGAATACGACCCAAAAAAACGTTTAGGCTATTTAACAGACTGAAGTAATCCCTCCAACAGAGCATCATTGAACTGTTTCTCTTTTCCTCTTTAAGAGATGTTTATATTCCCTCCTGGCCTTCCATAGGCCTTCACGAGAAGGTGTGGTCAAAGAACGCCGGAAATTCGTCAATAAATTCGATCGAGCTTTTTCCTTTGTTAACTCGGCTTCGGTATCATACCAGTCCTCTTCTTCTTCATGTATGCGAGAGTAGACTGCTTTTTCATGCTCGATAGAGAGAGAGAGAGAGAGAGAGAGAGAAGAAGAGAGAGACGAGAGAGAGAGAGAGAGAGAGAGATCAATCTTAAATGTTAACAGATACCATGTATGACAATTACCAAGGGATGGAGAAAGAGCAGAGGGTGCGTATCTTTCGTGTGATAACAGCATAGCAGAAAAAAAAATGGTGGGGAAAAAATTCAGCCAACATGACAGAATCAGCAGCATTTCACATTGCTCTACAGATCGAACACAAGAGCTGCAAAGAGACGAAGAGAGAGAGAGAGAGAGAGAGAGAGCGAGAGAGAGAGAGAGAGGGAGAAGAGCGAGAGAACAAGAGAGAGAGCCAGACAGACAGACAGACAGACTGAGAGACAGACAGACAGAGAGACAGACAGACAGACAGAAGACCGATCATAGGTTACTGAATGACACTGCCCCTCCCCCTCCTCTCGTCTCTCTCCCTCACTCTCTCTCTCACTCTCTCTCTCTCTCTCTCTCTCTCTCTCTCTCTCTCTCTGTGTGTTGTGTGTGTGTGTGGTGTTGGGTGTGTGTGTGTTGTGTGT
>CM031612.1:40075913-40078413 GCA_018398815.1 Conus ventricosus | reverse complement strand
TGCGCGCGCACACACACAGACGCACATGCATATGTGTACGCGTGTCCATTTGTTTGGGGGGGGGGGGTAGGGAGTGGAACAATGAGTGCTAGAAACGTGAAAAGTTGGCAAAAAGAGTTAGGGGACGAGGGAGGGTAGTAGAGGCCGGGCACGTACTTTCACAGCGACTACAGCTATTCAGCAGGGAAGTAGTGGAGGCTGGGGCACGTACTTTCACAGCGACTACAGCTATTCAGCAGGGAAGTAGTGGAGGCTGAGGCACGTACTTTCACAGTCACTTCAGCTATTCAGCAGGGAAGTAGTGGAGGCTGGGGCACATACTTTCACAGTGACTACAGCTATTCAGCAGGGAAGTAGTGGAGGCCG
The DNA here is from genome assembly GCA_018398815.1 of Conus ventricosus. Taxonomy (NCBI): domain Eukaryota; kingdom Metazoa; phylum Mollusca; class Gastropoda; order Neogastropoda; family Conidae; genus Conus; species Conus ventricosus. The sequence goes on along the minus strand of CM031612.1, from coordinate 40,078,047 downwards.
GGGCACGTACTTTCACAGTTACTACAGCTATTCAGCAGGGAAGTAGTGGAAGCTTGGGCACGTACTTTCACAGCTACTGCAGCTATTCAGCAGGGAAGTGAATTAAGCGCTCTCAGATCAAGGAAAAACATGCTGGGCTGGTACACCCATCTTGATCATTAACAGCTTGGACATACTGAAGATGCTAGATCCATTTTGAAGAATCTCGCAGGTAGGTGAGGGAGAGGTCGAGGGAGTGATGGGGAGGGGGAGAGGGGTGGGGTTCGGTTCCGTCATTTCTTCTGTAAACAAATCCACATTCGCTTAAGATCCCTTTCAGTTGGGTTTTTTTTTTTTTTTACATAAAAAGATATAACTTTGTTAACGTAGTGCTCTGCTGTATGATGAAAGTGATAATATCACATCATTTTGCATGTGTACTGTGAATGGTATCACTCGAAACCAATAAAATGAGAGCAGCCACATGGAGTTCAGATTACAGACACCAGCACAGATGTATCTTAACGCAATGTTTTGCTGGCTGATCCTTGCGAATACTGTGAAGTATATCGTCTATAACCTTTCCCAGAGGATAGGGGAGGTGTGGTAGGGTTCTTTAGGACGGGATAGAAGTTGAGGAAAGGGGGTCCTCTGTGGTAATTTTGGAATGAGCTGATTTCCCGAAAAGATAATTTCAATGCAGAGCAAATCTTAACGTGGCCCTCATGGTCGGCTTGGTTTAAAAGCGAACTCGGCTCGATTCATCCGACGACTATGTGCTGAAACTGTAAACGCTGTACAGAGGGAACACAGAGTTCCATTCAGCAGAACCAGCCTGCCTGAATGTGTGTATTATCAGTTATTCGGCATCATTGAGAGTACTTGTATAGCACCTGCCCTAGGAGAGAGAGAGAGAGAGAGAGAGAGAGAGAGAGAGAGAGAGAGAGAGAGAGGAGAGAGAGAGAGAGAGAGAGAGACCAAGCTCGAAGCGCTTAACAATACACACTCTCTTTCACACAGCGGGGGCTGCTTAGCATGATAGAGTCGACTGGAGAACCGCCTGCTGGCGCTGATCATTCATTTCCCGTGTCGTTCAGTTCAATATTAGTGACTCAATTTTTCACTCATCCGACTTTTTGCAGAGGGGTGCATGCTATGTGTGTACGTGTCACTGATACCAACGCCCAACTGACTTCTCTTCCGAAAGTTGGTGGTGGGGTTCTTAAGACTTGTTCAAAATATGCGTGTGTTCGCACACGGAACTTCGTTTTATAGTCTGAATGGAAGGACTTTTCGGAAAATGGAGTCAGAACTAATGTGCATTCTGAGAGGAAAGTCCTGTACAAACACGGCCCGGCAAAGATTCGAACCAGCGAGTCCAGGATCACCCGGATCACGAGTCTTGCGCTCTACCAACTGAGTTATTGTGGCCCTAATATCTGTAAGTTTATTGCCTTTGTTAGTTTGTGTTTGCACCTTATGGTTCTCGTTTTATCTGTCTTAATGTTGTCCGAAGGTCTGATTTTTCCCCTGAATATTTTTTTTAGACAATATGAAGTCATTTGGTTGTTGGTTTGTGTGTTTTCCACGATAAAACGGTTTTTTGTTCTTTTCTGTACGGCCGTTAAAGACCCAGTAAGGTCACTGGCTTCCTTTTTAAGGTCGAGCAAGACTCAGTGACAGGATAAGACCTACAAACACCCATAGGTGTCAGTTGTCACACTAAAGAGTGCAGAAATAAAATGGAAACTAAAACGGGCATCCGCCACTTTTTAAGTGCGCTGTATATACTTCTCAAATGTCACTACTAGGGATACTTCGTCAAGGATAATGTTTTCAGATTCACGAAAAGAAATGTGAAAACATCTGCATGAGAGATCATGCAAAGACTAAGAGAAAGGTCTTAGCTGATATTTCTGTCACAGTAGGATACAGTTTCGAATCAAAACATGTTGTGCGACATGTTTTGCGTGTTCAGACTCTCCTGCATGAGAGTTACTAATATGAACATGATTTTCTATCGTGTCCTTTGCCAGCTGTAAGGGGCGTATGTCGTTCGGGATACTTTGAGAAGTGTGAAGTCAGCGATGTGGAAGAAAGTGAGAGATCGGTCTGGACTTATACCCCAGGTGTGAGTGTGGTTACTTTGCCCTTG
>CM031612.1:40050913-40065913 GCA_018398815.1 Conus ventricosus | reverse complement strand
CTTAGGGCATTCTCGTTTTCCCGAATTCGGCAGAAGTGGAAAAAAAGACAGAGGTGAAAAACGGAAGACGACGATTAAACACTCGAGTATTTAATTCAGCTCTGTTTGAAATATCTGCAATACAACAAAGATAAATGTTGTCCTTCCCTAACCTCCCCTTACCACTTCCACCCCCTCCTCAGCTTGTTATAAAAGGCAACACTCTTAAATTCAAAAGCTGTAAAATTTTTAGGAGTCTATTTAAACCCTAAGTTAAAGTGGCGATATCATATTGAACACATAATAAGTAAAGCTAGACAAAGATTAAATTTTCTCAAAATATACTCAAGGCATAAAAAACGCGAAAACAAACTGTATAGAAATGTTGATGTAATTTGGCTACGGATTTCTTTGAACTGGTAATAGAAAGTGAGAAAAAGCAATCGAACACCGCAAAAGTGTCCTTTCAAAGTTCATTCTGGTAGAAAATAAGGTCACATGAACTTGACCTTGACCCTGTGTTAACAGCAGAATGTCAGTATCTGGTGTGACCACCTCGAGCATTGATCACAGCTGTGCACCTGCGGTACATCGAGCGCACCAGAGTGTTGGTCTGCCTCTGGGGGACTTGCCACCACACTGGCCCACAGCGACAGCAAGCTGAGCTGCTGTCTGGGGTCTGGGGTTGAGCTGGTTCAACTGCCTCTGAAGGGCATCCCAGAAATGCTCTATTGGGTTAAGGTCGGGAGAACGGGATGGGTGAGGCAGCAGATTGATGTTGTTCTGCCTCAGGAAGTTCTGCGTAGCACGGGCAGTGTGCGGCCTTGCGTTGTCCTGCTGAAACAGGTTCTGTGGATGCTGCTGGAAATGCGGCAGGATGTGGGGCCTCAGAACTTGGTCGATGTAATGAACAGCAGTGACCCCGTTACCACGTCCTGGACCCACATTCTGGAAGATGACTGGCCCAATAGGGCGATTTATGCCGATAGCCCCCCAGATCATGATGCTTTCACCACCCCATGGGTCCCTTTCGGTGATGTTGGCATCCGTGAAGCGTTTCCCCCGCTCTTCTCCAGATCCGGATGCGGCCATCGCCTGGGTCGACGCAGAACCGGCTTTCATCACTGAAGAGGACTCGGCCCCAGTCCCGATGGCGCCAATGCACGTGGATCTGTGCCCACTGCAGACGGTTCTGGCGATGCTGGAGTATCAGGATAGGTCGTCGGGCTGGACGCCTGCATTGGAGACCAACTGTGTTCAGTCGGCGACGCACGGTCCTGTTGCTGATTGGCCTGCCATGGTTGCCGACGGTGTTCCTGGCTGTGTTGGCAGCGGTTTGGTAAGGCTCCCGTCGATGCTGACGAAGAAGATGGCGGTCTTGGGCTGCTGTGGTGACCTTCGGTCTGCCGCTCCTCGGTCTGTCATCAGTGGTGTTTCTTGCTTGAAAGCGGTCCAGAAGGCGATAGACGGTGGAAATGTGGACTCCGAATGCGATAGCGACCTGTCTCATTGGAACCCCGGCCTGCAGTTGCCCCATTGCTATGCAACGATCTTGACGAGAAAGTCTCGGCATTTTGTTGGCGCCTCTGGAAGGGATGATTTGAACTTTTTGGGGTTTGGAAATTTATAGCCCCACAATGGGGGCCACATTGAGTTGCAATTCACATTGATGCACGTGGCGTAGGTAGTCCACATGGCAAATGCACTCCTCGTGCCAAAAACGCTGACCCGGCAACATTCACCCACTGATTACAAGGTTACAATCGGCCAAGACACCACGTACTGCTAATGTTGCACGTGCCAACGACATTGCTTACGTCCTGTTCACAATGTGAACAATCGTGCACTGTCTCTATTTTTTCGCGTTTTTTTTGCCTCTGAGTATTAATTAATGCTCAGTCATGGGACAAGATACTCAAACCACTTTTACACCTTGCTACCAGTTTAATTCGATCGAAATTAACTTATGGTCAAGAGGTTTATTTCTCAGCTCCACGGACGCTGCTAAAAAAAATTACAAAGCATAGATAGTAAGGCTGTTAAGTTGTCACTTGGTGTGCCAGTACACACAAATACGCTCAAAACATACAGAGCAGCTAATCTGTTAACTCTTGAGGACCAACGGAAGTTGGCCACCGCAAAGTATGTGACTAGATGTCTTTCAGTTTCTAATTCAGTGACAAATGACATTTTTCTTGACTCAAGACAGGATTTCCCGAAAAGAGCGCAAAACATTTCATATCTTCAACCTATTAGAAACTATACTGATGATCTTTTTAAGAGTTGTGATATTGATATTACATCATTTCAAGTAGTCCCATAATACCCATTATTCCTCAATGGGAGCATATTTCTGCTAGATTCTATACAGATTATACAACTCTAAAAAAGAGAGATAACATCAATCTTATATCCGTTGAAGCAAAGAACATGTAGAAAATAAGTATCCGAATCATTTAAAGATTTTTACAGATGGTTCAGTTTTGGAATCATACACAGGGGCTGGATTTGCTATTCCTGCTTTAAAGATAAGAAAGTCATTTTGTCTAGGAAAAGGTTTTTCTGTATTTACTGCAGAACTATATGCAATTCTTATGCCTTATCCTTCATAGCTGATATTGATACTGCGATTTATAGCATTTTACTTTGTGTTGACTCAAAATCTGTTCTTTACAGTCTGCAAAACTGGAATGCAAAAGTTCGAAAAGATTTGATATTTGACGTAAAATACTTAATACATTCAATTATATGTAAAGGTATTAATGTAGAATTTTGTTGGATTCCATCTCACTGTGGTATTTGGGGGAATGAAATGGCTGATAGATCAGCGAAAGAAGGAGCTATTAGAAAATATCCTGATAGTCCACTAAAATTAGAAAACATGAAATAAATTCGATGTTAGAAAGTCGTATAATGACAGAAAAGCTTCCTTCAAAGTCAAAAATATTACCGTGTTCGAGATCCTTGTCTAGTCTCATTTATAAAATTCGATTAAATTCATGGAAGACTAAATTTTCAAAAAAATGTAGAATGTGCTTGTGGTCATCCAATATCAATTGAGCATATTCTTTTGATTGCCCATTGCTATCCCTGTTATACAACATATCTGGGATAGATGTAGCAAAATGGGATCTTTAAATGATATAATCTACAGCGAAGAAATGATACAAATTGCATCAGTTTTATCCAGCACTATACTTGCAAATTTATTGTAAACATTAAATCATTTATAGTTATTGTATTAATGTTTATATGTAGCCTTTCACACATAAGTGCATATTCACACTAACACACACACGCACACACTCGCACGCACACGAACACACACACACACACACACACACACCACACACACACACACACACACACACACACAACACACACACACACACACCACACACACACACCCACTCTACACACACATGCATACGCACAGACACAAACACACGCACACACACACATACACACGCACCACACACACTCTCACACACCACACACACACACACACACACACCCCACACACCACACACACACACAACAACACACACACACACACACACACACAAACACACACACGCACGCACGCACGCACGCGCGCGCGCGCGCAAACACAGGCACAAACTTGCAGCCCGTTTTAATTTGTTGTTGTTGTTGTTGCTGTTGTTGTTGTTTGTTTGTTTGTTTTTTTTTTGATTGGTTTATTTTTTGTCTAATATCACCATTGTTGTGAACAGACGTTAAATTAATCAATCAATCAAAAAAAAAAACCCTCCTCAGGCGGCCAGCGCCAGAAATAGTAACATCTTCTGATGGGCAGAAGAAAACCTCGATTTTGTTGTTGTTATTGTTGTTGTTGTCGTTGTTGTTGTTGTTTCACTCTGCAAAACGTGTACCATGCACGAGCTGACGGAATCATCTTATAAAGCACTGTACTGGAGAAACAGAGACGCCTTTCATTGAAGCGAGGTGGCGAGAATTCGCGCTGGCTTGGCAAGTGTCAACGTTTCCCAGGACACCATAGCGGGCGAGCGAGGCTGGACATAGGCGAGGCTTCCTGAACTCTCTTGGGGCTAACTCGCAATCGAGCCGCCCCCCCCCCCCCCCCCCCCCCCAAAAAAAAAAAAAAAAAGAAAAGAAAAAAAGACAAGAAATGGTGGACAGTTGTAACGTGCTGTGTCTGGTGCATGGAAAGTTGTAACGCTTTCCAGCTGGTTTGGTGCATACAGCGATCAGAACACTCATCCTGCAAAAAGAAGAGTGTGAAGAAGTAGTCACGTGGTTGATTTGAATTTGTCTTGTGTCCGTTCTTTTTGTATTCTCCTAGCCTCTTACGTCCCTCGCAGCTAGCATAAACTATCCGCTTGCGGGTTCTCTCGTCTGTGATTTGTTTTTGTTTTTCTGTCCCAACTTCTGTGCCACCTCAGTGGCATTGCACCAACGCTGCTCATTCCGACTCTTAAAGTCCACAGCCACAGCCCCGGCACCGGCAATCCACGGGGAGTAGTCAGGGAGGCAACCCACCAAAGGAGACACTGCACTGCTGCCGAGTCACTTCGGTGGTGTTCAGTGGTGCCTGTTCTGATCCGGCATACGCAGGACACTACGTACTAAGCCCCCACCCTGCTGATGACAATAACTGCTCAGCCGCGGAGCCAGTGCGAGTGAGCTCTCACTCTGGAGGGCGCCACCACCTCCGTCCATCGACAGTCCCCATGAATTTACTAATACCGGCGAACCCTACAGAATCAAACTAAGGTCACAGACGTGGACAGGCAATCGAAACTGAGGCCATCGTGAGAGAAGGGCATGAAAGACACAGAATTTGAGAAATTTTTAATGCTGATCGATGTGGATGAGGATGATGAAGATGATGCTACGGATTTCTGTTCTGGTCTGAGCTGCATGACAGGGCTGCACTCTACGCTTACAACGTCAACCAGGCCCGAGAGATACAGACACCTGCAGAGTTGGTCAGGAACGCTCTCAGAGGCCATCATCCATTAAATGTATGAAACTCGACTCTGTGGTCCCAGTCTTCCCAATGGAGCTCATAGCAAACTCAACTTTGGGAAGGAGGCGGTCGGGGCAGAAAAATCCCCAAAATGAACGGCTCTGATGGGAATCGAACCCACGACCTCCCAGCCGGGAGTCGGCGACGCTAACCACTCCGCCACGGAGGCCGGTGGGTTTGTGAAATTTGTGTCAGGACTCTAATCTATGTGTCACAAAGCAGATTACAATGCTGACCTCATTGTCAAGGACTGGTTCAAGTGTGATCCAGCTGTCGCCACTTGGCGTAGGCGGCTGTGAATAGTTTCGCTTGCTTTTGAATTAGATTAACCTATATTGTGACCCGTGCACCTGATGCAAGTGAACTGAAGACCACAGTTCACCAAGTGACCAAGGATGTTGACCAAACAGCACGATGCATTCTTTGGTGTAGACAGTTCATAGTTATACAGGGATACCGTCCCACTCCTCCCTCCGCCTTCTCTCCACCAAGCAACACACTTGTGTCATACATGACTAACGCATGTGTAATCAATAATGCAGGCAGTCACTCAGCCACAACTGCCGCCCTGTCTGAAAACTACAATACACTGTGTTTTAAGGTATGACTGCACGCCATATTATCCCCAGCGAAAATGCACGCGCACGCGCGCACGTTTGCACGCATGCATGCATGCACGCATGCACGCACGCACGCACGCAAGCAAGCACACACACACACACACACACACACACACACACACACACACACACACGACCACCACGCACACACATACACACACACACACACACACACACACACACACACACACACACACACACACACACACACACACACACACACAATCCTGTGGAAAGAAAGAAAGAAAGAAACACACACACACACACACACACACACACACGCGCGCACACACACACACACACACACACACACACACACACACACACACACACACACACACACACACACACACACACACACACACGTGCGCACGCGCACGCACGAACGCACGCACGCTCGCACGCACGCACACACACACTCCAGAAATTATAACAAAGATCTATTCAAATTCGATTTAGTTCAGTAGCACTGGAGATTGTACTCTTAGGTTTGACTGTGTCCTTTTATAAAAAGTAGTCAGTATAACAGAATAAGAGTGTCAGCTTACACTGAACAATTACACAAAAGTGAACTTAGACGCTCAGTATCAAAATCAGCATGTAAATCTTCATCGGCAAGGCAATTTACAGTTTTTGGTGATTATAATGAGAGAAGGTCGATTGGAGAGGAAAAGAGTGGGAAAACATCAGGGTGTCGGGGAGGGGGGGGGGGGGGAGGATAAGAGGAATTGATGATTGAAAGACAAAAAAGACAAGTTTATCCCAAAAGTGTTCTTCTCCAGCTTAGGGTTAGAGAGAACCATAGCAGATGTAAAAAGACGTCCAGAAGTATCCAGCGGTGGTGCCTCAATATAATTTGAAAGGGGAAATCAGTCAGCGGGATGGAAATGTGTCTTTTCCGCTATAGAAACACTCGAGGTAAATGGTTGCGCTTATTAAAAGCTATGCAGGATTGTATGGAATTCTCAGAGTATGAAAAAGGGGGCAATTATATGGAATCAATCAATAAACATTGTATGACATTCTCAGAGTATGAAAAAGGGGGCAGTTTTGTGGAATCATGCAAGTATGAAATTCAGTCTCCTGTGTATCAGCCGGAAACTGACTGGACACCTGACCCTAACTCTAACCCTACCCTGACCCTAGTCCTAATCTAATCTAGCCCAAACCCGTTTGTGATACTTGTGAGAGTGATCCCATCTGATCATGATAATTGCGTTTTCCCTTAAATGGTGCCACTTGTCCTGCTAACAATCCCTTATCGGGGTTATGAAGTTAAAACGAGATGAAAGGAGATACGTGCTCTCATAATAAGATTGGGACCTGACGACAGCTAGACTATAACTGGAATGTTCCGCCTGTCTCCAATGTCGAGACAGATAGATATTTCATCAGTGAACAGGATGATTATTGCATTCTGTTTCCGTCGAAGTGATATTGGGCGTGCTACTGCCAGTCAGTACTATGGAATCGTCCTGATTAAAGAGTATTGAACGCAATCTCTGTTTCGCTGTCATGTTCATTCGGGCTGCGATTAACCCACTACTCTCCAGTAGCAAACCTTCGGAGAGAACGAGGTTCCGTATGGATTTCTTACCTGCAACAGGTTCGAGCACACAGTAATGCCCTGGTGTAGATCCTGCTTAGATTTTGATAAGCGCAACCATTTACCTCGAGTGGGTCTACAGCGGAAAAGACACATCTCGATCAAATTTGCACAAATCCGCTCTCACAGTTTGTTATTGCTAAGAGGCCGGTTTCTGCCAACGATGACAGTAGAGCTGACGATCTTTCCTGTCTGTCATGAAAGAGGATCTTCAACTGTCTGTCATGAAAGGGGATCTTCAACTGCCTGTCATGAAAGGGGATCTTCAACTGTCTGTCATGAAAGGGGATCTTCAACTGTCAGTCATGAAAGGGGATCTTCAACTGTCATGAAAGAGGATCTTCAGCTGTCTGTCATGAAAGGGGATCTTTAGCTGTCTGTCATTAAAGGGGATCTTCAGCTGTCTGTCATGAAAGGGGATCTTCAGCTGTCAGTCATAAAAGGGGGATCTTCAACTGTCATGAAAGGGGATCTTCAACTGTCAGTCATGAAAGGGGATCTTCAACTGTCTGTCATGTAAAGGGGATCATCAGCTGTCTGTCATGAAAGGGGATCTTCAACTGTCTGTCATGAAAGGGGATCTTCAACTGTCTGTCATGAAAGGGAATCTTCAACTGTCTGTCATGAAAGAGGATCTTCAACTGTCATGAAAGAGGATCTTCAACTGTCTGTCATGAAAGAGGATCTTCAACTGTCAGTCATGAAAGGGGATCATTCATAACTGTCATGAAAGAGGATCTTCAACTATCTGTCATGAAAGAGGTCTTCAACTGTCTGTCATGAAAGGGATCTTCAACTGTCTGTCATGAAAGAGGATCTTCAACTGTCATGAAAGAGGATCTTCAACTGTCTGTCATGAAAGAGGATCTTCAACTGTCAGTCATGAAAGGGGATCTTCAACTGTCATGAAAGAGGATCTTCAACTGTCTGTCATGAATGAGGATCTTAAAACTGTCTGTCATGAAAGGGGATCTTCAACTGTCTGTCATGAAAGGGGATCTTCAACTGTCAGTCATGAAAGGGGATCTTCAACTGTCTGTCATGAAAGGGGATCTTCAACTGTCAGTCATGAAAGGGGATCTTCAACTGTCATGAAAGAGGATCTTCAACTGGCTGTCATTAAAGGGGATCTTCAGCTGTCTGTCATTAAAGGGGATCTTCAGCTGTCTGTCATGAAAGGGGATCTTCAACTGTCTGTCATGAAAGGGGACCTTCAGCTGTCATGAAAGGGGATCATCAGCTGTCTGTCATGAAAGGGATCTTCAACTGTCTGTCATGAAAGAGGATCTTCAGCTGTCTGTCATGAAAGGGGATCTTCAGCTGTCAGTCATGAAAGGGGATCTTCAACTGTCTGTCATGAAAGGGGATCTTCAGCTGTCTGTCATGAAAGAGGATCTTCAGCTGTCTGTCATTAAAGGGGATCTTCAACTGTCATGAAAGAGGATCTTCAGCTGTCTGTCATGAAAGGGGATCTTCAGCTGTCTGTCATGAAAGGGGATCTTCAGCTGTCTGTCATGAAAGGGGATCTTTAGCTGTCTGTCATTAAAGGGGATCTTCAACTGTCATGAAAGAGGATCTTCAGCTGTCTGTCATGAAAGGGGATCTTCAGCTGTCTGTCATTAAAGGGGATCTTCAACTGTCTGTCATGAAAGGGGATCTTCAACTGTCTGTCATGAAAGGGGATCTTCAGCTGTCTGTCATGAAAGGGGATCTTCAGCTGTCTGTCATGAAAGGGGATCTTCAGCTGTCTGTCATTAAAGGGGATCTTCAACTGTCATGAAAGAGGATCTTCAGCTGTCTGTCATGAAAGGGGATCTTCAGCTGTCTGTCATGAAAGGGATCTTCAACTGTCTGTCATGAAAGGGGATCTTCAACTGTTTGTCATTAAAGGGATCTTCAACTGTCTGTCATGAAAGAGGATCTTCAGCTGTCTGTCATGAAAGAGTATCTTCAGCTGTCTGTCATTAAAGGGGATCTTCAACTGTCATGAAAGAGGATCTTCAGCTGTCTCTCATGAAAGTGGGTCTTCAGCTGTCTGTCATGAAAGGGGATCTTCAGCTGTCTGTCATGAAAGGGGATCTTCAGCTGTCTGTCATTAAAGGGATCTTCAGCTGTCTGTCATTAAAGGGGATCTTCAACTGTCATGAAAGAGGATCTTCAGCTTTCTGTCATGAAAGGGGATCTTCAGCTGTCTGTCATGAAAGGGGATCTTCAACTGTCTGTCATGAAAGGGGATCTTCAGCTGTCTGTCATGAAAGGGGATCTTCAGCTGTCTGTCATTAAAGGGGATCTTCAGCTGTCTGTCATTAAAGGGGATCTTCAGCTGTCTGTCATGAAAGAGGATCTTCAGCTGTCTGTCATGAAAGGGGATCTTCAGCTGTCTGTCATGAAAGGGGATCATCAGCTGTCTGTCATGAAAGGGGATCTTCAGCTGTCTGTCATGAAAGGGATCTTCAACTGTCATGAAAGAGGATCTTCAACTGTCTGTCATGAAAGGGGATCATCAGCTGTCTGTCATGAATGGGGATCTTCAGCTGTCTGTCATGGAAGGGATCTTCAGCTGTCTGTCATGAAAGGGGATCTTCAGCTGTCTGTCATGAAAGGGGATCTTCAGCTTCACTGGTGTTTGACCATTGGTCCCAAAGAGCAGTTTCAGTTTCATCTAAGGAGTGTCACTGCGTACGAACTAGTCCATATACGCTACACAGCATCTGCTAAGTCTGGAGACTACATTACGCAGGATTGACAGCTGATCGATAATGATTTGATAACTAATGCAAAGTCGATCGATGAATGATTTGCTAGCTAATGCTAAGTCGATCGATAAATGATTTGATAACTAATGCTAAGTCAATCGATGAATGATTTAATTACTAGTGCTAAGTCGTGCCCAAAGAACAGGAAATTAAAACACGTGTTGGAGGTGCAGATAGTAGGGACATGATGGAGATCAAAGGCATGGACTCCAAAAGCACTAGCAGCATTTTGCGGATTTCTAGTTATCAGTTTTTCAACGATCGTTTTCGCTTTTTCGCGCTGTTTTGATATATCATGATCGTGGAATGTGATGGTAATGAAATGCTGACGAGAACAGTTCCTGTTTGTGCACCCTGTACACTGGTCAGCATTGTTCATTTGTGACATGTATGCCACAGTGCTTGCAACTGAAGTGCCCCAAGCTGGGATTATACCAATCAGCTTAGAGTCTCAAGCCAAGAGACAGAGACAGACAGAAGATTTTTTTAAGAAAAGAAAAAAGAAAAAAAAAAGGGGGGGGGGGGGGCTAAATTAGATTAAAACAAATTAGCTCTGTTCCACTTTTTTGGGGAGTGTTTCTGGTACTTTAAAGTCACGTCATGAACTACTCTCTTAACCTGAGAGAGAAAGAGAGAGAGAGAGAGAGGGAGGGAGGGAGGGGAGGGAGGGAGAGAGAGAGAGAGAGAGAGAGAGAGAGAGAGAGAGAGAGAGAGAGAGAAAAGAGAGAGAGAGACAGACAGACAGACAGACAGACAGACAGACAGACAGACAGACAGACAGACAGACAGACAGACAGAGAGAAGTAAGTCGCAAACAGTTACAGTCACACTGAAATCATTGAAGTTGAAATATATAAACCAAAATCCGCTCTGTGTAATTCATCAGTACGTCGGGTAAATATAATGGACAACATATTTGTCTGTTTCTGAAATCACAAGGGAAGTGTAATGAACAACGCATTTGTCTGTCTACTGGGACCACAGGATAAATATAATGTACATATTTGTCTGTTCAGTGAAATCATAGGGTACGTATAACGAACAAGATATTAGTCTGTCTACTGAGACCACAGATAATGTACATATTTGTCTGTTTAGTAAAATTACAGGGTGCATATAATGAACAACATATTCATCTGTTTACTGAAATCACAGGGTAAGCATAATTAACAGCAAATTCGTCTGTTCAGGTTAAATATAATGAACAGATATATGTGTGTTTAGTTAAATCACAGGGTACATATACTAAACAACATATTCATCTGTTTACTGAAACCACAGACTAAGCATAGTGAAAACATATTCGTCTGTTTACTGTAATCACATGATAAAAGTTATTTTTTAAAAACCCAGCGTGTTCATCTGTATTTGGATCAAAGAGTAATGTAATGGACAATATATTCGCCTGTCCACAGAATCACAGGATAAACGTATCGAATATTGAGGAAAATTATTATTTGTCTTTGCATCGATTGCAGGTTAAACGTTAGAAACAACATAACCGTTCATCTGTTCACCAAATCATTTGATAATTGTACTGAACAGCACAATATTTGATCCATTCACTGAATCACAGGGTAAAGGTATTGAACAACTTTCTCATTTGTATGTTCTCAGACCTATAATGAAAATGCATGGAGCAACCTTTTTTAATCTATCTCTTTGCAATTGTAGAATTGAGATTATTCAGCGCACATGTCGACAAATGCGTATGATTTGATGTGACGCTTATCGAGTTGCTGCCAACACTATGATGATTTTGTTGCTGTTGTTGGCGTTGCTGTTGTTGTTGTTGTTGTTGTTGTTAATGTTGTTGTTTTGTTTTGATTTTGTTGACTATTATCGAGTTGCCGCCAACGCTATGATGATTTTGTTGTTGTCGTTTTGGTTGTGGTTGTTGTTGTTGATGGTGTTAAAGTTGTTGTTGTTGCTGTTGTTTGTTTGTTTTGTTTGTTGTTTTGTTTTGTTTTAAACCATTTTACTTGGTTCACAGGGTGTCTGGACCTGGATTCACCCCGCCCCCACCCCCTCCCGAATCACACACTAAATCTAATGAACAATACAACTTTTCATGTTTAAGCAAAAATGTAGAATCCTCTTTTTTTTCCCAGTGTACGTGTCGACACACGATTTCAACCCATCGAAGTCTTGATGGCGACATTTACTGATTGCCTGACAACGCTACAAAGGACTTTTTTTTAAATTTCCGCTTGACTGACTCACTCCCCCCCTCCTCCACCCTAACCTCCCTCATCCTCACCCCCAACCCACCCACCCACTTCTCCACGAATGCATTTTCAAGACGTTTCGGGATTTTTTTCCCCGCCTGGACAAAGAGAAGACCGTATGGAGAAGAGAGAAGAAAGAGAGAGAGAGAGAGAGAGAGAGACGAGGAGAGACAGAGAGACAGACAGACAGACAGACAGAGCGGGGGGGGGGGGGGGAGGAGGGGATCGAAGCGGGAGGATTGAAAGTGTTCCAGAACTCCTGTCAATCCCCCCCCCCCTTCCCTGAATCCGCCCCTGCGGTGAGTGCAGGGGGTGCATGCACCGACTTGGCAGGAGGTTTTAAAGTTCACTGCAGTGGTTGCAGCGGCAGATCTCCCCACAGAAAGAAGTCATGCGGATACTGTGGCGTGTCGGGCTGGCAGCCGTTAGGCCGTTCCAACAGCCATCTCCGTGCAGCGGCCTGGAAGCGATCAGAGCTGTAAACAGAAACGGGTGGAGGCTTGGTTAGCCCTGTGGTTATAGTAGTAAGGTCGCTGGTAACTGTTGCGGGTTCGAATCCCCACAAACACCGCAGATAGATATTGTCATTTTTTTTTTCACTGCTGCATGTCTTCATATGCAGTTGTTGTTCTGGTGGCTTGAGTGTAGTTTTAGATACCGCCCCTCCCCTCCCCTGCCTCCTCCTCCCTCATGATCTGGGATGGTTATCCTTGACTGCTCACCTGCCTCCTCCTCCCTCATGACCTGGGATGGTTATCCTTGACTGCTCACCTGCCTCCTCCTCCCCCATGATCTGGGATGGTTATCCTTGACTGCTCACCTGTCTCCTCCTCCCTCATGATCTGGGATGGTTATCCTTGACTGCTCACCTGTCTCCTCCTCCCTCATGATCTGGGATGGTTATCCTTGACTGCTCACCTGCTCCTCCTCCCTCATGATCTGGGATGGTTATCCTTGACTGCTCACCTGCCTCCTCCTCCCTCATGATCTGGGATGGTTATCCTTGACTGCTCACCTGCCTCCTCCTCCCTCATGATCTGGGATGGTTATCCTTGACTGCCTTTTTACACTGGTGGTACACTGGCGTTAAACCTGACTATGTAACCAACGGGACGATGGACGGAACAGATGTCGCCAGTGACCGTAACGGTGTGCGCGACAGTTTCACAGTGTCATAATGACTTTCTCAACTCTGCCGTTGGAGAGAGAGAGAGAGAGAGAGAGAGAGAGAGAGAGAGAGAAGAGAGAGAGAGAGGAGAGAGAGAGAGAGCGAGAGAGAGAGAGAGAGGTGCAAAACAGCCTCTTGTTCATGCTTGCAATAAGGAACTTCAGAATGGCACTCTTGGCATGACACAACAATCTGTGGCTGAAAACACCATGAATATGTAACATGGATCGTAAAATCAGTTTGATGCACTCCGAATTGCCAGGATACGTATGATGATTTACCTGTTCGTCAGTTCAGGATGTGTATTGCATCCCTACGTTCTGGATTTCTGTTTGGTGCCGGCGATTTCTCTCTTTTCTTCCAGTCTCTTTGCCTTTCATTCTCTTTCTTTCCTACTCTCCGCTGTTGATTCTCTTTTTCTTTCCTCAGGGGCTCACTCACTGTCTTAACCAGAAAATCTCTACACTTTTTTTTTTCTGGTGTTAAGCTGTAAGGAAGTCCTTTGACCTTTTCCTTGTGTTAACATGTATAACATACTAGTCTCGCTGAGATGTGGTCTGGCATCCAGGTTGTCAGAACGTGCTACAGGGATGAGCACCAGCTGTCTTTTCTGCTGTGCTGTATACTGGCTGGGCCTTTTTGGTTAGGGAGAAGAGATATGGGTTGAAAGGAACGGGGAAGAGAGGGGGGGGGGGGAGTTACACTGAAATGTTTTTGAGGGATTTTGAAGGATTTTTTGTTTTAGCCAAACGCGCGAAAAAAATTAATCAGAATGATTGAGATACTCAGCATGGCTTAGTTTCATCTGCCTTTTCAACATCAATGTTGAGATCAATGAATTGATATATAGTAAAATGTTTTCAAAATTTTGGAATTTCCCTTTTTTTTGACAGTCTATTTCACAATAATAGATAAGCAACAAAATCTAAAGACACCTACTGCATAGAAGTAAATAATAAAAAAAAATAGCATTAACTTTTACATGCTTCGAACGTAGTATGTGATGAATATCATCATAAAAGAATAGCAGCCTATATTATAACAGAGAAATACAGGCCATTTTGTAAACATCTCTACAAACAGAATTTACGAATTTGCAAATGAACTTCAAAATATTGTCATATTTGACAGAACAAGACTTTTCCATGGGAAAATAGTTTATATATATATATATATATATATATAGAGAGAGAGAGAGAGAGAGAGAGAGAGAGAGAGAGAGAGAGAGAGAGAGAGAGAGAGAGAGAGAGAGAGAGAGAAAGAAGAAGAAGAAGAAGAAGAAGAAGAAGAAGAAGAAGAAAAATATGAAAAGAGAAAAAGTGAAGAGTGCCCCAATCCGGTAATTTTTTTTAATGGCATCGGCTATTCACCCCTTTTCTTTTCTTTTTTTAAAATCCGTGACAGGATTCATCTATTTTCTTTGTAAGAGCTGACAGCCGTTAAAAGCCCCTTTTCGGTCCACTGGGCCATAATCACCCCGTGACTGGAACGACAGCAGCCATTGTGTGAGGCATGTCTGCTGGCCGCTGCACAGCTCCATCAGTCATCTCCCTTTGTCCTACAGTCAGCACGAGGAGCGACCAGGGGCAGTGAGCTCAGGGGAGGAAGGCTGGATGCAGGCGCTGGATGTCA
>CM031612.1:40035913-40040913 GCA_018398815.1 Conus ventricosus | reverse complement strand
TTTCCTGGAAAAAATTTCAAACTTTTAATTATTTCTGGAAAGAATAAAACTGTTGCTCCGGGAAAAAATTCAAACTGTTGCCCCTAAAAAAAATAAAAACTGTTGCTCCTAGAAAGAATCAAACTGTTGCTCGGGGAAAATCAAACTGTTTTTCCTGGAAAGAATCAAACGGTTATTCCTAGAAAGAATCAAACTGTTTTTCCCTAGAAAGAATCAAACGTTTTTCCGGGGAAAGAATAAAACTGTAATTATTTCTGGAAAGAATCAAACTGTAATTATTTTGGAAAGAATCAAACTGAAATTTATTTCTGGAAAGAATCAAACTGTTGCTCCTGGAAAGAATCAAACTGTAATTATTTCTGGAAAGAATCAAACTGTTGCTCCTGGAAAAGAATCAAACTGAAATTATTTCTGGAAAGAATCAAACTGTAATTATTTCTGGAAAGAATCAAACTGTAATTATTTCTGGAAAGAATCAAACTGTAATTATTTCTGGAAAGAATCAAACTGTTGCCCCTGGAAAAATCAACTGTAATTATTTTGGAAAGAATCAAACTGTTGCTCCTGGAAAGAATCAAACTGTAATTATTTCTGGAAAGATCAAACTGTAATTATTTTTGGAAAGAATCAAACTGTAATTATTTCTGGAAAGAATCAAACTGTAATTATTTTGGAAAGAATCAAACTGTTCTCCTGGAAAGAATCAAACTGTAATTATTCTGGAAAGAATCAAACTGTAATTATTTCTGGAAAGAATCAAACTGTAATTATTTCTGGAAAGAATCAAACTGTAATTATTTCTGGAAAAATCAAACTGTGATTATTTCTGGAAAGAATCAAACGGGTAATTATTTCTGGAAAGAATCAAACTGTATTATTTCTGGAAAAAATCAAATGTTGTTTCTGGAAACAATAAAAACGTTGCTCCTGGAAAAAATTGAACTGTTGTTATGATATGATATATATGAACTTTATTATCTCAAAGGAGGAGAAATTAAGATAGGTGCATAATAAACAGTATAAAAAGACAACATGCATAAAACAAGAATCTCACAATCAAGGGGGCCACTTATAAAATTTACATACACAGTCACACACCACACACACACCCCACACACACACACACACCCCACAACACACCACACACCACACACACACACACACACACACACACACACACTCGCACACACACACACTATAATCATTTGAAAAACCTCATGCACTGCACTTACACAAGCACACTCATAGGCTTGCACTCACAAGCAGATATTTTATATAAAATACACACACACACACAGCACTATTATATGCAAATAAAACATATCTTCACACAAGCACACCCCATCTTCAACACCCCACAAGCTCTCACTCTCTCGCACCTCCCCCGGTCCCCTCTCTCTCTCCCTCTCTCTCTCTCTCCTCCTCTCTCTCTCCCCTCTCTCTACTCTCTCTCTCTCTCTCCCTCTCTCTCGCATTTCCTTCACATCACTAAGCATAAAAAAGGGTTTACAAAAGCCCATCATGAATTTAGAAGATGGATCGACCGGGGTATAAAAGTTTTTTGCGCCCTAGATTTGACTCAAAGGGTCCTAAAACGCGTCCAGATGGTAAGATTTCGTAATTTTTTTGCTAAAACAGGGGCTATCATACGGGCAATCTTTCTTGCTTTTCCTCTCCACTCGTCTGTCATACAATTCTTGCATTCCAACTTGCTTCCTTCCAATCACTTTGCTACACACATTCACCACATCATCAATACTCCCCTTGCTCTTCACACCCAAACTTCCCTACCAGCACATAAAAGAAGCAGTGGGGCAATGACTTTAAAACAAATCTGTAATAATTTGTAAGATTACAGGTTTAACACCAAATTTTGTAGCTTTTGCAAACAGAATATTCTTGACTGGCAATTTTTATGGGGTTGTAGTAACATTTTTATCAAAAACTAATTTATCATCAACAAACATTTCCCCAAAATTTTTTACTCATTCACTCGTTCAACGCTTCACCATTAATTACAAGGTCTGGCACAGGTTCCGGGTTTTTCCGAAAATCGATTAAGATTTCTTTTGTTTTTTGCACATTAAGGTCAAGAAAGTTGTCTTTACACCAGATGCAGAACTTTTTGATTTCCTCAAAAATAAACTGAATCAGAGTTTGACATATCTAGAAAAGCAGAATCATCAGAATATTTAACGAGTGGAGTTTTCTCTGTGCCTCTCAGTCATTAGTATATAAAGTAAACAAAACGGGAGACGAACTGTGCCTTGGGGTGCACCTGTAGAAGTCGGGGCGTTCAAGGATTTGTGCAGACTGAAAACGAACAGACTGAGTTCTATTGCCAGAAAACTGACAAAACCATAAAGTAAGCTTTGGGTCAAACCTAAGTCAAGCCGTTTCATAGCTAACAGATGTGGCTGTTTTAGTATTAAAAGCAGAGGAGAAATCAATAAAAAGAATACGCGCAAAAAACCTGGTTTGTTTAAATGGAAGAAAGCAAATTTTGAAGGGAGTTAGAATAGCATCATCTGTACCCCTATGGGTTTATAAGCAAACTGAAAGGGGGTCAAGGTACTGACCAACAAAAGTTAACAAGTGATGGAGAAAAAGTTTTTCAAAACACTTCATAACTATGGAGGTCAGAGCTACGGGCGATAGTCATTCAATGTTGTGGGTTTCTTTTCTTCGGGACAGGGCAGACAGTGGAATTTTTCCAAAATACTGGGTACAGAGCATGCCTTAAGAGACCAATTGAAAATCTTACAGAAAACATTACAAAGTTCGAAGCACACAATTTCAGCAATTTTTCCACTGATGTTATCTGGACCCATTGATTTCCCGATATTCAGTTTCAAAAACAGTGAATTCACAACATCGCCCTGGATCTCAAAGTCTTGTTCATCTCCCTTGTCTTTGATCCTTTTGTTTAGCTCTTTTACCACATTGTCTACCGTCCCACCCAGATCATTCCTTTCAAAACGACAATTTGAAATCATTGAGTTTGTTCGAAAAATCAGTCTGGTCATTATATTCAAACTGGCTAGATCTTGCTTTCTTTTTGGCTTCACCCGTTAGAATCTTCTAGAATATTTTAAAGAACCAAACTTGTGTTCCTTTAAAGAATCAACTCTCGTTCTTAAAAGAATTAAACAATTTTTCTTGGAAATACCCCTGCTGTTTCTAAAAAGAATTAACTTTGCTCCTGAAAAATATTGAGTTTTTCGTTCTTTGTTCTTTGAAATCATTCAGCTTTTTTTCCTTTAAGGAATCAAACTTTTTTTCTTGAAACAAAGTTTTGTTCCTTGAAGGTATCGATTTTTGCTGCTTGAAGGAAACTAACTTTTGTCCCTTGATGCATCGTGGAAGTATGACGCAGGGCTGAAGTCAAAGGTCACAGAGTTCTCGTCTCTCGTTGAATTGATCAGGGCAGAGGAAAGTCTGTCCATCCACCAGAGGATTCCCAGCCTCAGTCCTCTTACATCAATCTCTCAACTCGTGGTTAGTTTTCATTCATTTTAACCCCCCCAACCCCGAAAGTTTATAGTTAACGGAATGGAAAGTTCAAGAAAGAAGGTGCGGCACAGGCAATCAACAAACATGGAGTATACTAAGAAGTTGGAGAATCATGGCGTAGTATAGCCCATCACAATGCATGGAGCTGTCTCCAAGGATCGGGACCATGACGTATTACAGCCAATCAAAGTTCTCAGAACATTCAAGTAACTATCTCTGGAACCTTTTCACCCTTTCGGCAGTATTCTGGGTTTCTTACACTGGCTGCACACAGAGCCTAACTAAAGTCACGTGAAATGCAACAGATCTAAAGCTAAAGCCAAATCAAACATGTAGGTCTGGATCAACAAATGAGGAGAGACGTAAAGGTGATCAGTTTGTAAAACTGACATTATCACCATGGGAGAGTGTGACTATGAAACCTGAATGTAATTAACTCTGAGGATAATGAGAGTATGAGCATACAGTTGGTTGTTAGATGTGGAGAGTTCAAATCCCCACTAGTGCCCAACATAACAAAAATAAAAACAGGCATGATCGCCGCCCATCTCAAGTGTCATCACTCTGATGGTGTCAGTGAAGTGAAAGAACCCCTCCCACAACTCTCTCCGGATAGCCATATCAGCATGGTGGGTGTGGGCGGTTAAACCTGAATGCAAATAACGTAACACGACCATGGGATGTCCAGACTGAGGGAGTCTTAGGAGACTTCACGCTCCAATGCGGCCCAGACACGATACTGTCCGGTTGGTCGCCCGGCTATGATCAGAACTGAAAGGGATACACCTTGGTTGTGGCTTCGTCAGACCAACTATTCAGCCAGAAGACATTTTCTCAGCTTCCCTACCGACCCCTTCGTGCCCCCCACCCCACCCCACCCCACCCCTCCTGCCCTTCTCCTACTGCCCTCATCTCTCTTCTCTCAAAGTACTGTTCAACAGACAAGAAAGACGTCGGCAGCGGCCAGACAGAGCGGAGAAATAAAATAAAATAAAATCCAAATCATTAGTAGGTCTGAGTCGGCCGGCCTGCGTAGCCGGGGAGGGGGTTCCTTTCGTTTGGACTGGCATGTGTGTGTGTGCTCATTTGAGAGAGAAAATGGGGAGAGAAGGGGAAGGAAGAATCAGAGAGAGAGTGTGAGGGGAAGGGGGCAGGGTGTGGGAAGAGGGAGGTGCGGAGGGAAGAGGGGAGGAGGATGACACAGGCAAACTCTCAGAAAGAAACACTGAGATGGGAGGAGAGATGACACAGGCAAACTCTCAGAAAGAAACACTGAGATGGGAGGAGAGATGACACAGGCAAACTCTCAGAAAGAAACACTGAGATGGGAGGAGAGATGACACAGGCAAACTCTCAGAAAGAAACACTGAGATGGGAGGAGAGATGACACAGGCAAACTCTCAGAAAGAAACACTGAGATGGGAGGAGGGATGACACAGGCAAACTCTCAGAAAGAAACACTGAGATGGGAGGAGGGATGACACAGG
>CM031612.1:40028413-40033413 GCA_018398815.1 Conus ventricosus | reverse complement strand
ATAATGTGTAAAAAGAATTGTGTGTGAAATTCGTTTTCAAATGAGAATTGTTTTCGCTGGTACTGGTACTGCAAAGAAATCAGATAATGAGTGAACGGGTAAATGTTTCATGATTAGTGCTTTGACGATGGAAAATGAAACATACATGAATATTGTATGAACTTTATGATAAAAAGAATTCATGAATTCGTTTTCGAATGAAAATTAATTTCGTGGTATTAGCACTGCCAAGACATCATATGAATGAACGGTAAAATTTTCATGACAAGTGCTTCCGCGATGGAAAGTGGAAACAAAACTGTTATTGTTTGAAAACCGTTTAACGTGGGAAAAAACATCTTGTGAAATTCGTTTTCAAATGAGAATTATTTCGCTGGTATTGGCACTGTCAAGACATCAGATAATGAGTGAAAGGTAGTCAAGAGAAAAAAACAACCTTTTTTTTCTTTTCTTCTTCGTTGCTCGTTAGAGGTTCACCATTGTTGGTATTGACACTGCCAAGACATTAGACAAGGTGTGAATGGCGAGTCAACAAGAAAGAACACCTTTTTTTTCCCATTTCTTTCTTCGTTCCTCGGTTAGAGGTTTATCATTGGTGAGATGTTTGTGTATGCGACTTCATCGTTGATGAGATGTTTGTGTATGCAACCTCATCATTGGTGAGATGTTTTTGTGTGCGACGTCATCATTGGTGAGATGTTTGTGTACGCGACTTCATCGTCGGTGAGATGTTTGTGTGTGCGACTTCATCGTCGGTGAGATGTTTGTGTGTGCGACTTCATCGTCGGTGAGATGTTTGTGTATGCGACTTCATCGTCGGTGAGATGTTTGTGTATGCGACTTCATCGTCGGTGAGATGTTTGTGTGTGCGACTTCATCGTCGGTGAGATGTTTGTGTATGCGACTTCATCATTGGTGAGATGTTTGTGTATGCGACTTCATCGTCGGTGAGATGTTTGTGTATGCGACTTCATCGTCGGTGAGATGTTTGTGTATGCGACTTCATCGTCGGTGAGATGTTTGTGTGTGCGACTTCATCGTCGGTGAGATGTTTGTGTATGCGACTTCATCATTGGTGAGATGTTTGTGTATGCGACTTCATCGTTGATGAGATGTTTGTGTATGCAACCTCATCATTGGTGAGATGTTTGTGTATGCGACTTCATCATTGGTGAGATGTTTGTTTATGCGACTTCATCATTGGTGAGATGTTTGTGTATGCAACCTCATCATTGGTGAGATGTTTTTGTGTGCGACTTCATCATTGGTGAGATGTTTTTGTGTGCGACGTCATCATTGGTGAGATGTTTGTGTATGCAACTATAATACCCTGCATTACAGTAGCCAGCTTCCTCTTCAGGAGTGTTGTCTAAACACGACGCCAGTGTGCAGGTGTTTCCGTTTTGTGCCATCCATCCCAATGGTCACACCATGGCCTGCTTTTCTGCGAAAGGTGGAAGGGGATTTAACGATTTTTTGTGCGTGTGGTTTCGCATGAGACCTCAGTTTCAAGTCTCTCCCGAAGAACTAGGTGTTGACTGTTAACTCCGAAGAGAAAATCTGTTTTTACTGGGCTATCTGGGGTGGGAATGGAACCTGGGACCTTAGAATAAGAGTCCGACATCTTTCATGGCCTACCAGGTCAATTCAGACCAGGTTATTGCCTAACTGGCCACAAGGGACCGTATAAGGGCTGTCACATTATCAAGATCTGTTTCTTACAAAGTTGGTTAAAAAAATCTTCAACCATGCAAAAACTGCGCTAAATCTTTCTTCCATAAAATCTTAGATCAGATGAACAAATGTTTATCCCTTTTAGGAACAAAAAAGTCAGGTCAGGTAGTAAGTAGTTCATACTTGAAAAAGGTTTTTGTGCAGTCTGCTGGGACGTGTTTATGTCTGACATCAACGTAAGTCCCAACAATCTGTAACGACATGTTTTACAGTCCACTAGCTTTACGTCACATAGAATGCATAATTGTACTTCTTCGCCTTTTAGATGAGAGGACAGGCGCCATAAAAGTACTCTCAATGTTAATGATAAGGAAAAGAGTAGTCTGTGCATAACAAGCACAAAACTGTTTCTTTTCTACGGTCGCCAGGAGCGGGTAGTGAAAGCTATCGTAGGGTTTGGACGGCGTCAGAAGTTGCCCCGTTTTCATGTCCAGTTCCTCGTGCTAGAGGTCGTGTTTAAGTCTGGACTTTCCACATCCATTTTGCGCCCAATTGGAGGAGATAAGTGATTGTTCGTCTTTCGTTTTCATTGTCTTGAATGGTGTTTGTCTCGCGTGAAGAAGACTAAAGAGGTCGAAACGCGTCGTGTTTTGTCTTTTAATTTGTGTGTTTCTTTCGTTCGGCAAAATAGTAATTTGTCTTTTAAGTTTGTTTCAATTTCCGCCAGCAATCACGTCACTTTGAAACTTTTTTGTTATAAGTTGAGAAATGGTGATATTGATCTTGGAATTGTTCGTGATCTGTGAAAATGTCCAGCTACTTGACTGTGTCGTCCTAAAAGAAACCCAAGAGAGGGTCTACTGTGCAGCCGAACGAAAGAGACAAACACGTTTCAAGAGAATGTATTTTGTCTTGTAATTTGTGTGTCAGTTTCGTTCGACGAAACAGTGATTTTTCTGTTAAGTTTGACTGTAAGATTGGTGTGAGGAATGGAAGACGCCGCACAGGGCAACCAGACCCAGAAAACGGTCCTTTAAACTGTAAAAGCCTGATCAAGAATCACCATCAAGGATTATACAGTAGCTGTCATTTACCGGCTTCCAATATTTTGCGCCGGTACAAAACAGTCTGTTCGCGGTCTGTGTGTTCGTGTTCGCTATCCACGCAATGATCTCAGTGATACCAGGGGAGTGCCTGCACATGGGTCTTAACTGCATGTTTCTGTGCGTTGTAGTTCTAGTTTTCATGAGTCACAATCATCTGTTTGTCTGAATTGTGATGATCTCTTTTCATGTGTCGGAATTACCTGTTTTCATGAGTCATAATTACCTATTTTCGTAAAGGTTAATTGTTTTCTTCAGGCGAATTTTCTGTGTTGGGTTTTTATGTTTTGGGGGTTACAATTGTATGTTGGCATTAATCATGATTACCTGTTTTCATGTCATAATCACTGTTTTCACGAGTCGATTATCAGGTTTCATGAGTCACAATCACCGTTTTCCGCGGTGGTCACGTTTGACCATCATATAATGATAAATAATATTTACATAGCGCAGTTCCACTTGGAAAATGTGCATTGTGCCTTTGTATTCCGTTCATACTTTCATTCGTTCAAATGTAACAACCAGTTCACTGCAGAACGTATTGTGCACACACACGTGGGAGGAGAGTTGTCTAAAATGCCTGAGTGAAAATAAAGCTTTTCACGTGTTTTTGAAATAAGGAAAGTAGGCAGATGTTGTAGGAGAGGGGATGAGGGGGATGGGGGAGAGAGATGGGAAAGGGGTAGAGTGTGTAGAGGGAAGGGGAAATGCATTCCGAACAGTTGGAGCAAAACTGAAGGACCGTTCGCTCACAGAAGGATTTTAGATTTCGCTTGTGGATCTTCAGAAGGTTCTGATTGGACGAAGGGAGAGTACCTGATCACTGATTGGACGAAGGAGAGTACCTGATCACTGATTGGACGAAGGGAGAGTACCTGATCACTGATTGGACGAAGGGAGAGTACCTGATCACTGATTGGACGAAGGAGAGTACCTGATCACTGATTGGACGAAGGGAGAGTACCTGATCACTGATTGGACGAAGGGAGAGTACCTGATCACAGGTTTGCACATAGCATGGAGGACAGTTATGATGGAAGAGAATCACCAAAGACCTAAGAGCAGGGGAAAAAAAGTCATTTAAAAAGGAAAACTTGAATGAGGCAGGGAACAGTAAACAGTAAACAACGAACAAATATGGCAACTCTTTCTCCAATTATGAAATAGTCACATACCCATAACTGCAAATGAATGCTGCTTTACGACATCAAATCGATTAGCAGAAATGCTAAGACAGAGCACACAGAACAAACAAGGGAGAAAGAGTTTCCACACTGAGTCATTACAAAGCCACAACATCTTCATAATTACTTAGTTCATTGCAAACCGTAAAACACAGTGTTTTCTTGCACGAAATTACCATTTTCATGAAGAAGACGATTTCACGGGCTTTTGATGCCTGTGAGGCACCATACATAGCCTGTGGCATTTCGAGTCGTTGTGCTGTTTCAGAGCGTGTTCGGGAAATGGCTTGGCTTTCTGATTTTCTGTTGCGATTGTTCCGCCGTAGATAATTATGCGATCGTGTTACTCCTGCACATCAGGGTGGTTGGTTATGCATTGTTCTGTGTCCTGCCGTCTTAGCTTAAAAAGAAACGCCCCGGAAGTCTCTCTCTCTCTCTCTCTCTCTCGCTCTCTCTCTCTCTCTCTCTCTCCTCTCTCCAGTATGAATCATATACCGACAACAACAATTAAACACACAAAATCGCCTGTCAGTAAGTAACGATAAAGGTATCATTACGGTGACATCCCATTTGGTCTACTCCCATTTCGTCTACTCCCATTTCGTCTACTACTCCCATTTCGTCTATTTCCATACTGACCATACTGCAAGGCTCCCCCCTGGCGTAACCAGTGTCCCAGTCTACTCCAAAGCAGAATCGATGGTCTTTAGATTAGAGTGGGGCGAAGCCCGAGAGAGGACGAAGGACGAATGAACGAAGGCCGTTAGGCCAAGTCGTGCTCACACATTTCTGAGTAGGCGAAATGGGAGTAGACCAAATGGGAAGTAACCATCATTACATCTTTGCTGTATGGTTGAATGGAGCTATCAGTGCGGGATTAGAAGAAGTATTGGAATTATTGTGATTGGTATTGTTATCTTATCTCCCCCCTTTTATACTATGCCATTTTGTCATTCATAAATGACGAGTTTCTCTCTCTCTCTCTCTCTCTCTCTCTCTCTCTCTCTCTCTCTCTCTGTTGTGTGTGTGTGTGTGTGTG
>CM031612.1:40007062-40022062 GCA_018398815.1 Conus ventricosus | reverse complement strand
AGGACCATGGACACCAGTGCCATAAAATGTCATGGAATACAGTGCTTAGAATCATCACGTAATACATACCTTAAAGTACCACGGAATACAACGTTGTGAATTACCATGGGATGCAGTACAATGAAATACTTTGGAATTCCATGCTGAAAAGTATCATGGCATACAGTGGTATAAAATTCTATGGAATACAGTACTGTACAGAATCCTGGATTAATTAGCATAAAGTCTAATGGGATACAGAACTGTAAAGGGCTATGAAAAAACAATATTGTAAAGTACCATGGAATACTGTACTGTAAAGTACCGACGAATACAGTACTGTAAAGTACCACGGAAAACTGTAAGGTACCATGGAATACGGTGCTGTAAAGAACCCTGGATTAATTAGCATAAAGTCTGATGAGATACAGAATTGTAAAGGGCTATGAAAAACAATGCTGTAAAGTACCATGGAATGCAGTACTGTAAAGTACCGACGAATACAGTACTGTAAAGTACCACGGAAAATCTAAGGTACCATAGAATACGGTGCTGTAAGGTACCATGGAATAGTGTTGTAAAGTACCATGGAATACGGTGCTGTAAGGTACCATGGAATAGTGTGTAAAGTACCATGGAATACAGTGCTGTAAGGTACCATGGAATACAGTGCATGTAAGGTACCATGGAATACGGTGCTGTAAGGTACCATGGAATACGTGCTGTAAGGTACCATGGAATACAGTGCTGTAAGGTACCATGGAATACAGTGCTGTAAGGTACCATGGAATACGGTGCTGTAAGGTACCATGGAATACGTGCTGTAAAGTACCATGGAATACGGTGCTGTAAAGTACCATGGAATACAGTGCTGTAAGGTACCATGGAATACAGTACTGTAAGGTACCATGGAACACGTGCTGTAAGGTACCATGGAACACAGTGCTGTAAGGTACCATGGAATACAGTGCTGTAAAGACTGGAATACGGCTGTAGGTACCATGGAATACAGTGCTGTAAGGTACCATGAACAGTGTGTAAGGTACCATGGAATACAGTGCTATAAGGTACCATGGAATACAGTGCTGTAAGGTACCATGGAATACAGTGCTGTAAGTACCATAAAAAACGTGCTGTAAGGTCCAGGAATACAGTGCTGAAAAGGTACCGAATGGGAATCCCTGGGTGTAATAAACGTGCTGAAAGGGTACCAGGGAAACGGGCTGGGGGTACCGGAATACATTGGTAAGGTCCCAAAATAAGTCTGTAAGGTACCAGGGTACGTCGAAAGGGGTACCAGGGAATACGGTGCGTAAGGTACCAGGAATAATTTGCGAAAGGTACCAAAATACAGTGCTGAAAGACCAGGGAATATTTTGGGTAAGGACCATGGAAACTCTTAAAAACCTGTGGGCTTAAGGTACCAGGAATACAGTGTTTTAAAGGGTCCCCGGAAAGGGGTGTTGAAAAATACCAGGAAAAACAGTGCTGTAAGGTACCATGGAAAACGTGCTGTAAGTACCTTTTAAACGGTGCTGTAAGGCCCAGGGAATACGTCGAAAGGTACCATGGAATAGGTGAAAAGGTACCTGGAATACGTGCGTAAGGTACCAGGAAAAAGTGGAATGTACCATGGAATACAGTGCTGTAAAGTACCAGGAAACGGTGCGTAAGGCCCAAAGGAAACAGTCGTAAGGTACCAGGGAAATTTGTAAAGTACCAGGAATACGGGCGAAGGGTCCCAGGGAAACTTTTGTAAGGACCAGGAAAAAGTTGAAAGTACCATGAATACGTCTGTAAGGTACCATGGAATACGGCTGAAAGGGACCATGAATACGTGCTGTAAAGTCAATGGAATCGTCGAAGGTACCATGAATAATTTTGTAAAAGTACCAGGAAAATTTTTAAGGTACCATGTTTTGGGGGTTTGAAAGTACCAGGGAAAAAGTGTTTAAAGTCCCAAAGGAATACGTCTGAAAAAGTACCAGGAAAACGCTTAAAGGACCGGGAAAATTTTTAAAAAGTACCATGGAAAGGTGAAAAGGAACCGGGAATAGTGTTAAATTACCAGGGAAAAGGGGTGAAAGTACCATGGAAACTGGCGTAAGTACCATGGAATACGGTGCAAAATAATGTACCAAAAAAATGGGAAAATAAGGTTTGTAAAGCCCTCGCCTAGAAAACGGGTAAGGTACCAGGAAATATTTTTTAAAGTACCATGGAATACGGGCGAAAAAGTACCAGGGAATGGGGGCGTAAGGACCGGAAAACGGGGAAAAGTACCTGGAATATTTTGAAACCTGGAAAACCTGTAAGACCAGGAATATTTTTTTTAAAAGTACCAGGAATACGGGGTTAAGTACCATGGAATACGTCTGTAAGGGGTACCATGGAAAGGTTTGTCCCCAAAAAGAAATACCAGAACACATGCGGTAAGTACCATGGAATACAGTCTGAAAAATACCATGAATACGGTTTTGGCTGAAAGGGTTCCAGGAATACCCGTCCCCTAAAAAGGTACCAGGGAAAACATGTGAAAGGTCCCATGGAATACTGCTGTAAGGTACCATGGAATACGTGCGAAGGTACCAGGGAAACGGTGCTGTAAGGTACCAGGAAACAGTGCTTAAGGTACAGGGAAAAACGGTGCTGTAAGTACCGGGGAATACGGTGCGAAGGTCCCTTTTAATACAGTGCGTAAGTACCAGGAAAAAAAACCGGGGGTGCGAAAGGTACCATAATGGGGTCTGTAAGGTACCATGGAAACATGCGAAAGGTACCATGGAATACATGCTGTAAGGCCCAAAGAAAAACGGTGCGAAGGAAACAGGGAAATACGGTGCGTAAGGTACCAGGGAAACGTCGTAAGGGTACCATGGAATACGGTGCTGTAAGGTACCATGGAATAGGGCAAAGGAACCTGGAATACAGGCGTAAAGGGTACCATGGAAAAAAGTGCTGTGGGGTACCATGGAATACGGGCGAAGGGTACCATGGAATAAGGGAAAAGACCAGGAATACGTCTTAAAGGTACCAGGGAAAATACGGTGCGAAAGGTACCATGGAATATTTTGAAGCCAGGAATAAGTGCGAAAAGTACCATGAATTTTTTCTGAAAGGGTACCGGGGAATACGTCGTAAGTACCATGGAAATTGGGTTTAAGACCAGGGAAATAGGTTTGAAAAAGGGGTACCAGGAAACAGGCGAAGGTACCAGGAAAGTTTGTAAAGTACCTGAATACAGTGCGTAAGGTACCAGGAATACGGGGGCTTTAAGGGGAAAAATGGGGAAAATCCCAGTGGGCGTAAGGTACCATGAATAGTGTTTAAAGTACCATGGAATACGGGCTGAAAGGGTACCATGGAAATGTTTAAAGTACCAGGAAACGTGGTAAAGTACCATGAATACGGGCTGTAAGGTCCCAGGAATACGTGCTGAAAAGGTACCAGGAATAAGTTTAAAGTCCAGGGAAATACGGTGCGTAAGGTACCAGGGAAATTGTTTAAATACCGGGAAAAACCGGGGTAAAAAAAATACGTGCGGGGAAGGACCATGGAATAGGTTGAAAAGTACCTGGAATACAGTGCTGAAAAGGGCCATGGAATACATGCTGAAAAGTACCAGGGAAAAATACAAAGCCCACGTAAGGGAAACCATGAAAGGTGGGGAAGCCCAGGGAATGTGTTGAAAAAGTACCAGGGAAACGTGGAAAATTCCAGGGAATACGGGTTGTAAGGTCCCAGGGAAACGTGCTTTAAGGTACCATGGAATAGTTTTAAAGCCCTGAAACCGTAAGGAACCATAAAATGTTGAAATACCGGGAAAACAGGGGTGTAAGTACCAAAGGAATCCCCAGGTACCGGAAAATTTTAAACCCCCTGAAAACTGTAAGGTACCAGGAAACAGTCGTAAAGACCTGGAAAACTGTAAAGTACCAGGGAAATACAGTCGAAAGAAACCTTGGAAAACGTAAAGAAAGGGGAAACAGAAACCCCGGCTGAAAAGTACCAGGGAATACAGTCGTAAGGTACCATGGAAACGGCTGTAAGGTACCATGGAAAACTTGCTAAAAGGAACCTTTAATACATGCTGTAAGGTACCAGGAATACGGGCGTAAGTACCAAGGGAATACAGTGCTGAAAGGGTACCATGAAAAATTTGAAGGGTACCAGGAATAGGGGGTGCGTAAGGACCATGGAATACGTGCTGAAGGTACCAGGATATGTGAAAAGTACCATGAATACGTGCTGTGGTACCAGGAAATACATGCGTAATTACCTTTGGAATACGGTGCTGAAAGGTCCCAAGGAAAAAGGGTTAAGGTACCATGGAAACATGCGAAGGTCCCTTTGAAACGGTGCGTAGGACCATAAATACAGGGGTTAAGTACCATGGAAACAGGCGAAAAGTACCAGGGAATACAGTGTGAAAGGACCAGGAAACAGGCGAAGGTACCAGGAAAAAGGCGAAGGACCATGGAATACGGGCGTAAGGTACCTAAAAATACAGTTGAAAAGGTACCAGGAATAATGTGAACTACCAGGAATACGGTCGGGGAAAGACCAGGAATACAGTGTGTAAAGGTACCGGAAAGTGTTGTAAAGTACCAAAAGGAAAAACGGTCTGTAAGTACCAAAAGGGGGAAACGTGCTGTAAGGACCATGGAATATGTTTAAAGACCATGGAATACAGTCAAAGTAAAGGAAACCATGGAATAGTGTTGTAAAGTACCATGGAAACAGTGCTTAAAGTACCAAATTAATAAGGTTGAAAAGTACCAGGGAAACATGCTGTAAGGTACCATGGAATACCCCCTTAAGGCCCATAAAAATTGTGAAAAGTCCCAAAGGAATACGGGCTGTAAGGTACCTTGAATAGGTTGAAAAGTACCAGGAATACAGGCGTAAAGACCATAATACGTTCTGTAAGTACCTGGAAACGTGCGTAAGGTACAAAGGAATACGTGTTTGAAAAGGACCAGGAATACGTCTGAAGGGAAACCATGGAATACGTGCTGAATACCAGGAATCTGCGAAGTACCATGGAATACGTGCGTAAAGTACCATGGAATACTGCAAAAAGGGTCCCAGGAAACGGTGCGAAAAGACCATGGAATAGGGTTTCGAAAAGGTACCAGGAATACGGTCTTAAAAACCAGGGAAACGGTGCTGAAAGACCATGGAAACATCTGTAAAAGGAAAACGGGTGGGGTGCCAAACAATGAAAAAACCAAAAAATACGGGCGTAGGTACCAGGGAAAATACATACTGTAAGTACCAGGGAATACATGCTGTAGGTCCATGGAATACGTGCTGAAGGCCCATGGAATACGAACTGAAGGTACCATGGAATCGGCTGTAAGGGCCAGGAATACAGTGCGAAAGGTACCAAGGAAACATGCTGTAAGGTACCAGGAATAGGGGTCGTAAGGTACCATGGAAACAGTGCTGAAAGGTACCAGGAATAGGTTGTAAAACCATGGAAACATGCGTAAAGTACCAGGGAATACGATGCTGTAAGGAACCAGGGAATGGTTGTAAATCCCAGGGAATCAGTGCTGAAGTACCAGGAAAAGTGTTTAAATACCATGGAATACATGCTGTAAAGTACCAGGAAAAGGGTGGTGTAAGGTCCCAAGGGTACAGTGCGAAAGGGTACCATGGAATAGTTTTGTAAAGTACCATGAATACAGTGCTGAAAGTACCATGGAATCGTGCTGAAAGGGTACCAGGGAAATCTGCTGAAAAGTACCAGGGAAACAGTGCTGTAAAAGTGCCAGGGAAATACATTTCGTAAAGTACCATAATACGTACTGTAAATACCACGAAAATCTAAGGACCATAGAATAGGGTGCGAAAGGGTACCAGGAAAGTTTTGAAAAGTACCTGGAATACAGTGTGTAAAGTACCATGGAATACGTGCTGAAGGTACCAAAATACGGCGAAAGGTACCAGGAATAGTTTTGAAAAAGCCCAGGGAATAGGGGCGTAAGGAACCATGGAATAGGGGTTGAAAGTACCAGGGAATACAGGGGAAAAAGTCCCATGAATAGGGTGCTGTAAGGTACCAGGGAATATTTTTGTAAAGCCCCCTGAAAACGTAAGGTCCCTGGAACACAGGCGAAAGTACCATGGAAACAGTGCGTAAAGTACCATGGAATACAGTACCGAAAAGTACCTTTGGAAAACTGTAAAGTCCCACGGAATAAGTCCCGTAAAGACCTGGAAAACTGAAAAGTACCATGGAAACAGTCTGTAAAGTCCTTGAAAACTGTAAAGTCCCAAAAAAAAACCAGTGTTGAAAAGACCTTTTAAAAACTGTAAGTCCCATGGAATACAGTGCGAAAGTCCCTTTGGAAAATTTAAAGCCCAAAGGAAACATATCGTAAATTCCCTTGGAAAACTTAAAGTACCATGGAATACAGTGCTGTAAAGTATCGGGAATACAGTACAAAAAGGCCATAGAATACAAAATTTAAAAGTCCCAAGGATACCCCCGTTAAGTATATAAATAAGTAAGGCCATAGAATACAGACTGTAAAATACCAAGGATACCCCCTTAAAGTACCAAAAAAACGGGAAATGTATGAATACATTTTCTGTAAAATCCAAGGGATACCCCCTGTAAAGTCCCCAAAATAAGAAAAGTACCATAAAAAGACGTAAAATCCCAAAGATCCCCCTGTAAAGTACATAGAATACATAAAGAAACCATAGAATACATACTGTAAAATACAAAGGGGATCCCCCCCTGTAAAGTACCATAAAATACAGAAAAGTCCCAATAAATACAAAAGTAAAGTACCAAGGATCCCCCCTGTAAAGAAAACCGTAAAAACAAAAAATCCATAGAAACAGTAAAGTCCCCTGAAACAGTACGTAAAGTGTAAAGGGAATCCAATGTTTTACGACCATTTCTAGATTTAAACGACTAAATACAAACAATCCAACCCCGAATCCACAAAAAACCAAAACCCGTCCAATCCACAAAAAACCATCCCAAAAATCCCCAACCAACCACCAAGTTCATTTAAAAAACAATTTAGCCAAACAACAACGTCCATCCAACAAACCCAGTTGTTTTTTTTTTTCCCCCCCAAAAAATCCAATCCCCCCCGAACACAACCCAAAACCAATTCCCTCCCGAATATCCCGTTCAAACCCTTTCAACCCCCCCAGGAAAAATGTTCCCCCAACCCCCATCCAGCCAAGGGGGGCCATCTGGGGATGACCAAAGAGCGGATTTGGGGAAGGACGGAAATAAATCTGCCCCTGTACCACACGTTTTTCTGATCAAGCCCCTGTGGGACCGCTTTGATACCTACGTTTTTTGGGAAACGTGTTTTGGGGGAAAAGATAACGAGGGTCACACACAGGTGTGAGGGGGATACACCAACACCACGCATGCCCGCCGGGGCGCGCACGCACACACACACACACACACAACACCACACAACACAACACACACACCCCACACACACACACACACACACACACAACTCACACACACCACTCACACACACACACACACACACCCACACACACACACCACACACAACCCAACAGGGAAGAAGGGCAGACAGACAGACAAACAAACAGAGAGAGGACAGAGAAGAGAGAGAGAGAAGAAGAGAGAGAGAGAAGAGAGAAAAGAAGGAAGAGGATAGATCTCCAAGGTTTTTTCCACGGATTTTTGAGAGATTGAGTTTGGGAAAAGGGAGAACGGAGGAAATTGAGATTGAGGGAGGGTAGGTCTAAGAAGCAACAAGAGAAGGAGAGAGAGGGAGGAGGGAGGAGGATGGAGGGGTAGAGGGGAAACCAGCTTTGAATATTTTAAAGGCGCTTCAGTACATCGGGAAAAAACATTGGTTGGCTGCCTCTGGAAATTTGGGTTTGTTTTTGTTGTTTTTTTTTTGGTGTGTTTGTTTGTTTTTCTGTTTTATTTGTTTGTTGTTTGTTCTTTTTTTTGCACTGTGTATTTGTTCGTGTTTTTGGGGTAAACGTTTTTTCATCTTTAAAAATTTTCACATTCGATTTTTGTTTTTTGTCGTTTTGTGAGATTTGGGGCGAATTGTTTTTTTAAAATTTTTGAATCAATTTTGATTAAGGGTTTATTTGGCTTTTTGTAGGGTTGGGGTTCGGTTTTTTTTTTGTTTTATTTTTTTAAAATTCATATTTTTTTTGGGGTTTTGGATTTTTTTTTTATGTAATTTAATTTTAAAATTGGGGGTTTGTTTAGTTATTATTTGGATTTGTTTTGGGTTTTTTTGTGGTTTTTAGAGGAAGATTTTTTTTTGAATTTTGCTGAATTTGATTTGATCATTTTGGGGTTTGGGGGGTGCGCATTTTTTTTCTGATTTTTAAATTGAATTGGGGGGGGATTTTTTACTGATGTTTGTGCTTAATGGACGTAATTTTCAGACTGTTAAAGACTTAGAACAGTAGTTTGCATCGGACCATTTTGTGAGTTAACGTTTTGCGATTTTGTTGGCTTTTTTACGAGTCCTTTTTTTTAATTTGCATTTTATTTTAAATGTTTTTGGGGGTTTAGAGTGATTAGGATTTTTTTGTATTTTGTCCTTTTTCTTGTCATGTTGAAATTTTTAATTTTTTACAGTCACTAGAACTGTCACTGTCCTGTCGATGAGGAATTTACAAGATAGGAACTTTTCTTCTGACCTCTTTAGCAGCTTGAAGGGGCCTATCATTTTTACAAAGACAGTGCTCTGGGCCCTCCCCCCCCCCCCCCTTCCCCACAGCCCCCCAATCCCAACACCTCCCACACCCCAACCTCTATTCCCCCCCCCACCGCCCTGCCCCTCCAAAAACCCCCCCGCGTTGGTGGTTTTTGTCGGGTGGGTCCCAAAAACGAAATCGGCTTTCGGAACTGCAGAACAAGAGAGAAGAAAGAAGAGAGAAGAAAAGAGAGGAGAGAAGGAGAGAGAGAGAGAGAGAGAGAAGAACGACAGACAGACAGACAACAGACAGACTCAGAGACAGGAACCCGGGAGAGGAAGGGGAGGAGGGGGTTGGGGGGATTAAAAAGCAAGAACAAGAGACAGACAAACAGACAACCGATAGTAAAGGGAGAAAGATGGAACGTGATAAAGATGCACTTTTCCCAGTGATGTTTCAACGTCTGTATGTCAATGACTCTTCTCTCTCTCTCTCTCTCTCTCTCTTCTCTCTCTCTCTCTCTCTCTCTCTCCTCTCTCTCTCTCTCCTCTCTCTCTCACCTCTCTCCTCCTCCTCTCTCACCTCACACACCCACACACACACACACACCCACCCCACACACCACACACACACACACCACCACACACCACACACACACACACACACACACTCCCCCGTTTTTCCCCCAAACTCCGCTTGCGCCATCCACCACCCCGTCTTCTTCCCCACTCCACCTCTCCCACCCAGCTGTCCTGGATAAGATGAACTTCACCGAACATCTCACCCCAGGAGGAAGCCATCGTGAAACCACAATGGACCATAAATCCACTTTATGATTCAATGCGGACTTTTTTTTTCCCATTGGGGAGAGGGAGAGGGAAAGGAGATGGAGGGGGATGGAAAGAGGGTGTATGTGTGTGTGTGTGTGTGGGTGGAAGGGCTGGTAATGTACGTCACAGATGTTTCAACGGCGTCGTGGAACGGTCAGGAACATCATTAACCAACCGTCCTAAAACAAACACCCGCTTCTTAAAAAAAAACCCTTTAGGCTTAGCGCAGCGCCATCTGAGGCTGAAGCCTAGCTGTCGTTATCAAAAAGTCGCAGGATGCGGACGTGGAGTGAGAGTGAGGCAATAAATCACCGAGGGGAAATGTGTTGGAAATAGCTATTACCAGGTTTGGGCTTCTTGACGACCGGATGGGCTGCTCGGCCTTCGAGGAGAGAAAAGGAGACGACAGTGAGAGGAGGGGGTGTTAAACAGAGACTAGTCGTTGAAAGGTCGTTGACTAGTCGAGAGGGGCGAGAGAGAGAGAGAGAGAGAGAAGGGGAGAGAGAGAGAGAGAGAGAGAGAGAGAGAGAGGGAGAGAGAGAGAGAGAGGGGTGGAGAGAGAGGGAGGGAAAGACAGACAGACAGACAAACGGACAGTCAGACAGGGAGAAGGAGAGAGAGGAAGAGCAAGATAAAGATAAGAGAAATTAGAAACAGAGCCGAACGAAGGTTAAGAGAGAGAGAGAGAGAGAGAGAGAGAGAGAGAGAGAGAGAGAGAGAGAGAGAGAGAATGGCTGACATAAGTTAAATGGTGAACTTGAGGGGGGGGGGGGGGGAGACAGATAGACATGCAGCCATGCAGCCATTGAGAGACACAGAGAGAGGGGTGATGGTTGGACAAGAGCAGAGACAATGGAGAGAGACAGACGGAAAGACAGAAAATCAGGAATCTAATACTGGAAAGTAATGTTCCAGCCAACAAGGATAAGAAGATGGTAAGGAACGAATAGTACTTTTTTGCCATGCAGAATTGACTAAAAAGTGCCCTGGAAAGGCAAAATGACACACACACACACACACACACACACACACACACACACACACACACACACACACACACACACACACACACACACACACACACACACACACACAGGAAGACAACACAGAGCGAGAAAGACAGTCGCAGAGTGAAACGATAGATAAAAGGATAGATAAATGAAGGAGTGAAAAGGACAATACAAATAATGACCAAGGAAAGGGTGTTTTTTTTTCTTTTTCTGGTTTGACGGTAACAAGATGAAGGCCAAAAAAAAAGTTCCCGAAGAAAATGGCTTTCCTGACTGGAAACGGAGTAAATATTTGTCAGTAGGCTTGGTGTAAAAACCCACCCAACAAGCGAACAAACAATAGCAACAACAGGCTGTTAATGATGTCGATGGAAGCGTTGTGAAAGGAAAAAAAAGAAAAAAAAAAACAACGAAAAAAACCCAACCATCAATAAAAGGAAATCTGAACGAGGCAGGGAACAGTAACAGTAAAAACAACAACAAAAAAACAACAACAAAAAAACAACAAAAAACCCGAACAAATAGGGTATCTCTTGCTTCCTCCTCCTCATAGGAGCAAACGTTGTCATACTTGTTTGTTATTTACTGTTTACTATCCCATACCTCATCTCTTTCAATCAAATCGAGG
Organism: Conus ventricosus; assembly: GCA_018398815.1. NCBI lineage: Eukaryota > Metazoa > Mollusca > Gastropoda > Neogastropoda > Conidae > Conus > Conus ventricosus. The sequence goes on along the minus strand of CM031612.1, from coordinate 40,010,939 downwards.
TTACCTGTATCTATTTTTACTGTTCGTCCGTGTACTTGTCTGACTCTATTCATGATCGATAAAGCTGTGCCAGCCGATGAATGTTAATTTGTATTGGTTCATTTCTCCAGTTGTTGTTGCTGTCTGGATGTGTTCAATACGGGGTATATAGGCAAGCTTGGAACATCCTTTTTGCTTTTTGGGGGGGTGTTGGGTGTTGGGGGGGGGGGGGTTCTTGTTTTTCTCTTTTTCTGTGTGCTCTGTGCTGTCGTATCTGCTAGGCGATCGGTGTGGTAAGTAGCGTTCCTTTGGAGTGATGTATCTTTTTCATCATGGGAGCAAGAGTGACCTTACTTGTCTGTTCTTCACTATCAACCATAAGAAGCAAGTAAAAACAAACAACAAACACTTTTTACAGAAAATTATGCGGAGAAAAGCTGTTGAAAGGCTGTGTGAAACATATTGCCGTTGACCGGGGGAAAATCTTTTTAATGTCAAAAGTGACGGACTGAAACAAAATGCTGTTGATAAGATATATATATAATATATATATATATATATATATATATATCTTATACAACAGCATATATATATATATATATATAATATATATATATATATATATATATATATAAACAAAGCTTGCACTTATGTCTTAGATTGAAGAAATAGGGGGAGATACGCATTCATATCTGCAGTGGTAGATATGAATGCGTATCTCCCCCTATTTCTTCAATCTAAGACATAAGAGCAAGCTTTGTTTATAATTCAATATTTCTTGCAGTCATTGCAACACCAAGCTGCTCTGTAAGTTGCTGGAACGGTGCTCGGTACTTATCCTTGGAATTTATTAGTTTGTTATATATATAATATATATATATATGTCACGAGTTTGTCACGAGGCCTACGACGTTCGACCCACCTAGGGTGGCGGAATTACTTATTTGTTTATTGTCGTTGCTGTTGTCGTGTAGCCGTCCCTTAGGGTGGCTTGTGGTGCAGTTGCACCTTGGTGTGGTTCAGCTCAACTTCGGTTTGCTTTCTCTCTCTCTCTCTCTAATTCCACCGCCCGTGCTATTCATCCTGCAAGTTCACGGGTGGCCGGTACCTTTCTCTCGAACTTTCTGTCTATCGGCCTCTCGCCTGTCTTTTTACCTGTCGCACGTGCTTCGTTCCTTTTAGTTTGAAGTATGCTCACTCTGTGACGCAGCATGGCATGTTGGCCGCCATTGCTGAGGGAGGTTAGCTCTTCACTCGAGCGGAAGATGTCTCTGGGGCGCCTGCTCCAGTCCTGGTTCTTTTACCTTATCGTCGAGAGTACAGTCAGTACTTTCAATTCCTGCAGTCGGCCTGTAGGAGAGGGACATCATTTCTTCTGTTTCCACATCTTCGCCTCTGTCCTCTCGACTGGACAGAGGGTAGAGAGAGTCCTTTGACCGCCTCTTCGGGGTCACCCACGGGTAGCTGGTAAGCATCAGTTTTCGTGGTCTGTTTGTTTTGATTTGTTGTTGTTAGCCGCTTAGTCTTCGCTTTTGCGCAATTTTCTTTTGTTTTCGAAATTGTAAGAGAAATATTGTGTGAGACCTTTTCTCTGGTTAATTCCATCTTTAACCTGGCCATTCTAATTATTTCCAAAATTCTTTCTCCTGTTTATGTATCTGGTGATGCGGTAGTCGGTGGGGAGGGGAGAACCTGGTGATTCAGGGTTGGGAACTTGCTTGGTCTCGCTCGTCCGCCCCTGTCACATTCGCCGGACTTTTATCCTTCGGCCACCGTCTGTTTGGTGTGCAAGGAGAACGAGTTTTATGTTCACGAGCGTGCGTACGCATGATTTTGTCGTTCGGATGCGTGGCTGGAGATTTGTGTTATTTTGAAATGTGTTTATAAAATGTGACAATTATGCCATTGAATTACTATTTGCAAATGTGGTGGCAGTTTATTAACGATGGTCGCTGTGTTGATTTATTTCCTAAGGAAGAAAACGTTATGCGTGAGTGAGAGAAGGTGAAGATAATTCATATTTGTTTTATAACCTGTTGATTTAATGCGGTCTTTTACCTGCATCGTGTGAGAAGACTTGATTCAATGGGTGTACTGTGTGCGTTTAATACACTTCCCCTCGCCCATCATGCGAATGGCTGTTAAGACTTGACAGCAATGGTCAGACGGTACTGACGGCAGGGTTCCAGTACCCTTCTTCCTTCCTCCTTCCTTCTTCTTTTCCTCCTCTCCGACTCTCCTCCCAGCTACGTCCTCCCCCCCTCCCGGGGCTTCACCTGGAGCACGAACTGGATGGTGCCACGTGCTGGTCGAGGCCACGTTCTGGCTGAGACCACGGACGGATGGTGCCACGCGCTGGTCGAGGCCACGCCTTGGTCGGGACCGTGACTGCTAGAAGAGCCCGCCCGTCTTGACTGGCCGGCCTGGACCCCCGTCCAGGACCTCCAGTAACAGCTACGTCCCCCCCCCCCCCCCCCCCCCCCCCCCCCCGGGACACTCTCTTCACTGCCCGCTTGGGAGTCGAGGGTGTCGGCTTTGGGCGACTCCCTGCGAGAACCAGTCCGGCTCGGAGCACCTAGTGCGACAGGGTGCTCCCTGCGGACTTGACAGGGGCAGGGATGTGGACGCGCTCCATGGTGTGAGAAAGGATTGATACTGGGAATATTCCTTTATAATTGTGTATATGTCATATGTGCTGGAGTGCTGTAATTGTGATCGTGTACGTCGTATGGCGAAATATTTATTTATAATCGTGCATGTTGTGGGTGTGGGAGTGCTTGATTGTGATTGTGCATGTTGTGCGCGTTGGAGCGCTTGATCGTGATTGTGCATGTTGTTGTGCGTTGGAGTGCTTGATCGTGATTGTGCATGTTGTGTGCGTTGGAGTGCTTTATTGTGATCGTGCATGGTGCGTGTGTTGGAATATTTATTTTGCTGGTGTGAATAAATGGGGTGTTGTATCGTAATCGTTATTGTGTGGTCTCTTGCGGAGCGTGTGAGGTCAGTCACTCCCTCACTCCCACCTAGACCGATCCTGTCAGGGCAGACCTCCAGGGGTCGGTCGTGACAATATATATATATATATATATATATATATATATATATATATATATATATATAAATATATATAAAGCTGTCAGTGCGGTTGAAACAAAAAGCTTTTAACAAGTCGTGATGTGAAAGAAAAAGCTTTCAACTGGCAATGGTATGATCAACATGCTGTTGATAGGAAATGATGGGCGAAAAATCTTTTCGGCAGGCAATGTTGTGAACCAACAGCGTAGAAGAAAAACAGACAGTTGTAGAAAGGGAATGATGCAACACCGACAACGCGCTGTGAAGATAAATAGAAAACAACAACAGACTATTGACACAAAATGGTGCACAAGAAGACAAGGAAATGATTAAAGATGGAACAGACTATTGACAGAAAAGAGATTATTATAATTAAACATCAACCTGTTGACAGGAAGCAGCGAATAACAGAAGGGTATGAAGAGGAATGGTGTCTAAAAGCACAGGCTGTTGATAGGGAAATGAGGTACACAAAGGACCAGTCTGTTGATAGGGAATTACGAAGCAAAAGATCAGCTTGTCGAGAGAAGATTATGTATGTTAAAAAAAAGAAGAAAAGTTACAAGGTACAGACAGAAAATGATGAAGAAATACAAAAGGTGTTGATGAACGTGATATATCACACCAAACTGCCATTGGACTCGCCAAAAAATTCTGTTTGAGAGAGAGACAGAGACAGAGAGAGAGGGTGTTGTTGTCGACCAGACGTTCGTGTGTAAAGCAGAGCTGTGAATAAAAACTATCTTGACATGGCAGGGGAACAATAAAAACAGTTCCAAGCTACGCGTGGCGGAACTTTTAGCGAATTTCTTCATCTCAGCAT
>CM031612.1:39987062-40004562 GCA_018398815.1 Conus ventricosus | reverse complement strand
CTTGATGGGGGCATATTGTAGCCAGTGCAGTTTCTCCGCAGTGTTAGGAGGAGATGGTTTCACCATGAAAAGTGAGGTAGCTTTGTATGCAATAAAGCACCCATGAACTGGTATCCGGTCGCATCATGATGATCATTCTTTGCGGTGTGATGGTACTATCCATATAGTAAAGTTTACTCCATGCTGTTTCCTCGCCCCCCCCCCCCCCCCACCCCCACCCCCACCCCCCACCCCCCGGACATCCTTTCCATTTGTAAACGGGCAAACAAATCTTGTACCACAATGCACACATATTTGTTGTGTTCGAATCCGAATACTCTCTCTCTCCTCTCTCTCTCTCTCTCTCTCTCTCTCTCTCTCTCTCTCTCTCTCTCTCTCCTCTCTCTCTCTCCTCTCTCTCTCTCTGTGACGGTGTGGAAGGCAAAAGAGATGTCCACAACAAAGGTAGACAGAAAACCTCAGGGAGTCTACTTTTGATATGGCAGAGCACCTTCTGTAGCTCTTTCCTTTGTAGCAGTTTCCTACTGACTTTTCTGGCATTGGCATCACATTGGCAACTCTCCCTTTTTTCGCCAGTCGTTGACATCCATTAGTAAGGTAGACAGGAGACGTCCGCACATGAAACAGCAACCTCTCCTCCACCTGCCACCTCTCCTTTAGCTTCTCCCATCATGATGATGATAATGATGATCATCATCGTCGTCGTCATCATCATCATCATCATCATCATCATCATCATCATCATCATCGTCATCATCATCACCACCATCGGCCTCGCCCAGCACACCGAGGGAGAATGATCAAAGGTGAAGATAATCCCCGTGCTGTCAGCGGTCATGTGATTCCATCATGGTCATCAGATTGATGAGCGGGCAGATGGACTGTGATGGCTGGTGATCTGGGCTTTACAGCAGCCAAGTCAAAAGGTTTGGACAGGTCAGATCTCTTCCTTTGACCAGGGTGGACCTGGTATAGAGTAGTGAACTAATGTACTACGGCCATTTAGAGGATAGGCTTGATGGTCATTATCCCTCTGTGCTTGCTGACCAGCGCTTCGTAGCTTTGTATGTAGTTTTGTATAGTCGTTTTTTTTTATAGTTTCACAGTCTTCCTCTCCTCTTTCTCCTCCTCCTCCTCCTCCTCCTCCTCCTCCTCTTCTTCTTCTCCTTCTCTCGTTTTCTTCTTCTTGTGCTTCATCTTCTTCTCCTTCTCTTCCTCCTTCTCCTCCTCCTTCTCCTCCTCTTCCTTCTCCTCCTCTTCCCCCTCCTCCTCCTCCTCCTTCCAGCTCCTCCTCGTCCCCATCCTCCTCCTTCACCCCCTCCTCCTCCTTTTTTCTTTCTTTCTTCTTTCTTCTTCATCCATTTTCCTTTTCTTCTTCTTCTTCTTCTTCTTCTTCTTCTTCTTCTTCTTCTTCTTCTTCTCCACCTCCTCCTCCTCCTCGTCATCCTCCTCCTCCTGCTCCTCTCCCTTTCTTTCTTTCTTTCTTTGTTCTTTTTTCCTTCTTCTTCTCTTCTTCTTCTTCTTCTTCTTCTTCTTCTTCTTCTTCTACTACTTCTTCTTCTTCTCTCCATTAAAATCAGACAAACGTAATGTTCCTCCCCCCTTTTTTTTTTTTTTACAAGCGTTGATTATTTCTTCTTTCAAACTCCTCCTAGAACGTTGAAGGACTTTTTGATTCCCATTGATGGACAGGGAGTCTGGACACGTTCTACTATTTTCTTTTATTCAGACACAGCTAACTGGAGATTCACATCACGACGGAAAGGGTTATTTACTCGACGAACAGAAGCTCAGACTTGCTGACGTCGTACACCCTGTTCGCTGACGACTGAGCACACAATACGTGCTGACGTAGATCACATCTTGCCCCCATCCCCTGGCTGGCTAAACGGACAGACTAAGGGCAAAGAGGAGAGAGAGAGAGAGAGAGAGAGAGAGAGAGAGAGAGAGAGAGAGAGAGAGGAGAGAGAGAGAGAAGAGAGAGGGAGAGAGAGAGAGAGAGAGAGATAGAGAGAGAGAGAGAGACAGAGACAGAGATAGAGAGGGGGGGGGGGATGGGGCAGGAGAGAAAAAGGGGAGGGGAAACTGGAATGGTGGGAGTTGGAGGGTGGAGGAGGGGGTGGGGTGGGGGCTAACTGTCTGTTCCGTCTGTCTGACTAGGTGTTTCTTAATCCTGTCCCAAGCACCCTTCCATCCTGACTTGCCTACCTCGTTGGCTACTAAGTGTAGGTAAATACGCTGATGAGATTGGAGGAAGGGAAAAGGGTGGATGGGGTGGGTGGTGGGGAGAATAATGAAAGGGGAAGGGATAAACTGATGGGGAAAGAGACGGGGGTGGGGGCAGAGGATGGGTGAAGGGATAGTAATAGATGGGAATTCTCTCTCTCTCTCTCTCCTCTCTCTCTCTCTTCTCTCTCTCTTTTCTCTCTTCTCTCTCTCTGTGTGTGTGTGTGTGTGTGTGTGTGTGTGTGTGTGCGTGCGTGCGTGCGTGCGTGCGTGCGTGCGTGCGTGCGTGCGTGCGTGTGTGCACGCGGGTATGTGTGTGATATAGATTAAGATATCATTCATTTTCACCGTTCATGGTAGGCTTTCTCTTTATTATCTCTTACTGAGATATGTTGTCATTCCGATAAACACCATGCAGTCGCAAATATAAACAGATCTTAAAAGCGCACAATGGAATGATTGTTTGATTATGACGCGAAGGGAACTGGGCCAGTATTTGAATTGTTATTTCTGTGTACGCCTATGAGAGAGAGAGAGAGAGAGAGGAGAGAGAGAGAGAGGAGAGAGAGAGAGAGAGAGAGAGAGAGAGAGAGAGAAATGCTCGCGGCTCAGATTCTTTCTTTACTCCCTTCCCAGTTCCTTGTTCCTCTTCCCCCTCATTCTCCACTTCTCCCCGACTCCCCACTCCACTACCACCCCACCACCACCACCCATTCCTCCGTTCCGACCTACCCATCATCATAACCCATGGTCCACAGACTATAAATTTGAAAGGAATCCAATAACAGGTCAATCTGTCGTTTTCTGCTTGGCTCTCACGTCACAGCGGCTCTCTGCACTCTGCAGTTTAGGAGCCACTTGTCCAGATTGATCGCTTTGGGAAGTCATGCAGATTAAGCCAGGCTGTTTGCAGCGCAGCCGACCGCAAAGGGCTTGCGGCAGGCTTTCTAAGCAAGCTGCTTCAGGCTGCAGTACAATGTGCATGAACACATGGCAACCATCCAACACAGCTCCATCATCCAACTGTTCTGGTTCTGTCTGCATTTCTTTCTCATTTTCTTTCTTTCTTTTTTTTCGTTCGAAGGATGAGGGTAATCAAGCGAAGAGACAATCTCGAGAGAAATGAAAATCAATTAAGGAATGAAATTATTCCAGATGAATGTCACGAAAACGGGTTAAATCAATATTAACAATATGAAGGGGGGTGCCATAAAAGGAATAGAAACAAAAAGAACTGGGATGGTCTGAAGATTATGTGTCTGTGAGCTGGAAGAAAAGAAAATATGTGCAATGTCAAGAGCAATAGTGGGCCACAAAACTGAAGCAACACACAGAAATAAAAACAGTTCGTTGAGGAACATTACGAAATGAGAACAAGAATATTGAACATCTCAATGGGAGCACTACAAAATTGAAAAAAAGGACGAAGAGAATATGGATAGGAATGTCAAAATTAGTGAAAGAAATTATAAAGACAATGTCAATATGAGTATTACAAAGTGGAGAAGAACACGAAAAGACAGACTCAAAAGGAATGTTAAAAGAATGAGAACAAAAACAAACAAAAAACAGTCTTAAGAGAAAAACAAGGCAGGGGCAGTATCAAATGGAATGTTACAAGATCTGAAGAAGGGCAAAGGCTATCTCAAGAAGAAGAATACAAAATGGATGAAAACTGGCAAAGTCTAGGTCTAGTGGAAGCACAAACAATAGGAACACAACAAGAATGTGGGAAAAGGCAGTTTCAAGGGGGAAGGACCAAGAACCTCGAATGGGAGCGGAAAGTCAGTTTCAATAGACATATTACAAATCTGGTGACACAGGCAAGACACTATCAAGAGGAATGATACAAAATAGGAAAAAATGACCCCCCCCCCCCCCCCCCCAAATATCAAGAGGCACAAACAAAACGCGAAAAAAGGACTAACACAATATCACGAGAAGCAACAAAATGGGAAATATGATAAAGACAACATCAAAAAGCTTTACAAAGGTGTGAAAATAACAAAAACAATATCAAGAGGAATATTATGGACTAGGAAAAACAAGAACAAAGACAACATGAAAAGAAACGTTACAAAATGGGAATAAAGGACAAGGACAATATTAGGAAGAGCATTGCGGAATGGGTGAAAATGATATTGAGAAAAATGACAGATGATATCGACAGGGACATCATGGAAAGGGGAAAAAGTACAAGGACAATATCAAGAGGAACATTACGAAATGGAGAAAATGACACAGGCAGTATCAGGAAGGACATTGTGGCATGAGGATAAAGGAAAAAGAGGGTATCAGGAAGAACATCTTAGACTGAAAAATGACAAATACAATATCAAGAGAACCTTGCAGGATGGAAGAAAGACAAAGGCAGTATCGAAAGGAACATGACAAAGAGAAACACTTTCGAAGGGAAAGTAAAGGATAAAGACAACATCGAAGAGGGACATTACGGAATGAACAAAAAGGATATAAAATATTATCGCGAAGAATATTATGGAATGGGAACAGGGGTAAAGACAATAACAAAAGAAACCTTATGAAATGCGAAAAAAGAACAAAAACAATTTCAAGAGCAACTTTACAGAATTGAGAAAAGACAAAAGACAGTATCATTAAAAACGTAATGAAATGGGAACAAAAGTATCAATGAGAATACTACAAAATGGCAAACAGGGAAAGACAATCTCCAGAGCTATATACGAAAACTGGAAAATAAAAGAACAAAGACTATTTCAAGACGTATACCACAAACCGGGATGAGTAACAATGGCAGTCTCAAGGGAAATGTTACAAAATGGCAAAACGTACACAGATGGTCTCAAGGGAAATTTTCGACAATGGCGAAACGGGCACAGACGGTCTCAAGAAAAAAGTTACAAAATGGCAAAACGTACACAGACGGTCTCAAGAGAAAAGTTACAAAATGGCAAAACGTACACAGACAGTCTCAAGGGAAATGTTACAAAATGGCAAAACGCACACAGACAATCCTCAAGAGAAAAGTGAAACAAAATGGCAAAAACAGACACAGACAATCCTCAAGAGAAAAGTGAAACAAAATGGCAAAACGGACACAAGATAGTCTCAAGAGGAGTATGACATCAGCTGCCACAGCGCTGTGATTAGTGTCGCAGATTGCTAGCGGGGAGGTGTCGCTTTCAACTCTCAGCAGAGCCGTTTGTTAGGGTTTTTTGCCCAGACCAGCTTGCTGTGGGCTCAAATGCCAAGACCGGAACCACACTGTCGAGTTTCATCCACATAAAGGATGCGTCTCACAGAGTGTTGCTCAAATTTCCTGACCATCACTGTCTGTATCTCGCGGGCCTGGTTGATGCGAGGGTACATGATGAAAATAAATCGTAGAGCACATCCTGCCATGTGATCTCTGATCAGAACGGAACTCCATAGCTACAAATTCATCCACATTCTCATCTGTCAGCAGGAACAATGTCTCAAATTTCCGAGGCCCTTCCTGTCATGCTCTCGGCGTTCGTGTCCTCTCCTCGTCTGCGCCTCTGGTGACTTCATGCCGAGGTCTTTTTATCGGCGAGTCCATGGGGACTGTCACTGGACGGAGGTGGGATTACATCCTCCAGCGTGCTGGCTCCAAAAATAAACAATCGTAGTTGTCATTTAGGGGTTTAGCAGGTAGCTGCATATGCTGGATTAGAACAGGCACCGCTGAACACCATGGAAGTGACTTGGCAGTTGGCACTCTTCTGCTGGGTTGCTTCCTGGTGGGTTGCAAAGGTCTCACTGTCTCTGAATAACGCAGTGGCTCTCTTTCAGTGGTATGCCAACTTCTTACTGTGAAACTCCTTCGTGGAACCACAGTCATCCGTCGTTTATCATCACTCCTCATCTTGATGGTTTTATTAAAACAAACCTCAAAAAAGGCCTTAAACCGATTTGGTTTTCACAACTTGCTGAACTGTTTTCAGTAAGGAACCGACTTTCACATGCATAGCGGCTCGCACGCTGCATACTTATTTGACGCTAGTTGACTAAAAAGTCGATTCATGTATTAGTGATTTCTGTTTTTCTAACGGCATTGTTTGCTTGATCATCAAGTATCTACGTCAAAGCTTAAATCATTGAGCAAACTGATCTGCCACTTTTTAATCATTTATTGGAGAGGAACAATCATAATTCTGAGACCGTGTGGATTTCTTGAAAAGTCATTCTAAAAGAAAAGAAAAAGACACACCCGAATTCTTCAGTTATTTTGAGGAGTATATTACAAAATAATGACATGGACAAAGACGGTCACCTGGGGAAATTACAAAATGAAAAATGGCTAAGACGATGTCATGAAAAATGTTACAAAACGGAAAAAACGGGAAACGACAGTCAAGAGGGAGATTACAAAATGTGAAATCAGTCAAACAGAATCTGAAGTTGAGAAGAACTCTAAAACACGGGTGCAACACAGACCAAAGCATCCTGAACTAGAAAGCCTGGGATGAGTTTTCACCGACAAAAGCTAATGTGTAAGAAGCATCCTGTCACATGCACATTTCTTTGTTAACGTGTAACTGTTGAAGACATAGCCTTGTTACCTGGCTACGAAAAATATCCCCTCCTCTTCTCTTCATCCTCCTGTCTGTCTCCTATCCAGAGTGCAGCCACGCCCGCCCCCACCACAACCACCTTTCACTCTCAACTGTCTCTCTCAGCCATATCTCTCTCTCTCTCTCTCTCTCTCTCTCTCTCCATTTTAAGTGCAGTACCGGCATTTTTTTAACCCGGCTGTGCCCGGTCCTTAACCCTCCTCATTGCACCCCCGCCACCCCTCCCCGTCCTGCCGCTTTCTGTCTGCCTCTCTCCCGTCCTGCCGCTTTCTGTCTGCCTCTCTCCCGTCCTGCCGCTTTCTGTCTGCCTCTCTCCCGTCCTGCCGCTTTCTGTCTGCCTCTCCCCCGTCCTGCCGCTTTCTGTCTGCCCCTCCCCCGTCCTGCCGCTTTCTGTCTGCCTCTCCCCAGCAGCTGCAGTATGACCGCTTTCCTATAACTCCCCAGCAGCTGCAGTATGACCGCTTTCCTATAACTCCCCAGCAGCTGCAGTATGACCGCTTTCCTATAACTCCCCAGCAGCTGCAGTATGACCGCTTTCCTATAACTCCCCAGCAGCTGCAGTATGACTGCTTTCCTATAACTCCCAGCAGCTGCAGTATGACCGCTTTCCTATAACTCCCAGCAGCTGCAGTATGATCGCTTTCCTATAACTCCCCAGCAGCTGCAGTATGACCGCTTTCCTATAACTCCCCAGCAGCTGCAGTATGACCGCTTTCCTATAACTCCCCAGCAGCTGCAGTATGATCGCTTTCCTATAACTCCCACCAAGACGATGTAGTGACTGTAAGGGAAGGGGGACGATGAGGGAGGGATGTGATGGGCATGATGGCTTCCAGACATTCAGCTGTCGAAAACCCAACCAGAAGAGCGAGGCAGCAGAGGAGACAAAGCCAGGTGGGGAGAATGGTGCGAGGCAGCAGAGGAGACAAAGCCAGGTGGGGAGAATGGTCGATTTGGGTCTGGCTGACAGCATCGTAAAAAAAAAGTTTGAGAATGATTCTTAGTGAGTCCGCCAAAAAACAAGGACAAACAAGTAGCAAGACAAAACACGACGCGTTTCGACCTTTTAGGTTTTCTTCAGGCAAGTTGAACAACGTTCAGTACAATGACAACGAAGAACGAGCCATCACCTGTCTTCTTCATTGTTCTGAACGTTGTTTATCTTACCTGAAGAAGACCTAAGAGGTCGAAACACGTCGTGTTTTGTCTTGTAACTTGTTTGTCCTTGTTTGTCAGTGGATTCAGTGGGAATCGTTCTGAAGATTGGGGTCATTTTCCGCCTGCAGTAGCCTCACTTTGAAACCAGCACGGTAGAAGTGTGTGATTTCACTGCACTGGCCGGTGTCTTGACCAAGTCTCACATTCTCATGCTGACTGCTGTCTGGGGAGTCGAGTAGGTTTGCACATTGTTGATGTCTCTTGTATATTATGTCTGAAGAAATCGTATTTGTCAAACATTCTCTATTCTGTTTTGCATTGTATGTTTTTTTTAAAAAGTGTATTATTGCACCCTGATCCGTGTGTTGGTTGTATTTTTTCCAATTTTACAACCAGTGAGGTCTTTGGTAATTAAGTAGTTCAACTATATGTAGTTTAGGTTAATCGCTCAAAACATTGAGAATATGCACGCATGGAAAGCTTGAGTATGGCCAGTTTTGGATACCGAAGATCACGTGAACTTAATACCAGGCTGATGCACACAGCCGTTTGGACGTCATGTTGTTGCATACAATCTCCATATTCATTACTGAATACGACGGGCATTTGTGTAAAGATAAACAGAGACGGAAATTTTTGCATCCATGATGAGACTATTTTTATGCATATAGCTCCAAACTGATAATGCTTGGGCTACCGCTTCATTTAGCACACATGCAGACAAGAGCAACCAGTTTCCTTGCTTGTTCTGTGTGCCTTTTATCTATGTGTTTACTAGATGAATGGGCACCACGAGCAGCATTATCTTGGAGTTTTATGCATATGAATGGGTCGACATCTTATGCAAACGTTATTGAAAATGAAGATTTGAGCAGCAAAAGCTTAGAATTTAGACCTGGAAAGGACTATTGAGGTCCCACTGTTTAAAATTGATTGTAGAAAAAAGTCTGTGTGCGAGTGTGTGCGTGCGTGTGTGTGTGTGTGTGTGTGTGTGTGTGTGTGTGTGTGTGTGTGTGTGTGTGTGTGTGTGTGTGTGTGTGTGTGTGCGCGCGTGCGCCTGTGTGTGTGTGTGTGTGTGTGTGTGTGTGTGTGTGTGTGTGTGTGTGCGCCTGTGTGTGTGTGTGTGTGTGTGTGTGTGTGTGTGTGTGTGTGTGTGTGTGTGTGTGTGTGTGTGTGAGAAAGAGAGAGAGAGAGGAAATAAAAAAAAAGTATAAAATAAAAGTAGAAAAAAGGAGTTGGAAGATCCACAAAAAAGAAGAAAAGAGGCTTACAGTTGTTATATTTTAATTCCCTTCAGTTCCAAGTATTTTACCATTAGTTGTTTCTCCATTGGCTAACTACTCTGTCAAGGTCACTGAAGCGAAACAGAAAAGGAAAAAGAAGGAAACCGGGCCATGTTGGGACACAACAGGGAATGTACATGTCACATGTCCCGCTGGCTAAATGTTTTCTTGTGTGTTTTCTTCAAATGCTGTCAAAACAAAATGAATGTCAAACCATGTATAACTGGCCCATGTTTTTAACAAGTGCAAAATTACTTAAACGGAGTGCTTGCTCTGTATGTATGTGGGGTGGGTGGGGGGTGGGGGTGGGGGAGGGGAAGGCGACGGGGGGGGGGGGGGGGTGAAGTAGGAGCTTGCTTTTCTGGGGGTTTTAGATCACTTTTTTCTTCTTTTTTTTTTTTTTTTTTTTCACCTTCTATGAAGGTTCTTTTCTTTGAAGAAGAAAGCAGGTTACATCATTATGATTCACATTCACTCAAAAGAACAACTGTCATATTTCTGTACATACAAACACATGCACAAAAAACAAACAATACAACCAAAACTACATCACATGCATGAAACAAAAGTGTTGTTAGGAGAAGTAAGACCAAAAGGTAGAGGAAGAGAAAAGAAGCGGAGAGAGAGGAAAGAGAGGAAAAGTGAACAACAGAGGGGGAAAAAGAAAAGGGATGCTGCCCAAACAGAGTAACCAAACATAACAGTCAAAACAGGAAGTTAAGCAATAAGTCAGCATCCACAGTGAGTGAATAAACAAGTGGATAGCCTTAAGTTCTTTTAGATGGTTATAGTGTTAACTATGTTATTAATCACAGAATATAATAGTATAACCTCATTTAGCCAAGTCCTGATGAAGCCTTATTTAACCAAGTCCTGATAAGGAAGCCAATCCATCATAAAAGTGTCTAGTTTATTAGTCACAACACTCAGATACCTTTCTGTTCTGAATTTATCTTTGAGTATATTAATAAAGATATTGACAATTGGTGCTACTTTCTTCCATTTACATTTGTAGATGTATTGCTTTGCCAAAAGTATTATCAAGTTGAGAACTCTGTCAGTTATAGTGTTTTCCTCAACCCCAAATATTACAAGAATCTCTGTAAATTGAAATTCACACAATGAACGCAGTTTTGAGATTAGCATCTTTGCAAATCTTGCCAAAAAGTGGTGGTCATTGGGCAGTACCATAACAAGTGGCAAATTGTTTCAGTTTCTGTTTCACATAAGGAACAGAGTGGTGAGTTTCTACATTTCTTAGGTGTAGGTATCTGTTAGTTGGTAGAATTCTATGCAAAATACGTAGCTGTAACCATCTCAGTTGAACATCCGGGCTAGTTGAAATAGCAGTACGAAAAATTGTATTCCACTTAGGTTGTCATAATGCATATTCCACTTTCTCACTCCAGCAAACAGTGTTATTATTTACATTAAACCAAGACTGGACATAATGGTTGCCTTTGTGGATAAGTTGCCAGGCTTCATTTTTCTGCAGTTTATAACTTGCAGTAGGTGTTAAATTCATCTTATTTTGAAAACTTTTTATTGCCTGAATAAACCCTCTGAATGTATACAAAGTCTGTTACTATTCCATCATATTTTCTCAAAAATGCCTCATGACTTAAAAAATTGCCCGTATCATCTAGTAATCACTGACCACATGGATACCTCTATTGAACCATGTTTTCAAAAAATGACATGTCTACTTTAAGAATATTCACATTATGAAATATGAATTCTGCATTGAAAGCATCAATGCTATTAGGTAGAAGTTTTACACATAATCGTCTATAATGTTTCAAAACATCTGACCAAAATGGGTTTTTTAGCCACGCAAAAGTACATTCACATATTCGTAGCCCAAATTCTCCAGATTTACAAACTTTGGGTGCAAATCCAGCACAAATTCTTGCATGTAAGAATCGTTATCAAAAACTCTCCTTAACCAACTAATTTTCATGGTACTCAAAAAGGAAAAAACATTCAACATTTTCAAACCACCCTCCTTGTAATTCTTGCAAGCGTTTTTCTTACTGATTTTACTTGGCTTTTCATCCACAAAAAAGCAAAAAAATAATGCGTCAAGTTGGTGTAAAAAATCATCTCCTGGATCAGGTAGGTTGAGGAATAAATACACCAGTTTTGACATTGCTAGAGTTTTTATAACTGTTATTTTCCCAAATGGAGTTAAATGTCTTTTTGACCATTTTTTTAACAAACCTTTTACTTTCTGTATTTTTATTATCATAATTAAGTGCTACAATTTGTTCTACATCAACAGAAAAATAAATTCCTAGAACTTTAAAGATGCCAGGATTCCAGCAAAAATTTTGATCTCTGAGGTATCTTCTTTCTGAATGTTTCTGGCTGCCAATCCAGATTAATTGAGTCTTTTCTTTGTTGATTTTTAGCCAGAGATATTAGCAAATATATCTAGTGTCTTTATGGCTTCTTTTAAAGAGTCTTCACTTCCATCAAGAAATAGGGAAGTATCATCAGCAAACTGTGAGAGAAGTGCGTCTATTTCATTGATTTTAATACCTTTTATTCTGTTATTTTTCCTGATCATTATAGACAAATTTCAGCACAGATTAGGTATAAATATGGTGAAAAGTGGGTCTCCTTGACGAGCACCTCTACAAATTTGAAACCAGTCTGAATAGTGGCCATTTACTGACACGCATGTATTGATATTGTTATAAAAAGTTTCGATCCACCTCTTTTATATCTTGACCAAAATTGAATGCCTCTAATGCTTTGTTCAAGAATTTCCAGGAAACACTGTCAAAGGCCTTCTCAAAGTCAACTAGAAGCAGAAGGCCAGGGATGTTTTCGTTATGTGTATGTAACAATAGTATCATAAACAAGTCTAATATTTTCTCCTATGTAACGCCTTTCATGAAGCCTCTCTGATCAGAGTGAATAATCTTTGGCACACTTCTTTGATTCTGGTGGCAATACAGGCAGATGCTATTTGTATGATGTGTTTAGTAGAGATATAGGTCGCCAATTTTTCAACAATTGTTTTGGTTTATCTTCTTTTGGAATGCAGGTGATTATTCCTTGTCTCTGTGTAATTGACATTGACAATCGAAAATCCATAATTAATAGACCGAACAAAAATGACCAATGTCTTTAAAGAAAACCTTGAAGAATTCTGTTGTATAGCCATCAGAACCAGGACTTCTATTATTTTTCATTTTCTGAGTGCATCATAAACCTCACCATGTGTGACAATTCCTTCCAACATTTCACATTCATCATCATTCAGCACGGGAGCATCATGTATTAGTGTAGACAGATCAACATCAGCAGTTTCCCTCTCACTGTACAGGTTTTCGTAAAAAGTTTGAGCTTCTTTCAAAATTTCCTTTTGCTCAAAAATTATTTCACCATTATCTTTCTCCAAAGAGTGCATAGCTCTTTCGACATTTGACGGTTTTCTAAATTACAGAAGTATTTACTTGGTTTTTCTCCATTTTGAATCCACTGGACTCTAGACCTCACAAGCATACCTTCTAATTTTTTATTTCGTAGCTCTTGTAGTCTGTTTCTTTTCTCCTCAAGCTCACCTAGTCTTGTTTCATCTATTATTTCTTCAAATTTTCTTATTTCTTCCAACAGAGTCTCCTCCAATTTGCTCTCTTCTTTCTTCTTGTATACGAGTAAGAAATTGTCTTTCCACGGATTTCAAGAAGCAGCATTTCAAAAAAATAGTTGGTCATTTATTGTAAGAGCAATGCACTCATTGGGTACCTTGTCTATATTATCAAGGTTGTACACTAGTACAGCATACTGTTTTTTCAATTCTGTGATAGTTTGCTTAACAAGTTCTATGTAATTAGTATCTTTTAATAGAGAGTTGTTAAATTTCCAGTACCTTTTGCCTTGTTTGTTTTCTTTGTTGAAGTGTAGGGAAACCGCCGAGTGATCTGAACGATAACTAGGTAGTACATCAATACCGTTCACATCAATCATCAAATTTCTAGATACAGAAAAAAGTCTAACCGGCTTTGTTTGGAAGAGTTGAACCTTCGCCATGTATAACCAGGCTTTTTGGGATATGAGTCCCGCCAAACATCAACTAGATTCCTATCATTCTGAGCACTAGTCACAGAACGAGAATTCTATCATTCTGAGCACTAGTCACAGAACGAGAATTCCTATCATTCTGAGCACTGGTCACAGAACGAGAATTCTATCATTCTGAGCACTGGTCACAGAACGAGAATTCCTATCATTCTGAGCACTGGTCACAGAACGAGAATTCCTATCATTCTGAGCACTGGTCACAGAACGAGAATTCCTATCATTCTGAGCACTAGTCACAGAACGAGAATTCCTATCATTCTGAGCACTAGTCACAGAACGAGAATTCCTATCATTCTGAGCACTGGTCACAGAACGAGAATTCCTATCATTCTGAGCACTGGTCACAGAACGAGAATTCCTATCATTCTGAGCACTGGTCACAGAACGAGAATTCCTATCATTCTGAGCACTGGTCACAGAACGAGAATTCCTATCATTCTGAGCACTAGTCACAGAACGAGAATTCCTATCATTTGAGCACTGGTCACTGAATGACGAGAATTCCTATCATTCTGAGCACTAGTCACAGACGAGAATTCCTATCATTCTGAGCACTGGTCACAGAACGAGAATTCCTATCATTCTGAGCACTAGTCACAGAACGAGAATTCCTATCATTCTGAGCACTAGTCACAGAACGAGAATTCCTATCATTCTGAGCACTGGTCACAGAACGAGAATTCCTATCATTCTGAGCACTGGTCACAGAACGAGAATTCCTATCATTCTGAGCACTGGTCACAGAACGAGAATTCCTATCATTCTGAGCACTAGTCACAGAACGAGAATTCCTATCATTCTGAGCACTAGTCACAGAACGAGAATTCCTATCATTCTGAGCACTGGTCACTGAATGACGAGAATTCCTATCATTCTGAGCATGGTCACCGAACGAGAATTCCTATCATTCTGAGCACTAGTCACAGAACGAGAATTCCTATCATTCTGAGCACTAGTCACTGAACGAGATTTCCTATCATTCTGAGCACTAGTCACTGAACGAGAATTCCTATCATTCTGAG
Source organism: Conus ventricosus (assembly GCA_018398815.1). Classification (NCBI taxonomy): domain Eukaryota; kingdom Metazoa; phylum Mollusca; class Gastropoda; order Neogastropoda; family Conidae; genus Conus; species Conus ventricosus. The sequence goes on along the minus strand of CM031612.1, from coordinate 39,990,207 downwards.
CACTAGTCACAGAACGAGAATTCCTATCATTCTGAGCACTAGTCGCTGAATGACGAGAATTCCTATCATTCTGAGCACTGGTCACAAAACGAGAATTCCTATCATTCTGAGCACTGGTCACAGAACGAGAATTCCTATCATTCTGAGCACTGGTCACAGAACGAGAATTCCTATCATTCTGAGCACTAGTCACAGAACGAGAATTCTATCATTCTGAGCACTGGTCACAGAACGAGAATTCCTATCATTCTGAGCACTGGTCACAGAACGAGAATTCCTATCATTCTGAGCATGGTCACAGAACGAGAATTCCTATCATTCTGAGCACTGTCACAGAACGAGAATTCTATCATTCTGAGCACTGGTCACAGAACGAGAATTCCTTTCATTCTGAGCACTGGTCACAGAACGAGAATTCCTATCATTCTGAGCACTGGTCACAGAACGAGAATTCCTATCATTCTGAGCACTGGTCACAGAACGAGAATTCCTATCATTTGAGCACTAGTCACAGAACAAGAATTCCTATCATTCTGAGCACTAGTCACAGAACGAGAATTCCTATCATTCTGAGCACTAGTCACTGAATGACGAGAATTCCTATCATTCTGAGCATAGTCACTGAATGACGAGAATTCCTATCATTCTGAGCATAGTCACTGAATGACGAGAATTCTATCATTCTGAGCACTAGTCACTGAATGACGAGAATTCTATCATTCTGGCACTGGTCACTGAATGTTTCTATTTATTCACACAAGGCGAGGCGGGGGGGGGGGGGGGGGGGGAGGAAGAGAGAGATAACGGCAGTATAATTTCAGGGCTTCTTGGCTGACTTCTAAATCCTGCAGGCATTTACCTGATTGTGTTGGCGATAAAGTGGACTTAAACAACATGGCACAGAAGCCAAAGCAGAGGTTATGCTACTTAATTTTTAAACCTGTTGTTAATTGTTTTCCCGTCTTCTGAAAATAGCGTCCAGGCTATTTCAACTTTCCCGTCGCTGTCTGTGACTCGGCCTTTTTATGACTTTCTTTACTGTCGGTCTCTGGTAGTGTTTTTCTATCTTTATCGCCCATTCTTCTGTCTTTGTTCTACAAGGTCCTCATTTCTTTGGCGTAACATTTTATGACATGCCAGCTATATATGATATAAACTGGCGACCGGGTGAAGACTGCACACACTGTCCAGAGTAGATAACTGTCTATTGATCAGCGTCTAGTCGTATGTAATGGTTATTCACATAGTTATTGTAACATTTAAATGACTATGAGTTTTTCCTTTAAACTCTAATCTCAGGCTGAAAATTACTGGGGGTGGGGGAGGGGAGGGGGCGGAGACACTTGGTGCTCCCAGCTCTACCTTCTCTGATCTGCTGGGAGGATGTCAATAGATTTGTTGTCGTGTTGTAAATTTGGTGTACAGTTTGTAGGTATGTGTTATGGATATCTACGTTGGGGAGACTGTGTTTTCAGCAGTCTCTAGTTATAAATTCGACGTATAGTTTGTAGCTGTGTTGACGACTTACGTTAAGGAGGTAGGGTTTTGATCAGTTTCTGTCGGTCGGTTTGATTGTCTGTTTGTCTGTCTGTCTGTCTGTCTGTCTGTCTGTCTGTCTGTCTGTCTGTCTGTCTGTCTGTGCACGATTTCGCAGAGGACGGAATCGCTTTCAACAAAATTTGGTGGAAAGATAGACAATGACTCAAGGAAGAATTAATAAAATTTTGTTGCGGGGTGACATAAAAGAATCGATCCAGAAATGAAATCTGAATTAATATGTCTGATTGAAGTGATCAGAAACGGACGGCTTTGGCTGACATCTACACTGTCCAGAACATTCCCAAAGATTTCTCCCCTTTTCTCCCCTTTTCTCCCTTTATTCCATTCACCACAGGACTCTTTCCTCTGTGCGATGACGGCGCTCTTAGGACCCTCGCGTGACCAGGTAAGCTACAGTAATAGCAGAACTGACCAGGTAAGCTACAGTAATAGCAGAACTGACCAGGTAAGCTACAGTAATAGCAGAACTGACCAGGTAAGCTACAGTAATAGCAGAACTGAAAACGGAACATGGGTCTCAGCATAACATGCTGGACGTCGACAACCTCTTGGCTGCATCAGTCATAAAGCGGGGTTCGTCTTTAAGGGTAGCCAAACTTATGGGAGCCTACGAATGTCAAAAGCTGTAGTTATTGTTGTCACATGATGATAATAATCATCATCATTTAGAAAATGTGATCACTATCATATCAACTTAGAAACGGTAATTATCGCTGAAAGAAAAGTTTAATGTAACTTGAAAATACTTTCACATGAAGGCGTTTATCATGGCTAGTTTGATGCTGATAAGACATCGGAGTCAGAGCAAAGAAAACAAATGTAAAACGCCAATTAGCCCTGAATGAAAACAGTTAATGATGACAGTTACACCCAGTTTCCACCATTCCATACTTTTGTGAAGCAGTCTGCTTTAGGCTTCCGCTCTGTGCACTGATACCAATAGTTTCCACCATTCCATACTTTTTGTGAAGCAGTCTGCTTTAGGCTTCCGCTCTGTGCACTGATACCAATAGTTTCCACCATTCCATACTTTCTGTGAAGCAGTCTGCTTTAGGCTTCCGCTCTGTGCACTGATACCGATCATAACAGAGCGCACGCGCGCGAACCGAAGCTGCTGTTTTCCTGATTCATGTCCATAGATTGCCACATTGGCTACGGATCACTTCTGATCTTACAAGACCATGTTGTTGTCCACAGTGCCCTGTAATTAAAAGAAAGCAACACACACACACACACACACGCACGCACGCACGCACGCACGCACGCACGCACGCACGCACGCACACACACACACACACACACTCACGACCCGTTCACCCTCTCTGCATATACAAAGCCTACTAAATCTTTTTCACGTGTGCCTCTCACCTTTGAGAGTCTTGACCTTACAACCACGGATCATACCGTAAAGTACAATCAGCGTGTGCGCCTACCCCTTCACACACACACACACACACACACACACACACACACACACACCTATTGTGGTATGTATATTTACTTGGGTTTCCTTGATTTTTTTAAACAGATATCTGGTAATTATTCTGTCGTCTTTTTCATATATTTCATGGGTTTTCTCGGAATA
>CM031612.1:39977062-39979562 GCA_018398815.1 Conus ventricosus | reverse complement strand
CACACTAACGGCTAAACGGGTCTTTTCCGAAAGCTGGTGATGAATTTGCGTTATGTGCAAGCTGGTGTCATGTTTTCTCACACGGAAAGTCTCAATCGAAGTCTTTTTAAGAAATTTAATCAGATCCAATGTTAACCCCCGAAGAAAAATTCCCCTGTGCCGAAAAGGGCCCGGCGGAGATTCGAACCCGGGACCTTAGGAACATCAGAATTACGAGTCCGACGCTCTGCCAGCTGAGCTATCCGGTCCGCAAAGATGTACAAATTTTAAGATTCCGTCCACGTGTCTTTCCATTCCTGAAAGATGTAAAGAACTGAAATACTATCCACGTGCATTTCACTGTTCAAACAAAGTGCAAAGCAGCATAAACCCTCCACGTGTTTTGCTGTTCAGTACTTCGTACTGATGGGATCCGAGGGACCTTGACATCACCCACATTCTCTGACATTCCCACTCATCGTCCACACCGACCAGCGTGAATAAAGCAGACGGGATAACATTTCCGGGAACGTGTTAAAGTGGGGGGTAAATCCAGCACTACACTGACACCACCAGAACGAAACCACGCGGCAAAGTGAGTAGTGATAAGGTTAGTCTTTATATGAAGTGACATGGGGTTCGAACCGGGAGCATCTCACTGCAAACACGGGACCTGTCACTGAACTGACCACGCACCCCTCCCCACCTTGCCTACTGCTTGAGATTTAATAGTCCTGGGCTTTCCCCGGTTCTGTGTTATGGCACGACCGACCTGCAGGCTGGTCAAACGGCAGCATATCGGAACCAATATCAAAGCTCCGGCATAATTTCCGACTTTTTTACACTCCACCAAATCATCAAGCAACGTCCTACAGGGCGGCAAGGGCAATAACCCGTTTTACTGTCCGGGCTGATCTCGCGTACCTTTTGCTGGAATTAAATTTCGATTTTCGTTTCTCTCTCATCTCTCTCTCTCCTCTCTCTCTCTCTCTCATCTCTCCTCTCTTCTCTCTCTCTCTCTCTCTCTCCTTGGTTTCTTATCCAAGTATTAACTATCTTTTTTTCTTTCTAAACGGAAAAAAACATCAAAGACTTTCATACATATGTATATGAAAAGAAAAACACTGAAGAACATGAGCGGATTCTCTCAAGGATGTTTCAGTCCGCCATTTTGTCATGTTCCAGTCCGCCATTTTGTAATGTTCCTGTCCACCATCTTGTGGTATTCAAGTTCTCTGTTTTGTAATATTCTTGTCCACCATCTTGTAATATTCGAGTTCGCTATTTTGTAATGTTCCTGGCCGCTATTTGTTGCGTTCCTGGCCGCGATTTTCTTTACATTACAGTCCGCCTTTTTTGCGATATTCCAGTCCGTCATTTTGAGATGGTTCGTTGTCATCAACACTATACACTGATGTGGTTATTTCTCTTGTGTTCCTTGTACAAGATGCGGAAATTCTGTCTGAAGTTTTTGTTTGTTTGTTTGTTTTTTGGTCATCAACATCTGGATTTTTTTAAACTCCAGATTATCTGTCAATGCCCAGCTCATGAAACTACAGAGAAGGAAGGTTGCCATCAGTAACTGGGATCGCTGAATGATGCAAACAGTGCGAGGGTGAGAGATGGGAGCAAACAAGTCACTGCAAAGAGAAGCGGTGCTACAACATTACATTCAGGTGCTACAACATTACATTCAGGTGCTACAACATTACATTCAGGTGCTACAACATTACATTCAGGTGCTACAACATTACATTCAGGTGCTACAACATACATTCAGGTGCTACACATTACATTCGGTGCTACAACATTACATTCAGTGCTACAACATTACATCAGTAACGTAGCATCTGGTATGTAAAAGTAGTGTCACTTTTCAACAAAACAAGCCATGAAAAGCGCATAGTTAACAGGACGGTGCATGCAGTCAAACGTAGCATCTGGTCGTTAAAAGGAGTGTAAACTGAATGAGGGGTATAGTTAAAAAGCAGCGTCTTATAGTAAAAAGTAGTGTTAGTCGTGTTGTAAAAGGTAATGTCTCGTAGACCTTTACAAACTATCTTTGGGATGTTCAGAAGATTTACAATGAAAAAGAAAAAAAAAACAGAACGGAAATCGTCAACGTAAAACTCGTGGTGACTAGACATACATATAGTCAACTGTAGTATCTTGTAGGTAAAGAGTAATGATAACTGAACACTACGTGTGATTTAAAAAATACATATCTTGTAGATAAGAGAAGTATGACATGAACAAGACATACAGTAGAAAGTAGCATCTTATCTATAGGAGTTTTGTTAACTGAAATAGGTAGTAAAAAGTCGCCACTCGTTGTTAAGAGCAGTGTTAACTGAACAGGACAGGTGGTGAAAAGTAGCACCTCGTAGCCAGTTAGAAATCGCGATGGCTGATCAACCAACAATAGAACAGCGGAGACATTTATCAGGGAAATCTCAACTCAAAAAACCAACAACAAAAACTTCTTATGAACCGAAAATACCAAAGACGTAGTCACACAGTA
>CM031612.1:39964562-39972062 GCA_018398815.1 Conus ventricosus | reverse complement strand
TTAATTTTTGAGAGCTAAAATAAACTAAGTGCTTCACTTAGCCTTCATAAAGAGCTAATTAGCGAATGGAACTAATCGGGCTTTGTTGCTGAAAAGGATCTGTTACTTTCCGTCTAAGTCTTCACTCTAGTATACAATGCAACCGCTCTTTAACATTAATATTTCCAACCAGTTCGTTCGAACTTTTCGGTTACTTGACAAACTGTATCATGTATCATGCAGGCAAAACAACAAAATGCCACAAATGTCTATGCATAAAATGATGTCACACACACACACACACACACACACACACAGCACACACACACACACACACACACACACACACACACACACACCACACACCACACACACACACGCACACACGCACACACCACGCACGCACGCACACACACACACACACACACACACACACACACACACACACACACACACCACACACACACACACACACACACACACACACGTACAACACACACACACACACACACACACACACGCACGCACGCACCACCCCCCCCCCCCCCCCACACACACACACACACACACCAAATCGCAATAACAAAGACTTTAGCGCATCTGCAAACAGTAACAGATCCAGCAAATCATTCCACATGTATATGCGCAGTCATGCAACAAACAGGCCTTCTCTGTGTGCGTACTCACTCGGGCGTCCTGGATTGCGGCAGCAGTGTGTGCACTCAACGCAATAGTGAATAAATCGATGCAGCGGCCCACACTACCATCCCGGTGCTCTGGCATGGGTTGTTGTTGTGTTGTTGTTGTTGTTGTGTTGTTGTTGTTTTGTTGTTGTTGTTAGTTAGTTAGTTAGTTAGTTAGTTAGTTAGTTAGTTAGTTAGTTAGTTAGCGTCCAACCAGCTCAACGTTCTCTGTGCCCCTGCTAGATGACACGCCCACTCAAACAAAACACACGGTCGGTCGCTGGGTGTTTTCTATGGGAGAGAGAGAGAGGAGAGAGAGAGAGAGAGAGAGAGAGAGAGAGAGAGAGAGAGAGAGAGAGACAAGCCTTCTGTCTGCTGGTCTTGTCATGACGGCAGTGCGGGTGGATGGGCAGTGCTCCTGACGCTGACAGTGATGACAGAAACACCTTCTGCAGCATACTCGCCTGTCTAAGCTCAAGGTCTCAAAGTAATTTGATTCCTTTTTCCCCTGACACAGATTCCCCTCTCTCTGTCTCGGTCTTTCTGTCTCTCTGTCTCTGTCTCCGTCTCTGTCTCTGTCTCTCTGTCTCTCTCTCTCTCTGTCTCTCTCTCATGTCAGACATAGCGATAAATTCGCCATGTATTGGACATTTTTTACGGTACACGATGTCAAACTTTATGTGGAACTGGATTTAGACTTGAAGCTTCTTATGACAAAATTTAGAGTGGGAATTTCAGACATTGCACAACACCGGTGTTGATACAGTAAACATACTGGGATGGATTTGAGTTGTCGACTATACAATATTTGAAAAGGAGACGAACTGCATTTTGTTTTATGCTGCTGCAAGTTATGTTGTCTAAGAGCGCAATATATACCAGTTAACTTTTCTAGGGATCCCTGTCAATTTCGGTTACGTCTGTTTATGGCATCTCAGAATGAAAGCATAGTCAGAAATTTCTCAATGTATTGTTCAAGGCATTTCAGTTTCGATCAGTTATGACTTCGTGAAAGAAAAGTTCATCCAGTCTCTCTAGTGTTCCGTAAAATTAATATATTGTTATGTTCTCCATACCCCCCTCCCCCCTCATAAGGGCAATGGCCTTTATATGATAAACCATCTGAGTTCTCTCTCTCTCTTCTTTCTGTGTGTGTGTGTGTGTGTGTGTGTGTGTGTGTGTGTGTGTGTGTGTGTGTGTGTGTGTGTGTGTCTCACACACACACACACACACACACACACACACACACACCACACACACACCTCTCTCTCTCTCTCTCTCTCCTCTCTCTCTCTCTCTCTCTCTCTCCCTCTCTTTCTTCTCTCTCTCTCTCTCTCTTCCCCAACCCTTCAACAACAAAAAAGAAGTAAAGAAAGAAAAAAGAAAAGGAACGAAAGGAAGAAAAAAAGAAAGAGGAATGTAGTGTTGAAGGCAGAAATGCGCAGGTGCTTCTTGTCGTTGTCACTCCTGTCTCCCATTCTTTTTCACCGCGCATGAAGAAAAAAACAAACAAACAATTGGAACAGGCGAGGACAGCAGTCACTCTGAGTGAAGACATCTCTCTCCGGCTCCCCCCCCCCCCCCCCCATCCCCTCCGCCATTTCCCTCCTCCTGTCCTCTATGATCTAAACCACTCCAATCTTGCTGGCTTTATTATTCTTTCTTTCTTTCTTTAGTTCCTTTTTTACCCGAAAAAAAAAGAAATAGTTGTCCACAAGGTCGTGTTATTAGGCACACCATACTTTCAAAACAGTTATACTCTGACTGGGTCAGATTTACTTCTTAATTACTTAATTAAACTTATATTCTAACCAATCTGACTCACATGAAGATTCCAAAATTGTGAACAGCTTCTAGCACAACTTTAGTTTCAAAGTAAGGCGATTGCTGGCGGAAATTGAAACAAACATGAAAGAAAAATCAACACAAAGTTACAAGACGAACACGACGCGTTTCGACCTCTTTGGTCATCTTCGGGCAAGACAAACAATATCACGACAATGAAAACGAAGAACGAACAACCACTGATCTTCTCAGATTAGGCGCAAAATGGAAGTGGGTTTTTTTGGTTAAAACACACACACACACACACACACACACACACACAGACACACACCACACACACACACACACACACAGACTCAGTCTTCACGTGGAAGACAGGACTAATGCAGAGCCATCATGTGATATCCTAGAGTGCATGGAGAGTGGACCTCCGTGCCAGTGTCATTTCACAGAGGGGGACATGACCTCGCCCCCCCCCCCCCCCCCCCCCCCCCCCCCCCCCTGTGGGGATGACTGGGCAGCGGGCGAGGATGACCACTGACCAGACCTATACTTGGCTTCAAGGCCACGACGCGGCGCTGACATAGGAAGCCCTGCTGCTTCACGCGTCACTGACGTCAGCGGGGCAAATCGCTGTGGGGGCTGGAAAATGACAGTTTGCCGGGGGGAACTCATTCATGTGTTCAATGCGCGGCTGTCGTCATCATCACAATGGGAAATGAGAACGCGCGTTTCTCCCACATCTTTACGGGGCGGGGGAGGGGGGGGTTATTCTGGAAGGAGGTGTGGTTGGGTGTGTGTGTGTGTGTGTGTGTGTGGAGGGGGGGGGGGGGGCTTTCCCTTTTTCTCCTCCCGTACTTACCGTATGCTTCCCTTTCTCAGTCCGCTCTCTCCCCTCTCCTCATCCCCTTCCAATCATTTTTCATATTGGCTGTGTGGTCGTTGATCTTTCCGTTCCACAAACCACGAATCTACATTTCTTTTTTTTCTTTTTTTGTTCATTGTTTGATGTCGGATTGTGGATAGATTTCCCCCTCCCCGTCGTCTCTCTCGTCACTCATTTTCCAGCTAGTCGCTGGACTGGATGTTCGTGAAGATTTCTAGCATTGTCTTGACTCATGCTCTCATCTATCCATGCCCCCCCCCCCACCCCCATCCCCGACCCCCGACCCTCCCCCCCCCCCCCCCACCCCCACCCCCATCCTCCTGGTTTGAGACCGAAACGTGCGTGTGCCTTTCTATGAAAGATGAAACGATAAAAGGGGCATCTTCCGGGTCTAGAAATAAATAACAACCTTGGAAAAGGAATAGAGGATGAGGTGTGTGCTTCAGTAGGAAGAAGAGAGAGGGGGGAACAGCAATCCTAAGTGAAAAATGGAAGCAGGAAGATGGTATTCTTGTTGTTTGGAAAGAGAGGGATATGTGGAATAGCGGAGTGGTGGGAAAGGTGGATCTGGGAAAAAGTGGAAGGAGGCAGGGGATGTTGTTGGAAATGGAGAGCAAGGAAGAGGGAGGTGTTTGGTCAAGAAGTTGTGTGAAGGCGGGGGAGGGGGGGGGCGAGGCGAGGGGGGCTTAACCACTTGAATCACATTAAACCTGTGATACGTTGATAGCGTTCAATAGTCGCATTAGTGAAAAAAAAAAATATCCCCTAGGTGAACAATTCAGAAAGGCAGACTTTCATAAGAATCCGTTCATTTGCTTTCGCTAGATGATGCAAAAGATTCTATAACATCCACGTAAAAAAAAAAAAAAAAAAAAAAAACACGAAGCATTTTGACATCACTTTGCGAAGGGACATAAACCTGGTTTTTCTCTGCGCTTTGAAAAAAAAAATAGAAAGGTGATCGAACCGAAAACGGATAAGAAGACCAACAAAGGATGTTGGATCATATGAGCTCAAAAAACGCCAGGAGAAGAACCCAGCGTGGCACTGAGGAGTAGGAAAAGATGAAAGATAAGGACAGCACAGTGACCCCACCTCTTTCCAGGAAGGTGCTGACCGTAGCAATGATGGGATTGTGCGTGCTTTCCGCACTGATCAAATGGTTAAAAGTACTGACTGGCCGAGGCACTCGCAGAGCCTTTGACGGTCTGTAGGTGAGTGCTGTGCTGTCCACAACGTTATTTTCAAACTTCAAAAGAAAAAGTCCTATTTTGCTGAATGAAAGCGGCAAACAAAGATGTTTTGTCGAATAATTTGTCTGTTTCTTTCGTTCGGCGGAATAATGTTTCTTCATTTAATTTGTTTCAGTTTCTGCTTGCAGTCACCTCATTTTGAAACCAAAATGTGTTCAGCAGAACTTTTTGACATGGTGTAATAGTAAAAGAAGTATGATAACACTCACCATTTGCTCCACCTGTTTCACAGAGCAACATATGTGTATGGGGTGTATTTGACCAACGTTTCAAGGGCTTTGCGAAGAGCACACAGGCCTGGTTCATCTTATGCAGGTGACTGAACAAGAACAAGAACTGGCAACTGACCAGGGCCGTGATTGGCTTCAGCGCACACAGCAGCACAGATATTGACGTGTGGCATCCTGCTGCTGCTGCTGATGATGATGATGCTGCTGCTGATGATGCCACACGCGTCACTGACGTCAGCAATGTGAACTGATATGACGGATTAAAACTTGAGAATCGCCAGAAGCTGATTAGCGTCTGTCACGTCAGCGTGGCAATTGTCATTAACTGTTGTGAGTGAAAAACTAAAAGGTTCTTCCACATCTTCCACATCTTCCCGAAGAGAGTTAGGATAAGGTGGGGGGGGGGGGGGTGAAAGGATGAGGCAGAGTGGATTTGTAATGGGTTTTTTTTAAAACCACACCCATCTTCTCTGATGTTAAAGGGGTATGTTTGGTTTGTTTTGCCTTTATTCGTTTGTGTGATGGTTTGAGATCTCATCTTTCCTTCCCGTTCCGCCTCACCCCCTCCCTCCTCCTCCTCCACCCCCACCCGCTTCCACCTTCCCCTCCACTTTCCCCGTTCACTTTCGTATCTAATCTTTGCTGTGGACCATGGTTTTGCTTCAGCGCTCTGGTCATTGGGTATCGTTCTGATCAGCTGTGGATAAAGACCACGTGGCCTGATCTGGGGTCTTTCGCAAACCCCCCAAACCCCCCTCTTCTCTCCAGAACAAACTTGGTGATTTCCTTCAATCATTCACAGTAAAAACCCAAATACCTTTCAGCAGTCGTCTAACACAAACTCGCCTCTGAAACTCGAACCAGCTGGATTCCATCTTTTGCCAAGCAGATGGAGATATGATGAATACTCGTGTGGTACTGTAGAAAGACACCCCTTCCCCCCCCCCCCCCCCCCCCCCCCCCCCCCCCCCCCCCCCCCCCCCCCCCCCCCCCCCCCGTTCGTACTTAACCTTTCTTTTTTCTCGTCTTACCCCATTGATCGTACAGCTATTGTTGTTTAAAATGGTTTTGCGCCCTCCACAACTTTTCATTACCTCTCTCTTTCCAGAACATCATTTTCTTTTCGTCACCTCCCTGACTTTGTACTGTGTCCCCCTTCTACTTCCTCCACCACCGTCCTTCAGATATACACAGAAACACCTGCTTTGTTTATACAGAAACACCTGCTTTGTTTATACAGAAACACCTGCTTTGTTTATACAGAAACACCTGCTTTATTTATACAGAAACACCTGCTTTATTTATACAGAAACACCTGCTTTGTTTATACAGAAACACCTGCTTTATTTATACAGAAACACCTGCTTTGTTTATACAGAAACACCTGCTTTGTTTATACAGAAACACCTGCTTTGTTTATACAGAAACACCTGCTTTATTTATACAGAAACACCTGCTTTATTTATACAGAAACACCTGCTTTATTTATACAGAAACACCTGCTTTATTTATACAGAAACACTGCTTTATTTATACAGAAACACCTGCTTTATTATACAGAAACACCTGCTTTATTTATACAGAAACACCTGCTTTGTTTATACAGAAACACCTGCTTTATTTATACAGAAACACATGCTTTATTTATACAGAAACACCTGCTTTATTTATACAGAGAAACACCTGCTTTATTTATATAGAAACACCTGCTTTATTTTACAGAAACACCTGCTTTTTTATACAGAAACACCTGCTTTATTTATACAGAAACACCTGCTGTATTTATACAGAAACATCTGCTTTATTTATACAGAAACACCTGCTTTGTTTATACACAAACACCTGCTTTATTTATACAGAAACACCTGCTTTATTTATACAGAAACACCTGCTTTGTTTATACAGAACCACCTGCTTTATTTATACAGAAACACCTGCTTTATTTATACAGAAACACCTGCTTTATTTATACAGAAACACCTCCTTTATTTCAGCACAAAGACACACAGCACCACAACACAGAGATACACAGAAGCACCTCCTTTATTTCAGCACAAAGACAAACAAGCACCACAACACAGAGATACACAGAAGCACCTCCTATATTTCAGCACAAAGACACACAAGCACCACAACAACAGAGATACACAGAAGCACCTTCTTTATTTCAACACAAAGACACACAAGCACCACAACACAGGCAATCTCAGAAATGCCAGAAACTGGAATCACCCGGATTTCATTTTGTTTACGTAGGCGTATGGAAAATAGGTAGTAAACCAGCATCAATGTAAATCGTATTCTGTCTTTGCCACCTAAACATCTCGGGACAGATTTTAACTAAGAGTCTGGCCAGTGTTTTTTTGTTGTTGTTTTTTTTTTTCATTTAATGACGACACTAATGTGTGTGTGTGTGTGTGTGTGTGTGTGTGTGTGTGTGTGTGTGTGTGTGTGTGTGTGTGTGTGTGTGTGTGTCTGTGTGTCTGTGTCTGTGTGTCTGTGTGTTTTGTGAGATTCAAGGTTCCGTGCAAGGTATAAAAAAGGCCCTGCCAATACCATGCGCGTTTCATCAGCACCTCCTCCTTTCCACTTTCCACGAGTAAAATACATACACACACATCGCGCGCGCCCGCGCGCACTCACGCCCCACACATATACAGAAGCATACACAAAAGTCCACTAAT
>CM031612.1:39957062-39962062 GCA_018398815.1 Conus ventricosus | reverse complement strand
GGGGGGGGGGGGGCTGTTGCGCACATCCCTATTCTTACCGAATCAGCAACAAAATGAAGTCCGTCCATTGCAGATTGGAAGCAGTGAGTTTAGTGCTCTTGTCCCCCATCATAATGACCTCATTAGGGAAGAACGGCCTTGATTTCGTTTTGAAATGTTGTCGTCATCAGAGCGCTTCAAATCCCCATCATCAACCCCCCCCCCCCCCCCCCCCCCCCCCCCCCCCCCACCCACCACCCACCACCCCACCCACCATCAGCTGCTATCAGTTTGGTGTGATTGTGCACTCAGCAACTGCCAAAGAGCGTCTGAGACTCAGGGGTAGTGGAGAAAGCGGGTTGCGAAGTCTTCTGTGGCGCCCAAACGGTGGTCAGGACTCCGGGATAGGTGAGGTGGTGCGATGGAAGGGGCAGACAACTTTCAGGTATAAATTCTGTCCCTGGCATCTGAAAATTCTGATCAGGATATACCTCCGATACAATGGCTGTCTGTGTCTCTCACCTTTGATTTTCCTTAGATGCCTCATCAGAAAACGTCATTTGGGTTCTTGAAATCAAATATTTTGATACAAGGTTTTCATCCAACAGCCATTTTGATTTTGCGCCGAAGACGAGAAGAGAAATGGGTGCTCGTTCTTCGTTTCCACTGTCCTAGATGTTATTTGGTTTTGCCTGAAGAAGACCCAGGGGGTCGTCCTAGATGTTATTTGGTTTTGCCTGAAGAAGACCCAAGGGGTCGTCCTAGATGTTATTTGGTTTTGCCTGAAGAAGACCCAAGGGGTCGTCCTAGATGTTATTTGGTTTGCCTGAAGAAGACCCAAGGGGTCGTCCTAGATGTTATTTGGTTTTGCCTGAAGAAGACCCAAGGGGTCGTCCTAGATGTTATTTGGTTTTGCCTGAAGAAGACCCAAGGGGTCGTCCTAGATGTTATTTGGTTTTGCCTGAAGAAGACCCAAGGGGTCGTCCTAGATGTTATTTGGTTTTGCCTGAAGAAGACCCAAGGGTCGTCCTAGATGTTATTTGGTTTTGCCTGAAGAAGACCCAAGAGGTCGTCCTAGATGTTATTGGTTTTGCCTGAAGAAGACCCAAGGGTCGAAATGCATTGTGCTTTGTCCTGTACTTTGTCTATGTCCATGACGGTAACTAACCCTCTCTCTTTCTAAATTTAGATACTAAACGCCTATTGCATTTTATCTGTTTTTGTCTGTTTGTTTGTGGGATATCTTTACATAATTATCTTCCCAAAGAATATGAAGAATCTAAATGATGTGAGTTCTGTCAAAGGTGAGTGCATCACAAATGTATTGGCAGTTAAGTGTTACACGTGACGACAGACTTAAGCCAGAAGCTCGCAGATAGAAAAGGATCACGCTCCATTCGCTGTGTATAGATCATAGGAATGGGATGAAAGGGGTGAAGGGAGGAGGGAACGGTGGATGTTTCGGCAAAATAGCACCGGTGATTTTTTTTATGTTCCTCCGTGTATACCTAGCACTGTTCATGGCCAAACGACGATTAACTAATGACATATGCAAACGTTTTAGAGTTCAAAGATCGTCTTTTTCTGCGGCTCACAAAACTGTTATCACCCAATGGGTACAAACAGATTTTGTTTGCTTGCGTTTGTGTTCCTCTAAGGAGTCTGTAATATCTGTACCTGTGATGAATTTGTTTTCGGTGTTTTTTCTTTTTCTTTTTTCAATTCTGTTCTTTGTTTCATTTCAGGTTTCTTCTTTCCCTTTCTCTTCGTTGTGTTTTTATTCAGTGTTGACAAGTCAACAACGAGTGTATCTGGTACCCTGCAAATGGACATATCCTCTTTGTCATTTATTGGTAAATACCATTTTTTAAGTTATTCTGTGTATATATGGGATTTTATCTTCAGGAGTTTATACTCGTCTGTGTGTGTGTGTGTGTGTGTGTGTGTGTGTGTGTGTGTGTGTGTGTGTGTGTGTGTGTGTGTGTGCGCGCGTACGTGATATATATATATATATATATATATATATATATATATATATATATATATATATATATATATATATATGTATATATATATATATATATATATATATAATATATATATATATATATATATATATAATATATAAGCTGGATAAATCCACCTCTCCACTGAAAGAAACCAAATTGTGGGGAGTTTTAAAAAAAAAAACCTCAACTTTCCAACTTCAAATGTCACAACAGGTGTTCAAATACTCCGTCAGAAAGCTATAACCAATCTCTGAGTTGCTGCACATACAGACCGGGAAACCGATAAGAAAACTCTTCCATATCTTTACCAGGCTTTGACCCGCTCTACTTTGAACTGCGGCTGTGTTGTCTGTGGTTCTGCAAGACTTTCCTGCCTCAGAGCTCAGGATCCCATGCATCATCAAGGGCTTCGGTTCTGTCTGGTGTTGTTCCGCACCATCCATCTACACAGGGGCTGGGAAACCACCCCTCTCCAACTGTCAGCTGAAACTGTCTCTGATCTAGTGTGTGAACTTCTACTCTGAACCCAACAACCCCTGCCTGTGACTGTTTTTTTTTTTTCCACATGGAATTCCAACAGAAATTTGAGAACCACGATTCATGTCCTCCAATGAATCTGCGTTCTTTCCCATATGAACAATATAGACAATGGCTTGGGGATAGTGTGTGGTTTGTGCAAATTTCCAGACGAGCCACCATAGGCATTGCACGCACCGGAGATCCGCTTTTATCAACCTTCAATGTGTGAATATCCTACCATCACTTTGGTATATATTTTTAATCAAAATGTCATCCTTTCAGAGACTATGTACTGACGGTTCTAAATTGGAAGATGGGTTAATCCTGATGTTTACTGCCCAGCACCTAGCTCTGAAAACTGTTCAAAACACATTCCCCCAGACAGCTCCATCCACTCTGCTGAGCTCACCGTGGTGATCCTGGCTCTTCAAATGGTCTCTGAATCCAGACAAGACTTTCTCTTCCTCTCTCATTCCCTCGCTGCTTTGGAGGCCATTGCCGGTCGTAACGTAAAACACCTTCAACTTTGATTTGTTTTTGTTTGTTTTTTAACTGTAGGCGTACACTCTTCTGAAATCTGATTGTTACAGCATAGCTTGGGTTCCCGGTCATGTCAGCTTTTGAGGCGATGAGACTGCTGATCAACTTGCAAAGTATGTCACAGAAAATATACAGGTTCTCTATCCTTCACGTCGATCTGAAAGCCAAAGCTCGGGCTTACGTCAAAGGCCTTTGGCACGAGGACTGGAACACACAGACTGATAACAAGCTCTTTGAGATCCGTCCACACCTTAGACTTGTTAGCATCTGCCGCTGGTGGCCGTAAAGAACAAACGCTTATTGTCGATAACGCACACGCCACTCTTTCAACACGCACTAGTTATCTTCTGAAAGGTGAAGAAGCTCTGTGGTGCATTCCATGCGATGTGCCACTCACTATGAAACAAACAGGTTCTTATAGAATGTTGAGACTAGTGTACTAACATACCAACATCTTTAGTACTAACATCTTACCATGGATTCAATAAAGAGAGCTCTGTATGAACTGGTGCTTGCGCACGCGCGCACGCACGTATACACACACTCTCTCTCTCTTTCTCTCTCTCTCTCTCTCTCTCTCTCTCTCTCTCTCTCTCTCTCTCTCTCTCTCTCTCCTCTGTCCCTGTCCTCTCTCTCTTTCTAACACACACACACACACACACGCACACGCACGCACACACACACACACACACACACACACACACACACATACACACACAACACACACACACACACACACACACACACACACACACACACACACACACACACACACATACATGCGCGCGCGCGCGCGCACGCACACACATACACTCACAAGATTAAGCGCCATAAATAATGATCATAATTATTATTATTATTGTTATTACCTATGAACAAATCACCATACCTACCTACATATCAAGAGAGAGAGAGAGAAAGAGAGAGAGAGAGAGAGAGAGAGAGAGAGAGAGAGAGAGAGAGAGAGAGAGAGAGCGTGTGTGTGCGTGTGTGGAGGAGGTGTGTGTGTGTGTGTGTGTGTGTGTGTGTGTGTGTGTGTGTGTGTGTGTGTGTGTGTGTGTGTGTGTGTGAAGGCGGGCGCACCCCCTTAAGTGTATTGGGGACTCCATGATTCGCCATTAGGACCCGAAAAGAAAGCCATCTACTTGTTGTGACATGCTGAATGTTGTGTTGTAAGGGAATGGTCTGCCTGGTAACGTGTGTCGATTAACGTACAATAGATAACATCACACATTGTCCTACCATGACTCTCTGTCTCTCTCTTGGTCTCTCTCTCTCTCTCTCTCTCTCTCTCTCTCTCTCTCTCTCTCTCTCTCTCTCTCTCCTCTCTCCTCTCTCTCGTCACACACACACACACACACACACACACACACACACACACACACACACTGACATATACAGACGTACGGGGGCGCACGCACACACACATACACACAGACACACACAAACACACACACACAGGCACACACACACGCACGCACGCACACATGCACGCATGCAGGCACGCACGCACGCACACATACACACAAACGTACACGTTCCCACCGTCTCTCTCTCCTCTCTCTCTCTCTCTCTCTCTCTCTCTCTCTCTCTCTCTCTCTCTCTCTCTTCTCTCTCTCCCCCCCTTCCCCCCTCGCGCGCTCAGTGATACAAACTTCCTGTACAATTATCTGTCATGCACAGTGATGTTTATAGGCTCGCCGACCACGGGCGTCGTAACGCGGCTGAGTCATGTCTCATGACACACGTGGCGATGATCGTAACAATTTAGAAACACGTGAATGTGACTCTCACTTCCTTGTCTGTTCGCTTTGCTGCAAATGACAACACTGCGTTACAGAATGATGCTACGAGCTGACTACCAACTAACGAACGCACTGTGTGTGTGTGTGTGCGTGCGTGCGTGCGTGCGTGCGTGCGTGCGTGCGTGTGTGTGTGTGTGTGTGTGTGTGT
>CM031612.1:39919562-39942062 GCA_018398815.1 Conus ventricosus | reverse complement strand
TTAGTTTTGTCTGGTTATATATCTTGTTTCCCCCCTCCTACGCTTAAACTCACTAGTTTCTTCCCACCCTGGATATAAACTCAATCTGGTCGTGAAAAGCATTGTCAGATATTTTAAGAGTTTGTCACTCTTACTTCAAAACTTCCATACCCCATTTCTCTGTTTCTGATATTTAGCATCTTTTTTTCTAAAGCACCATAACATTGGTCTTATCCATGTCAACAAGTCTAGTTAAGCCGATCGGTTTCTTCTTTTAATGCATGTAGTTTGTTTCTAGCCCGGCAATGGACAGCGCCTGCAAATAACAGGATTTATTTCAATGCTTCCTGGAATAATCATTTGCAGGCCATGTCGTCCCATTTTAGAGGGCTCAAAAGACAGCCATGTTCAACGTTTCGTGGACACCAGAATAAATCCGAGTATATTGATTTATCCCAGACACATACTGTAACAGAATCATAAATTCCTCAAAGCGGTTGAAAGAGAGAGAGACAGAGACAGAGAGAGACAGCAACAGACAGACAGACAGACAGACAGAGAGAAAGAGACAGACAAACAGACAGACAGATAGACAGGCAAGTAGACAGACAGACAGCCAAACAGAGACAGTGGCAGACAGATATAATATATATATATATTATATATTATATATATATATATATATATATATATATATATATATAAATATATTATATATATATATATATATATAAGTCAATACAATCTTTGTTGTTCATCTCTTGCCACTTTTATTTTTATTTGCCAAATTTTCGCTCACACACTCGTGTTCCATCTTTGTGTGGTTCGAGGAGGACTGGGGAACCAGAGGCTTTGTAAACATTTATATAATATATATATATATATATATATATATATATATATATATATATATATATATATATATATATATATGTCTGTGTGTGTTTTTGTGCGTGCGTGCGTGCGTGCGTGCGTGTGTGTGTGTGTGTGTGTGTGTGTGTGTGTGTGTGTGTGTGTGTTGTGTGTGTGTGTGTGTGTGTGTGTACAGACGGAAAGATGGAGCAGGGAAGGGGGAGTGGTTAGAAACAGATAGCAGACGGGAAATAGAGCTGTCTTGTACTGTGAGAGGAATATCAACTCATGCCCCAACAGAACAGCCGTGTAGGAGAAGGAGACTTCGACCTATATTACAAATCAGTTGCAACATCCATTTTTCCCCACCGCTCTCCGCTCCCGCTGTCCAAAAGAGACGAAGCTGGAAGCAAAAAAAAAAAAGAAAAGTCCGGATGGATGAGGTCTATCATCCCTTTACGTGCGTGCGTGAGAATCGATTCGCCTTTCCTTTTGTCTCTGTCGTCTCTGACAAGTCTTCTGTTGCATCCGAGGAGAGATGAGTCCAATAGTAGTTACTCCTTTTCTCTTTAAGCTTACGTGTGTTTCTCTTTTGTGAGCAGGCAGTGAAAGAATCGGGGAGTGTCGCAGTACGATTTGTCTCAAAAATCTGTTTGTTTACTTGAAAAAAAGAGACATGATTTTCTGCTCGTTTTGTTGGCTATATTTCCTATTACAAGATGCATGCAGTAGCTAGACATATTTTACACTTCTCTCAGAGATCGTACTCTAATAACCGACCACAGTTCAGACCATTGGACTACCATCTCTCTTGGCCCTTTCGTTTAATGTCACTCGGATGACATGAAAGATAAGACAATAAAATTACTTTACGAATTAGTTAGTTTATTCATTAATTGGTTGATTTGATTGATGATTGATTGATTGATGATGATTGATTGATATTGATTGATTTGATGTTGATTGATTGATTGATTGATTGATTGATTGATCCAGAACGTAACACAAACGAGAATGGTGAAAGGGGTGGGTGGGAGAGAAAAAGAGGATGCTGCTTTGTGAGTGTGCGTGTGTGAGAGTGTGTATGTGTGTGTGTCTGTGTTTGTGTCTGTGTGCATGTGTGTGTGTGCGCGTGCGCTCGACAGAGAGAGAGAGAGAGAGAGAGAGAGAGAGAGAGAGAGAGAGAGAGAGAGAGAGAGAGTGCGTATGTGTGTGCACGCATATCACGCATGCCTCTTCCCTTTACTAGCATTCACACACATACTCCACACACACGCACAGACATACACGAACACATACAGGCATGCACGCACGAACGCAGGTACGTACATACACGCGCGCACGCACGCACGCACACGCACACACACACACACACACACACACACACACACACACACACACACACCACACACACCGCGCGCGCACGCGCACGCACGCACGCACGCACGCACGCACGCACGCCCGCACGCGCGCACGCACGCACGCACGCACACATGTGAGGAGTAGAGAGGCCAGTCATTTTAGAAGCTCAGCCGAGCACGAAGGCCACATGAGAGCTGAGGAGAGGGACAGAGAGAAGAAGAGAATGTCAATGATTCTTTATTTTACAACGGTAAAACCATCGGCTTAAGTTTGCCATGTTCACGCAGTCCGTTAAAATTCAACTGAACTAGCACAAAATGGTACCAGACATAACTACAATATTCCAGAGAGAGAGAGAGAGAGAGAGAGAGAGAGAGAGAGAGAGAGAGAGAGAGAGAGAGAGAGAGAGAGAGAAGAGAGAGAGAAGAGAGGTATACGGTTGGAGAATAAGACTTGGGAGAAAGTGGAAGGTGAGCCAAGGCAAACAGAGCAGTAAAAGTACCCCGGTTACAGTGATGTAGCTGCAGTGCTCTGGCTGCAGACGTTTGCTTGCCGTTGTCTGATTGATACAGTGTAGTGGTTCAATAATGCAGTCGCCTGCTGCATTCATCTTATGGCAAGGACGTGATTGCAGAAGTTTGTTACAGCGACGTCCTCGCAGTAGTCTGGTTGCAGTAGCCTTCTTGCAATGGGTTGGCTTGTACTTGGTGCTGTTGCAATGGTGTGTTTTGCAGTGTTTCTGTTGCGATGAAAATGATAAGGATGCGATAGCTTTCTTGTGGTGGTTTGGTCGCAGTACTTTGGTTGGCGTGGTCTGGTCACAGTGGTTATGTTGCAGTGGCTGTTTAGTTAGAGTGTGCACTTGTTTAGTGAGTTACTGGGTTTCAATAGCCTTCTTGTCGTGATTTGCTGGCAGTGGTTTGGTGGCAGCAGCCTTCTGGTGGTGGATGTGTTTGCAGTAATGCCATTGCAATAGAATGGTCGCAGAAGACTTATTGCGGTAGCCTGGTTCGAGCAGCCCGTTTTGCAGCAACCTCCTAGTATTAGTATGATTGAAGAGGTCTAATCGTAGAGGTCTGTTTGTGTCACACTGCTTTCAGTACCCAGATTGCGATAGTCTGGCTAGCTGCAAAAATAAACGTGAAAAGACCAACGAGCTGACAGTGTAGAATAGGAAAAGTCTCAGCAGCCCTTAACCAACTCAGTCAAGCCTTGTTCACCAAAGTCTTTCACGAAAATCAGACTGAGATCCAGATCGACAACACAACACAACAACAACAACAACACAACAACGACAACAGCAACAACAACAACACAACACAACAACAACAACACAACAACACAACAACAACAACAACACACAACAACACAACAAAAACAACGATACAACAACAACAAACTGAGATTCTAATCTGAAATGTACCGTCAACTCTTAACATGGCTTCGAAACATGGCACCTGAAAACCACCAAAGAGAAGAACTTCTCTTTCGACTCAAGATGCCCTCCTATAAAGATGCTTGGCATAGAGGAAAGTGACTCAATCACCCATAAAAAAAAATCAGAAAGTGCTCAAACCAAATTCCAGTATCCTTGCCACATGCAAAAGACGCCAGAACTGGCTGAATCATGAAGCTCGCCCTCCCCCCCCCCCCCTCCCCCCCTACCCCTTTCCTTCCCCCTCCCCATTACGTCTGGCGACAATCGAAGTAGTTTGATGAAAACCCGTAGAAAGAAGAAGAAAAAAATGACCAAAGCTGAACTGGCCCACTGACCATACGGAGTAACTTCCTGTTCATGCCTAGGAGCTGGAGTGACGTTAGAACGCTGACCACTGACCGATCCCGTTGGACAGTGATGACCAACTGACGCTTTCCAACGACGCAGGAGCTTTCAAGTCAAAGTAAGTTTAAGTTGTTTTATTCAAACTGCATTATTCTGGTCGCAGTCTTCTGGTCGTCGCTGAAGCTTGGTTTCAGTCGTCTGATTGAAGCAGTCTGCTGATCAATAATGCAAGGGGATTCTAGCCTTTCGTAGACAAGGAGACTCACTGTGACCTGAGTTACTTGTTTCGGCTAATTTGGGAACTTCTTTCCTCGGGGATCAATGCGTGCGTGTGTGTGGCGGGGG
Source organism: Conus ventricosus (assembly GCA_018398815.1). Lineage (NCBI taxonomy): Eukaryota > Metazoa > Mollusca > Gastropoda > Neogastropoda > Conidae > Conus > Conus ventricosus. The sequence goes on along the minus strand of CM031612.1, from coordinate 39,937,741 downwards.
GGGGGGGGGGGGAGGAGGGGGGTATTATCTCTATTAATCTCTCTCTCTCTCTCTCTCTCTCTCTCTCCTCCTCTCTCTCTCCTCTCTCTCTCTCTCTCTCTCTCTCTCTTTTCTGTCGTCTGACTGTTTGTCTGTCTGCTCCTCTCTCTGTCTGTCTCTCTCCTCTTCTTTCTCTCTCTTCTCTCCTCTCTCTCTCTCTCTCCTCTCTTCTCTCTTCTCTCCTCTCTCTCTCTCTCTCTCTCTTCTCTCTCCTCCTCCTCCTCCTGCTGTCTGTCTTCTCTCTCTCTCTCTCTCTCTCTCTCCTCTCTCTCTCTCTCTCTCTCTCTCTCTCATGTCTATGTACATGTACATTTAATCTCTGTCTGTCCTCTCTCTCTCTTGTCTCTTCTGCTGTCTGTCTCTCTCTCCTCTCTCTCTTCTTCTCTCTCCTCTCTCTCTCTCCTCTCTCTCTCTCTCTCTCCCTCTCCTCTCTCTCTCTCTCTCTCTCTCTCTCTCTCTCTCCGCCCTCGACAACAACATTATCTCATATTCCATACTGCCTTGAAAACAAGTCTTGCTTTTTGAAGGAAAATGTTGGATATGACTATGATTATGCTGGTGTGCCTGAACATGACTGCTTCGTGAATCAAAGTTCATTCCTCTTCAGACTGTGCCGATGATACTAAGTTGGTGACTGGCGCTTCTAAATTTTCTTTCCATGTTGAAATATTATTATCTGCCACGTAGATTTGTGTGTGTGTATGTGCGTGTGTGTGTGTGTGTGTGTGTGTGTGTGTGTGTGTGTGTGTGTGTGTGTGTGTGTGTGTGTGTGTGTGTAAGACAGACAGATAGATACGTTTAGTGTGCATGGTTGTTTTTTAAAAATTTCAATGCTACCATGAATCATTACCATTCTTGTTATGATTAGTTCTATATCGTGTAATAATGTGCTATGTTAATATCCTTAGTCCCTGAACTGGATGAGCGAGGTGAAAAAAAATTCTTTTTTCATCTGTTACCCTTGGAATAACGATTATCAGTGATTCAATCAATCAATCAATCTCTTCCTCTCTCTTTTCTCTCTCTCTCTCTCTCTCCTTCTCTCTCTCTCTCTCTCTCTCTCTCTCTCTCTCTCTCTCTTTCTGTCTGTCTCTCTCTCTAGCTCTCTCTCTCTCTCTCCTCTCTCTCTCTCCTCTCTCTCTCTCCTCTCTCTCTCTCTCTCTCTCTCTCTCTCTCTCCTTTCGGACAGGAGCACCGACAGTCGCCTGCCACTGCACGTTGTTGAAGCATTCTGAGGAATTAGTCTGTGTTTGCTCGGCATCATGCCAGCGATGCCATTGTATTTCTGAACAGTGTTTGGCTTTTTCCTGCCTTTTTAAAAAATTAATTCACGTTAGTCATGTTCTGGTAGAGATTATGCGAAAGTCTGAGTTTCGACCATTCTTGATTCTCAAACCAGAACGTATGACTATATATCTAGTGCATCAACAGAAATCACTGGGTAATAGCCAGAGAAGATTTGCTGTCTGGGTTTTTACTTTTACCGACGATCTGTCTTTCGCTTATATTGAACATGAAGAAACTTGTTTTGCTTGCATATGAATCGTACAAACATACTTCACTTTTTGCCTAAAACTCGTACACTTCCTGATGGCGCTCTGATTTGTTTTAATGTATGGCTTTTGGAAAATCAAACTAAAAGCCTGAAAAGAGACAGTAGGAAAAAAACAACACTAGAATAAAATGATGACTGGATTGATCAACAGGGCAGCACCGCCAGTGCAGAGGCAAGGGACCGCTGTGGAATGAACGGGAAACGGTCAATGACAAAAAACTGCGGTAAAAACCGATCATTGGAATCCAACCGAACAGCTTATTGTCCACAGCATTTAAGCTTGTTGTCCTCGCTGTTCTTCTTTCCTGGTAGATAGATAGATAGATAATAGATAGATAGATAACAGACAGACCAGACAGACAGAAAACAGACAGACAGAAAAAGACAGACAGATAGACAGACCGAGAGAGAGAGAGAGAGAGGTAGAGAGGTAGATAGATGGATAGATTGAGAGATAGATAGATAGATAGATCGACAGACAGAAAGATGGAAAGAGAGAAAGAGATAGACAGCGGCGAGGAGAGAGAGAGAGAGAGATAGATAGACAGATAGATAGATAGATAGATAGATAGATAGATAGATAGATAGATAGATAGATAGATCGATCGATCGATCTCGATCGATCGATAGATAGATAGATAGAAGAGATATAGATAGATAGATAGATAGAAGTAGATAGATAGATAGATAGATAGATCGAGAGAGAGAGAGAGAGAGAGATATAGATAGGTAGATAGATATAGATTGATTGATTGACAGACAAATAGATGGATACAAAAAAAAAGAGAGAGAGCGACAGAGAGAGATGGGGGGGGAGGAGGAGGGAGAGAGAGAGATTCAGAGAAAGAGAAGAGAGAAGAAAAATATTTTATAAATTGGGTAACCCATTTAACAGCCAGCAAGAGCTCTGGGGGCATGTGCACAGGATATTACATAGCCATTGACATTTCTGTTCATAGACAGCTTCTTCTCCACAACTTGAAAAAAAACAGCGTGACAACAAAATTAATAATGTTATTGATAATGCTTATGAAATAAATTGTGAAATTATTTCCAAGACGCATGACCTAGATCGTCTAGCGTTGTTAAGAGAGGAGATTTAAATGGAAATGAAAAGGTTAAAAAAAAAAACTAAAAAAAAAAACCAGAACATCTTCAGGGCCACGGAGAATTGTTGGAAATGTACTGAAATGTTGAGGTGACCTTGTTGTTGACTTCCTTCTTCTGTTAATTTATACATTTTTAAAACACAAAAAATCTGCACAGAATCGGAAATCGTATCGTCACTCAGAAGAGCTTCTTAGATTATCCTGATGATTACGAAACCATGGTTTTGTATGATGTCAGCGGTGAGCTGTAGAGTTCGATTTTAATTGCAGATTGCAACCAGCCACCATGGTACAGTGGTTAGCGTTGCGGATTCCCAGCCGGGACGTCATGGGTTCGATTCCCATCAGAGCCGTTTCTTTGCGGATTTCTGCCCCGACCAGCACATAGTCAGAGTTGAGTTTAACATAGGCTAAGCTGGGGAAGGTGCTTCTAAAATTTCCTACAAATTTTGATGAGGTGTAAAATTGTTCAGTGATTGCGCAAAAATAATTTATGTGAAATCTGAATTATGTATAACCATTGTCGATTTGGTGGGGGGGAAATAAGATTGTGTAAAGATCTAGTCTTTGACCTTGCTCCAAAGAAACGGGTTTCAAGAAAGCTCTACCATGAACATAAAAAAATATGCTCCGGAATGTGAAAGCAAGAAAAGATGTGCAAGTTCACTGCCTCTTCGTGTTCACCATGGGCGTGAACTCCAGTAGATGTCATGCAACCCTGCTTTGTTTAATCAATCCACACAGTTGAAAATAATTGAAGATGACGACTCGTAAAATACCAATAGTGAACTTCGTCCGATTTTATGGGATGGGAGAAGGGAGGGAGGGGAGGGAATAGAGAGGGGGTTGCTCTTCTTTCTTTCTTCTTTCCCTTTTTTTGTGCGTTACATAGCACAATGCATTTTCTTTCTGGGTCTGTTGAAAACTGAAATGCTAAAGTTGAAACACTTATGATATTTACCTTATAGTAACATTTTTAAATGTCATTAATAACCACTCGACCAATAAAAAAAAAGTAAGACAAAAACTGAATACACAGCAAAAACTCAGACGCGGGTGTGTGTACCCTCTTAGGTCTTCAGCAAGATACAAAACATCAGACAAACGAAAATGAAAGAGCCATCACTTATCTTATATGATACCTTTGCTATTAATGTTTACTATCATTATTCATTGTTAAATGTATAAAGGGTACCTTTCAGTAGGGTTATTAATCGTGCAGAATAAAACATTTTCATCTCACCCCTGTGTGGGCTCTGTCTGTCTGTCCGTTTGGGCTGGCTTCCCCCCCCCCCCCCCCCACTTCTCTCTCTCTCAACTTCACCGTCTCTCTCTCTCTTTTTCCCTCTCTCTCTCGTCACTCCTCTCTCTCTCTACTCTCTCGTCTTCATCTCTCTCTCTCTCCTTTCTCTCTTCTCTCTCCTCGCCTCTGTTCCTCACTCACTTCCCACTCTCTCATCCCTCTCTCTGTGTCTCTCCCTCTCTCTCCTCTTTCTCTCTCTCAAACCTCTCTCCCTCTTTCACTCCTCTCACCTCTCTCTGCCTCTCTCTCTCTCCTCTCTCTCTCTCTCGACTCCTCTCCTCTCTCTCTCCTCCTCTCCTCTCGCCACTCTCTCGCTCCCTCTTTCCTCTCTCTCTCTCTCTCTCTCTCTCTCTCTCTCTCATCTCTCTCACTCTCTCTCTCTCGCTCCTACTCACTCTCTCCTCTCTCCTCTTTCCTCCTCCTCTCTCTCTCGGTCCCCCCCTCTCTCTCCTCCCCTCAGTCGCCTCTCATATGTTTTATGATATGTTATAGCCCAACTAACCAGAAGCGGCCTTATCCGGTCTGAATCGAAAAAAGAAATGGAACTTTGAAATGATGGAAGGAGAGAGGGGAGGGGGGGGGGGGTGACTGTAAATTGAGGACGCAGTTCAAAACAACTTCCTCCTTTTCTCCGTTTCTGTTACCTATACATTATATCACTATAATCCATGCTAAACGCAATACGGCCACCCATTATTAATCCTTTTCACTAGTGGGGTAAAATCAATAGGCCAATCCATCACCTGTGGTGCAACTAATCACGAAACGCAACGCCATCACCTCATTTGTCTTCTAGTCGACAGGTCAGGAGCAAGGCCATTTCAGAGACGCCCTCGCCCAGTCCCATTTCCTGAACTTGATGAAAGTTCAATAAGTCTGTTCTTACTACCAGTGTGTGGTGTGTGTGGTTCCGTACCTCTGGAGTTGTGTGGTGTGGTGGGTTTGTGTTGTGTGTGTGGGTGGTGTGTGTTGTGTGTGTGTGGGTATGTGGTGGTGTGTGTGTTGTTGTGAGTGTGTGTGTGTTGTGTGTGTGGGTTGTTAGTGTGTGTGTGTGTGTGTGTGTGTGGTACGTGTGTGAGGTGTGTGGTGTGTGTGTGGTGTTGTGTGTGTGGTGTGAGTGTGTGGGGCGTTGGTGTGTCGTGCGTGCGTGCCTGCCTGCCTGCCTGCCTGCCTGCATGCCTGCCTGCCTGAATGCATGCATGCATGCAATACTCATCGCTGTATTGTTTGTGGTAGTGTGTGGGTGTTGTGTGTGTGTGTGTGTGTGTGTGTGGGTTTTGTCTGTGTGTATCTGTGTGTCTCTAAGGGTTGTCGATGTGGTGTCTGTGTATCTGGGGGCCTGGGTGTATCTGTGATCGTTGTGGTTCTGTGTCATAGCTGTCTGTGTTATCTATGTTGTGTGTGGTTGTGTGTGTTGTTGTGGGGGTGTGTGTGTGTGTGGGTTGTGGTGGTTTTTGGTTGGTGTTGTTGATTTAGCGTCTGTTTCACAAATAGTGTGTTAGACGATCGTGAAAGTCATCCTGAATTACATAAGTATTTTATCAACAAATAGAAACCCCGCATTTCATAGCCCCCCACAACGTAATTACCCTGTTTGACTAGAAATAAACATCAATAAACAAAACCTATTAATTTATTTTTTTTGTTTAATTTTCAAATCGAGTCAAACTACAGAGCTGTTTCCTAAGGACTCCGAAGAAGAGAGTTAGCTGCAGTGACCAGAAGTGATTGATCAGCAATAATGGCTTTGAGATCGTCATCTTAGTATTGTTTTCGACTGCCCGATAAGCGGGACAAATATGCTTTGTGAACGACAATAGAATACAATATGGAAACGTTTTACATTCTCTCTCAACAGGGACACCTAAATTGCGTTTTATATATTGGAGCATTTTAACGCTTAAGCTTTAGTTTTTGGAACATAAAGAGCTAACTCTGCGTGGCTTCATTATAAACCTTTTTGCAAATAAGGGAGTCTTTACTAGACAAAGTATGGTGACACTTGTGGCTGGGTCTTTATTTATAGACCTACCCTCCCGAAGATAATATCCCGTCTTTTACAGATAATGGAGATCTTTACCATTGTTGCAGCCGTTTTATTTGCATTCCTTGCACCTTTCCTTGCTATTCTATCTGCCTAATCATTTGCCTGGGACACCACAAATGAGACGGGACCCAACAAAACGTATACACAGAACCTTAATTAGCATTAGAAACTTAACAAGATGTCTATATTCAATTATAATGTCACTCTTCCTTTAGCTTAGTTGAATTAGCGACATAAAAACAGATCTTGAATCAATACACAAACGAATATCCGTAATATAATCATGGGAAGGTTTGCCATATATAGCCCTTAAGGCCAATGAGATAGCTAACCAGCTCTGCAAGAAAATGGACTGGCCTTTTTCCAACATGTAAAAGCTTGTTCTTTCTTTAAGCCAGGAAAAACAAATCCCGCCCACATTCCCATCAGTTTTCATTAACCCTACCGTCTGTATATACCGCCAAATGGTTCAATATAGAGCTTTACCCTGCGATCGGAAAAGAATACCTGCTTATGAGGGCATTTTTCTGGGTTCCACAATACCATAGTCATCATCAACAGGTGTGTGTGTGTTGTGGTTGGTGTGTGGTGTGTGTGTGTTGTGTGTGGGGTGGTGTGTGTGTGTTTGTGTGTGTGAACGCGGAGAGGAGGTTAGAGGGGAAGCTGGTGGACCCTTCCTCAGACTTGCGTGTCTTACATCCTCTTGGGGAAGAGGGAAAAGGGTTGGGGTTGGAAATTAATGGAATGGGGGAAAGGAGGAAAGGAAGGCAATGAAATAGTTGTGGGGGGGGTGCGTGGATATTTCTCATTTTTACTTTGGATGTTTAAATTATATCGTTAGCTCTCTCTCTTCTCTCTCATCTCTCTTTCGTCTTCTCCTCTCCTCATCTCTCTCCTCGCCATCATCACCCTCTCTCTCTCTCTACTCTCCTCTCTCTCTCTCTCTCTATCTATCTATCTATAAATCTATCTATCTAATCTATCTATCTCCTTTGTGTGTGCTGAGTGGCGTGCGTGTTGTGAGTTTGTGTGTAGTGTGTGTGTGTGTGTGGTGTGTGTATGGAGTGTGTTGTGTGATGTGTGTGCTGATGTTTGTCGTGCGTGGTTGTTGGGTGGTGTGTGTTGTGTGTAGTGTGAGTGTTGTGTCTTGCTGTGTTGTGTGCGTGTGTGGCGGGTGTGTTTTTGTGTGTGTGTTGTGTTGTGATGTGTGTGTGTGTGTGTTGATGTGTGTGTGTTGGTGTTGTGTGGTGTGTGGTGGTGTGGAGTTCTGTCTGCTGGTCGTTGTCTGTGTCAGTGGACTAGGAGGGGAGTAGGGTTCTTGTTCCCTCATCAAAGGTTGGACGTGAACGCATTGCCCTCCTAGTAGGGAATGGAGAGGAGTTTGGAGGGAGAATAAAAGGGACAGAGGAAACAGGGTAGTTGGGAGGGGGGGGTGCAAGTCCAGTCTGTTGTAGGGGTGTGCATGATTTATGTCCGTTTACCAAGTAAAATCTTTGTGTTTGACCATCATCTGTCATCATCATCTCACTCTCTCCTCTTCTCTCTCTCCCTCACTCTCTCTCTCTTCCACTCCTCAATCATCTCCTCCCTCTCTCCTCTCTCATCTCTCTCTCTCTCACTCTCTGTCGGTCTTCTCCTCGCTCATATCTCTCCTCTCTCATTCTCTCTCCCTTCCATCCCTCCCTCCCTATCCTCCCGTCCTCCTCTCTCCCTCTATCCCTCACTCTCCCTCGTTCCCTGTCTCTCCCTCTCTACTCCTCTCTCTCTCTCTCTCTCTCCCTCCTCTCTCTCTCTCTCTCTCTCGCTGTAAATTCCTAAATTAACAATGTTAATGGCTTTTACCAAAAATTGGACACTCAAAAAAAAAAAAAAATTTGACAGACTCCCATTTAATAATTTGCATCATTTCCCATGATTTCGTCTGCCCTAACTGAGACTTTTATAGCTACTCGGACTTTTGAATCATCTCTTTCAAGGACTTTTATTAAAGTCACATCCAAAGCCAAAATTTAGTCCTCACCAAGGGGAGATACTCGGGAAGGTGTTATTGTTAGGATCAAGAAATGTTTTGCTGATTAGTTGAAAGGATTGAAGAAAGTCAAAAACATAGTTGCTGTGGAATCTAAAGAAGACTTGTTTCACAGAAAAAGATATCAAGTTAATAAGTCTTCTTATATACCCCGTATGATTCACCATACTGGGAATTTCAACAGGACGGATATGGCATGAATTTGTTAGCGGTATGTGATAATTGATTGAATGATTATGGGGTGACTTTCTATATTTTAACTGGATGATTTGAATGCAAGAACATCATCCAAAATTACAATTTTTATGGTGATGACAATGACCTTTGATGAGACAGAGTTTCCAGAATTAACAGTTTCCCAAGGCGTCTCAAGATAAACAAAAGAACTCTTTTGGGACAATTAATTAGTAATTGATTTTTAACATGTTGTATGCATCATTTTAAATGACTTCGACCATAAGAGACTTTTGACGATAGCTGCCGTATATTGGATCTTCTGGATATAGGAGACGGGGCCGCTTATTCTATTGTATCCTTATGAACTTACTTTCGTCCTCAACAATGTATCTCTAGATGTTGAAAGCCTAACTGAATCTGACCATCTCCCATTGGTTATTGTGAAGATGAAGAGGGAAGAAACCATTCATGAGGAATACTGAAAATTCCAAACCAAATCACCGTATAATTTCAGAAAAAAATTACTTGGAATGAAAAATACGAGGAGTGATTTTTATAAAACTATTTGGAAACTTCTGATATTCAAAACTCGACTAATGCTGGCTATGCAAACCTGGAAATAACATAGACTGCGCTCTTGATATTTTTTGTGAAGTGTTTTAAAAGATGCCAGTCAATGCATGTTAAAATCGTTCACTGTCAATGGAAATAAAAGTCGTCAGAATGTTTTATGAAGAGGTCAGCAGCAAAAAAGGAAAAGTAGGATATATTCAGAACTATTCAGCAGAAGAACTCAAAAGAAAAAGACAAAATAACCGTACGTAAAACAAGGAAGAGCACAGATACTTATTAAAAGAGAAAAGACAAGCGTTTAGAACACAGCAAGCAATAAGGTTAGGCGAATGAAACTGGCAACTCTTCGCAATTTATGGAAGAAAATTACGGAAAATGGGATGCTGGCAGAATGATAAAAATGAAGCAATAACAGCATCGATGACTGGTTCAAGCAGTTCAAGAGTGTTGTTTCAGAGCAGGCTTCGGAGAATACGATGAGCAGTTTGATATTGAAATCGATCGTCCTACAAATCGGACCATGTTCTGAATCAGTTTAAGTTCAGAGATGAAGTCCATTCGAGCTATTTCAAAACTCAGAAAAATAAAGCTAGCGGAAATAGTCCCCCCATGTTTCCGCAAAATGTTAAAATCTAGAGGTCAGCGGTACATAAATGTACTGACAAAACTGTGTCACGAAATATCTCCGTTTTTGAATAAAGGAGTTTAATCGGTCTGAGTGGCCAAATCTAGTATCCTACCATATTAAAAAGACCACCCCAATGATCCAGAAAAATATATAGCTATTTCGTTGCTGCCATCATATCTACGTGTTTAAACATCATTATTAAACACAAGACATACACCTGGTTAGAAAACAAAAAACGTTATTTCAAAAATCAGCAGGATTTTCCGAAGAAACCACTCCTACTGATTGTTCATAATTTTTACAGTGTCATTGCTGCTATCCAAGTAAAAAAAAAAAAAAAAAATTAAATGGTAAGAATAAATAAGTGTACAAAACTATATGTTGCTTTCCGTTTATTTTAGAATGGGTTTCGACTCTGTGCGTCATCACAAACTTTTGGAATGTTATAGAAAAAACAAAATTGAAAGGGACATTTCTTGGCGTCTCTCAAAGCAAGTACATTTCATTATGTCGGTTGTTCGGATCATGTCATGGAATTTTCGGAAATGTTTGATTGCCCAATAGGAGTGAGAACAAGGATTGTGTTTTGATCCTCCACATTATTTTTCAATGTTTTCACCATTGGCAACTCACGAGAAAGAAAAGGTAAACATGGTGGGCAGCTGTTTACCGGTATAATGAGTTATTTTTTTTTGTTCGCAGATGATGTGTGACTTGCTGTCAACTATCCCCAACTGGTCTACAGAATCAGCTGAATATTTTACACACAATTGCAATAACATTGAATTATATGTAAATATCGAAAAAACCAAAGTATGGTATGCCAAGAAAAAGTAGGATACCTGGAAAGCATGACGGAAATGGTTCAATGAAGGACAAGACTAAGAGTGTGGTAAATAGTTATTGTTATTTAGGTTTTAAATTTCACAACTAAGCATTGGTGCTAGAAAAGGCACAAAGCATTTGGCAACCAAGGAAAGAAAGCCGTTTTACACTGTGCCGGTTTTCCAAAAGGTATAAGGAAATGAGTTCATTTACTGTTTTTAAAAAGTTTTGGGATGGTAAAGTTTCAGCCAATACTATGATACTCATCAGAAGTGGGGGGTTAAATATAGACGGGATCATATAGAAAAAGTACATTTAATGGCATGTAATAGATTATGGTGGTTTCCAATTAGAACTCCTAATAAGATGTAATAGGAGAATCTGGAAGAAACCCACTTATGTTTAAATCTTTTCGTTTCATGTTTAAGATTTTGTTTTAAATTGTTGCATATGGATGCTGAAAAGACTCGCCACATAAACTTACACATGTTGCATCATTACGACCGCGCTGGCAAAATCTGTGGATTCAAATTAAGAGATACTTTGTGTGAAACGGATTCTAGTTTGTTTGGTTGCAACCAAGGAGTTGTGATGTTAAACAGTTTTTGAATTGTTTTAAACAAAGACATTTGTCGATCTCTTTATTCAAGAGTGAACGCAACTTTCAGCGATTCGGACAGATATAGCACGACAGAGCATTATACAATCTGTTATTTTTGAAAAAGAACGGAGATGTTTGTGACATGGATATCAATGTTTTTCGGGAGTGAGCTTTCGTCATTTAAGAGTAAACGTGCTTCCCTCCGAATAATAATGTGCATCGGTACAGTTGACTCTGTCAAGAAAAAAAAAACTATGGTTATGTTTGTATGAGGTCAAGTTTAAAATGAGCATCATTTCTTATTTGATTGTTGCCTGTACATAGACACACTCAGCTAAATTCTAAGCTAATCATGACAAGTGCCTTTAAAATGTATCAGTTGAAAGCAAACCCAATGAATCATATGCACAATGTTATCAAGATATGTGTTCCATGCTAATAACAAAAGAAATAGGTTAATTTTAGACGAAAGTGACTGGCTGATTATTAGGGCTCTACAACTTGATACTATATTTTGTGCTTCAGATAATAGATCTTCATCATTCACTCATGTAGCGTAGCTTTGTTTGCTAAGATACGTTCATTTAGAATTTCTACTACACATTTATGTTTAGAAGAGATTGTCAAGATGTGGAATGTGAAACGTGGAATATATTTATCTTTTTCACCTCCTCCCTTCATCCCCCCCCCCCCCCCCCTCATTCATTGCTCGTCCCCATCTCCTTGACTCCCTTCCCCAGCCCCACCACTCCCATTTCCATTTGGTACCTCCATGTATTGTGGCCAAAGGCCGACGAAACATTAAAATTCTGAGTTCTGAGTTCTGAGTTCTCTATTTCTCTGTTCTCTCTCTCTCTCCCCCTCTCTCATTCACTCTCCCTTCCTCCCTTCCTCCCCTCCCTCCCTCCCTCCCTCTATCCCTCTCTCTCTCCCTCTCCCGTCCTCTCCCTCTCTCTCTCTCTCTCTCTCTCTTCCTCTCTCCTCCCCTCTCCCTCTATCTCCCCCCCCCCCCTCTCCCTCCCCCTCTCTCTCCTCTTCATTTTCACACCCAGCACCTTTGGTGCCATTGACCACCACACACCAATCTTTCTCTTCCCTGTTTTTAAGATGGTGGGGGGGGGTGGGGCAAGAGGGTAGGGGGAGAGGGGTGGAAAGAAAGGGGTGAGGCATGGATAGCGTGTGCAGGTGGGACAGGGATGGGGGTGGGGGGGGGGGTGGGGCTCTTTTTGCTTTACGTCAGGTCACGAACCCCGAACTCTCCAGCCTCGAGCACACCACGTCAACTCCGTTGACGTCATCGTCTGACGCTGTTGTGTCGAGACGATGCCGAGGGCAGGCAAGAGATGTTGACATGTAGACACCTAGTTCTCATTGCGTCAGAGACCAGTAGTCAGTTAGTGCGTGAGGTTAACTGGTAGTTAGGAAAGTAGGTAAGTGGGTCGGATGGTTGGTTGTTTTTGCTGACAAGACCAAGCAAGATCAGTTCAGCTGCCAAGACAGTCGGGCAGATGGACAAATAAAAATGGAAGTTTATTTCCAAATGTGTGTGTGTGTGTGTGTGTGTGTGGGTGGTGTGTGTGTGTGTGTGAGTGTGTGTTGTGTGTGTGTGTGTGTGGTGTGGTTGTTGTTGTTTGTGTGTGAGTGTGTGTGTTTGTGTGGTGTGTGTGTGTGGTGTGTGTGTGTTGTGTGTGTGTGTGTGTGGGGTGTGTGGAGTGTGTGTGTTTTGTGAGTTGTGTGTTTGTGTTTGTGTGTAGTGTGTGTGTGTATGAGTGTGGGTGTGTGGTGTGGTGTGTGTGTGTGTGTGTGTGTGGCGTGCGTGCGTGCGTGCGTGCGTGCGTGTGTGGTGTGTGTGTGTGTGTGTGTGGGGTGTAGCTGGAGGGAGGGGGGATCTGTGTCCCTCATCAGAGCTTGGGCGTGTCTTTCATACTCCTTGGAACAAAGAGTGGAGTTGGGGAGGAATGACAGGGACAGGGGGGGGGAGATGGAGGAAGGGGCGGGAGCAAGTCAACTAAACAGATTGGTGGTGCAGATGGATTTTTTGTCATTTCTACTTTGTGTTTGATTATTAGCATTAGCTTGCTCTCTCCTCTCTCCTTTCTCTCTCTCTCCTCATCTCTCTCTCTCTCTCTTCTCTCCTCTCTCTCTCCTCTCTCTCTCTCACTCTCTCTCTCTCTCTCTCTTCATCGTCATTGTTCTGCCAATACATCTCTTCTCCCCCTCCCTCTCTCACTCTCCTCTCCTCCTCTCTCTCTCTCTCTCTCCTCTCTCTCTCGCTCTCTCTCTCCTCCCTCTCTCTCTCTCCTCTCTCTCTCTTTTCTCCTCTCTCCTCTCTCTCTCTCTCTCGCTTCATATCGTTTGTTCTGCCAATACATCCTCTCTCTCTCTCTCTCTCTCTCTCCACTCCTCCTCCCACTCTCTCTCCTCGTCTCCTCTCTCTCTCTTTCTCTCTGTCTCTCTCCTCTCTCTCTCTCTCTCCCTCTCTCTCTCTCCCTCTCTTTCTCTCTCCCTCTCTCTCTCTCTCTCCCTCTCTCTCTCTCTTCCTCTCTCTCTCTCCCTGTCCCCTCTGTCCTCTCTCTCTCCCCCTCTCTCTCTCCCCTCTCCTCTCTCCTCTCCCCCCCACTCTCTCTCTCTCTCGCTCTCTCTCTCTCTCTCTCCCTCTCACCCTCTCTCTCTCTCTGTTCATTTTCACACCCAGCACTTTTTTTGGTGCACCAAACGCCGCACACCAGTTTGTCTCATCCCCCCCCGCACCCCCCCCCCCCTCCCCCACTCCCTGTTTGGGGAGGCAGGGTGTGTGTGGTGGTGTGTGTGTGTGGGTGTGTGTGGCGGAGTGGAGATCTGAAAGGAAGGGGGATAGACAGGGAGGAGAGGATGTGGGGAGGGGATGTGCCCTTTTTTTCGCTTTGACGTCACCAACCGCGAACCCTCCAGCCCTCGATCACACTCAGTGAGGTCAGTTGACATCATTGTCTGTCGCTGCGTGTGTCGAGACGATGCTGAGGATAGACAATAAATGGTGACATCCGACACGGACGGTGGTCAGCCGAAGCGTGGGTCGGCTGGTTTGGTAGGAAGAAGGCTGGTTGGTAGGAAGATAGGCTGGTGGGTAAGTAGGTTGTATGGTTGGAGGTTGGTTGGGTCGCGCACAAGACCTGACAGAATCGTTTAGCACCAAAGATGGATGAGCGAGAGACAAACAGAGCAGATTGTTTCTGAAGTGTGTGTGTGTGTGTGTGGTGTGTGTGTGTGTGTGTGTGTGTGTGTTTCGTGTGTGTGTGTGTGTGTGTGTGTGTGTGCTTCGTGTGTGTGTGTGTGTGTGTGTTGTGGTGTGTGTTGTGTGTGTGCGTGCGTTGTTGTGTGTGTGTGTGTGTGTGTGTGTGTGTGTGTGTGTGTGTGTTGTGTGTGCACATCTCACTGATAGTTTAATTCCATGATGGCATGCAGGCGAGGGTGCAAGAAAATGAAATACCTCTGACCCATTCCCAGTGAAAAACGAGTAAAGCAGGGATGCGTCTTAGCTCCCACCCTCTTTTCCATTCTGTTTGTTGCAATGCTGATTGATGCATTCCGGGACTGTGACAAGGGAGCCTACATCCAGTTATATTCAGATGGCAAACTCTTTAACTTCGACGACTTCAGGCCAAGAATTAAGTATTTGATGCCCTTCTGGAGGGGTTTCCTCTTTGCCAGCCTGCCCCACGGCCGCGCCCCTCCCATGAAGATACCAAATCCCTCACAAATCGCTTGCAAACCCTGGAAGGGCAGATTTAAAACTCATCTTAAAAACCCCGGGCCATTTTTCCCACCCTTTTCCAACCGCCCGGGAGCGGGCCAGTGCCCCAAAACCACCCCTGTCATCACAACAACACAGAATCAAAACTGGGGACAATTTCTCCCTATTTGGGCAACGCTGTAACCCGCAAGGGACCTCGGGAGCAGAAGTAATTTGCACTCCCCAAAGGCCAGCTCTCCCTTTGGGAAGACTCCAAAGAGTCTATCGCAAGCCCAGGGCCTCAAATTGTCCAAAAAGGGTTTTGCAGAATACAGAGCGTGGTTCAAGGGGCTCTCCTCTGCGTACCGCCGACACACCCTAAAAATCGACATTTTTCCCTCAACAGGTTTTGCGCAAGTCTGCAGAAATAAAAGGGCAAAACAGATTTGTCCAACCTACAGGTCCTGAAAAGGGGTGGTTTCACCCACCCTCGGTGAATCCCTCATAAAAAGCCCTCCAATGGACAGACACGTTGCCCATTTTGGAGGCCCAGAAAAAACCCAAAAGATCGCTCTTTTCCCAACAAAAAGGGAAAGGGGAAACGTGCCCAAGGGAAAGGGCCTCTAAAGAAAAAAAAAGGGACACCTTAAAGGGCCCAAACCCTTCAGAAGCTGAAACACGACACTGCTTCCTGGGAAAAATGTCGCCCTTGACAGAACACAGGGAGGCAAGGGTGTCCCCAAAGGGCACAAAGACATTCGACGCAACAGAGCGGGCCGCCGTCTGGAAAAAGGAAAAAAGAAAAACGGGCCCCTTCCTGCAGGACTCCATTCCTGCAGCGTCTGTGGCACTTTGGGGCCCTTTAAGAATTGGTTTCATTTCCCCCATGAGGGCCCCCTCATCAGATGACCTGCCTGCCACTCCTCCTCAAACCAAAAGAGAACCCATCATGTGGTGCGTGGGTTATAAGTAGTGTGTGTGTGTGTGGTGGGGTGTGTTTGGGGTTTTGTGTGGTTTTAGTTTAAATAGTTGTGTGTGTGGTGTGTGTGTTGTGTGTGGGGTGTGTTGGTGGGGTGGTTTTGTGTGGTTGTGTATTGGTTTTGTGTGTGTGGGGGTGTGTGTGTGTGTGGTGTGTGTTGTTGTGAATGGTTTATTAGTTTTGGGGATGTGTGTGTGTCCTTCGCAACCACCCGTGAGTGAGAGGTGGGTTTGGGAAGAAATGAATGGGTGGGGGGGGATCATCTCGGGTATGTGTGTGGTGTGTGTTTTGTGTTTGTGGGGTGGGGTGTGTGTTTGTGTGTTTTGTGGGGTGTGGGTGCTGTAGTAAAGTACTGTTCCCTTTTGTAAAATATTTTTGGAAAAGGGGACCAGTCCCCGTCTGCAACCCACCCCCACCCCCATCCCACCCCCACCCCCACCCCCCCCCCCCGCTCCGCTCAATTTTTCCCCGGCCCCCAAACCTTGATGCTGCAAATCGGTTTTCCCTCCCTTCCCCCCGGGATTGGGTTTCCCCGTCTGCATGTTCGAAGGGGTTTTTTTTTTTTTTTTTCTTTTTTTCTGCGTTGGGCACCCCGACTACCCCCCTTTAAATCCCTGCCCCCCGCTCCTAAACTCCTATACTGTCCCTCCTATTACCTCTTCCTTCTCTTTTGTTTGACTGACTCTCTGTTTTCTCTGTCCTCCTATCTCTTTTTCCTCTCCTCTCTCTCTCTCTCTCTCTCTCCTCTCTCTCCCCTTTTTTTCCCCTTTCCTTTCCCTTTTCTCTCCCCTCTCTCTCTCCCCTCTCTCCCCCCTCTCTTCTCTCCTCCCCTCTCTTTCCCCTCTCTCCCCTCTCTCTCTTTTTCCTCCCTCTCTCCCCTTCCCTGTATTTTTTCTGTCTTTTTTTTTACTCTGTCCCCTGTGTATCCCGCGGGGCTGCTGTCCTGTGTGCTGTCTGGCCAAAACCCCCCCCCCCCCCTGTCCTTTCCCGTCTTGTCTGTCTTCCTCTCTTTTCTCTCTCTTTTCTTCCTCTCTCTCTCTCCACTCCTCTCCCCTCCTCTTCTCTCTCTCTCTCTCTCCTGTTTTCTGTATCTTTTCCCGTCTGTCCTCCGGGGTCTCTCTCAGCCCTTTTTGGTTTTCTGTCTCCTTTCCTGCCCCGTCCCGTCTTTCTGTCCCTTTTGGTCTTCCCCTTTTCTCGATCATTTATCTTTTGGGGTGTTGGGTGTGTGTGTGTTGTGTGTGGTGTGTTGTGTTGTGTGTGGATGGGGTGTGTGTGTGGGTGGTCTGTTTTTTCTGTAAACTTCCGTCTGTTTGTCTGTCCCGGCTCCTCTATCCCTGTCCCCTCCCACTGTTTTTCGGGCCCACTCTGTCCTCTGCCGTCTCCTTTTCTCCCTCTTCTCTCTCTCTCTCTCCCCTTTTGTCTCTCCTCTCACTCTCTCTCTCTCCCCCTCCCTCCCTCCCTTTTTCCCTCCTCTCCCTCCTCCTTTTCCCCCCCTCTCTCTCTCCCCTCCCCTCTTCTCTCCATCCTCCCCTCTCCCCCCTCTTCCCCCCCCCCCTCCCCTCCCCTCCCCTCTCTCTCTCCCTCCCTCTCTCTCCCCCCTTTTCCCCTCCCCCTCTCCTTCCCTCTCTCTCTCCCCCCCTTTCCCCCCTCTCTCCTCGTCCCTTCTGTCCCCTTTTCTGTCCCCGCCCGCGGGGGCTCTCCTCCCCCCCCTCTAACTCTCTCTCCCTCCTCTCCCCCCTTTTCAAACCCCTCTCTCTCTCTCCCCTCTTCCCTCTCTTTCCCCCTCCTCCCTCTCTCCCTCTCTCTCCTTTTCCCCTCTCTCTCTCTCCCTCCTCTCCCTCTCTTCCTCCTCTCCCCCCCTCTCTCTCTCTCTCTCTCCCCTTTTCTCTCCCCCCCCTCTCTCCTCCCCCTCTCTCGCTTGGGCTCTCCTCCTCTCTCCCCCTCTCTCCCCCCTCTCCCCCCTCCCTCTCTTTTCCTCTCCCCTCCTCTGTTTTCCCCACCCAGCGCTTTTGGTGCCATTAACGCGGGACCCCCAACCGGCTGATTTTTTTTTAAAAAATTTTTTTTTGGGGGGGTGGGGTGGGGTAGGGAGGGGGGGGGAAGGGGGAAAAGAGAGGGGGGAAACAGGGGGGAGCGGATGTTTTGGGGGGAAAAGGGGTTTGGGGTTTTGTCCCTTTCTTTTTGGGCGTCACGAACCCCGCACGAACCCCGAACCCCCCTAGCCCCCTCGTGACACCTCGGAGCTCAGTTGACGCATCGTCTGTCGCTCGTGCCGAAACGATGCCGAGGGTAGACCAAAGATGGTTACGTGTGGACACCCGTTTTTGCCTGGGGTTCGAAATCCGGCGGTCATTTAGTGGTGGGTCGGCTGGGGTTGGTAGGTAAGGAGGTACAGGGGAACTTGGCCCGGGCACTGACTTGACCCCGACAAAATCAGTTTTAGGACTACGGGTGGAGGGACGAGGGAAAACTAGGGTTTCAGTTTTTTTATACAAATTTTGGGGTTGTTTGTGGGTGTGTGCGTGTGTGGTGTGGTTTGGGTGTGTGTGGTGTGGGGTGTGTGTTTGGTGTGGTGTGTGGTTAAAGTGTGGAAATTGTTTTA
>CM031612.1:39894562-39912062 GCA_018398815.1 Conus ventricosus | reverse complement strand
CAGTCATAATCAGACTCGGTGGTGCCCTTCGGAGGGAGATTGTTGTTGTCAGTAGAGGGCGTATATTAAGTGGCATCCTGCGTATGTTGGATCAGAACAGGCACCATGGATGATCCACCGACGTAACTCGCAGCAGTGCAGTATCTTCTCTGGTGGGTTCCCTCATCGCTTACCGTGACTACTCCCTGCGGATGGCCGGTGCTAGGGCTGTAAGCTGTGGATCGGAGACCGAAATGAGCAGCGTGGGGTGGGGGGGGGGATGCCACCTGAGGTGACAAGGCAGGTCAAACAGCCAAAAAAAAAAAAAAACAGAAAAAGAAAGAAAGAAAGAAAAGAAAAAGAAAAGAAAAGAAAATATTCCATGCTAGGCACAAACGCAAGATAGTCGTTCATAAGATTTGAAAAAAGCATTGAAAATAACTGCCTTTCTCATGAAGAAAAATTACAAGGTGGCCCTTCTGACACTAACAAATCTATAACTGTGAAGCAAAAACACAAGTACAATTGCCATATTTTGACAGTAAAAACTTTCTGCACCAACATTGACAGAGGTGGAGGGGAGTGGGGGAGGGAAGGAGAGTTCTGCTGGTGTGAAAAATGAACTAGACTTTATAGTATGATCGAACATTTTGGGAAATCGAATTCGTTTTCTGATTAACTTCCTCCTCGCCTTCGTTTAACCTTTCTCGCTTTCACACCTCAATGCCGGTCTGGTAATTTTAACCCCAACAGAGCAAAAAAAAAGTTAATATGAGAGACAGACAGATAGAGAGAGAGAGTAAGACAGACACAGAGAGAGAGAGAGAGAGAGAGAGAGAGAGAGAGGAGAGAGAGAGAGAGAGCGAGAGAGAGAGAGAGAGAGAGAGAGAGAGAGAGAGAGACTAGTGGGAGGAGTATGAAGGCTTCGGGCTACAACTCCCCACCTTGTGTGTGTGTGTGTGTGTGTGTGTGTGTGTGTGTGTGGTGTGTGTGTGTGTGTGTGTGTGTGTGTGTGTGTGTACGCGCACGCGCGCGTGTATCTACAATTGTGTGTGCGTGTGTCTCTCTTTCTGTATCTGTGTGTTTGTGTGTGCGAGCATGCGTGTGTGTATGTTTGTGTTTAAGTGTGTGTGCATGCGTGTGTGCGTGCATGCGTATGTATGTGTGTATGAGTGTGTTCGTGCATGTGCGCATGCGCGCGTGTGTGTGTGAGTGTGTGTGTGTGTGTGTTGCGCGCGTGTGTGCATCTATGCGTGAGCATGTGTGTGTGTGTGTGTGTGTGTGTGGAGAGAGAGAGAGAGAGAGAGAGAGGTGTGTGTGTGTGTGTGTGTGTGTGTGTGTGTGTGTGTGTGTGTGTGTGTGTGTGTGTGTGTGAGAGAGAGAGAGAGATACGTGTGTTTGTGTCCGTAGTAAACTTTAACGTTGACATTTTCTCAAGTTACAGCAAGCATGTCAGAATGACAAATATTGTTACCACCTTCCAAGCCATCCCCTGTTGACAAATGTCAACGAATCGTAATGAATTTACATCTGCGTCCTATTTGTTGCGTCAGAATATTACCTCACATCCTGCATGTGCGCATTTCATGTGAAATCGATCTGCTGAATAAAACAGAAAATAAGGGAAATCAGACCGATATGTCTTTGTCTTATTGAAAAAAGGGGAATGAATATTTCAACTGCAGGAGCGAGCAGGTTGCTGTCACGTGACGGTCTCTATGTACACATTCACATGCACACAAAGACAATCATGCGCCCCACACAAATCCACGCATCAGACTCGTTTTTAATTAAATGAACCAGAACTCAATTTTGAATCCCCCCCCCCCCCCTATAAAACTGGGGGGGGGGGGGCGGTGCCTTTCTATTTGGCCTCCTTCGTTTGGCGCGAGGGTTTTACATTTTCTTCTTTTTTTATTGGCCCAAAATCATTTCAAATCAAGATGGGGGTTTTTGTGTTGTGTTTTTTTAACAGTACTTTCGCAAAGAGTTATATCCAATCACACTGACTTCACAACCACCATTCACTCCTTATACAACCTTTTTTCTAGGTTATATAGACGAGCCGTTAGTGCCCTTCAACAAATAAATTTTATGGGTTCCCCAGACCCCATTTGTGATTTAATCAAAAATACGCATTCAGTTCCATGCGGAACAGTTTCTCACTGATATATTGTTTTTTTAGGTTCAAAACCTCCTAAGCAGGCGGAGATCCTCTCATCATCTCAAGGCTGGGAGGGGCTTGCCAGGCCAGCGCTATGAGTGCCTACTTCCATTACAGGTGCTTGCCCAGAAAGACAAAGCACTTAGCTAGCTGGCTGAATTGGCATAGCGAGCGATCCTAGTCCAAAGCAAGGACAGTTCATACTACTGCAAAGACATAAAAGAGAGAGATAGTGATTGGATGGATTGATGGATGGAGAAGAGAACAATTGACTGAACTGATGACTGACTGACAGACTGAATGATTGACAGGGATTATTGAATGATTGATTGATGATTGATTGATTGAATGATTGAATTCTGACTGACTGGTTGATTGGATTGATGATTGATTGATTTGATTGAGTGATTGATTGATTGATTTGATTGATTGATTGAAAGTTGAATTTTTACTACACGCAAGGAAAGAAAATTTTACGCCAAAGCCTAGTCCTACAATCTTCCTTGTCGTGCATTATTGTTCAACAGGTATCATTCATACTGACAATCCAACATAGTACACTTGTATCTGAATCTACGATGACAAGCAGACCATTCCAATAAACGTCATAATGACACGGTGGGTCCAAACAGAAGGAAACAAACAAACAAGCAACCAAACCAAACTACACAGAGAGAGGTCGGAGAGGAGGGGTAGGGGGGGAGAGAGAATGGCAGGTAGGGGGGGGGGGAGAAGTGGATGGTCACATCAGTGGAGTGGGATGGAAAGATTTAATGGGAATAGATTAAATGGAGAGAGAGAGAGAGAGAGAGAGAGAGAGAAGAGAGTGAATAGAGAGAGAGAGAGAGAGGGATATATGGAAAGAAAAAAATTGCGGAAGACAAAAACGAGTGAGAGGAAAGAGATGAA
Source organism: Conus ventricosus (assembly GCA_018398815.1). NCBI lineage: Eukaryota > Metazoa > Mollusca > Gastropoda > Neogastropoda > Conidae > Conus > Conus ventricosus. Next base: position 39,909,010 of record CM031612.1, on the reverse strand, counting down.
GGTAAGGATAGAGAGACAGAAGGGGGGACGGGACGGGGTGGGGAGGGGAGGAAGGAAATGAGTATGGAGTTATAGCGCGCAGGGCACTGACAAAAAACAATTCATCAAACACATTCTCAGAACTAACCTTCCCAAGCCTTCGGAGAACGTTTTTGTTTTCTCTCTCTTCGCTCTCCTCTCTCTCTCTCTCCCTCTCCTCTCCTCTCTCCTCTCCTCTCACTCCTCTCTCGTCAAGTGCATTTTGCATGGAACAAATTTCTTTTCTCTCTCTGCACTGCTAACTCTTCCTTCCTTCAAGTCAACTGCATGACCACATTTTCACTGACTTCATGCTGAGAGAGAGAGAGAGAGAGAGAGAGAGAAGAGAGAGGAGAGAGAGAAGAGAGAGAGAGAAAGAGAGAAGAGCGATAGAGAGAGAAGAGAGGAGAGAGAGAAGCATCCATCTTTTATGTGTGCGTGCGTGCGTGCGTGCGTGCGTGCGTGTGTTTGGTGTGTGTGTGTATGTGTGTGGAAGGTGGTGTGTGTTGTGATGTGTGTGTTGTGTTGTGTGCTGTGTGTGGTGTGTGTTGTGTGTGTGTGTGTGTGGTGCCACACCACACACACACACACAGCACAAAAAAACAAAAAAACCACAAAAAACCCCAAAAAAACACCCCCATAAAAAAAAAAAGACACCCCCCCCCCCAAAAAAAAACCACCACCCCCCCCACCTCCAACCCAAAACAACCCCCCCCCCAAACCAAAACCCCAACACGCCGGGGGGGGGCTGGCCGGCCCCGGCCCCGGGCGCGGGGAGGGGTGCCCCCCCCCCCCCCGGGGGGCCCCCCCGGGGCCCCAAATTAATTTTTTTTTTTTAGAAACTTGTCCATTAAGGCCTTGAGCCAAAGCCTATGTATGATAGCTATCATGATTGTTCTTTGGTGTGTAAAAAGAAACTGCCTCTCCCTCCCATCCTGTCGGCCTTGCTTTCCCCAGGATGCAATGCGCCCTTCGGGCATTTTTGGGACGGGTAGGGGAGGAAAATGGGGGGGAAGGGAAGGACAATCACACGTCTCTCCATAGCAGCATCTTTGGTTTCTTCAGTTTCTTTCTTTGCTCATTAATTTTCGGTTTTTTTTTGCTCGTTTGTTTTTTTTTGCCTTCCAGGTTTTTTTTTTATCCTTCGGTGCATTACATGGATTCCTACTTGTAAGTAGAGATTTTTTTTCTTCTCTCCTCTTTGTGCGTCCTTTTTAACCTTTCTTTATCATATTGTCTGACCCCCCATCCTCTCTCTCGCTCCTCTCTCTTCTCATCTCTCTCTCCTCTCTCCATCTCCTCCGTCATCTCTCTCTCTCCTATATCTCTCTGCTCTCTCTCACACACCACACACACACACACACACAGCACCACACACACTTAACACACACACACACACACACACACACTCACATACTCGCTTTCTCTGTCGGTCCCTGTCGGTCTTCTGTCTGTCTGTCTCTCTCGCTCTCTCCTCTTCGCTCACCTCTTCTCTCTCTCTCTCCTGCACAATCGAAAATTTGCGACCAACTTAAACGTAATCCACCTGGAAAGTTTCTACGGTGATTTTTTTTTTTTATTATCGGCATTTTGGGTTTAGTACGTATTATCACAAGAATTATTAGGAAAAACGTTTTGTTGAGGGGTAGATTTTTCAATCAAATGTGGCGTTTAAAGTATCATAAGGAAACAAAAAAGGGGTCCATTGACAGGTGGTAAAGGGGGCCCGGAATAGCTCAGTGGTAGAGCGCCGGTCTCGTAAGCCCCACAGGGTTGCCGGGGTCGAAATCTCCGCCCGGCCCTTGTTCGGTACATGGGATTTTTTCCCTTGGAGTTAACATGAGTTCTGACTTCCTTTTCCCATACATCCGAATGAGACTATAAACCAGGTTCCGTGTGCGAAACGCACGCATAACAATCTTCCTCCACACGTTGAAAAATCCCATCACCAACTTTCGGAAGAGAAGCCAGTATGGCCGTTGGTATGGACAACACGTTACACCTAGTATGCAACCTTCCCCCGAAGTTGGAGTAATGGCTGCCTTTAATACGCATGAAGAACGGTCATGCACACAAAACTCCACTCCCTTTTGTAAGGTAGAATGGATTGATACTTGCCCTGTCCATATTGGGAGGCCGCGGGAGTATCAGCCCTGCGTACGCAAAAGAAGAAACAGGTGTAAACCTATTTTGAAGTCGGAAGGTGTAGAGAAAAACATCATACATTACAGTGTAAACAATGTTTCGAAGTCGGAAGTGTTGAAAAAAGCATCATCATGAAAGCAGAAAGACAAAGGTACAATGACGGGAGCACATCCCAGTTCACAAGTGTGTAACACGTTGTTCTTCATCTAAGAACAGAAAATCAAAGAAATCGAAAATCACCATGCAGTGAACTAGCACGAAAGGACGTGCGCACAGTGTAGCACAAATTTGCTGTTCTTTTTCAAATCTGTCTCTTCGTATTCACTGGCTGGTCCGTCAGTGGGTGGGCCACAGAAAGTGCATGTAGCCACAACCTTGGGTAGGGTAGGCGGGTGGGTGTGTGAGAGGGAGACCGGGTGCAGTACAAGCGCTGCGGTCGTTTTCCTCCATGAACGAAGTTGGTCCCTTCCATGACATCGTGTATGCAGGTCGATTCTGTTTCGTCCGTTTGCTGACAACTTGAAAATGTTCCTTTCCCAGTCTGAGAAGATGAAAGTAGATAGAGGAAAACAAGTGGACAAGCAGGAGGGCGGGTGGGGCGGGGGGCGGGGCGCGGGGGGTGGGGGGGGTGGGAGGCAGGGTTAGGATAGTAAACGTTTTCAATCATCGCTGTGTAAGTGAGGTTCTTCGAGAAGATTTATTTTTTTTTTTTTAGCATTTCTAAACGTAACATTATGGCCGGTTTGTAAACATTTTGGCCAGCTGCGAACATTTCAGATTTCACTGATAAATCGCTTGTAATATCCGAGACCTCATCCGCAAACAAGAAGTGTCTGTTTTTAGCTGTGAGTGAGTGTGTGTGTGGTGCGTGTGTGTGTGTGTGGTTGTTTAATCTGATTTCATTATAAGATGAACTCCCGAATGATGGCTCCTGTAGGTACAGACTTTTCTCGGTCCTTTTGGGAAACATTGTCATTGTTTTTTCTATTCAAGTATACAGTGTTTTCCTATGCCTACTGAGAAATAGAGTTCTCGTTATACATTCTTTTGTGGCAAAGAGCAAAACCTGGGCACTGTTGACCCGCGACAAAAAGACTTTACAAATGTGTATGACACATGTCATTCCGCTCTCTGTCTCTCTCTCTCTCTCTCACTCTCTCTTTCTCCTCTGTCACTCTCTCTCTCTCCTCTCACTCTCTCTCTCTCTGTGTGGTGTGTGTGTGTGTGTGTGTGTGTTGTTGTGGTGTGTGTGTGTGTCTGTCTCTCCCTTCCCTCCCCATCGCTCTCGCTCTTGCCCTCCTCTGTTTTCGCTCTCTCTCTCTCTCACTCCTCTCTTGCCTCTCTCCCTCTCCTCTCTTTCTCTCACTCTCTCACTCTCTCTCTCTCTCTCTCTCTCTCTCCTCTCTCTCCAGATATAACGATGTACACAGGTAAAATGTGCACGCTCAGTGCGCACACACACACACTCACACACACACACACGCACGCTACGCACGCACGCACGCACGCACGCACGCATACACGCACACACACACACTACACACACACACAACCCACACACAAACACAACATCACACACCCACTATTCTCCTATTCCAGACACTGTCCGACAAAAAAAGGTTTGGGAACGTCCACCATGGCAAGGAACATCGAAGCACGAAAGCTCAACCAATCACTTCGCCTTCAATCTTGTCTCCTATTAGGTATTGGATTGGGTGGGCCAAAGAACCGAGCAGGTAGTCAGTAAAGGTTGTGTGGGGGGGGGGGGGGACATAAAAGGGCAGTCCCCGCGACCTGTTTCCATCAAAAAGTTGATTCTTTTCAGGGGCAAGTCGGGTACAACTGATCGATCTGTTTCTGTGGTTGTCTGAAGATTTGAGAAACTCATGTCCATCAGAAAAAGGGAGAGGGGAAAGGCAGCAGACATTTAGAAAGTGATTGTTTGGCTCGTTCTCCTTTTCGTGATTGTTGGCTCGTTCTTCTTCCTTTTCGTTTGTCCTGAGTATTGTTTTATCGTGCCTGGAGAAGACCTAAGAGGTCGGTCGAAAACGCGTTTTGCTTTGTCCTTAGGGATTCGCTTGTCCAGTTGCTCAGCGGAGATTGAATTTTAAACATACTTTTTAAGCTGGCTTGGATATCCGCCTGCAGTTGCCTCCCTTTAGGCTCAAGTAAAAAGTTAATTGGTGAACAAATTGGAAACAGGGTGGTTGTAACAGAGCATACTACATTACCGGAATACGACACTTGGGGGTTTCCGTAAGACCCGCGGACTAGTTACGGCCTAGTCAGCACGTGGTACACTCACTCCAACATAGCGACGCGCAAAAAGCAAGGAGCGAAGCCAGCACGCTATCGTTGTTCAAAACGCTCGCAACAAAATCGATTGTGAAGGGCTGGCATTTTTTCTCGTTTTCCAAAGGATGAAGGAGGCATGTACAAACTTTTATTGCATTTTATTACATTATTTGCAGAGTATACCACGTAAGCAATACCGTATAACGGTGGTGGGACTAATGCCATCTGTGCCCCTTGAGTCAAGTCCCTTAGATCAAGGTTTTTATAGTATGACTATGAAGCCCATGGGCAGATTTTTAACAGTTTTTATATATAACAGTCAGGAAGAAGCAATGCGCATACCTTTTTTCTCTTAGAAAATCATTAAGCCTACAGCTTATTTACAGTCCCGTTAGCTAAACAACGAGTCAGCGGGGAAAAACCAGACCACCATATACCGTGCCCTCACATGGCCATGAGTTATGTTGATACATACAGTAGCCGACACACGTGTTTTCAAATCACCGAATCTCTCTCCTGTCTCTCTCTCTGTCGCTCTCTCTCTCTCTCTCTCTTCCTCCTGTCTCTCTTCACTCCTCTCTCTCTCTCTCTCTCTGCGTGCAGTTGATGCTTGTGTTGTCCAACCAGATTAATCCTGACAATAAAATGGTTTTCAGTCAGTGTGTGGGGGTGGTGGGTGTGGTGTGTGTGTGTGTGGTGAGAAGAGATAGAGAGAGAGAGAGAGAGAGAGAGGAGAGAGAGAACACCATTATTCTTAACCCCCCTCCATCCCCAGCAATACTCGTGTTGTAAACTACATTAACACTGACCGGTTTCAAAATGGGTCCCCCCCTAAAGTGGCCCCCCCCCCCCCCCCCCCCCCCCCCCCCTTAAAAAACAAAAATCCTCCCCCCGTTTCCCCACCGCCCCCCAAAAAAATTTGGTGTTCCCCCCCCCCCCTAATTTTTTTTTTTGGGGGGGGAAGGGGTTGAAAAAAATGTTTTGGGTGGGGGTTTTGGGGGGGGGGGTTTAATCAAAATTTATTTTTAGAAAAATTGGGTGGGGGTTTGCTTCCTTCTTGCTCTAATTTAAAGAAGACATTTTTTGCAAATTTTTGCAGACTGTTTGGAAAATGCAACCAGTTTTGTTTTTAATCCATCTTGTTATTGATGGCAGAAAACTTTTTCTTTTCTTTATGTTTTGTGGATGAGACGGACTACTGCATTACCCCCTCCCACCCCCAACCAACCTCCACCCCTTTTCATTATGCCATGTAGGAACGTTGTTATAAACTGACACAACACATTTAAAGTTTATTTGGAGACAATAAATGGTCTTTTTTTAAAATTTGAAGCAAGCCACAAACTCCTCTCTCTCTCTAGTCCTCACACCGCTCTCTCTCCCCTCTCCCTCCTCTCTCGCCACCACTCCCCCACCGCACCTTCCACCCACTTACCACAGTCATTGCACAACAACAACACACAAACACACACACACACACACACAAACACTTTAACATACATAAAAATACATGCGTAATGCCTGCAACATCACATGCAGTGCACACACGCACCTACTATACAAATGCAACACGCACGAGACCACACAAACAACACAAGAGGGCCAAAAATGTGTAAGAGGCATTTGAATCTGTCGCACAACTGCTGAAGCAGTTCAAGTAAAGTTTCTGACAACCAAGGGCGGCGCAGCGGCCCAACGGGCTCGGTTGTTTTCATCACGGCAACGTTTTCACATAGGGCAGGGCGGCACAGCACCGCGAGCCTGCAGCCCGGCGCCCGACTAAGGGAAGATAATTCAGACTGAACGGACTTGTAGGCTTCAGAGGCAGTGTCGTATCTCGGTAATGGTAGTATGCTCCTGGTGTAAGGAGCATTAGCAAAAATGTTCAACTTAAATGTAGGTATGTTTGTGCTTGGTTTATTCAAAACAATGGTTTTTTTTTCATTAGAAATTTAGGGAGAGAGGAGGGCTGTCACTGTTTGAGGGTCTTGAGAAAACTGTTTTTTGCTGTTTGGATTTAAAAGGTTGTGTAGAGGCTGTAATGTTGTAAACTGCCACAAAAAGCGTTCAAATTTGACAATAGGGACTGTTGTGACGACAATTTGACAGTGTACAACACAAGGCTATGGGTCAAAGTGTTCAAATCCTAAAGACATTTTTGGCATGGTCAGCTCTGTCCTAAGTGAAACAGAGCCCCATGATATACAATTATTCAAATTTGCAAACATGGTTTGTCCTTTTTTGGCTTCTGTGTGTGTGTGTGGTGTGAGTGGTGTGCCTGGTATGTATGTAAAAAATGGTGGCGTAGTTGTTACGCGCGGGTGTGTGCATGCGCGCGTGTATATATATATATATATATATATATAAATTAGAATTTATAAAACAAAAGCTTGCTCTTATGTCTTAGATTTAGAAATAGGGGAAGATAAGCATTCATTTATCTGCAGGTGTAATAATTCTCCTAACTAACAGTGCTTGAGTGGGTGAAGGGGAAAAATAAATAAATGCTTCTCAAAATGAGCCTCAGCAAGCCTGATAGTCTCCAAGAGGGGAGACCAACCCTCCAATAGGGAGTGAAACTCTCACTAACAAATAACTCGTTGGGCAGAAAACCGATATTTCGGAAACCTATATGTTTCTTCTTTTCAGTGACCGCGAAAAGTGGTAATTTATGACCGCCATCTGCAAGCTTGTCCCAGCCTTTTCGTTTTAAAAAAGAATGATGCTCTCCCAGAAAAGGCTGGGAAGTACAATAACCGTAGTATGTTTGTATGAGTTTTCAAAAAACAACCAAAGTGCCACCTAAGAAGAAAGCAAAAGAAAATCATGAAAAAGCAAAACAAGCTACATGATCTTGAGTGTAAATAGAAAAATAAACAAAAGATTAATAAACCTCTTAGACATCAAGTGCTGAGGGCAGTTTTCTTGAATGCATCCGCAAGGGTCTAAAAATACAACAAACTAATAAATTTCCAAAGGATAAGTTACCGACAAACCATTACACCAGCACTTACAGAGCAGCTTGGTGTTGCACTGACTGCAAGAAATTTTGAATTAGAAACAAAGCTTGCTCTATATGACTAGGACTGAAGAAATAGGGGGGAGAAATAAGCATTCATATCTGCAGTGGTTAGATAATTTCTGCCTAACTAACATATGTGCTTGAGTGGGTGAATGGGGAAAAATAAAATTAAGTGCTTTCTCAAAATGAGCCTCTGCAAGCTTATATAGACTCCCTTCCTCCGCGGTCACTGAGGAGATACACTCAGGTTTCGAAATATTCGTATCTGACCAGGCGTGTATATGTTTAGAGAGTTTCTCCCTCCACCTATTGGGAGGTTGTCTCCCGGGGGGGGGGGGGTGGGGGGGCTCTTGGAGACTATAAAGCTTACTTAAGGCGTCATTTTGAGAAGAATTTATTTTATTTTCCCCACCACAACACACATACAAGCACGCAACGCATGCTCCTTACGAAACGAAACACACAACACACACACACACACACACACACACTCACACACACACTCACACCATTACAACACCACACACACACAACTCACACACACACACACACACACAACATTACATCCACAACACAACACCCACAGCAACACCCAAACTGGAGCACGTTCATGCTCATTTGTCACGCTCCGCCCCTTGCACTCATTCTCTCTCTCTCTCCCTCCGTCTCTCTCCTCTCACTCCCCACTTCCTCCCCCCCGCCCGTCACAGTCCATTCTCCCATTCTCTACCTTCGAGGGGGGGGGGGGGGGGGGGCCCCTCCCCTCCCATCCTCCTCTCTCTCTTCACCTCCCCCCCCCTTCCCTCCCCCCCCCCCCTACCCTCCCCCTCCTCACTTTCTCCTCTCTTCGACCTCCGCCTCCACTCTCTCCCTTCCTCTCTCATCATCATCACTCCCACTCTCTCTCCACACACACCACAACACACCACACAGACAGAGACATACACACACACACAGACACAACCCACATACACACACACAACACACACACAGCCCAAAACACACCCCCACACACACACCCACACACACACACGCACAACACAACACCCCCACACCCATACACACACACATGTTAATCTTCACTTATGACTTGTGTAAAATTTCACACACTTACACATCCCAACTTTCTCACTCACACAACACACGAGGCACCCATACTCACACACACACACACACACACACACACACACACACATAACCCACGCACACGAGCACACACACACACACTCAACACACACACATGCACACACTTACAACACACTCACACACGACACACACACACAACACACACACACACACACACACACACCCACACACACCCACAATCACACACACCACACACACACACACACACACACACACACACACACACCCACACACATTCGCGTGCACTGCGCAACCCATACAATAAACCAAAAAACACACATTAGTGCACACGCCTCAATTACTTCTTTTCCCGATACATATATTCAGCTTTTTGTTCTGCTTTTTTTTCCTTCATTGGTGTCTAATATTTTACGCAAAGAGTGGATAGACGTTAAATGAAGTAGGACACACGCACACACACACACACACAAACACACACACACACACACACAACACACACTTACAACACACACACACACACACACACACACACACACACACACCACACACACACACACCACAGCACACACACACATGATGCCATGAGCAAAAACAGAAAATTTAATGTTTCCAGATTAATCCATTTGGAACATTATCGTCCGTTCTTGGGTAGTAATGTTGAAAAGGGTTTTTGAAATGGGTTCCTGAATCATGCATATTATCAGAATGTCAGAGATCATACAAAAGAGAATTTTCATGGATAGTTAAAAAGTGACAATAACGCGGACACGAACGACGCCCATTTACCAGCCTCTTAAAAATCAAAATCGATAATCTGTCCGGAATAACAGACAACCATAAAAGCCTACAAAATCAAAAGCTATAAACTTCTTTGAACAGTCTCTCACCACTGATCCCCTTTCCTCTCACAGCTAAAAGCTCTCCCCTTGACTCCACTCTCTCTCTCTCTCTTTCTCTCTCTCTCTCTCTCTCCTCTCTCTCTCTCTCCTCTCTCTCTCTCTCTCTCTCTCTCTCTCTCTCTCTCTCTTCTCTCTCTCTCCATCTCTTCACTCACTCACACACACACACACACACACACACACACACAACACACACACACACACACACACACACACACTCACACACACGCACACGCACACGCACACTCACACACACACGAACACACACACACACACACACACAACACACACACACACACAAAACACACACACCACACACACACACACACACACACACACACACACACACACAACACACACACACACACACACACACACACACACACACACACCACAAGGCACACACACACACACACACACACACACACACACACACACACCACACACACACACACACATCACACACACACACACACACACACACACACACAACACACACACACACACACACACACACACACACACACACACAGCATCACTCGTCTCCCACAGTTCCAGATGGACACGACTTTTTTTCTTAAGTTGCCAGACAACCCTACAGAGCGATCGATCAGTGTACCCGACTTGTCCAGCAGATCGATTAGTGTACCCGACTTGTCCAGCAGATCGATCAGTGTACCCGACTTGTCCAGCAGATCGATCAGTGTACCCGACTTGTCCAGCAGATCGATCAGTGTACCCGACTTGTCCAGCAGATCGATCAGTGTACCCGACTTGTCCAGCAGATCGATTAGTGTACCCGACTTGTCCAGCAGACCGATCAGTGTACCCGACTCGTCTACAACCCTTCAGAGCAGATCGATCAGTGTACTCGACTTGTCCACAGAAAGAACCAACTTCGTTGATAGTAAACATGGCCGGGACTGCACCCTTTATTCTTCCCACCGGACTGACTATCTTCGCCTTCTGAGGCCCACCCCCTGACGGAATGGGCAATCACTACATCAAGACACAGACTGAAGGCAAAAGCAATGTAGTTCGTCCCGACTGCTTTGAGGTTATCTTTTGCGTGGTGAATTTCAATAAATTAGACGAAAGGTTTTTGACGTTCCCAGACTGCAACAAAACAGATCCATCACTGTATCCTACCTTGTCCATGGATAAAGAAAAAAAAACCTTCTTCGACCCTGGAACACGTGGCAGTGACTGCAGCCTTCATTCCCCCTGCCTGACCAAGTACCTGCACTTTCTGTGGCCCACCAGTCGACAGGATCAGCCTTCATTCCCCGTGCCTGAGCAAGTACCTGTACTTTCTGTGGCCCACCAATCGACAGGATCAGCCTTCATTCTCCCTGCCTGACCAAGTACCTGCACTTTCTGTGGCCCACCAGTCGACAGGATCAGCCTTCATTCCCCCTGCCTGACCAAGTACCTGCACTTTCTGTGGCCCACCACAGTCGTACCGACAGGATCAGCTCTTCAATTCCCCCTGCCTGAGCAAGTACCTGCACTTTCTGTGGCCCACCAGTCGACAGGATCAGCCTTCATTCCCCCTGCCTGACCAAGTACCTGCACTTTCTGTGGCCCACCAGTCGACAGGATCAGCCTTCATTCCCCCTGCCTGACCAAGTACCTGCACTTTCTGTGGCCCACCAGTCGACAGGATCAGCCAATCAATACATCAGGAGACACCGACTGAAGGCAAAAGCAATTTGGTACGCTTCAGGTGTCGCGCTGCAGTCAACGATGTTTACACATGGCTGCGTTCTATGCACACCGACCCTTCTCCGTTCAAAGAGACTTCTTTGCTTCGATTTTGTGTATCCTGGAGACTAGTTTGGGTTGGAACGAGGTGTGTTTCTGGCTACCAGAACTGTCTCTGTTTGTCTGTGTGTATTCTCTCTCTCTCTGTCTCTATCTCTCTCTGTCTCTGTCTGTCTGTCTGTCTGTCTGTCTGTCTTCTGTCTCTCTCTCTCTCTCTCTCTCTCTCTCTCTCTCTCTCTCTGTGCATCACTTAGTCTGTTAGTCTCTCTCTTTGTCTGGATGCCTCTCAATGTGTGTGTGTGTGTGTGTGGTGTGTGTGTGTGGTGTGTGTTGTGTGTGTGTGTGTGTGTGTGTGTGTGTGTGTGTGTGTGTGGTGCGTGCGTGTGCGTGTTTATAACACAGTTTTTACTTTTAAAAAGTAAAAGAAATGGCTTGGGGCAGGATGGAGGGGGGGGGGGATCAAGCCAACAGAGTGAAAAAAAAACACTAGCACTGACACAGCACAAAGACATGCCACGGTAGGTCATGCACTGACAAGACATGCCACGGTAGGTCATGCACTGACAAGACATGCCACGGTAGGTCATCACTGACAAGACATGCCACGGTAGGTCATGCACTGACAAGACATGCCACGGTAGGTCATGCACTGACAAGACATGCCACGGTAGGTCATGCACTGACAAGACATGCCACGTAGGTTCATGCACTGACAAGACATGCCACGGTAGGTCATCCACTGACAAGACATGCCACGGTAGGTCATGCACTGACAAGACATGCCACGGGAGGTCATGCACTCACAAGCATGCGGATAATACACGTCCACCCTTATATTTCCTCCCTTTATACCCCATTCCCCTCACTCCCCTGCAGTCATCCACCCCTCACTCCTGTCCCTTCCTCTCAACGCACACAAACGCATCGACATGCGTACGCACAGGCAAGCACGTACGCGCGCATGGATGCACACACGGATACAAACGAGAGAGAGAGAGAGAGAGAGAGAGAGAGAGAGAGAGGGAGAGAGAGATGTGTGTGTGTGTGTGTGTAGGTAAAGAAACACACACAGTCACAAACACACTCACGTACACGCGCTCGCATTACGCATCTGAAACAGTCACCGGTCAAAACAAAGGGGAAAAACCACACTCACTCGACACTCGATCATTCACACAATAGCCTTTGCCCTCATTCAACCGTGTGTGAAAATCGTTAACGTCCTGTGCAGCACGTGAAGCAAACCCATTGGCTTTTGCCTTCACTCTGTGTCTCCTGATGTATTGACTGGCTGATCCGTCACAGAGCTGTGGGCCGTAGAACTTCAGGCAGTTCCGTCAGTCAGGCGGGGGGTAATTAACCTGCACTGGCATCGATATGTCGGATTAACCGTATCAACACCAAGGTTGGGGAGATGGGTGTGTGTGTGTGGGGGGGGGGGGGGGTCACAGCGCAGTTCATCACCCATGTTCTGTCTCAGCTCCCGTTCAAACGATGCTTTCTGTAAAACTGACCGATGTTGGATATAAGGGAAAGCTTTTACTAGACTTGATCTCCAAGTCATGTACTACTCACAGTGAAACATCCTTTAAGAGCGTTGGGACTTGCATGATGTGAAACATAAACACTTTACAGCAGACTCCATGAAAAACATTTTTTTCATCTGATCTAAGATTTGAAGGAGGAAAGATTTTTAACAAAATTTCCGATATGTTTTTGGAAGGTGTGTTTTAAAGAGTTGTGTGAATGATGGTTTTTTTTCTTCTGATTTTATGACTTTTGAGTTGACTTCAACCCTGATATGGCCCTTTGCGATCGGCTGGGCTATAACCAACATTACCTTTACCATAACCATAGAAACGTGTGAGGGAATGGCTGAACAAAGGATGAGGAAATGGGAGTTCCATAATTCTTTGATCAATACTTCCTCCGCTCGAAAGTCAACATGTGATCAGTATCCCCCATGCTCAATACTCAATCGGGCGACTTTGTTGCTGCTCGATGTTCCCCATTTCTGATGCTGATCCTGCTCGGACCCCCCCCCCCCCCCCCCCCCCGCCCCTCCCAACTCCTCTCAATAGTCTTCCGGCTAGATATTCAATCTGCTTGATGCCCCCACCCCCCATCCCCCAATTGTACCGCGGAAGAATTTCCTACAGTACGGCGTCTCACCTTCCTTGTCATTGTATTTCAATGAATCAGATTTTACATTCGACCGGAAGAAGTTCTTGTTTTAAGATGAGAAGAAAAGAAAATATTTTTCGTGCCACCGTTAGGACAACACACACACAACACACACACACACACACACACACACACACACACACACACACACACACACACACACACACACACACACATAAATACACACGCACGAACACACATAAATACACACGCACGCACGCACGCACGCACCACACACCACCACCACACACACACACACACACACACACACACACACACACACACACACACACACACACACACTCACAGATGGTCTCGAGCTGACCCCGAAGTTCCATGCTTTTGAAGAGAGTGACGGTGAAAGCAGCCATGGTTAGTTGGCTATTCCTAATCTCAGTGCACGTGGCAGTGACAGGGTGACCTGAGCGGGTTCTTCTGATGGGCAAATGGTATGCCTCTAGCGAGTTGTACGTTGGTAACTAATCATACAGAAATCATTCCTGTTTGTGTGTTAGTACGGATCTACCGACCCTCCTCTCTCTGTCTCCCTGTCTCTCTCTGTATCTCTGTCTCTCTCTCTGTCTCGCTGTCTCTCTCTGTCTCTCTGTCTCTGTCTCTGTCTCTCTCTCTCTCTCTCTCTCTCTCTCTCTCTCTCTCGTCTTCTGTCTGTCTGTCTGTCTCTCTGTCTCTCTCTCTCTCTTTCTCTCTCTCTCTCTCTCTCTCTCTCTCTCTCTCTCTCTCTCTCTCTCTCTCTCTCTCTCTCTCTCTCTCTCTCTCTCTCTCGTACGACTTGACCTTGCCCTAAAAACTTCATCTATGAGTATTTATGATCAATCAGTCAATCGATCAATCAATCGATCAATCACTCAATCTGTGTGTGTGTGTGTGTGGGTGTGTGTGTGTGTGTGTGTGTGTGTGTGTGTGTGTGTGTGACTGTTACTCGTCTTGAATTGTTCAGTTTGGGGGTTTTTTTGGTTTTGTTTTTTGTCACTTTTGTATAATACTCACACCCCC
>CM031612.1:39874562-39889562 GCA_018398815.1 Conus ventricosus | reverse complement strand
TCTGCTGACGTGTTGTGCTGCTTGTAATCATTGACCAGTTCACGTTTAATTTCCTGTTTTTTATGAACAGGGTTGTGAGAGGGGAAGCGGGGGCGAGCGGGGGTGGGGGTGGTGGGGGTAGGGGTTAGGTAGCTTTTTGTAGACTGCCCTTTCCTTATGTCCATGAGAGTTTGCTTGTGATGGATTGTGTGGTGTTATTTGTGTTTGATTGAAAAGACTGAGACGTTTTAAGAACCGTAAGATTTGTTTTTCTCTGTTTCTTAAATTTCAGATTTTTTTTTTCTCATTACTCCTCTCTCTCCTCTCTCTCTCTCTCCCTCTCTCTTCTCTCTCTCTCTCTCCTCTCTCTCTCTCTCTCTCTCTCTTTATATTTCACGCATTTCTTAATCTCATTAGTAGCCTCTCTCTCCTCTCTCCCCCCTCCCCTCTCTCTCTCTGTCTCTCTCCTCTCTCTCTCTCTAAATTTCAGGCATTCTAATCTTAGTAGTAGCCTCTCTTTCCCCCTCTCTCTCTCTTCTCTCTGTCTCTCTCTCTTCTCTCTGTCTCTGCTCTCCTCTCTCTCTCTCTCTCTTTCTCTTCTCTCTCTCTCTCTCTCCTCTCCTCTCTCCTCTCTCCTCTCTCTCTCTCTTCCTCTCTCTCTCTCTCACTCCACCTTTCCCCCTACCTCTCTCTGTCTTTTAACTTGCTCTTTCTTTTCTTCTTCTTTCAATGTTCCCTTTCTTTCTTCATTGTTTAAAAAGAAGCATTTTCTTGTAAATCAATATATTCTGACTTCGTTGCGTTTATATGTGTGCTAATGAATGGTCCACAAATAAAACCAACACGTGAGGGCTTGTAGCTTTTTCAAGATCTGGACTGCAATTTTATTCTTGAAGCGATGTTGTCGTGCTGCTGCTGCTGCTGCTGCTGCTGCTGCTGCTGCTGCTGTGTTGCAGAATATGAAATGGATAATTATACGTTGCAGAACGTGTGTGTGTGGTGTGGTGTGTGTGTGTGTGTGTGTGTTGTGTGTGTGTGTGTGTGTGTGTGTGTGTGTGTGTTGTGTGTGGGTGTGGTTGGTGTGTGTTGTGGTGTGTGTGTGTGTGTTGTCTCTCAAATGCAAGACTTGAAAATTCGACCAGTTGGAGGACTTCATTCCTTCGGTCGACGCCATTGCTTGATGACTGCGGTAAAAAGTCATTGTTTTGCCACGGGATTTCATGATGCAAGCTCACGAATCATCATTTCTGACTTCACGCGAGGCGTTATCATTGTGGCTTGACGTCAGTGCGAAAAAAAATATAAATACATTATTTTTTAAAGAGCAAATGAAATAAATCTGATTATTGTACAATAACTACTTTGATAGAGTAAACTACCCTTTTCATGAGGAAAAATGTTCTTTTCGTGAAGAACGTTATCTTGTTTGTGAGGAAAGTTACTCATCTTTTAAGAAAAAAAAATTCTTTTCGTGCAGAAAATTACCCGTTCTACGAAGGAAATTGCCCTTTTTTTATAGGCGAAAAATGAAGAAATTTTATCATTTACTCAAAGAAAGTTACTAATGAAAAAAAATGACGAAGAAAGATACCCATTGGTGAAGAAAAAGCTGGTCTTTTCTTGAAGCAGATTACCGGTTTCTTGTGAAAAACAAATCAACAACTCAGTTTTAGTTTCAGTTTTATTATTATTGTAGCCCAGCCGATTTCGCTGGAGCTTTTCAAGGCTCACACTCCCTAGGGGGAAAGGGTCTTGTCCTGCATCAAACAATAATAATCAACACGTAAATATTGACAAAATGTGCAACAAACTGACAAAATAATAACTCATCACCTGAGCTTGTTCAGCTCAAAAAGGGGGGGGGGGGGTGGGGGGGGGGAGGCATCCTCTTACTTTTTTATTCCCAGATGACGAAACGATTAAGCTGATAAGCTGATTAAAAACATTCAGATGTTGCAAATGATACTTTTTCAGCCATACAGGCAACCATACACTGTAGAATTAAAAACTACTACTTTGGACAATGTGGACAGGCTCACTATTTCATCGCCTGATTGCAACAACAACAAAACGCTGCCGTGTTAATAAGATCACGAGAAAAACTGTAAAGACTTCATTGAACAACCATAACTGCATTGGTTACAGAGGCAAGGAAAAAAGGACAACAGTAAAGAGAGATTAAAAAAAAAGAAGGAAAAGTCTACGAGAGAGAGAGGAAAGCGCGCAAGGAAAATACACTTTTCATTGAGGACACTGCCCTTTTTAATCATTTTATGAACGAAAATTACTCTTTTGACAAAGGAAATTACCAGTTTTGTAAAGACCTTAACGTTTTCATGATGGAAATTACTCGTTTTCTTGAAAAAAAAGGTACCCTTTTCGCGAAGAAAGTTACCCCTTTCGTGGAGAATACCCCTTTTCGTGAAGAAATTTGCGTTTTTCGTGAAAAAGGGAGCCCGTTTTCGTTACCCGTCTTTCTCTGTGTATACGTTGGTGATTCACTCTCCTTGAGTCTCTCTCTCTGTCTGTCAGCCCCTTTCTCTCTCTCACTCTCTCTCTCTCTCTCTCTCTCTCTCTCTCTCTCTCTCTCTCTCTCTCTCTCTCTCTCTCTCTCTCTCTCTCTCTCTCTCTCTCTGTCTGTCAGCCTCTCTCTCCCTCTCTCTCTCTGTCTGTCTCTCTCTGTGTCTCTGTCTGTCTGTCTGTCTGTCTGTCCGTCTGGTGTGTGTGTGTGTGGGCGCGCGCGCGCGCGTGTGTGTGTGTGTGTGTGTGTGTGTTGTGTGTGTGTGTGTGTGTGTGTGTGTGTGTGTGTCTCGCCCTGTCTTTCTCTGTGTATACGTTGGTGACTCACACTCTCCTTGAGTCTCTCTCTCTCTCTCTCTCTCTCTCTGTCTCTTCTTCTCTCTCTCTCTCTCTCTCTCTCTCTCTCTCTCTCTCTCTCTCTCTCTCTCTCTCTCTCCCTCCCTCCTTTCTCCCTCTCTTTCTTTCTTTCTTTCCTTTCCTTTCTTGCTGTGTGTCCGCGTCCAATGTACCGTCTACCAGACTGAAAAAAAAAATGGAAGAAAACGATCTCTGCTATTGTCGTCATGTACCGTCAGACGTCAGTTTCAAAGACCACATCACCAAGGAAGCGGCGTGCTTGGTGGTCGTTAGCCTGCCGACAAGGACCATACGAAACCTACTTGCAAATGTCAGCGGGGGAGAGAAACAACCGAGAACGCCATACGGCACACTGCAGGATGAAGCAGAGTGGCCAAGCAAAGTCTTCTGGGTACTGTGAAGGGAAAGGGAAAACCAGAGCGACAAAGAAAGAAGAAAATGAGGGATGAACTATATCCAGAAAAAAACGACAGAACAGACAGAGGCCACTGAAATTTGATGGGAACACGACAAGATTCTGGTGCACCAGTTAAGATATTTTTAGGGAACTAGTAGGCGAGGGAGATTACAAAGGGATAGAATGAAAAGGGGTTAGAGTGGGAGTGGAGAAGGTGGGGAGGGAGGCTCCGGGCAGGAAGATGGAGTCAACGTCCAAGAACGGACAGGAAGAACATTAATGGGAACACGGACAAGATGCCACAGCGCTATTCAAGATATACTTGAGGGAATTATGGAGCTAAGAGAAGACCAGGGCGAAATAGAAAGAGCGAGGGGAGATGAGGGAGAGGAAAGGGTCTGGGGTGGGAAAAGGCGGGGAGACAACAACCAAGAATGAACGGGACAAAGAATTTAACGGAAACACTGGCAAGATTCCAGAGCACTAATTAAGACAATCCTTTAGATTGTGAAGCGAAAGAAAAAGACAGGACGACAGAATGAAAAAAAAAAAGAAGCGAGGGAGGAAGGGGGGGGGGCCTGCTGGGGAGGGGGGGGGGGAAGACGACACCGAAGAATGAACAGAAGAAGACCGAACTTTGATGGACACACAACAATATTCCTTCCACTGCATTCTCCAAGACAATCTTTCAGGGAGCTATGAAGCGAAGGAGACCAGGACCACAGGGGAAAAAAAGTGGGAGGGAGGAAGGGCTACACCTAAGAATGAACAGGAGAAGACTTACATTTGATGGACACACAACAATACTGCAGTGCACATCAAAACAGCCCTTCAGGAATTGTGTCTCTGATGAGTCCGATCCAGGACGAAAGCCTAGGAGCAGGCAATACAAAAAGATTCCCGAGAGGGATGCGATGGTTCCCTAGTGTCAGTGAAGAGTTTTCGTATTCATAATTATTTTCCCATTTCTCATCTAGGTGTGTTTTTTTTAAGTTCAAGTCTGCAATCATTACTAATATGGAAATTTGTTACATGACTTGTTTTCCCCACTACTAAATGGTCAGCATTATAAAAAAGATTAGTTATGATGAGGAATTGGTTTACCTGCCTTGTTTTCCCTACTACCTAATTGTTCAGCATTATAAAAAAGTTTTATGATGTGTTTTACCTGCAGTTGTTTTCCCCTTACCTAATTGTTCCAGCATTATAAAAGAAGTTAGTTATAGGGAGAATTGTTAACCTGCACTTGTTTTCCCCTACTACTTAATTGTTCAGCATTATAAAAGAGAAGTTAGTTGTGATGGAGGAATTGTTAACCTGCACTTGTTTTCCCCTACTACTTAATTGTTCAGCATTATAAAAGAGAAGTTAGTTATGATGGAGGAATTGTTAACCTGCACTTGTTTTCGCCTACTACTTAATTGTTCAGCATTATAAAAGAGAAGTTAGTTATGATGGAGGAATTGTTAACCTGCACTTGTTTTCCCCTACTACTTAATTGTTCAGCATTATAAAAGAGAAGTTAGTTGTGATGGAGGAATTGTTAACCTGCACTTGTTTTCCCCTACTACTTAATTGTTCAGCATTATAAAAGAGAAGTTAGTTATGATGGAGAATTGTTAACCTGCACTTGTTTTCCCCTACTACTTAATTGTTCAGCATTATAAAAGAGAAGTTAGTTATGATGGAAGAATTGTTAACCTGCACTTGTTTTCCCCTACTACTTAATTGTTCAGCATTATAAAAGAGAAGTTAGTTACGATGGAGGAATTGTTAACCTGCACTTGTTTTCCCCTACTACTTAATTGTTCAGCATTATAAAAGAGAAGTTAGTTATGATGGAAGAATTGTTAACCTGCACTTGTTTTCCCCTACTACTTAATTGTTCAGCATTATAAAAGAGAAGTTAGTTATGATGGAAGAATTGTTAACCTGCACTTGTTTTCCCCTACTACTTCATTGTTCAGCATTATAAAGAGAAGTTAGTTATGATGGAGAATTGTTAACCTGCACTTGTTTTCCCCTACTACTTCATTGTTCAGCATTATAAAAGAGAAGTTAGTTATGATGGAGAATTGTTAACCTGCACTTGTTTTCCCCTACTACTTCATTGTTCAGCATTATAAAAGAGAAGTTAGTTATGATGGAGGAATTGTTAACCTGCACTTGTTTTCCCCTACTACTTCATTGTTCGCATTATAAAAGAGAAGTTAGTTATGATGGAGGAATTGTTAACCTGCACTTGTTTTCCCCTACTACTTCATTGTTCAGCATTATAAAAGAGAAGTTAGTTATGATGGAGGAATTGTTAACCTGCACTTGTTTTCCCCTACTACTTCATTGTTCAGCATTATAAAAGAGAAGTTAGTTATGATGGAGGAATTGTTAACCTGCACTTGTTTTCCCCTACTACTTCATTGTTCAGCATTATAAAAGAGAAGTTAGTTATGATGGAGGAATTGTTAACCTGCACTTGTTTTCCCCTACTACTTCATTGTTCAGCATTATAAAAGAGAAGTTAGTTATGATGGAGGAATTGTTAACCTGCACTTGTTTTCCCCTACTACTTCAATTGTTCAGCATTATAAAAGAGAAGTTAGTTATGATGGAGGAATTGTTAACCTGCACTTGTTTTCCCCTACTACCTCATTGTTCAGCATTATAAAAGAGAAGTTAGTTATGATGGAGGAATTGTTAACCTGCACTTGTTTTCCCCTACTACCTTAATTGTTCAGCATTATAAAAGAGAAGTTAGTTATGATGGAGGAATTGTTAACCTGCACTTGTTTTCCCCTACTACCTAATTGTTCAGCATTATAAAAGAGAAGTTAGTTATGATGGAGGAATTGTTAACCTGCACTTGTTTTCCCCTACTACTAATTGTTCAGCATTATAAAAGAGAATTTAGTTATGATGGAAGAATTGTTAACCTGCACTTGTTTTCCCCTACTACCTAATTGTTCAGCATTATAAAAGAGAAGTTAGTTGATGGATGGAAATTGTTAACCTGCACTTGTTTTCCCCTACTACTAATTGTTCAGCATTATAAAAGAGAAGTTTAGTTATGATGGAGGAATTGTTAACCTGCACTTGTTTTCCCCTACTACCTAATTGTTCAGCATTATAAAAGAGAAGTTAGTTATGATGGAAGAATTGTTAACCTGCACTTGTTTTCCCCTACTACTTAATTGTTCAGCATTATAAAAGAGAAGTTAGTTATGATGGAAGAATTGTTAACCTGCACTTGTTTTCCCCTACTACTTAATTGTTCAGCATTATAAAAGAGAAGTTAGTTATGATGGAGGGAATTGCTAACCTGCACTTGTTTTCCCCTACTACTTAATTGTTCAGCATTATAAAAGAGAAGTTAGTTATGATGGAAGAATTGTTAACCTGCACTTGTTTTCCCCTACTACTTAATTGTTCAGCATTATAAAAGAGAAGTTAGTTATGATGGAGGAATTGTTAACCTGCACTTGTTTTCCCCTACTACTTAATTGTTCAGCATTAAAAAGAGAAGTTAGTTATGATGGAGGAATTGTTAACCTGCACTTGTTTTCCCCTACTACTTAATTGTTCAGCATTATAAAAGAGAAGTTAGTTATGATGGAGGAATTGTTAACCTGCACTTGTTTTCCCCTACTACTTAATTGTTCAGCATTATAAAAGAGAAGTTAGTTATGATGGAGGAATTGTTAACCTGCACTTGTTTTCCCCTACTACTTAATTGTTCAGCATTATAAAAGAGAAGTTACTTTCAAAGTGAGGTGACTGCAGGCGGAAATTCACACAACGTTTTTAACACAATTATCAGTGAGTCTGCCAAACAACCGGGAGAAACAATTTGTCTGTAATTTGTTTGTTTTTCTGGTGTTTGGTGGACTTACTGATAATTATTTTTAAAAGAGAAGACCGAGGCAACAAAGAAATAAGGGGGAGTAATGGGAGGGGAGGGGGGATGAGGAGATAACATCCAAGAATGGACAAGAAAACTAATGGGACCACGACAGCATCGTGCTGCAATGTCCATGACAGTCCTTCGTGGAACTATCGAGCAAAGGAGGAAACCCGAGCCGCAGACAAAAAAGGGGATGGACGACACTCAACTTGGAAGTCTACCGGAGCCCATATGTTGGTCCGAGACGGTCAGAAATGAACGGAATCAACTCGACTGCGTCGGCTGTGACGTCTCGAGGACATGATGACGTTGTTGTTGTTGTTTTGTTGATGATGATGATGATGATGATGATGATGATGATGATGATGATGATGATGATGATGGATGATGAGAGACCGACGACGACGACGACGACGACGATGATGATGATAATGACAACGACGACGAAGACGACGATGATGATGATGATGATGATGATGATGATGATGATGATGATGATGATGATCGCTCAGTCTATGTCAAGCAACCTGCATTATGAAAACGGATAACTACCCATACACAAAGCTTCACCAGTGTTTGAAGACAAAGCAGAAAATTGAGGCCCGCATTAAAACTGGTTTGTTAGGCAAACGCAGTCTTATGTGTGATTATTAACTTCACAGTAAACATCTAGCGGAACCGTCTTCCTTCTGCCCAAAAAAGAGTTTAATCTCATGAAGACGGAGTGTGACTTCCTAACTGGCGAGCTGATGGGAGGGAACAAAAGACAGCCATGCCGTCCCACTTCCCTCTCCCTGTGAAATATCTTCACTCACCTGGCTTGTCTCTAAGGCGACAGACTGAGAGGCTCGGGGTCAGGTGGTTAGAGCGTTTGTCTACAGAGCAAACGGTCGTGGGTTCGAACTTTTCGTGAAGTCTGATTTTGTTCCGCCTTAAAAACCTTCTCTATCCATCCAGCGGGAAATGGGCACCTGAATCTTTCAGATAAAGTTAAAGGCGGCAGAAGGAGAGGGATGGGCCTCGCTCACCATCATGCCGTGCCTTACAGTTCACTGCCTCTACGGCCAACAGGCTGTGGGAACTTTAACCCTAACCTTTTAGAACAAACAAACTTTCAGCGGCAGTTGTAGACATGCAGAATGCTGGGAGGGGTACAGCCAGGAAAGCCACTGACCGCAGTCAAGATGAGACTCAAAGTCGTTTCGTTTGAAGAGACTTCAAAGACCGTAGAACGTTGACAGTGGAGTCTGTCAAGAGTTGGTTGTCATCTCTCGTGGAATCGGTCCAGACACAGGAAAGGTTGACTGTGATAACAAGTGTGAATTTTTTTTCTACCTGCCAGGGATTCACGATTGAAACTTCATATAACCGCCGCAATGGTTCCTAAATGGAGACGTGCCTTACTCAAACTGACCACATTCTCTCTCGCTTTCTCCTCTCTCTCTCTCTCTCTCTCTCTCTCTCTCTCTCTCTCTCTCTCTCTCTCTCTCTCCTCTCTCTCTCTCTCTCTCCTCTCTCTCTTTCTCAGTAACTAAAATCTCAGTTATTTATCGTTTACGACATCGCGTGTTGAAGAATCGTGGCATGGCATTACTAGTCGAAATGTAGAGGATTTTCTCGACAATTCCAAGAACCGTGACGTACATAGTTTAGCCAGTCCAAATGTATGGAACGTTCTAGAAACACTTTCTAAAACCTTCTGGAAGTTTCTTGGACGTGCCTGAGGTTCTAGCGCTTTCAAGAAAGTTCGGGTCTTTTGTGTATATTCTTTGCGTATACACGCGTGTTATGTTAATTAAACGTCACGTGAAATAGTTCGTTAAAACATCTACATAAAACTTCCAGTGTGCCAGTTGTAACTAGAGAAAGATTCGAGACAATCTCTATTTGTTTCAGAGGTGAACGAAGGGGTGGCTGGGGGTGGGGGGTGGGGGGGGGGTCACAGGTCCCCTTGCTGCCCCTTCAGCTTAATAAATAAAAAAGCACGTGATTGTAATTATAGGATAGTTAACGTTATTCCATACTCATTACTATGACAATGGATTTCACCAGACGTTTCAGAACAGATGGTGTGATTTATGTTGGATCGTTCCCTGTAGTTGTTTTTTTTAATGAAGTAATCAATGATATGATTGAATGTAATGTTCTCCAGTCTGTTCCTTGGTTTAGGCGAAGAAGTCTTGTCATTGCGCCATAGCACTTAGTCTGATAAGTTCTCCTTGGTTCTCGTGTTCTCACCCACAGGGCTCAGACAACGCAGACAGATCAATCGGCCCATCTTGGTCGGCCTTTGGCCTGCGGTTGGAATATACATTATCTTGTCATAACATTGTCTGGTTTGAATGGAAAATGTGAGCGCTCTGTCTGTCTGTCTGTCTGTCTGTCTGTCTGTCTGTCTGTCTCTCTCTCTCTCCCCTCTCTTCTCTCTCTCTCTCTCTCTCTCTCTCTCTGTCTGTCTGTCTGTCTCTCTGTCTCTCTATCAGTTCTCTCTCTGTGTGTCTCTGTCTCTTTCTCTTTGTCTCTCTGTCTCTCGGTCCGTCTGTCTGTATGTCCGTCTCTCTCTCTCTCTCTCTCTCTCTCTCTCTCTCTCTCTCTCTCTCTCTCTCTCTCTCTCGCACTCTCTCTCTCTCTCTCTCTCTCTCTCTCTCTCTCTCTCTCTCTCTCTCTCTCTCTCTCTCTCTCTCTCTCACTCATACGCACGCATGCACACACATACACATACACACATGCGCGCGCACACAAGTATCTACCACGCTTATACAGAGATATAGAAGTTAGGGCGCGCGCACACACACACACACACACACACACACACACACACACACACACACACCACACACACACCACACACACAACACACACATACACACACGCGCGTGCGCGCGCGCACACATACACACCCACGCGCGCGCGCACGCACACACACACACACACACACACACACACACACACACACACACACACACACACACACACACACACACACACACACACACACACACACACACACACACACCACACACACATACACACACAGAGGCCACATTCAATGACATACCGTATACCTCACAGACTAAAATAGAAAATCGCTGAAGGATCCCAAGATTGCTGTCATGTTGGAGGCGATTGTGGATGACAGGTTTGACGTCCTCAACTACCTTGGGGATGATAACCTCAATATCAAAGACAGCATCAGAGAAGAACTTCGTGAGGCGGCGAAAAAGGTTGTAGTCGAAAGGTGGGAGAATAAACTATGGGTCACATATGACGTTGTGGGCAATACAGAATTTGAGTGATTTTGCTGAATATTATGACTTTAAAATTAGTTTTAATATATCAGACTGTTGTTTTGTGGCATTCATAAAATATTTAGGGTACTTTCAAAACAACTTCATTTTGATCTTTGACGGAAAAAAAAAAACACAAAGAAGAGAAATCACGTTTGAAGACCAGTGAATGTCGAAAGTAGGAGACCACTTATCTCCTGTTTTACTTGCACTGTGAATCAAATCGGTGCAAACAGACATCCCAGATGAAATACAAATACAGCATTAGAGAATACACTGCAACTTAAACGTCTAGTGCCTTATGAATTTATTGCCAAATGGACACTACATGCTACTTTGTGTGTAAATGCAAGTTGAAACATTGCATCAGATGACGAATTGCTCACAGAGTTATCATGGAGCAATAGAGCCGTTTCTGTGCAAGTTGCAAGAGCGAAGCCCAATGTATAGGCTACTATATACTATTCGAACAAGACTCATCCATTATGCTCAGATCGGAGCGCCTGAATTGACCCACTAAAAATTAACCTTTTTATTTATTTTATATTAATTCACTTTTTTTGTTGTTGTTGGTCTGTCTCTCTCGTTACGTCTGTCGGTTTATATATGCTCGTCCATGAATATCAATTTTTCTGCCTGTCCATTTCTTTATCATTAACCATTGAGTACTTATCGTTTTCTCCTAAGTATAGCTGTAGTGATGCTGCTGCTTTTTATGTTTTATTATTATTATTATTATTATTATTATTATTATTAATTATTATTATTATTATTATCATCATCATCATTATTTTTTTCATCATCATTCATTAAAAAAAATCATACGGATATCTTCTTTGCTATTTTATATTTTGTGAATTAAGATGTTTGTATAAGAAAGGTATCTAAGAAGCAGGGAGAAAGAGGTCTAAGGGTTCAGCATTTCAGCACGACTGTACAAACCATGGATCATCGATGACATTGTGGGCAAAGCAGGAGTTTAGAGGTCCCTTCAATCAAAACCCCACCAGGTAACTCCCTTTCGAACGGTAACTCCTTTCCGTCAAATATGATGTTCAAATAGTTTTTTTTAATGCAAACTTGAGTGGTTTACTTAACGTTTAGAAAACATTTAGGGTACTCTATATTCAAATACACTGTGATCTTAAACAAGAAAAAAAAACATGACAAGAGTGAGTGTCGAAAGTAGGGGGACTCTAAATTGTGTCGAAATGTTGTGGATTTGTTGTGACACAAGAAAGAAGCCAAGGGACCAAGAGACAGAAAGAAAGTGGATATGAACACGGACTGAGATACTGGAACATCAAGAAAGTCAGTATCAATACACAAGGCTACCTGGAACATCAAGAAAGTCAGTATCAATACACAGAGGCTACCTGGAACATCAAGAAAGACGATATCAACACGCACCAAGGATCCGAAACCTCGAGAAAATCACTAACACCACGTAATGAGGAACTGAATATCGAGAAAGACAATAACAGCACATACTTGGGAAATGGAACATCGGGAAAGTCACTATCAACACGTACTCGGGAAATGGAACATCGGGAAAGTCACTATCAACACGTACTCGGGAAATGGAACATCGGGAAAGTCCATATCAACACGTACATAGGGAGTGGATCTTCGAGAAAGTCAATATCAGCACGCACTGAGGAACTAGAATATCAAGAAAGTCACCATCAACACACAGAGGGGAAGTGGAACATCGAGGGGACAATGACAGTGGCCGGAGGGAAACCGATTGCCGACCAGTTAGATGATACTGAACCTAGGATTGCCGACCAGTTAGATGATACTGAACCTAGGATTGCCGACCAGTTAGATGATACTGAACCTAGGATTGCCGACCAGTTAGATGATACTGAACCTAGGACTGCCGACCAGTTAGACGATACTGAACCTAGGATTGCCGACCAATTAGATGATACTGAACCTAGGATTGCCGACCAGTTAGATGATACTGAACATAGGATTGCCGACCAATTAGATGATACTGAACCTAGGATTGCCGACCAATTTGATTATACTGAACCTAGGATTGCCGACCAGTTAGACGATACTGAACCTAGGATTGCCGACCAATTAGATGATACTGAACCTAGGATTGCCGACCAGTTAGATGATACTGAACCTAGGATTGCCGACCAGATAGATGATACTGAACCTAGGATTGCCGACCAGTTATATGATACTGAACCTAGGATTGCCGACCAGTTAAATTATACTGAACCTAGGATTGCCGACCAATTAGATGACACTGAACCTAGGATTGCCGACCAATTAGATGATACTGAACCTAGGATTGCCGACCAATTAGATTATACTGAACCTAGGATTGCCGACCAATTAGATGATACTGAACCTAGGACTGCCGACCAGTTAGATGATACTGAACCTAGGATTGCCGACCAATTAGATGATACTGAACCTAGGATTGCCGACCAGTTAAATGATACTGAACCTAGGATTGCCGACCAGTTAGATGATACTGAACCTAGGATTGCCGACCAGTTAGACGATACTGAACCTAGGATTGCCGACCAATTAGATGATACTGAACCTAGGACTGCCGACCAATTAGATGATACTGAACCTAGGATTGCCGACCAATTAGATGATACTGAACCTAGGATTGCCGACCAATTAGATGATACTGAACCTAGGATTGCCGACCAATTAGATGATACTGAACCTAGGATTGCCGACCAGTTAGACGATACTGAACCTAGGATTGCCGAACAGTTAGATGATACTGAACCTAGGATTGCCGACCAATGAGATGATACTGAACCTACGATTGCCGACCAATTAGATGATACTGAACCTAGGATTGCCGACCAATTAGATGATACTGAACCTAGGATTGCCGACCAGTTAGATGATAGTGAACCTAGGATTGCCGACCAATCAGACGACACTGAACCTAGGATTGCCGACCAGTCAGACGACACTGAACCTAGGATTGCCGACCAATTAGATGATACTGAAGCTAGGATTGCCGACCAATTAGATGATACTGAACCTAGGATTGCCGACCAATTAGATGATACTGAACCTAGGATTGCCGACCAGTTAGATGATACTGAACCTAGGATTGCCGACCAGTTAGATGATACTGAACCTAGGATTGCCGACCAGTTAGATGATACTGAACCTAGGATTGCCGACCAATTAGATGACACTGAACCTAGGATTGCCGACCAATTAGACGATACTGAACCTAGGAATGCCGACCAATTAGATGATTCTGAACCTAGGATTGCCGACCAATTAGACGATACTGAACCTAGGAATGCCGACCAGTTAGATGACACTGAACCTAGGATTGCCGACCAGTTAGATGATACTGAACCTAGGATTGCCGACCAATTAGATGATACTGAATCTAGGATTGCCGGCCAGTTAGACGATACTGAACCTAGGATTGCCGACCAGTTAGATAATACTGAACCTAGGATTGCCGACCAGTTAGATGGTACTGAACCTAGGATTGCCGACCAGTTAGACGATGCTGAACCTAGGATTGCCGACCAGTTAGACGATACTGAACCTAGGATTGCCGACCAGTTAGATGATACTGAACCTAGGATTGCCGACCAGTTAGATGATACTGAACCTTGGAATGCCGACCAGTTAGATGATACTGAACCTAGGATTGCCGACCAGTTAGATGATACTGAACCTAGGATTGCCGACCAATTAGACGATACTAAACCTAGGATTGCCGACCAATTAGACGATACTGTCCTAGGATTGCCGACCAATTAGATGATGCTGAACCTAGGATTGCCGATCAGTTAGATGATACTGAACCTAGGATTGCCGACCAATTAGATGATACTAAACCTAGGATTGCCGACCAATTTGATGATACTGTACCTAGGATTGCCGACCAATAGACGATACTAAACCTAGGATTGCCGACCAATTAGACGATACTGAACCTAGGATTGCCGACCAGTTAGATGATACTGAACCTAGGATTGCCGACCAGTTAGATGATACTGAACCTTGGATGCCGACCAATTAGATGATACTGAACCTAGGATTGCCGACCAGTTAGATGATACTGAACCTAGGATTGCCGACCAATTAGACGATACTGAACCTAGGATTGCCGACCAATTAGACGATACTGTGCCTAGGATTGCCGACCAGTTAGATGATGCTGAACCTGGATTGCCGATCAGTTAGATGATACTGAACCTAGGATGTCGACCAATTAGATGATACTGAACCTAGGATTGCCGACCAGTTAGATGATACTGAACCTAGGATTGCCGACCAAATAGATTATACTCAGCCTAGGATTGCCGACCAATTAGATGATACTGAACCTAGGATTGCCGACCAAATAGATGACACTGAACCTAGGTAAAGGAAATGAACGACACGGCAGCCTAGTGTAAGCTCGACGACGCGAACAAGACAAAGGCCACCAGGGCTACAGCTATAGAGGACAAAAACAGTTTCCTCTTCACAGAGCAAACAGTCATTGGAAGGCGGCCGAGCACTGCAAGGAACCGCACAACTACGACAGTGTCACAAAGACACTA
>CM031612.1:39862062-39867062 GCA_018398815.1 Conus ventricosus | reverse complement strand
GATGTATTAAATCTGAAAGTACTAAGAGGTAAAAAAAAAAGAGAAAAAAAAAGGGGGGGGGGAGACGTAGGCGGAAAAAGGAAAGGGTTTGCAAGAAGAATGGAGGGGTGGTGAAAAGAAAGGGGGGGGGGGATGTAGAAAGCATGACTCGCCAGAGAAAAAAAAGTAGAGGCAGCAATGACCTCAAATGATGCGATAATCCAACATCAGTGCTAAGCCCTGCTGTACCGTTACAGCTACACTGGCGGCATCAAAAGGGTTAAAGAGCCTTTTCAAATGTGATCAGACGGGTGAACACTTTTGCTTCAGCTTTGCTTGTTTGTTGGATTACTGTTGTTGTCATCGTCGTCGTCGTCGTCGTTGTTGTTGTTGTATGTTGCTATTGTTGTTGTTGTTGTTGTTCACGACGATGATGTTGAATTGGTGAGGGTGTAAGGATACAGGGATCCCAGGAAAGGAGCAGTCTTTGAGAAGCAGTAACACAGTACACATTCACCCGTATCAGCAACAGAAACTGTTCGGTTGCTCTGAAGTTCTCGAGGGCAGCTATAACAAACCTAGTTAGTTCATTCTGAGCCAGACCTGCAAACGGTTCTGCAGCATCCTCTGTGCATGTCCCTGATTAACTTGGTTTACCTCCAGCCTCACCGATAGCGCCCTGCTGGATGTTTACCGCCAGAGTCGACCACATCCGAACAGTGTTTCGTAACCGCCAGAATGACTAGAAAACTTGCCGCAAAATGATGATGGTGAGACTATCGGAAAGACAAAGAGACAGTGTTAGGCGAAGACTGATTTGACTGGCTTTTTCCGACAAACCTGGATATAGATCTGGATTCGAGCTAAATAAATAATGTTTTTATTTAAGGTGTGGTAATAGTAACGTGGTACAATTGGTTCACATCTCGACGCCCAGTGAAAGTGTAACACTTGATTCCAATCACAGCATAAGGTCAGATCCAGTGTGCAGCCATCTTGGTCCAGCACAAAAGGTGAACAGTTTATCTTTAAATTATCATTTTTTCCGCTTAAAATCCAATCCATCATTGATACATACAAGATGAATGTCTATGTGAAACAGGACATCTTTTCTGATTGTATTCAGCAATGATTTTCCTCTTGCACCAAACAAAAGGTAATGGCCCCTGGTTGATAAGAAGAGCCGTCAAAATATTGACTTTCAGTGTGCGCAACAGTCCCGTGACAGCGAGCCAAAACTCGCCTTCACTCACTGCAAAATGTCACAGAGAAACGCCCTCACTCGCCAAACTCGCAAGAATACTGCCGTGTAGCGTTTCGCTGCTGTGTTTCCTTGTTAAAGATGTGTTCTTTATAAAGCTAACTAGCACCATAGCTACCAGAAAATTTACAGAAAAATGGCTCGAATTTTGTAGCAGTTTTGCCTGGAAATAAATATGGTTGAGGGAATCCCCAGAAATGACGACAGAATGTTGACAGAATGTAAGAAATGAGAGACTGATCGCGAATTTCATTGTCATGATAGGGTAACTAGATGATAAGGAAAAGGGCGGACTGTCACGTTTGACACGAAATCCGTGTGAATATGAGCGTTTCTTTCCATCTGTTAACAGTATTTCGCTTATTGATAATACTGGGAGTGGCGCGTGATTTAAGCTTGCTGGAATTACAAAAGTTGGTGTTCAAGAAAATAAGAAAGGGAAATAATGAATGGGTATGTTGATGCTAGAGAGAGAGAGAGAGAGAGAGAGAGAGAGAGAGAGAGAGAGAGAGAGAGAGAGAGGGGGGGGGAGGGAATCCTTTTACAGTTCAGTAAAGTTGCTTCATTTGTCTTTTGAATTGATTATGTCTGGAAGAATAAAGAAATGAAGAATTCTACGTTGGAAGCATATAGCGGTGCCATTGAGAGAGTATGCAGAAAGAAAAAGGAGGAGGAAGAGGAAGTAAGGTGAATGGAAATCATAAACAATTACCTCACAACAAACACTAACAGGCCGTCAGTTGACCTGTGTATGCGTGGAAAACAGTCAATGGCTGCGTCAGTCAGCCCTTAATTCATGCTTTAGCCTACCCATTAACAAGCCATTTTTTCCGCAAAAATGTCACACCTTACATATGGCATCTCACAGATTTTTTTTATGTGAATGTTCTCCTTCAGCAACCCCACTTGAGCAGAGAGAATGAATCAGATTGTACCTTTACTGAAAACAAGGCGAAAACCAAATGAACGCACAAAACAAGGTGTAAAGTAATGTTTGTTTGATACAAAATACAAAACAGATAAATTTTTGACAAATACGTGTTCTCCAAACGTTATCTACAACAGACATAAAGATAATACACAAAACAATACTCCTCAAATCGCTGTCTGCATGAAAATGCATAATAAAACAATTCCCCCACAGAAAACAATCGGATGAAAAATGCACAACACAACACTCCGTACTTTAAAATTGACATACAAAATGTACAAAACAATACTCCACAGATCGCAAATTCTATTCTTCTTCTTCATCTTCTTCCTCTTTTTTTTCTCTCTCTTTCTTTTCTCTACCTTGAGTAGTACAAAAGACGATGTTCGGAATATTTCAGGGAGGTCATCTGTGTTAGAGCTCACATTCAGCGAGAGTCACCCCGCCATTATCACAGAACAAATGGCTTTTATGGGCACTCCCCATGAAAAATGCACAAAACAATGCTCCACAGATCGCAAATTCTATTCTCCTTCTTCTCCTTCTTCTTCTTCTTCCTTCTTCTTCTTCTTCTTCTCTCTCCTTGAGTGGTACAAAGGACAATGTTAGGAATATTTAAGGGAGGTCATCTGTGTTAGAGCTCACATTCAGCGAGAGTCACCCCGCCATTATCACAGAACAAATGGCTTTTATGGCACACTCAAAGCAATTTAGCCACATCAGCAAGCTTTAACAGTTCTATCAAAGAGAAAATGCCAAAGCGTGGATGTGACACGGTGCGCATGAAAAACAGTCAATGTCCTGACCGTTATTCTAGGGAGCGCTTCAAATCAAATATTTGATTCTCTAGATGTATTTGCCTGACCCATCAGTTGGGAAAAGGTAACTCTGTTTCCAATGGTAAGTCATGCGTCATCTTCCCCTGATTCTTCTTCTTTTTTTTTTTATAATTCCGATCAGGTCTTCTGCTTCACCCAGATAGACTCGTGTCAGCATTTCAACCAGAGGAGAAAATGATAAAACATGCATCTGAAACGGTAAGCCTGTTATGCAGACACCGCACGACAAACAGTTCGACTTCACTCATTGACTATCATTGATTGATTCAGATCTGCGTGTCTTGGCGTAGATGTGACATTTTGTTTACTGGATGACACATGCACTATAGCGTAATGATCTCGACCCCTATGTTTACTGAATGACGCATGCACTAACCACCGCGTAATGACCTGGACCCTAAACTAGGAAAAGGTAACTCTGTTTGCAATGGATAGTCAGACGTTGTCTTCCTCTGTTTTTGTTTGTTTGCTTTGTTTTGTTTGTTTTGTTTTGTTTTTCAGATCTTTTGTCAGTTTGTGCAAGCCTCAATTAAAGTATGACAAGCAGGGTATGTTTGACTGTCAAATGTGACACTCTTAGATACAGTTTCATAAGTCTCCTCACAAATTTCATTTGCTATGTCATGTGTCAAACAATTGCGTTTTCCCTCGCTTTTTTCCTTTTTTTTTTTTTTTTTTTTTAGAAGAGAGGACTGATTGGGGGACAGGATGTGAGGGAACAGGGAAAGGGGGATGCAAGTTTGTTTGTTTTTTGTTTGTTTCCCTACGCATGTTGAGTTACCAAGTTAAGCCTGGGGTGTCTGGTTCTTTTCAGAGTGTCCATAAAAGCCCAAAAATTTACAAAATTAAAAATTGATATTTTAAAACAGAAACGAAGGAAGGTCTGCGTTGCAAGAAAGAAGGAAGTGTGAAGGAGATAGAATAAACCCAAACTAACGACGTCATTAAATTAGATGAAGAGTCTCTCTCTCTCTCTCTTCTCTCTCTCTTCTCTTCTCTCCTCTCTCTCTCCTCTCTCTCTCCTCTCCTCTTCCCTCTCTCTCTCTCTCTCTCTCTGCTCTCTCCCTCTCCCCCCCCCCCCCCCCGGCCCTTAAAAGAAACCCATAAAATGAAAATATCATTGTTGTCATGCCTCTCCATAAACGGACAAATAAACTGCAGTATTGACCGCACCTACATACAGACTACAATGCATCATAGGAAACATTCTTGTGTGATGACACTTTATGGGGACGTGTCCAGGATGCGCTTGGTGCACATCTTTGGCAGTAAACTACACTGAACGGTTTTATTTTCAGTTTCGTCAACACGTGGGTGTCTTCAACTACTCAGAACGTTTGCTGCGTTAGCAAGTGACGCAATGCCACGCGTTTTGTTCATTTAAACGGAGAAATCTGGCGCTGCGTGTATGCCACACATGTTAGCTTTTGAGCTTACCAGTTTTGAAGAGTGAAGTCGGCGAGTATTGGAATGTTGTCCATTATAGCTTCTGAAGGATCGAGTTTAAAGATTCGAGACGTTTGAATAGAACTAACAGGATTTTGTCAGAAGAATTTGCCGTTATTTCGACCGTTCAGAAGTGTGGGATGGATCAGATTGTTAATGACGTCGACATGGCATTTCTCTCTTTTTATTCAGTTCCTTCTCTCTGTCTGTAATCCTGTCTTTTTTTTCCACATTCCTGGTTTGGGTTTAAGTTTGTTTCACTTGAGGTATCGAGCCTAAACTGTCAGGTTATGATAGTAAATTTGATGTACATGTTTTCTGCTGCCGCCGTGTCAATCAGTTGTGAACTGGGTTGTAAGAGGGCACACTATAAGCCATATGCGTGGTGTTGTTATTGCAAAGCGTAAAACTGATTATAAATATGTTTAAACCAAGACATTTAATGCTTTTGTCCACGTCAGTGAGGGAGGTGGATGAGTGCGTAGTACACAATGAAAACAAGCTAGTCTAATTCATGACGAACAAGTTAGAAATTAAACACTTC
>CM031612.1:39842042-39853783 GCA_018398815.1 Conus ventricosus | reverse complement strand
AGATGTTTCGAAACCCACAAGTTGCAAGTTGATTGGGTCGTTTTACCAACTTTTCATCGCATTACTCAGGAGGACCATTTTGTTTTGTCAGTACTGCGCGTGACATGCATGCCCACGCAAGCGCTCACCCTCAGTGTGCACATGATGTGCGCGCGTGCACGCGCACGTACACACACACACACACACACACACACACACACACACACACACACACACACACACGACACACCACACCACCACGCGCGCGCGCGCACGCACGCCCACTCACTCTCATTTTGATACTGGTCAAAATGTCCATTTAACCGGTCTGCCTGGTGCATTAGTTCATGTCCAGGCATTGGACTGATCATGGCCAGAATGTCTGCCATTTACGTTTCCACTGTTCCAGTCCATTCGTCTGTACACAGCATGATCGTGTCCACTTCCTCCAGATCACATCCCCCAGATCCTCCAGCTGATGGACGCCTATTTCCCGCCCTTCAACTCCATCTGAGCACAAAGCTCGAGCAATGATAGTATTAATAATAATGATAAAAAATAATAACGATGATAATGATGACAGTGACAATGAGGATGATGATTATTATGATAATAGTAATCATTATCATCATCATTTTTATCATTGTCATTATCATTATCATTATTATCACCATCATCATGATAATGATGATATAACAATTCTTCTTCTTCTTCTTCTTCTTCTTCCTTCTTCTTCTCATTATTCATAGATAGTAGTAGTAGTAAGTAGTTGTTTTGTTGCTGTAGCACTAGAAGTAGTAGAAGTGGTTATTGTTGTTTAGTTGTTGCTGCTGCCGCTGCCGCCGCCGCCGCTGCTGCTGCTGCTGTTGTACAATGAAAATTATACTTATCACAGGGGATTCGACCTTCCTTTATAATACTGTTTGCCTCTTTGCTTACAGAGGTGTGTTTTCTTTATTTCTGTATGGAGCATGTTTCTCTCATCATAATGTTATTTTCCTTTACAGAGGTGTGTTTCTTTCTTTCTGTATGGAACATGTTTCCTCTCATCACAGAGAATGTTATTTTCCTTTACAGAGGCTTGTTTTGTCCTTTCGTGTGCAGGAAGCTGTTCTTTTTTTTTAAACAATAGTTTCGACATCATAAATAAAGGAGGCCAAACAACAAGTGTGCTGACTCCTCAAATCAGCGCGACAACAACTGCTATGCTAACAACGAACATCTCTAGGCTCGTAACGAGCATCAGTTAAAGTGCTCTGTATACACATTATTACCCATGCCACAACGCACTATCAGTCCACAAACTTTATAAAGCAAACATCACACACATATATCCATCCATTTTTAACAGGGGCCAACGGTCAAGTCTCACCTTCCTTCAGCTGTACACCCAGACACACCCTTCCATTTTCCCTAC
This sequence comes from Conus ventricosus, assembly GCA_018398815.1. NCBI lineage: Eukaryota > Metazoa > Mollusca > Gastropoda > Neogastropoda > Conidae > Conus > Conus ventricosus. Next base: position 39,852,387 of record CM031612.1, on the reverse strand, counting down.
ATACAGACTTCACCCCCTTCCCCCCCCCCCCCCCTCTCCCGCTCCCCCCGCCCTCCCAGCTCTGTCTCACCCACACTCCCGAACTTCTCCCCATTACCCTCCAACAGAAGTTACTGTCTCTCAGCCCTTGTTCCAGTTCTCATCGAACTTAACTCCCTTTCTGTTCTCTTTCTCCCTTTCTTTACACAAGCTGCTTCTGTGTGTGCAAAGTCAAAGTCAAAATTTTATTTAGAGATGGAAACATTGAATAAGCAGCATATCTGCTTTTTTACATCAAGCCATCTATGAAAAAAAGAAAAGTTTAAAAACAAAACAAAAAAAACATCACATCATTACAATGCTTTCATCAAAAGAAAAGTAACATACCGTCCTACCCCCTCCCATCCCCTCCCCTTTTCCTCACTCGCTTCCATTCACGTAAAAGGTATCAATTCTCATTGCCGCCCCTATGGTTACATTCACGAACTGTATATCTTACCAGGGATTTTTTTCTGCACAGGATGGACATTTTTCATATCATAATTTTAACGATTCATGAGATAATCTTTCAATTTTTTTCTTAAATGTGTTTTTTTTTTTTATATTTTTAGGGGTTTTTGTGAGTTTACCCACAGATTTCCCCCTGAAAACAAAACGGATTTGTAAAAATTTGGGTTGCGTGGTCAGGAAGGGACAATAAATGTTTTATTTATGACAATTGACTCAAAATTTTTCTGAAAATTTTTGGGGGAGCTGTTCCAAAAACTTTATGCATACAAAGGCTTATTGAAAAAGATCGTTTGGGAAGGTTACATTTTTTGTTTGTAATCTTCATCATTGGGGAGCTCTTTTTTAACAATAAAATTTCAATCCCGTTTTACAGCTGAATTAATTTAAAATTTAGTCACTACAGTTTTTTCCCAAAGGGGTTGAGCATAATAAATTTAAATGAAAATATGTGCACGAAAAAAAGTTTTTCGAGAGGGGCCCACGAGGAAATTTTTACCCCAAAAAACGAAAATATTTTTTTTGAAAGGCGTTTTGCAAAATTTTATATGTTCTTCCAAGAAAATCTTTGTAATAATGACACCTTTTTTTTTTTGTGGGAACAGATTTCCCTTAATTTTATTGTTGGATATGATAAAGGCTGAAAATTTGATTTCTTTTTTTTGTCTTTTTGTTTTGTGACCTACATCATTTGTTTTAATACATTTAAAGACAATTTTTAGTTGTGTCCATTCATAAGTTTTTTTATATCTGCTTAACTTGATTTTTAAATTCATAGGCATCAGATCTTTTTTCGTGAAGAGATGTATCATCCAAACATTTCGCATTTACATTTAACAAAAAAAGGGCAAATCATTTAGAAATGTAAACAAAAGAGGTCCTAACACAAGCCTTGGGAACACCAATTTGACGGGCAAAATTTGCAATTTACAGCTACAGCTACAATTTGTTTTCGTCACAAAAAAAGATGAAATAAGACTTTACCTTGAGTCAGTTTGTAAGTTCAAGTTTAGGGTACAACAAAAGAAGGTTGAGACACAAATCTTTTTCAAAGTCTACGAAAAGAATACCTGAAAATTTTTTAACCGTTATGCTGCAAAGAAGACTGTCCATAAGTTATGGGGGCGTTGGCAAGAATGATGTTTTCGAAAGCCCGACTGCTTTCGTGGAGAATTTGTTATCACAAAATAAAATAAAAAAGACTTATGCATGTTTTTTTCGATCGGTTTCTAGGGCTGATAAAATGGATAGGGTCTTAATTTGATGGGTTTGAAGATCTCCGGGTTTTATAAAAGGGAATAACTTTAGTTCCTTAAATTTTAGAGGAAAGTTTGTTTACCTTGCTAAATTAAAAATTGTCAAAGTACTTGATAACGAATGACAACTTAAGTATTTTTGTCTCGTACCACTAAATCACGATATTTGATTGGGTTAAAGAAACCCAGGTTTTACAACACTAAAAGGGGTCAGGGGTTTTCAGACAAATGGAACACGAATATCCTTAGAATGGTTTATTGTTCTAAAAAATTTGAGATCATTTTCACTAGATTTATCATTTAATATATTCTATCTGCATGGTTGAAAAATGTTTTTTATTGTCTCAGATAGTCTACCATTTGTTTTTTTTTGACACATGTTTTTAGTTAATATGTTAATTTTTTTCCCAAATTTGCCGGTATCTTTGGTAGAATTAAACTTTTTTTAAGTAAGTACATTCGTTTTCCTTTTTTAATGACTCCCTTTTATTTCTTTTTTTTCGAATCTCATTTTTTCCGAAATTACTCAAATGATTTCTTTTTTAATTTCTGTGTCAATTTTTTTATTATCCATGGGGGTTTTGTTTCCTGTTTTTCCTTTTTTTATAAAAGGGGCGTGTTTTTTAAAATACAGAGGTAAACGTACAACCAAAATTTAGCTGCTTTATTTGGATCTCTGATTTATAATAGGGCAAAATGTGCTTCAGAAAGGGCAGTAAGGAAAAACTTCTTCTTTAAAGTTTCTAAAACTCCCCGAGTAAATAACTTGTGACCACTTTTGGAAATTTTTTCAACGGTTTTTGAACCAGGGAGGCAAATGGTTTTGGGCACACAGCCATAGGGGGGGGGAACAAAGTTCGATAAGGGTTGTTTTGCATTTGTGTAAAAATTTATCTATTTAAAATTTCGGGAATTTTCAGTTATACGTGTTTTTTATCGTTAGTTGTTCTAAAATTATGTAATATAGTTTTGATACCACGGGTTTTGTTTTAACAATCAAAAATTTAAAATCTCCTAAAATAAATTTTCTCATAACTTGAATGGTTTCTTCATCCATTATTTCATTAAATCTGTCCCGCCAGTCAGTGGGTTTTTGATGGGTTTTTATAGACAAAGCCATCAAGCGTTGACTATTTTTCATCTTATTTCAATCCAGACAGATTCAACACCAAATTTTTAAAATTAAAATACCCTTTTTCTTTTTTAAAGAGGGAAATACAATATATAAGGCCAGTGGATTTTGGTTTTATAGGGGGCAAGTCGCATTATTTGATATCCTGGCTGTCCATTCTGCATCTGATATTGAGAAGATAACCCCGATTCGAAAAACAAAAAACATAAAAATGTTTTTCCCTCACGCGAATATAGTTGCAATGTACTTTTTGTTTGTTTGCGTTTTTAAAGTTAAAGGGACCCTACACAAGTCCATGCTTGGATGGCCATGTGTCAAAAATCATAGGGATGTTGCAGGATTCACTAGATATGGCTTAAATAAAAGGGGGGAGGGAACACTAAAAATACTCTTATTTATAGAACAAATATTCACTTCTAAACCCCGTAGCCTAAATATTGAAATTCTAGTAATGATATGAAAAAAAAAATAAAAAATCAAAACAAGGGGGAAATAATCAAACAAAGGATCAAATCAAAAACCACAAGAAAGGAAACCACAATAGAGAAAAAACCACCACTCGCAAAGAATGACTTAAATCAATATGATCTAAACAAACCACACACACGCACACCAAAACTTGGGAGGGCCCGACGGCCCTGGGGAAATCATATCAAATGAACCAAAGAGTATAGAAGTACAACCAAAAAGCTCTAAGAACGAATCAAGCAATGAATCAAAGAACAAAATAATCACTTAAAACACAAAAAAGAATAGCCCAAACAAAAGTACAAGAAAAAAAAAAATAACAACGTATCAAATTTTAAGGAAGCCAATCATTTACAAAAAAAATGTCCAAATATACAATCTGGGAGCAAACGCAACGATCAAAAAGTTTTCCCTCAAACCGACCAGAGAAAACATCAGCAAAGACGATAAAAAAGGCACACCCAAAGGAGGGGGAAAAAGCAGGATTTTTTTGTGCAGGGCCCGATACGCGATCTGCAATGGTTCTTTCACGAACAGGCCACCGGCAAAAACAGTCACCTCTCTCTCTCTCTCTCTCTCTCTCTCTCCTCTCTCTCCCCCCCCCTCTCTCTCTCTCCCTTTTTTTCTCTCTCTCCTCTCTCCACACACACACAACAAATGCAAGACTATTTAACACACACAAAAACTGTCAGGGGGGTGATTCTATATAGCATTTATTCCCAAAAAAACCCGATTTTTGGAAAAACAGGGGCCCAAAAGTAAACTTGGTATATATACTCACTTGATTGGTTTAATGTTTTTAAAAGTGTGAATTAATCTGTTAAGCATTTTTAAATAATTAACATGTCAGTTGACTGTGTGTGTGTGTGTGTGTGTGTGTGTGTGTGTGTTTTGGTGTGTGTGTGTGTGTGTGTGTGCGCGCGCGTCGTGCGTGCGTGCGTCGTTTCAGAGGATGTTTCTTCCGTTGTTCATAGAGGCTGCTTCTTGCTTTCTTTCTTTTTTTTTTTTACAGAAAAGACGTTTTCTCCCTTTCTGTACAGAAGAAAAGTTTCTTCACAAATGTTCCATGTGTCTGTCTTTCTCTACAAAATGTCCATTGTGTCTGTCTTTCTCTACAAATGTTCCATGTGTCTGTCTTTCTCACAAATTTCCATGTGTTCGGTGTTTCTCTACAAGAGATTGCTGTTTCGTACTTTCTTACAGAGGCTGTTTCTGCCTTTGTTTACAGAGGTTGCTTTTCTCCCTTTGTTGACAGAGGCTGTTCTCCCTTTGTTGACAGAGTAAGGCTGTTTCTTCCTTTGTTTACAGAGTAAGGCTGTTTCTCCCTTTGTTTACAGAGTAAGGCTGTTTCTTCCCTTTGTTTACAGAGTAAGGCTGTTTCTCCCTTTGTTGACAAGTAAGGCTGTTTTCTCCCTTTGTTTACAGAGTAAGGCTGTTTTCTCCCTTTGTTTACAGAGTAAGGCTGTTTCTTCCTTTGTTTACAGAGTAAGGCTGTTCTCCCTTTGTTACAGAGAAGGCTGTTTCTCCCTTTGTTACGAGAAGGCTGTTTTCTCCTTTGGGTTTACAGAGTAAGGCTGTTTCTCCCTTTGTTTACAGAGTAAGGCTGTTTCTCCCTTTTTTACAGAGTAAGGCGTTTCTCCCTTGTTTACAGAAAAGGGTGTTTCTCCCTTTGTTTACAGAGTAAGGCTGTTTCTTCCTTTGTTTACAGAGTAAGGCTGTTTCTCCCTTTGTTTACAGAGTAAGGCTGTTTCTCCCTTTGTTTACAGAGTAAGGCTGTTTTCTTCCTTTGTTTACAGAGTAAGGCTGTTTCTTCCTTTGTTTACAGAGTAAGGCTGTTTCTTCCTTTGTTGACAGAGGCTGTTTCTCCTTTGTTTACAGAGTAAGGCTGTTTCTCCCTTTGTTGACAGAAAGGTGTTTCTCCTTTGTTTACAGAGTAAGGCTGTTTCTCCCTTTGTTGACAGAGGCTGTTTCTCCCTTTGTTTACAGAGTAAGGCTGTTTCTCCCTTTGTTTGACAGAGGCTGTTTCTCCCTTTGTTTACAGAGTAAGGCTGTTTCTCCCTTTGTTGACAAAAGGCTGTTTCTCCTTTGTTTACAGAGTAAGGCTGTTTCTCCTTTGTTACAGAGTAAGGCTGTTTCTCCCCCTTTGTTTACAGAGTAAGGCTGTTTCTTTTCTTCCTTTTTACAGAGTAAGGCTGTTTCTCCTCCCTTTGTTTACAGAGTAAGGCTGTTTCTTCCTTTGTTTACAGAGTAAGGCTGTTTCTCCCTTTGTTGACAGAGTAAGGCTGTTTCTCCCTTTGTTTACAAGTAAGGCTGTTTCCTTGTCCTTTCTCCCTTTGTTACAGAGTAAGGCTGTTTCTCCCTTTGTTTACAGAGTAAGGCTGTTTCTCTCCTTTGTTTTACAGAGTAGGCTGTTTCTCCCCTTTGTTTACAGAGTAAGGCTGTTTTCTTTCCTTTGTTTACAGAGTAAGGCTGTTTTCTTCCTTTGTTTACAGAGTAAGGCTGTTTCTCCCTTTGTTTACAGAGTAAGGCGTTTCTCTCCCTTTGTTTACAGAGTAAGGCTGTTTCTCTCTTTGTTTACAGAGTAAGGCTGTTTCTCTCTTTGTTTACAGAGTAAGGCTGTTTCTTCTCCTTTGTTTACAGAGTAAGGCTGTTTCTCTCCTTTGTTTACAGAGTAAGGCGTTTCTCCTTTGTTTACGATAAGCTGTTCCCCTTTGTTTACAGAGTAAGGCTGTTTCTCCCTTTGTTTACAGAGTAAGGCTGTTTCTTCCCTTTGTTTACAGAGGTTGTTTCTCCCTTTGTTCACAGAGGTTGTTACTCTCCCTTTTCTTTACAGAGACTGTTGTTCTCCCTTTGTTTACAGAAGCAGTTTCTTCCTTTGTTTACAGAGGTTGTTCTCCCTTTGTTTACAGAGGCTGTTTCTTCCTTTTCTTTACAGAGACTGTTTTCTCCCTTGCTTAAAGGAGGCCTTTCCATTTTTCATTGTTAAGACACAGTTTTCCCTAACCTTCTTTAAAGGCAAGTTTCAATGGGTTTTCCCGTACGTGGTCACACCATGCGTAGATCATCCAAACGATGGCGGGGTGTACTGCACCGTGGGAATACACGCCCAGTGTGCTGCCACTGCGGTTGAAAAACAGTGAATGCCAGAGAACTGATGAGAGCACGTGACCGTTGAAAAAAAAATGCATTGGTTTGTTGGAATCGAACAGCACGTTCTCCCTTCTGGGCTGCTATTCCTTTGATTTGCCATTGATTTTCTTTGTCACAGGCGGGTGTGCGTGCTTCTGCAATTGCTGTGCATGTAACGCGCGCGCACACGGACGGACACACACACACACACACACACACACACACACACACACACACACACACACACACACACACACACACACTACAAAGGGAGAGAGAGAGAGAGAGAGAGAGAGAGAGAGAAGAGAGAGAGAGAGAGAGAGAGAGAGAGAGAGAGAGAATGTACACAGAGACACAGGCATCGACATACGACACTTCCCCTCATAAAAAACCCTTGTCTTCCTGTCTAGTCTGTTTTTCTGTCTGTCTTTCTGCCCCCCCTGTCTTTTTTCTGCTGTCTCTCTCCTCTCCTCTCTCTCTCCCCTCTCCCTCTCTCTTTTGGGGCATCAATTTAACGGATCAATGGAGCACCAAAGGCGGTAAATTTTTTTTTTTTTTTTTTTTCCCTAAAGCCGAAACCCACCCTTCTTTTTTTGTGCTTCACACGCCTCTTCACGCCAAAAAAAAAAAAAAAAAAAAAAAAAAAAACCATAACCCAAATTTCCCCAAATACTTTTTTTTTTTTTTTATTTTTTTTCCCCTTTAACAAATGCGGGGTTTATTTCCAAAAATGGACTCCTCTGATTTTTTTTTTAGGTTTCACGGTTTGATACTAAAATTTGCCCGGGTTTGTAGTGTTCTAAAGTGTGGTGTACTGTGGCACTCTCACGCGATAATGTGTTTGCTTATGCAAACAGAACAACATAAATTAACAAAAGGCTTAATACTTAATTAAATTTTCCTTTCTTTCAGTTTTCCCAAGAAGACAACAGACCAGACAGACAGACAGACAGGGGAGGCGGCGAGAGAGAGGACAAGAGAGGAGCGGGGGTGGGAGCAAGCGGGGGAGGGAGAGGGGAGCTGTGGAATTTTTAAAACTTTTCTTATATACAATCATGCCGATCAAAGCACCAACTTCGCGTACAGTAATTTGGGCACGTTATGTGCGTATATAACCTTAATAATTTTTTTCTGTATTATTTCCATCATACAGGTATTCACGATTTCCTGAGTTCGTGTCATCCATATGAACTTTTATTGTTACTGTGTAAACACACTCAATTGTTTTCTCATACCATTTGTTGATAAAAAAAAATTTGAAGCGATGGTAGGGCCCTTTGTTTTTTTCGCAATACTAATGCACATCTTACCAGTAAGAATAACATGATTTATCACGTCTATTTTCTTTTTGGTTTTACCACGTCGGGGGTTGAAATCCAAAAAAAACCCATCATTTCACTTAAGTTAACCCCAAACTCCAATCGTGCTTCGTATCAAAGTTTCAATACGTTCCAAAATGCATACACTGAGAAGCAATGATAAAAGAAATGTTCTACAAAATCTATTTCGTCACACAACAATTAACATTTGTTTGTATCCGTAACTTTCATCTTTTGCAAAATAATATTGGTTGGATATATATTATGATTAATTTTCCATTGCAACTCCCGTAGACGAAATTTCTTTAGTTGCTTTTCTGGGTATCCCCCATACATTTCGTTAAAAAAAACTTAAATTTTCCTTCCCCCAGAAATCACATACATGGGGCTCTGACATTGAGTCTTCATATTTAGTGCTCAAATTTTTCTTATTTCTTTTAGTTTTGAATTAAAAATGCTTGCCTCACAAAAGATGGCAACTGATTTTTCCCTCAGGCAGTGAATCACTTTCTATCCAGTTAATCCATGATTTGGGGATCGCGTTGTAGAGGGCATTATATTCAAAGGTTGTGCTTGCTTTAGATTGATCCAGAATACATCAATTTCATTAATATTTAGTAGTCGATGCCACTTCGTAAATTTAAATGTCTCTCATATGTTCAATACCATTTTCAACCCATTTTTGGAAATACAACACATTTTTTTTGTATGTTATAAAGATTGTTGTGAAATAACATTTGGCTTTGAAGTTTGGTGCGATTTATTTCCTCTATATGTGAAATATGTTTATTATCCAGGAAAGTTGTCATAACGCCCTTTCCAGAAATCATTGAAGATCAGACAATTGCATTTGCTTTGCTGTACAGTTAACGGTGAAGATTTTTTTACCATTTTTAAGTGATCAATGCCATGTTGGTATCAAACTCCCAATTTTCGTTTGTTGATTGAAATAATTTTTCCAGCCCATTGCAAGTACATACATTTTTTATATTCTTTTACATTGACCATATTTAGTCCACCTTTAAATGTAACAAGTTTCCATTGTTGTTCTTTTACCTTTTCAAACGCTCTTTGATTACTGTATTTTCCTTTGCCATAAAAAATTTGTATATCAAAGTATTTAACTTGTTTAACACCACTTTCCCGGGATGCCTTTTGACTGCATAATAAATACTACCTGCGAAAGTATGAAAGTTTTTATGACAACAATTTTACCGTGAATGCTTATATCCCCCCTGCTCCAGTTTCGTATTTGTTCTTGTATGTTGTTGATTCTATCTTGCCAGTTTTCTTCAATATCCTACCATTTGTCTGTATGGAAATATATACCCAGAATTTTAATTTATATCGACTATTGAGAATGGAAGATTTTGTTCATCAATCTGCTTACCTAATTTCAGTGCTTTCGTCTTTTTTAAGTTCAGTTTTAGCCCAAAAAATCATTCCAAAAAACTAAGAATGTTACAAGAAGTGTTCATGTCCCTTTCTTGTTCTTGAGGAACAATGTCGTGTCATCTGCAAAACGTTTAAATTTCAAAAACACATTTCTTTGTCTGTCAAAAGATGGCATTTTGATTCCTTCTATTGAACTGCTTCCCCACCTTGATAACCAATATTTCCACCGCGAGAAGGGAAAACAAGGGGAAAAAGGGACATCCCTTTTCTTATTCCCCCAACTGACATCAAAAGGTTCAGAGAGCCATCCGCCATGATTTATATAACTTTGAGAGTTACAAAGGGCAGAACAGATACCCATTTTTGAAAATTAGGTCCAAACCCAAATATTTCAATGCATGTAACAATATTCCTAGAAATCGATCAAACCCTTGGAGTAATCTAAGGCCAACAAATAACCTGCTTACCAGTTTTATTCAGATAGTTCATACATCATCAATGGATCTTATAACTGTTCAATAATTTTTTCCCTTAATGCATCCTACTTGGGCTTCGTTAACAAGATGTTTACAACTTACCTAATTTATTTCCATTCTTGGCCAGAATTTTATAATCTGTATTGTTAACGTATAGGGCTCCAATTATTAAATTTTCTCTCTCTAGGGCTTTGCCCTTTTGAATAAAGTAATGAACCTTGTCTCTGCGGAAATGAAAAATTCCCCTTTCCTGTAAGATTCAAGGAAGGAATTAGTAATAAGCGGGCCTAAATTTTCTCCAAAAATTTAAAAAATTCAGTTTTCAGTCCGTCGCTGCCTGGGGCTGAACCATTTTTCATGTTTTACAGAGCATTTGACGTTTCCTTTAAAGTCAAAATCTTCACACAGAGCAACTTCATCTTCTTTCAATCGTGGTACATTTCATTGGGGAATAAATCATTAGTATCTTTATTTACATTTTTTGAAACAGTTTTCCCATTATATATCGATTCGTAAAAGAAACCTTTTCCCGTAAGATTTCCTTTTGGTCATTATCACTTCACCTGACTCGTTTTTTAATCTATTTATAAATTTTTTTTTTGCTCCTGCTTTTTTAAAGGTTTCTTAAAAAAAAAACACACCAAACCCCCACACACAAACACACAAAACACCACACACACAGCA
>CM031612.1:39833208-39841942 GCA_018398815.1 Conus ventricosus | reverse complement strand
TGGAACTTTTGCTGGGGAGAAAGGGGTCTTTCCGGGGTGAGACGGGTTTTGACAAAAGTCACTCGACGCGGAAAGATCCCTGTCCGTTCCTGGATAGGTATACCCTTTTGAGGACTAAAAAATGACCCACGATTTCCTTTCCTGTAACTTCCCTGTCCTGATGGGATAAGTACATACGCATGAACTCAAAGATGGAAAATTCCCCTTTTCCCCTACCACGCCCTTATCTGGGTGAGCGATACAAACTGATCAGCCATCTGACACATTTCCTCCACGTTTTCAAATTGCCTTTTTTTAAAGGGAAAGTGCCAGATCTTTGCTCACGCTCTGGAAAAGTTGTTCTCTAAGAAGGAGATCTCGCAGTAAATTGAAAAGTTTTGTTCGTTTTAGACAAATCGATCCATCGATCCAAACAATGACTCATACGGATCAGAAACGATGGAAACGATTCTCCTTTTTCAGGGCGCACAGAACGGAAACGTTCGTGAAAACGATCACAGAACATTAAAATTTTCTTGAGGAGTTCTTCTTTCAACTGATCCCAAGTTAAATTTTTTTTGGGCTGCGAGTGAGTGGTACGTGTCAAAGCGCAACCCTTAAACAACGACGAAATATACAATGTCCCACTTTTCCTTGGCCAACCACAAGCGTTGCGTGACTTTCAAATCGGAAAAGAAAACTATCATGTCAATCCGTTTTTCCTCAAAAGGGGGCAACTTTGGAATATATGCCGTTTTTGGGTTGAGGCATGGCTGCGGAACCGACTGGTGAGGTTCTCACGATGCCTGTATTCTTCTAATTTCAGCATCAGTCTCTAATTCTAACTGCCTCAACTTAAATTGACGTTCTTCAGCTTCAGCTTCCCTCTGTAATCTTTTTTCTTCAATTTCAGCTTCCCTCTGTAACTTTTTTTTTCAATTTCAGTTTCCCCTCTGAGGGAACAAAGTTCGATAATGGATTGTTTTGCATTTGTGTAAATATGATCTATTAAAGTAGCGGAATTTTTCAGTTATATGTGTTGGTTTATCGATTAGTTGTTCTAAATTATGTGATATATAGTTTTGATACCACTGTGATTTTGTTTTTTAACAGATCAAAAATTAAAATCTCCTAAAAAAATTTGTCTCATAACTTAGAATGGTTACTTCATCCATTAAATTGCATTAAATCTGTCCTGCCAGTCAGTGGTTCTGATGGGTTTCTATAGACAAAGCCTATTGCAAGCGGTTGACTATTTTTCATACTTTTTTCAATCCAGACAGATTCAACACCATAATTTTCAAAATTAACTAGCCTTTTACATTTTAATGAGAAGTACAATATATAATAAGCCCAGTGGATTTTTGGTTTATAGGGGTAAAGTCGCATTATTTGATATCCTGGCATGCCCATTCTGCATCGATATGTGAGAAGAAAACCCGCGATTCAGAAAAAACAAAATACATGAAAACTTTTTCCCCATCACTGCGAAGTATAGTTGCAATGTCATCTTTTTTGTTTGTTGCGTTATTAATGTTAAGGTACCCTCCCACGAAGTCCATGCTTGGATGACCATTGTCTAAAGTCATAGGCATGTTGCAGTGTATATCACTAGATATGGCTTAAATAAAATGGTGGGAGGGAACACTAGATAAATCACTGCTTATTTATAGAACAAAAAATTTACTTTCTAAACCAGTAGCCTAAATATTGAAATTCTAGTAATGATATGAAGAGAAAAAATCATATAAAAATCAGAAACAAGGTGAGAGTAATCAAACAAAGGATCAAAAAAACTAAAAACCACAAGTATCAAGGAAACCACAAAAAGATGAAAAGACACACCACTCTGTCAAAGATTTGTGACTTAAAGTTCAAATATGATCTAAACACAACGCACACACACGCACACCAAAACTGTGGCAGGCTCAGACGGCACCTGGCAAAATCGATATCAAATGAACCCAAAATTTAGAAGTACAACAGCAAGAAGCTCTAAGAACGAATCAAGGGAATGAATCAAAGAACAACAATAATCACTTAATAACACAGAAAAGAATAGCCAATCAAAAGTACAAAATAATAAAAGAAAAATAACAACGTATGCAATTTAAGGGGAGCGCAATCATTGACAAGAAAAATGTCCAAAAATACAAATCAGGGAGCAAACAGCAATCGATCAAACGTTTCCATCAAATCCAGACCAGAGAAAACAGTCAGCTAATGACGATAAACAAGTGCACACCAATGGAGGGGTAAACCGCAGGATTATTTCGTGCAGCCTGATACAGTCGAATCTGCAATGGTTCATTTTGCACGAATCAGGCCACCGCCAGCACAGAAACACGTCACCCCCCTCTCTTCCTCTCTCCTCTCTTCTCTCTCTCTCTCTCTCTCTCCCCCCTCTCTCTCTCTCTCTTTCTCTCTCTCCCTCTCTCTTCCTCTCTCTCTCACACACACACACACACACACACATATGCAAGACTATTGAATCACACACAAAAGCATGTCAGGTTGGTTGATTCTAATAGCATATTAATTCAAAACAAACCGATTTTGGAATAACAGCGCCCAATAGTATATACTTGGTATATATTACTCACTTCGATTGTGTTGAATGTTTAACATGTGTGAAGTTAATCTGTTAAGCATTTGTAAATTTAAATTTAAACATGTCAGTTGACTGTGTGTGTGTGTTGTGTGTGGTGTGTTTGTGTGTGTGTGTGTGTGTGTGTGTGGCGCGCCGCGTGCGTGCGTGCGTGCGTTTCAGAGGATGTTTCTTCCGTTGTTCATAGAGGCTTGCTTCTTGCTTTCTTTCTTTTTTTTTTTTTACAGAAAAGACGTTTTCCTCCCTTTCTGTACAGAAGAAAAGTTTCTTCACAAATGTTCCATGTGTCTGTCTTTCTCTACAAATGTTCCATGTGTCTGTCTTTCTCTACAAATGTTCCCTGTGTCTGTCTTTCTCTACAAATGTTCCATGTGTCTGTCTTTCTCTACAAGAGATTGCTTGTTTCGTACTTTCCTTACAGAGGCTGTTTCTCTGCCTTTGTTTTACAGAGGTTGTTTCTTCCCTTTGTTGACAGAGGCTGTTTCTTCCTTTGTTTACAGAGTAAGGATGTTTCTCCCTTTGTTTACAGAGTAAGGCTGTTTCTCCCTTTGTTGACAGAGTAAGGCTGTTTCTCCCTTTGTTTACAGAGTAAGGCTGTTTCTCCCTTTGTTACAGAGTAAGGCTGTTTCTCCCTTTGTTTACAGAGTAAGGCTGTTTCTCTCCCTTTGTTTACAGAGTAAGGCTGTTTCTTCCTTTGTTACAGAGTAAGGCTGTTTCTTCCTTTGTTTACAGAGTAAGGCTGTTTCTCCCTTTGTTGACAGAGGCTGTTTCTCCCTTTGTTGACAGAGTAAGGCTGTTTTCTTCCTTTGTTTACAGAGTAAGGCTGTTTCTCCCTTTGTTTACAGAGTAAGGCTGTTTCTCCCTTTGTTTACAGAGTAAGGCTGTTTCTCCCTTTGTTTACAGAGTAAGGCTGTTTCTTCCTTTGTTTACAGAGTAAGGCTGTTTCTCCCTTTGTTTACAGAGTAAGGCTGTTTCTCCCTTTGTTTACAGAGTAAGTCTGTTTCTTCCTTTGTTTACAGAGTAAGGCTGTTTCTTCCTTTGTTTACAGAGTAAGGCTGTTTCTTCCTTTGTTGACAGAGGCTGTTTCTCCCTTTGTTTACAGAGTAAGGCTGTTTCTCCCTTTGTTGACAGAAGTTGTTTCTCCTTTTGTTTACAGAGTAAGGCTGTTTCTCCCTTTGTTGACAGAGGCTGTTTCTCCCTTTGTTTACAGAGTAAGGCTGTTTCTCTCCTTTGTGACAGAGGCTGTTTCTCCCTTTGTTTACAGAGTAAGGCTGTTTCTCCCCTTTGTTTACAGAGTAAGGCTGTTTCTCCCTTTGTTTACAGAGTAAGGCTGTTTCTCCCTTTGTTTACAGAGTAAGGCGTTCTTTCTCCCTTTGTTTACAGAGTAAGGCTGTTTCTTCCTTTGTTTACAGAGTAAGGCTGTTTCTTCCTTTGTTGACAGAGGCTGTTTCTCCCTTGTTTACAGAGTAAGGCTGTTTCTCCTTTGTTTACAGAGTAAGCTGTTTCTCCCTTTGTTTGCAGAGTAAGGCTGTTTCTTCCTTTGTTTACAGAGTAAGGTGTTTCTTCCTTTGTTGACAGAGGCTGTTTCCTCCTTTGTTTACAGAGTAAGGCTGTTTCTCCCTTTGTTTACAGAGTAAGGCTGTTTTCTCCCTTTGTTTACAGAGTAAGGCTGTTTCTCCCTTTGTTTACAGAGTAAGGCTGTTTCTTCCGTTTGTTTACAGAGTAAGGCTGTTTCTTTTCTTCCCTTTGTTTACAGAGTAAGGCTGTTTCTCCCTTTGTTTACAGAGTAAGGCTGTTTCTCCCTTTGTTTACAGAGTAAGGCTGTTTCTTCCTTTGTTTACAGAGTAAGGCTGTTTCTCCTTTGTTGACAGAGTAAGGCTGTTTCTCCCTTTGTTTACAGAGTAAGGCTGTTTCTCCCTTTGTTTACAGAGTAAGGCTGTTTCTCTCTTTGTTTACAGAGTAAGGCTGTTTCTTCCTTGTTGACAGAGGCTGTTTCTCTCCTTTGTTTACAGAGTAAGGCTGTTTCTTCCTTTGTTTACAGAGTAAGGCTGTTTCTTCCTTTGTTTGACAGTAGGCTGTTTCTCCCTTTGTTTACAGAGTAAGGCTGTTTCTCCCTTTGTTTACAGAGTAAGGCTGTTTCTCTCTTTGTTTCAGAGTAAGGCTGTTTCTTCCTTTGTTTACAGAGTAAGGCTGTTTCTCCCTTTGTTTACAGAGTAAGGCTGTTTCTTCCTTTGTTTACAGAGTAAGGCTGTTTCTCCCTTTGTTTACAGAGTAAGGCTGTTTCTCCCTTTGTTTACAGAGTAAGGCTGTTTCTCCTTTGTTTACAGAGGTTGTTTCTCCCTTTGTTCACAGAGGTTGTTACTCCCTTTTCTTTACAGAGACTGTTGTTTCTCCCTTTGTTTACAGAAGCAGTTTTCTTCCTTTGTTTACAGAGGTTGTTCTCCCTTTGTTTACAGAGGCTGTTTCTTCCTTTTCTTTACAGAGACTGTTTTCTCCCTTGCTTTAAAGGAGGCCTTTCCATTTTTTCATTGTTAAGACACAGTTTTCCCTAACCTTCTTTAAAGGCAAGTTTCAATGGGGTTTTCCCGTACGTGGTCACACCATGCGTAGATCAGTCCAAACGATGGCGGGGTGTACTGCACCGTGGGAATACACGCCCAGTGTGCTGCCACTGCGGTTGAAAAACAGTGAATGCCAGAGAACTGATGAGAGCACGTGACCGGTTGAAAAAAAATGCATTGGTTTGTTGGAATCGAACAGGCACGTTCTCCCTTCTGGGCTGCTATTCCTTTGATTTGCCATTGATTTTCTTTGTCACAGGCGGGTGTGCGTGCTTCTGCAATTGCTTGTGCATGTACCGCGCGCACACGGACGGACCAACACACACACACACACACACCACACACACACACACACACACACACACACACACACACACACACTACAAAGGAGAGAGAGAGAGAGAGAGAGAGAGAGAGAGAGAGAGAGAGAGAGAGAGAGAGAGAGAGAGAGAGAGAGAATGTACACAGAGACACAGGCATCGACATACAGACACTTGCACCCTCATACAAAATCTGTCATTCTCTGTCTATGTCTGTCTTCTGTCTGTCTTTTCTGTCTGTCTGTCTGTCTGTCTGCTGTCTCTCTCTCTCTCTCTCTCTCCTCTTCTCTCTCTCTCTCTCTCTCTCTTTTGTGGCATCAATTATCGGATCAATGGAGCACCTAAGGCGGTGATTTTTTTTTTTTTTTTTTTTTTTTCCCTAAAGCCGAAATCCACCTCTTCATTTTTTGGTGCTTCACACTGTCCTCTTCATCTGCCAAAAAAAAAAAAAAAAAAAAAACCATAAGCAATTTCCAATACTTTTTTTTTTTTTACTTTTTTTCCAACCAATCCCTTACACACCATGCATAGTCTGTATGTTCTCTTACAAATGGACATAATCTTGCTGATTTTTTTTTTTAGTGTTTCAGCGTTTGATACAAAATGTCTGGGTTTGTTAGTGTTCTAATGTGTGGTGTACTGTGGCACTCTCACGCTGATAATGTGCTGCTTATGCAAACAGAACAACATAAATTAACAAAAGGCTTAATACTTAATTAATTTTCCTTTCTTTCAGGTTTTCCCAAAGATAGACAGACAGACAGACGACAGACAGACAGACAGGGAGGGCAGGGCGAGAGAGAGCGACAAAGAGAGGAGCGGGGGGGAGCAAGGCTGGGGGAGGGAGAGAGAGCTGTGGAATTCTTAAACTTTTCTTATATTACATTATCATGCACGATCAAAGCACCAACATTCGACGTACATGTAACTTGCACAGTTATGTGCGTATATATACCTTAGATAATTTTTTTTCTGTATTATTTCCATCATACAGGGTATTCACGATTTCCTGAGTTCGTGTCATCCATATGAACGTTTATTGTTACTGTGTAAACACACTCAATTGTTTTCTCATACGCATTTGTTGATAAAAAAAATTTGAAGCGATGGTAGGGACTTTGTTTTTTTCGCAATACTAATGCACATCTTACCAGTAAGAATAACATGATTTATCACGTCTATTTTCTGTTGGTTTACCACGTCGCGTTGAAATCCAAATAAAACATCAGTTTCACTTAAGTTAACACCAACTCCAATCGTGCTTCGTATCAAAGTTTCAATACGTTTCCAAAATGCATACACTGAGAAGCAATGATAAAAGAAATGTTCTACAAATCTATTTCGTCTACACAACAATTACATTGTTTGTATCCGTAACTTTCATCTTTGCAAAATAATATTGGTTGGATATATATTATGATTAATTTTCCATTGCAACTCCCGTAGACGAATTTCTTTAGTTGCTTTTCTAGGTATCTCCCATACAGTTTCGTTAAAGAAAAACTTAAATTTCCTTCGCCAGAAATCACATACATGTGGCTCTGACATTGAGTCTTCATATTTAGTGCTCAGAATTTTTCTTATTTCTTTTAGTTTTGAATTAAAAATGCTTGCCTCACAAAAGATGGCAACTGATTCTTCCTCAGGCAGTGAATCACTTTCTATCCAGTTAATCCATGATTTAGGGATCGCGTTGTAGAGGGCATTATATTCTAGGGTTGTGCTTGCTTTAGATTGATCCAGAATACATGCAATTTCATTAATATTTAGTAGTCGATGCTCACTTCTGTGAATTATGTCTCTCATTGTTCAATACCATTTTCAACCCATTTTTGGAAATACAACACATTTTCTTTGTATGTTATAAGATTGTTGTGAAATAACATTTGGCTTTGAAGATTGGTGCGATTTATTTCCTCTATATGTGTAATATGTTTATTATCCAGGAAAGTTGTCATAACGTCTTTCCAGAAATCATTTTGAAGATCAGACAATTGCATTTGCTTTGCTGTACAGTTAACTGTGAAGATTTTATTACCATTTTTAAGTTGAGTCAGATGCCATGTTGGTATCAAACTCCAATTTTCGTTTGTTGATTGAAATAATTTGCCAGCCCATTGCAAGTACATACATTTTTTATATTCTTTTACATTGACCATATTTAGTCCACCTTTACTGTAACAAGTTTCCATTGTTGTTCTTTTTACCTTTTCAAACGCTCTTCGATTACTGTATTTCCTTTGCATAAGAATTTGTATATCAATGTATTTAACTTGTTTAACACCACTTCCGGTATGCCTTTTGACTGCATAATAAATACTACCTGCGAAAGTATGAAAGTTTTTATGACAACAATTTTACCGTGAATGCTTATATCCCTCTTGCTCCAGTTTCGTATTAGTTCTTGTATGTTGTTGATTCTATCTTGCCAGTTTTCTTCAATATGCCTAGCCATTTTGTCTGTATGGAAATATATACCCAGAATTTTAATTTTATCGACTATTGAGAATGGAAGATTTTGTTCATCAATCTGCTTACCTAATTTCAGTGCTTTCGTCTTTTTTAAGTTCAGTTTTAGCCCAGAAAATCATTCCAAAAGAACTAAGAATGTTACAAGAAGTGTTCATGTCTTGCTTGTTCTTGAGGAACAATGTCGTGTCATCTGCATACTGTTTAATTTTCAAATACACATTTCTTTGTCTGTCAGTAGATGGCATTTTGATTCCTTCTATTGAACTGCTTCTCACCTTGATAACCAATATTTCCACCGCGAGAATGAAAGCAAGGGGAGAAAAGGGACATCCTTGTCTTATTCCACAACTGACATCAAAAGGTTCAGAGAGCCATCCGCCATGATTTATATAACTTTGAGAGTTACAGGTCAGAACAGATACCCATTTTTGAAAATTAGGTCCAAACCCAAATATTTCAAATGCATGTAACATATATTCTCTAGAAATCGAATCAAACGCCTTGGAGTAATCTAAGGCCAACAAATAACCTGCTTTACCAGTTTTATTCAGATAGTTCATGACATCATCAATGGATCTTATAACTGTTGCAATATTTCTTCCCTTAATGCATCCTACTTGGTCTTCGTTAACAAGAGTGTTTACAACTTTACCTAATTTATTTGCCAGTTCTTTGGCCAGAATTTTATAATCTGTATTTGTTAACGTTATAGGTCTCCAATTAGTTAAATTTTCTCTCTCTAGGTCTTTGCCCTTATGAAGTAAAGTAATGATACCTTGTCTCTGCGTGAATGA
>CM031612.1:39810708-39828208 GCA_018398815.1 Conus ventricosus | reverse complement strand
CCCTGTAGCAGATTGGGACAGCGCATCCACACGGGACAAAGAGTAGATCACTCCCTTTTTTTTTGTCACGGTGGGGGTTAAGGACCTCAGCTATGTCACGTCGTCAGTCGGCAGAGATTTAGGTTCCTTGGGGAAAGGGTACGTGACCAGTTTGGGTTGGAAGTTGTTTTTTTTTTTTTCTGAAGGGACAATGTCCGGAAAAGTTTGGGGGCAGGGTAGGGAAGAGGAGGAGGTAGCAGGTGGGAAAGGGGGGGAGAGAGAGAGAGAGAGAGAGAGAGGAGAGAGAGAAGAGGAGAGAGAGAGAGAGAGAGAGAGAAAGGGAAAAGATGAGCAAATGGAATTTGCATTTGTTTTGTGAACAAATAAAATGGGCTTTGGTTTTGTAGTCACTGCTGTTGCTTTTCCTTTCCTTTTTCTCTCCGTGCTTTGGTCTTGTTCTTATTGTTACTGTTTCTCCTTTTCTTTTTCCTTTTCCTTCTCTCTCTCTCTCTCTCTCTCTCTCCTCTCTTCTATCCTCCTCTCTCCACCTCTGCTCTTCGTTTTTTCTATCAAGCCAACTTTGCATGATGTCCTCCCATACACAAAAACTTGAAACAGCACAAACACTGATGTCTTAACACCAACTGTTTTTACATCTGCAGGAAACGTTCTGATGTGGATGATCCATCGCGCACTAGCATCATCAAGAGCACCTGCGCGCGCGCGCAACGCACACACACACACACACACACACACCACACACACACACACACACACACACACACACACACACTCGCTCGCCTCTGCTCCATTCTTACACGCTTGCACTCCGCACTCATGCACACACACACACACACACATCATCACACACATCACAAACACACACAACACACACACTCACTCTACTTCTCTCTCTCACTCCATTTCTACTCTCTCTTACACACACACACACACACACACATCACAACAACACAATACATCTTATACATACACACACATATACTACACCACCCCCACGCGACCACACCACACACCACACACACACACACACACACACACACCCCACACACACCACCAAACACCCACACACACACCACACCACACACCACGCACGCACGCACGAAAACGCACGCACGCACGCACACGCACGCACGCAAACACACACACACACACCACACCACACCACACCACACCACCCCACACCACACCACACGCACACGCACACACACACACTTTCTCACTCACTTGCTCTTTTTCCCTGCACGAGTACCAAGATGCTCGCCTTGCCCATTTCTCAAGTGCTTTACCTCACGTCCAGATAGACCACAGCCAGAACGCCTGCTGTCCTTGCTGTTTTGACCTTTTCCATTCTACTCCTCCAAACGCAGCTTGATTAAACGGATGGCTGCCTGTCCCCGTGCGCTTTCTCCCCCCCCCCCCCCCCCCCCCCCCCCCCCCCCCCCCCCTCCTCCTCCGCTCCCCCCCCAGGTCTGCTAGCTAGTGGGCTCCTTTTTTATGCCCATGATCTCCGGTCTGAAAATACGGCTCCAAACCGCCTTGCTACAGTATACACCGTATGGTTCATTACACTTCTCGTGTTTCAGCGACTTAAAAAAAAGGCAGTTTGGACACTTTGGTTCTTATATAAGAAAGTCACAGTCTCCTTTAAACCCTATGTAGACAGAAGCCGCATTTCTCTGTACATTGGCTGTTTTCCCTTTGTCTTTATAGAGACTGTTCCTGCCTTTTGCAAAGACTGTTTCTTTTTTGTTGTTGTTGTTTCAAGTACAGACGCTGTTTCTCGCTTTTGCATGCGTTTTCTTACTTTCCAGAGGCTCTTTATAGCACTACAAGCGTTGTGTCTCCCTTTACTGTATAGATGCTGTTCCGCTTTGTGGTGGTGGTTTTTTTTTCCCTTTTTTTTTCGTATAAAGGCTGTTTCCCTCTTTGCTGAGGTTGTTTTCCCTTTCTTTTTTTATATAGAGACTGTTTCCTCTTTTGAGGAGGTTGTCTCTCCCGTCTTCGTATAGAGGCTGTTTCCCCTTTGGGAGGTTGTCTCTTTCCGTCTTCATAGAGAGACTATTTCCTCATTTGTGGATGTTGTCTCTCCCCGTCTTCATATAGAGGCTGTTTCCCCTTTAGCGGAGGCTGTCTCTCCCCGTCTTCATATAGAGAATGTTTCCTCATTTGTGGAGGTTGTCTCTCCCCGTCTTCGTATAGAGAAGGTTTCCCCCTTTGCGGAGGTTGTCTCTCCCTTTCTTCGTATGTAAGCTGTTTCTCCTTTAGTATGAAATACTTTTGCTGTACAGAGGTTGCGTTTCCATTTGTGGATACGTTCTCCTTGACAGAGGCTGTTACTGCGACTACAGTGGCTGTTTTCTCTTCCCTTACGTAGACGCTGCTTCTCTCTTCCTTTAAACAGAGGTTGTTTCTCCAAAAAGCATTTTTCATTATTTCTTTTACCGAGGATTTTTTCCCTTTGTTTACAGAGACTGTATCTTCGTTTCTTCAAAGGGTGTGTTTCCTCTTTCTTTCAAAAGATGCTGTTTCTCCTTTTCTTTACAGAGAGGTGTTTCTCCCTTTCTTTTACATAGACGTGTGTGTGTGTGTGTGTGTGTGTGTGTGTGTGTGTGTGTTGTGTGTGTGTGTGTGTGTGTGTGTGTGTGGGTTGTTGTTTGTTGTTGTTGTTGTTCTTCTTCTTCTGTTCTTCTTCTTCTTCTTCTTCTTCTTCTTCTTGTTTATGTTTTTTGTTTTTGTTTGTTTTTTGTTGTTGTTTTTTGATTGTTTGTTGTTGTTTTTTGATTGTTTGTTGTTGTTTTTTTCGGGGGGGGGGGGGGGTTGCAAAGACTTGTTTCTCCCTCTCTTATCAAGGACGTGATTTACCCTTTCTTTACAGGAGCCTGTTTCTCCTTTTCATTTGAAGAACTAGTTTTCCTTTCCGTTACAGAGACTTGTTTCTCCCTTCCTTTACATAGATGTGTTTTTTCCCCTTCCTCTTCAGGGACGTGTCCGTTCTTTACCAACTTAAAGGCTGTTTCACGCGCTTTCCTTTCCTTTGCAAGATGCTGTTTTCTCCCTTTTCCTTTCATGACCTTGTTTCTCCCTTTCTTTACTTGGACGTGTTTCTGATTTTCTTTACATAGACGTGTTTCTGATTTTCTTTACAGAGGCCGTTTCTCCGTGTCTTTACAGGGACGTATTTCTCCCTTCCCCTTTGCAAGATGCTGTTCTGCCCTTTCTTTGCAAAAGCTTGTTTCTCCCCTTTATTTACAGGAATGTGCTTCTCGCTTTCTTTACAGGGGGGCTGTTTTCTTGATTTCTTGTCTAGGGGCATGTATCTCCTTTCCTTTTTGCAAGTGTTTCTCCCTGTTTCTGTACAGAGATTGTTCATCCCTTGCTTGCAAGAACTGTTTTTCCCCTTTCATTTCAAGAGTTTTTTCCTTTTCTTTGCAAAGATGTGTTTCTCCTTTTTCTTTACAGAGATGTTTTTTTCCTTTCTTTCATTGTTTACACTACAAGCGGATTGTTCTCTTTTTTCCTACAGTGACTGATATTCCCTTTTTCGTCGCTTTGGTGTATGGTTGTTGTGTTTGTTCAAGAGACGGTATGTCTCGCTTTTCAATTAGAAATCGTTTCATATACGAGTAGATACTCATCTTTTACAGGAGGTGAGGTTTCTACTCATATTATGTACAGGACGTTCTATCGTTCCGACCACTATACTACCCTATGTTGTAGATAAGGTATGTTTGTAAGAGGTGATTTACAGAGATATAAGCACACGTAGACGATAGATAAGAAAATGGATATTTCCCGTGTAATCTAAAAGAGTATATATCGATTCTCCGTAAAGGAGACACCCACCGACCGTATCCGACTAATATGCACTTCGTAAAGGAGGCTAGTTTTTTCACAACCTTCAAGGAAACTGGTTACTACCTCCTTACAAGGAGAATTCGGAATGGAGTGGCCGGGAGGGGAGGGAGGTAAGAGGGTATTTTCCGCCTCACGAGAGACATTGTCAGCAATGGTAGATCAGACAATGGACTAGAAGGCATATACGAACTAAGTGGGTAGCGTGTCAACTATGCTGAACGAAACGTAGATACCAGAACTAAAGAGAGAACGTACAGAACGGTAGATACCAGAACTAAGAGAGAACGTAAAGAACGGTAGATACCAGAACTAAAGAGAGAACGTACAGAACGTAGATACCAGAACTAAAGAGAGAACGTACAGAAACGGTAGATACCAGAACTAAGAGAGAACGTAAAGAACGGTAGATACCAGAACTAATGAGAGAACGCGACGGGTGAGAAAGAAATAAAAGTTTGTTGTCAATCGGAATGGCACAGCCGCATTCCCCTGGCCCATTCTATTTTCATATGATTTGTGATTTAGATTTTGTTTTCATGTGCGCCCACGCGTTCATATGCACGAGCATACACACTCAAATACAGACGCATGAAAACACATATACAATCAAATACGTTCATACAAGATCTCTCTCTCTCTCTCTCTCTCTCTCTCCTCTCTCTCTCTCTCTCTCCTCTCTCTCTCTCTCTCTCTCGCACAATTTCGCTCTCTCTGAAACTTGCGTGCACACGCACTGTGTATTTTCATTGCATGCAAATTCGACTCTTTTTTTTTTTCCTTTTGGCGTCTTAATGTATCACCTCTCCTGTGATTACATTTCAGCGTTGCAAATGTTTGTGCTAAATATCTTGCTGCCCGATAAAATGCCAACCTGTCTTTATGTTTTTTCCTTATTAACAAAGATTGGTTCACCCTTACACTAACTCTCTCTCTCTTTCTCCCTCTCTCCCTCCCTCTCTCTCTCTCTCTCTCTCTCTCTCTCTCTCTCTCTCTCTCTCTCTCTCTCTCTCTCTCTCTCTCTCTCTCTCCCCTTCTCTCCCCCGTTTCTCCCACCTTCTCTTCCTCCCTTTCCTTTCCTCACGCTCTCTCTCCCTGTCTGCCTCCGTACCTCTCTCTCTCTCTGTCTCTGTCACATACACACACACACTCTCTCTCTCTGTCTCTGTCTCTGTCTGTCTGTCTGTCTGTCTGTCTCTCTCTCTCTCTCTCTCTCTCTCTCTCTCTCTCTCACAACACACACACACACACACACACACACACACACACACACACACACACCACGCACGCACGCACGCACGCACGCACGCACGCACGCACGCACGCGCGCAGAGTCACGTGCGTTCTTCTGAATCTCTCAGTCTGTCTCTCTCTTTGAGTCGTTCAGACATGTGGAGCACAATGTTTCAAAATAAGGGTTTTTTCAAAGTATGTATGTGTGCGTACTTTAAACAGACCTTAGTTGCTGTTAGACAACGATGCCATTTTGTGTAAGAGGCAACGTCCTATGACGAAGAACGGACAATGTCCTATGACAAAGAACAGACAATGTCCTATGACAAAGAATAGACAATGTCTTATAAGAAAGAAGGGACAACGTCCTATAATAAATAAAAAATATATAACAAAAAGTTCTATTGCAAAGAATGCACAATGTCATATGACAAAGAACAGACAAGTCTCTAAGACAAAGAACAGACAATGTCCTATGACAAAGAACAGACAACGTCTCATGGCAAAGAACGGAAAATGTGTCATGGTTTTTAAAAAAATAAAAGGACAGTATCGTTTGACAAAGAACGGACAATGTAATTGATAAAGAAAAGACGTTGTCCTCTTACAAAGAACGGACAACGTTTCATCACAAGGAACTGGAAATTTCCGGTGACAAAGAACGGAAAACACTCAGTAACAAAGAACAGATGTCCCATGACAAAAACTGTCGCCTCCTTATGACAAAGAACGGACAAAGTCCTACGACTTAAAACGGACAATGTCCGAAGACGAAGAACAGACAATGATCTGTAACACACAAAAAATGGACAACGTCTTGTAATAAAGAAGAATGAAAAATGTCTTGTGACTAAGAGCTTACAATTCTTAATGTAAAAGAATGGGCAATATCCTATCACAAAGAAGGACAATGTCTTATGACAAAGAACGAACAGCTTTCTATGTCAAAGCAACATCTAAAAAAAAATTTTAAAAAACGGACAACGTCGTATAACAAAGAACGGAAATTGTCTTATGACGACAAAAATAGACAATCTTCTATGTCTAACAAGAGAACGGAAAATACCCTATGAAAAAGAAAGGCGCAATATCGTGTGATAAAGAGCGAACAAAGTGTTATAACAAAGACAGGATCGGGTCATACAACAGAAAAGACAACGTCCAGTGACGCAGGTCCAGTAATATAGTATGAGAGAGAATGGAATGGACAATGTCCCACGAGCAAGAGTGGACAATGTCCCTTGAGAAAGAGAGTGAACAGTTCTATGAGAAAAAGGGGGACAATGTTCTGTTTGAAGAGTGGACAGTATTCTACAGGGTCGAACTTTAATTAAGGACCACTTATACACAGTCTCACAAAACATAGAAAGAAAAACCGACAAACGACAGAAACTTTATAAATGTTTAATTTCATTATCAGTGAACAACATTTTGTCACTTTCATCGAATAAATCATTCTTTCTGATTAGACAGGGTAGCCTGAATGAGACTACCCCCCAAAATGACATTCACAAAAAGAGTGTTTCTTTACAGTCTGATCAAAACCGAGTGTGCCTCCCTCGTGCTGCCACACAATCCACACAGCGCTGCCTCATGGTGTTGACTGTTCTTGTAATGAGTGCCTGGGGGAGGTTTGCCCACTCCTGCTGCAGGTAGTGCAGCAGCTCCTGTCGATTTGCCGGAACAGGGTGATTTTCTTGAACTCTCCTCCCAAGCTCGCCCCAGATGTTCTCAATAGGGTTCATGTCCGGGCTGTTTGCCGGCCATGCATCCTGGTATCCAGCTTGCACCAAAAAGTGTTCACTGCTCGACAACGTGGGGTGCATATCGTCCATGAACACAGCCTGACCCAATCTGCTGGAACGCTGGGACAACCAAAGCCGTAAAATCTCCTGCAGGTAGCGTTGGCCGTTCAGTTGCCATCCACATGGTACAGGAGTCTTGTGGTGACTGCTGATGCCCCCCCCCACCCCCCCCCCCCCCCCCGTACCATGACGGAGCCACCACCAGAAGCGACGACCTCCTGGATGACGTCATCTGCCAGCTGCTCCCTGGGACGCCGCCACACCCGAATGCGTCCATCTCGTGGCTTCAACTGGAACTTGGACTCATCGGTGAAAAAGCACCATCCGCCACTGACCCCGAATCCATGTTCGATGAGCTGTGCACCAGGCCAGGCGACGTGCCCGGTGGGCCGCAGTCAGTTTTGGTTTCCGGACTGGGCGCCTTGCTCGAAGGTTGGCAGCATTGAGGCGCCGCCGTATGGTCATCTCACACACTGCTGTGTTAGTGGCAGCTTGGAGCCGACGCCTGATGGTGTTGGAGGTGGTGGTCCTGGTCCGAAGGGCATGTCTGCGGATGAACCTGTCATCTCTTGCAGTGGTCTTCTTTGGCTGGCCTGGACGGGGTCTCTCGTTGACAGTTCCAGTGGCATGAAAACGTTCTCTCAGCCGAATGATGATGGAGTGGGACACTTGTAGTCTTCTGGCCACTTCTCGAACGCCAACTCGATCCTGCAGCCATGCAATCGCCCGGGTCCGGTCAAAATCAGACAGCTTGCGTCTTGGAGGCATTTTGTGTTTTGAAGAATTATGCACGTTGGGCTGCTTTTAGGGGCATTCCAGTCAGTAAAATGCTCTGCAATGCATTGGTTTTTGCACGTGCATTTGGAATTTCAGTGCAAAACCGTTTGAAGCAGTGTTCACTCTTGCTTAAAAAACAAGCAATTTTGACAAGCAATCTGCAACTTTCAAACCCCCCTCTGCATGCCGCACGTGACAATAAGACAGCTTTCGCAAGCTTTGCGGAATACTCTGTTAACCCCTTAAACCTTTCCCAGTCGAATTCTTCGATAAAATGCATTGCTTGTATTTTTGGCCAATTTAAAAAGAAAGGGCCTTTTTTCGGGTGATCCTTAATTAAAGTTCGACCCTGTATTAAGATACCGGACAGAAGGAGCGGACAATTATGACATTAAAGCAACGTGTATATATGTGTGTGTGTGTGTGTGTGTGTGTGTGTGTGTGTGTGTGTGTGTGTGTGTGTGTGTGTGTGTGTGTTTTATATAAAAAGAAGTAATGTCCTCTATGAAAAGCGAGCAATCTCCTTGAATGATGAACGGCCAGTCCTAACAGAAGGGTGGATGATGCCCCGTGATTAAAGAACACGGACAATGAATTGTCTCGGAACAAACAAAACAAAAAAATCGGACAGAGTGCTGTTAGAAAGAGCGGACAATGTCCTTTGACGACGACTAAATGTCGGTCGGTGTTTACCCAAACAGCTGTCGGGATGTCCATCCTCTCTTTTCAAACGACGTCCTGATGGCTATTGTATCTCCTGATTGTCAGCAGAGGTCGATGTTCCCCGAGACCTTTCCTGGCCTCCATTAACTGATTGTGTGCTCCCTACATTTCGGATATTGTCTTTTTTGTCTCTGTCCTGTCTGTCTGTCTGTCATAACTGTGTGTGTGTGTGTGTGTGTGTGTGTGTGTGTGTGTGTGTGTGTGTGTGTGTGTGGTGTGTGTGTGTGTGAGAGAGAGAAATTATCGTCTCTCTCTCTCTCTCTGAAATTGTTTGTCTGTCCGTCTGTCTTTGTGTCTGTCTGTCTCTCTCTCTCTCTCTCTCTCTCTCTCTCTCTCTCTCTCTCTCTCCTCTCTCTCTCTCTCCGGCGATTATTGATTATGTATGAATGAAACAGTAACAGTTGTTCTCTGTTTTACCATCTCACTTTCTCTTTCTCTCACCGCTGTATTTGATTTTGCTATGGAAATTTCTATTTTTAAAAAAAATTGAAAAAAAATCTGTATGAGCCTGGTATTTCTGATATATCTCGCTGTCTTCTACAAAGACAGGTGTAAGATAACTCCAGGTGGGGGGGGGGGGGGGACAGATCAATGAATCTTTCTGGCTACCAAGTGCAAGGAAGATGACAATGTGGTGAATCCGATAGCCCGACGTAAAAACAATTAAAAGCAGAGTTTAAACAGCCCAGTCTCCCAATGATATTCTTACCGTGTAACATCTGCTTACCCTTTGACACAAACAAGATAAATGTTTTCGTCAATGGCTGAAAGTCAGAAAAGAGATTTTTTTTTCTAATCTTGTAACAGCCATTGTTTTTCTCAGTGTGGTCCATAAATAGTAACCGCCGTCTGATTGGTGAGTGAAACTGTTGAGTTTGAGAACTTCTCATCTCCCGAAGCATTTGCCCAAGTCTGCCGTACTTTCTCAGATGTTTGGTTCAATGGATCTGTTACTTCTCCTCAACTAGTGTATGTAACATTATTGTCACTTTTTATTTCAATTTTTCTTTCATTTTATTTCATTTCTCTTATTGTATTCACTACCATTGTCTATATATATATATATATATAA
Organism: Conus ventricosus; assembly: GCA_018398815.1. Lineage (NCBI taxonomy): Eukaryota > Metazoa > Mollusca > Gastropoda > Neogastropoda > Conidae > Conus > Conus ventricosus. The sequence continues at coordinate 39,818,746 of CM031612.1, read as the reverse complement.
AATCAGAGTTAAAAAGCCACTCAGGACGCAAAAGGTGCTCAACCATGTAGGTGCCCAAATTGTATTGTATACCCTGAGGAGAGCGCTTTTAGCTTGAAACAAGCTTGTAGGTTTTAACCTCTTCATTTTAAAATCTATTTTAAACTGGTATATATATATATATATATATATATTATATATAATATATATATATATACAACAAACTAATAAATTCCAAGGATAAGTACCGAGCACCGTTCCAGCAACTTACAGAGCAGCTTGGTGTTGCAATGACTGCAAGAAATATTGAATTATAAACAAAGCTTGCTCTTATGTCTTAGATGGAAGAAATAGGGGGAGATACGCATTCATATCTGCAGTGGTAGATGATTCTGCCTAACTAACAGTATGTGCATGAGTGGGTGAAGGGGGTAAAAATAAAATAAATGCTTCTCAAAATGAGCCTTCAGCAAGCTTATATTCTCCAAGGGGGAGACATCCTCCCATAGGGAGGGAAACTCACTAACATATAACTCCTGGTCATATACCGATATTTCGAAACTTGGTTGTTTCTCCTCAGTGACCGCGGAAAGTGGTAATTTGACTCCTCTGCCTTTTCAGTCATTGCAACACCAAGCTGCTCTGTAAGTTGCTGGAACGGTGCTCGGTACTTATCCTTGGAATTTATTAGTTTGTTGTATTTTAGTCCCTTGCGGATTCATTCCAAGAACTGGCCCTCAGCACTTGTGTCTTAAGAGGATATCTTTTTATATTTTCTACTTTTCACAAGAAAATGTAGCTTGTTTTGCTCTTTCATGATTTTCTTTTGCTTCTTAGATGGCACCTTTGGTTGGTTTTTTGAAAACTCAACAAACATACTACGGTATTGCACACCAGCCTTTTCTGGGATTGCATTCTTCTTAAAACTGAAAAGGCAGAGGAGTCAAATTACCACTTTTCCGCGGTCACTGAGGAGAAACAACCAAGTTTCGAAATATCGGTATATGTCCAGGAGTTATATGTTAGTGAGTTTCCCTCCCTATGGGAGGATTTCTCCCCCTTGGAGAATATAAGCTTGCTGAAGGCTCATTTTGAGAAGCATTTATTTTATTTTTACCCCCTTCACCCACTCATGCACATACTGTATTAGGCAGAATCATCTACCACTGCAGATATGAATGCGTATCTCCCCCTATTTCTTCAATCTAAGACATAAGAGCAAGCTTTGTTTATAATTCAATATATATATATATATATATATATATATATATATATATATAATTTAAAAAAGCCGGAAAATATACTACCAGCTATATATATATATATATATATATATATATATATATATATATATATATAATGCATGACGCTTGCCGTTGTGTTGGTTTTTTTCCTGAGGGAACCTTGTCCGATCCATACTTTTGTATTTGCCAGGCTGGGTTATCGGAATTTTCTTGTCTGTCGATGTCACGTGTATTTTCCTCTAAAACATCAAAAATATTCAGAGTGATGCCGACTTTTTTTTTTTCTTGTTCAGGTCCACATTATTCTCTGCTTCACTCGTTCCATAGGCTAATGTTTTCAAAGAAGAAGAACAACAACTACAACAATAAAAACAACAACGAGGCCGGTGACGACTACAACAATAAAAACAAGAACAGCAGCAATAACAGTAAGAACGATGTGGATATTGCAAAATGTCTCTTCAATCTTATATGTCATAACCGACTTGAGTGCGCTTATCTGCACGTCATCTTTTTTGCCCTGTGACACGTAAAGGCTCGGTGAATAATTTCCAGTCGAATGAAAATGTTTCTATTCTTGCTTGGTCCAATGTAGGCCTATATCTACTCGCACATATACACACAGGCGCGTGCGCGCGCGCGCGCGTGCACACACACACACACACACACACACACACACACACACACACAAAATTGCTTGGTCCAATGCATATCTACGCTCTCTCTCTCTCTCTCTCTCTCTCTCTCTCTCTCACACACGCTCGCTCGCTCACATCACTCGCTCACTCACTCACTCACTCACTCACTCACTCACTCACGCACGCACGCACGCACGCAAGCGCACGCAAACACACACACGCACACGCATGTATATGTATATGGGTGTATATATATGTGTGTGTGTGTGTGTGTGTGTGTGTGTGTGTGTGTAAATAGTTAGATAGATAGATCTCTGTATGTGCGTGCGTGCGTGCGTGCGTGCGTGCGTGCGTGTGTGTGTGTGTGTGTGTGTGTGTTGTTGCGTGCGTGCGTGCGTGCGTGCGTGCGTGTGTGGTGTGTGTGTGTGTGTGTGTGTGTGTGTGTGTTATACAGAGACAGAAAGCGACACTGGTTCATGTTCTTTACATTTCTTTCCCCTCTTTTGTCTGTGCCAACATGATAAATGTGATCTTTCAGCGGTTAAGGTCAGAGAGGTTATGTACTGCTCTAAGCTGTAGGTGCACTACTGCTGTTGTTGTTGTTGTTGTTGCTGCTGCTGCTGCTTTCCTGCACGCCATGATGAAACGCTTGAGCACAGAAATGAAACCCAAATTTTCCATGCAGGGCAGACCGACTGCTCAAAGATTTTCACTGTGATACTGAATTCATGAAGGCGATGTTTGTGTGTTTGCTGCAGTTATCGTATGGCTAACGAGTGGGTGTTCTGTATACCTCTGTGTGTGTGTGTGTGTGTGTGTGTGTGTGTGTGTGTGTGTGTGTGTGTGTGTGTGTGTGTGTGCGTGTCTGTCTTTCTGTCTGTGTCTGTGTGTGTGTCTGTCTTGTCTGTCTGCGTGTGTGTGCATGCTTTTGTGAGAGACGGGGAGGGGGGGGGGGGATAGTTGAGAGAGAGAATGTGTGTGTGTGTGTGTGTGTGTGTGTGTGTGTGTGTGTGTGTGTGTGTGTGTGTGTGTGCGTGCGTGCGTGCCTGTCTGTCTGTCTGTCTGTCTGTCTGTCTGTGTCTGTCTGTGTGTGTGTCTGTCTTGTCTGTCTGCGTGTGTGTGCATGCTTTTGTGAGAGAGAGACGGGGAGGGGGGGTAGTTGAGAGAGAGAATATATTTGTTTGTGTGTGTGTGTGTGTGTGTGTGTGTGGTGTGTGTGTGTGTGTGTGTGTGTGTGTGTGTTTGTATGTGTGTGTGTGTGTGTGTGTGTGTGTGTGAGAGAGAGAGAGAGACACTGACACTGACACAGTTTATTGCCAATAGCAAACAAGCCCTGTTGGCAAGGGGGTTACAATTTCAGTATTAACAGCATGCGTCAAATATCTGCCATTCAAGACAAAAAGACATAGAAATCGAACAGTTTAAACAGAAATTCAAATCACAATCGGAAACCCACAAACTTTGCGGGACAAAACCCCAAACACAACACCACACGTGCACACCACGCACGCCGCGCGCGCGCTCACGAACACACCACAAAAAACACACACACAACACAAACAAAACAAAATCACTCACTCACTGCACACTTCGTAATCCATTGTCTTCGCCCATCAACCCAGGGAAAAAAGAAAACGCCAACATGAATTCTAAATCGTCCCCAAAATTTGGGCTCAACAAAGGGAAGATATTTTTTTTCTCGAAAATCAAAAGCTTCTGCTATATTTCTTGCAAAAGGGTTTTTGTTCATTCTTACTGGAAGAATTTGCCACGAATCTTTTCTTTGAGCGCGGCTCCCGAAAATTTTACTCACATCGAATACTGCGTAAGCGGAAAATCAAAAACAAAATGCACTTCATTTTTCACTTTTGTTTCCCTCTACCCAGGGGGCTGCTTTATTGTCCGTTTCGAACCATTTTCTTTTGCATTGAGGCCCCGTTTTATTTTCAAAAATTTTTTTTAAAATTATTTTATCCCTATTTGAATAAACATGAAATACTTCTCCATTCCAAACTACTTTAAATGAGAGAACCAAATTTGACTTTTTTCCATCCATGCTGGAATGCCAGTTTTGTCTGTAAGAACAAATTAAACGATCAGTAAATTGGGATTAAACCTCGCAGTTTTCCCACACCCTAAAAAGCCAGACGATGAAAAAACCATTTTTTTTATACTTTTTTACCGAGATACCCATTAAAATTTTCCAATCGTGTTGTAGCAAAAGCATTCATACGCTTGTTCCGAGTCTGGTGGTAGGAAAATAAACTAATCTTAACCAGTTTTAATTTGATTTGATATATGTTCTTTAAAACAGGGATACAAACCATTTTTTCACCAAAACTTTTTATTTGATGCAGTAACGGCACAGAAACACGTTTTTATTGCATAAGAAACTTTTTCCTGGGGGCGTTATCCAACAGCCCCCACCCTCAGATCATATGTCAGGAGGTTGTTCTGGGGTCGAATAATTTCCAAAAAAAAAACCAAAATCAACAAATTTCAGTCTTTCATTTTTCTTAGATGTCAATGACCCCTCTCTTTCCTTTCCAACCGTCTCCAGCAGCATTATTTAAGTTTAAATTTCGTATGAAAAATACCTAGAATTTATAACTTTTTTGTCACTTTGACTTTGACTCCGTGAACCTTTTTCATGTTGTGCTAAATCCCCTCCTTTCTAAAAACCATGAAATTTTACTTAAATTTACAGTCAGTTGTAATCTATCAGATCCCTTTTTTTAAAGGGTTCCAACTTTTTCTCAAACCAACAGTGTTCAAAAGGGAGAACAACATCATCAAAAAACAACAATAAAATAGCTCGTACCCCCTGGTAACATTTGTACCCATGCCTTCCATTCTTGAAAATTACTGCAAGTCGTTAATGAAAAAAGCAAATAAGGGACGAGCAGAACCCTTTTTTAAAACCACGTACAATTGAAATAATCTGAATAAATGCCTTTTCACGAAACATGCAAGAACGAATCAACTTTCCCTCGCACAGCTGCATAAAATTTTCCCCTTCACCCCCATTTTTAAAAATTCCAAAAAACATTTCTTTTACAAATCAAAACTTTCGAAATAAAAAAAGGGAACATACAATTTTGTCTTTTTTAACGGGATTTCTGACTAAGCTACAAGAAAATTTTGGGGTCTATTGTGCTATACCAAACGAAATCCACTTTTCTTCTTAAATTTTCTCTTCTTTTCCCCAACATTAGTCTTTTATTAAAATATGTGATAAATTTTACTAGATACTTGTCATGCAATGCCTCGGTAATTATCGGGGAGCCCCTTTTTTGTGAGAGGGATTTATATTTTGACCATATCTCGAAAGATTCCCCTTTATCGAACGCGATTAAACAGGTTTTACTATAAATCAATAACAATAGATTGGCACGTTTAAACATTTCACAAAAAAAACCCTTTATCCGGGACCTGCGTTTTTTTGCCACATTTCATACTTTTAGCCGTTTATCCCATCTCTTGTTACCACGGTTGAAAAATGTTCTTTGTAAATAGATCTTCGCTGTCCCCTTTTAAATTGAGTGTTCGAAATCATTTTTTAAAACCCATTGAATACTTCAAGGAATGATCTCCACGCGTGAGGTAATTTCTTTATAATCACTTTTTTCTACTTATTGATCAAATTGTGCCCAGAATATTTTGGAGTCATGAACTGATTTTTTTTGCTTGTCTAATGTTTTCCATCGAATTCCTTTCTCTCCTTTCTTTTTTGTGTATCCTTTTCTTTCCTAAATACGCGTTTTACGTTCTTTCCTCAATTTGTTAAATCTAGCTTTTTGATATTTTAAAGCATCTTTGACAATTCTTTTCTTTCCCCTCGCTGTCCCCATCATTCACTTCTCTCTCCTTTTCCCCCCACAGATCCCCCCAAACAACCACAGCACTACAAAAATGTTTAAAACAATTCTAAGCAGTGTTAAAAATAAAAGTTAAGGAATTTCTGGCTCTATAAAACATTTTTTTTAAAATCTTTTGATTAGTTTTTTCCACAAATTTCCGCACTTCTTCAACCTAAAGCCTTCTCTTCGCAAAAACCTGGGCTTCTTCTTTTTCCTGACCCAAATTTTCCCTTTCAATTCCAAAGGCAATGCCAAGAGAAAACATCCGCTACATTCTACGCAATTTCGAGCAAATTTGTGGACAATAAATATCAATACACGCTACCGGGGCGACACAAAGGGGAATTCTCCTTTTGAAATGTCCCCATTTTTTCCACACAAATTTCAACAAACTGGAAAATAAACCAAAAGAATTTGCCAAACTTATTATAACAAGTCTTTAGAAAAACGCACTAAAACATTTTTACGTGTGCGTTCACAGTTATGGCTAAGTTGGGCACACTTATCCACGACACGCATTCATCATCAAACAACTCACATCACTTTACAACGCATTACCTACCCCAGTGTCATCATCAACAACATCACAAAAACACAATCATCATTACATCATTCCAACACTAGTAAAAAGAGACTATTCTCAGGTTTGGGTTTTTGGGGGCCTGTGCGGGCATTTAAGTCGCCAAGTAGAGGATTTAAATCATTATTTTTAGTTATTTTCCCTAAAGTTTTTTCCCAAAAACAAAATTCCATCTTTATCCGAGTGTTGTATGCCACCCCCCCTCAGGGACAAAACTTCAACTATCAAAACATCTTTGTTTACATTAAAGACTTTTTTGTTTACTTTAAAACTCCAGTTGTCACAATAACACTTATCTGGGTCCTTTTTTTATAGGTTTTTTCCCGATCAAAAAAACGCCACCCGAATTACGACTTTCTTCGACAATTTTTAGCGGGGCAGGGAAATTCGCAAGCGTGAAAAAAACCGAAAAAACAAATTTTGTGTAAAATTCGTTTGACATACAAATCAAAACCAACATACTTTTTAAAGGAAAACACATGTTTTTCTATAAAATTTTCAACATGTAAAAGAAATTATTTCATTTACCTGATGGTCTTTCCTGTCCTTTTCGAATTGTTTTTTTTAACGCAAACCTTCCCTTTCCTTTTTGCCCGAAAAAGTGTTTAAAACCCGTCCCGGTGCAGAACCCCTTCCTCGCACTGCCTTTGCGTGGCACTCTCCCCCGGGACCGTCGTGACTTGCTGCTGTCCGCAGTCCAGGTGTTTTCCCCCTGCTACACCACCACACACGAGAATTTCCCCGACACGTGATGATGTGAACCGGGCCCTGGAAATCCCGCCACGCCAGGGAACAGCACTAGGACCTCTCGCATATTTTCTCATGAAGCAGGCACCTGGCTTGAGGGGAAGGGTCACACCCACACTGCTGCTCTTGCGGAAACCGGGCGCAGCTTCCCCTGACGTCACGTTTACTCTAGGAAACCCTCCCTGTCATCGCCACACGCTACAGGCCGGCCTCTTTTGGCGCCCCGCCCCACTGCTTCTGCTGATACGTTGGGGTCCTTTTTTGGGGGACGTCAAATGACGCCGAGGGGGGAACCCCCGGGATCCTGTATCTCGGCACCGGTGCCCAAAATTTCCGATCGTACCGCCTTCTTCTGTTGATTCCCCACAGTCGCGTCCCCGCTGCCACCCCTTTTACGTGGGTCGGGTTGGTGGGCCATGGTCAAATTGCCTCTACAAAAAATGCTGTTTTTCCCCCTTGCTTTTCCTTCGCCATACCTGCCCGTCTCCGGCATATCATTTGCCACCCGACGCCTTTCTTTTGTAATTCTGCGGAATTTCCCATTGCGAATCAATTCCATTTTGCTTTCATTTCCAAATTTCACGCATTTTTGGCTTCGCCGTTTTTCTCTGACCTACCCTTTTCACGGACAATGTCTTTTTTTTCCATGTTTTGTGACTACTGACACTGTTCAAAATGTCCACAACCATCGCGCACACGTGTCATAACTTCTTTTCGTTGGGGGGGATACCAAAAAAAAAGAAGATTTCCCCCCTCGAAAAACTTTCGAGCGTCGGCTCTTCCGAAATCTGCATTTCTTTCGTTCTAGTCGGACACTTTTACCGACAGATTTCCTGCTCCTCCCCCGCCCTTGCCTTTTTGTATCACTGATCCAGTTTGAGGGCAAACTTTCTACAGCAACTGACAGCCGTTCTTTTCCGTTCCCCCTAGCGCACCATCGTTTATCCATTCATTTATTAGACCTATCCCCCTTCGATTTTTTCGAACAGT
>CM031612.1:39780708-39803208 GCA_018398815.1 Conus ventricosus | reverse complement strand
AACACACCTTCTTTATCAGTGAACACATGACAGAGCCCTCAACACACCTTCTTTATCAAGAACACATGACGGAGCCCTCAACACACCTTCTTTATCAATGAACACATGACAGAGCCCTCAACACACCTTCTTTATCAATGAACACATGACAGAGCCCTCAACACACCTTCTTTATCAATGAACACATGACAGAGCCCTCAACACACTTTCTTTAACAATGAACACATGACAGGGCCTTCAACACACCTACTCTATCGCTGTATACGTAGAAGGCTTCGACAAATACAGCTTACATCTGAACACAAGACAGAGCCTACAATGAACACAAGACAGAGCCTTCAACACACCTTATTTGTCAATGAACAAATGACAGAGCCTTCAACACACTTTTATCAATGAACACATGACAGAGCCTTCAACACACCTTTATCAATGAACACATGACAGAGCCTTCACACACCTACTTTATAAATGAACACATGACAGAGCCTACAACACACCTATTTTATCAATGAACACATGACAGAGCCTTCAACACACCTACTTTATAAATGAACACATGACAGAGCCTACAACACACCTATTTTATCAATGATCACATGACAGCTCGAGCCTTCAACACACCTACTTTATCGCTGTACACCTTAGAAGGCTTCGACAAATACGGCTTACAACTGAACACAAGACAGAGCCTACAATGAACACGACGCAGCCTTCAACACACATTCTTTAACAATAAACACTTGAAAGGGCCTTCAACACACCTACTTTATCAATGACCACATGACAGAGCCTTCAACACATCTACTGTCGGAGTGTGGCTGCCCATGTGGCGGGGAGAGAACTATAATATGCCGCTTCTGGCTCACCCGCTCTCACCCGGCCTTGGCCGGTCTCGGGCGGCGACTCCAAAAGCGGCATATTACAGTTCTCTACTAAGCATGACTTCAATAACCAAAAAATAACCGCCCAAACAAAAAAGACATACGGGTGTAGGTTACCGTTTTAAAAATACTAATTTAAAAAAATTTTTTAGATTTCAGTTTTGCTTAATCCAAATTTTTTTCCTGATCATTTTCAATAACACTTTTTCCGCGCATACAACATCAAATGCTCTCGTCTTTCATTTAAATAAAAAAACAGTCTTTAACAGACCCCTCAAAACCCCTTTTAAAACGGATTTTAATTTCTGACATAAAACCCACACACAAAACCCCATCAGGGCCTTCCACTAAAAGCTAGTTTTCACCCCAACGCACACATGCACCCACAGTGCGCTGAAGGGAAACCATACCTCCCCGCTTCCCCGCGCGGGGAATTAAAAACTTTCAAAACCAAATTGAAATTGAAAAAAAACTCTTATCACAGAAAATCACACATACTCAAAAGACTTATTCTACGGGCATTTTTTTTCGGGCGGTTGACTCAAAAGGCCGGCATTTCTACCTTTTCCTGGGGTGCAGTTATAAATAGCGATCGTTTTCATTGCCTGCTTTTCTGAATACGAGATTTCAATTTTGGGGCTGAAAGGATTTTGCTCAGTCTTTCCCCGCCTGAGGTAAAACAATTTAACAGTTTTTACATTCCCTATCTTTAAGCCCAAGTTTTAAAATCATAAATTAGTAAAAAAAACTCAAAAACCGCCCCAGCACTGTTGTTGACTTTGGGAAACCGGGCCCTTTAGTTGTCTTGTCTTTTCCCCCCCCCCCCCCCTTGGGCTGGTGTGTTTCTTTTAAGAGTTTTTCCCTTTTTCCCTTGTGAAGAAGTGTTTTTAAACCAGAAGAAATTTATTTTCTCAAGACCATTTCTTCAAAATTAGAAGAGAAATTCGGGAATCGCAATTGTCTTTCAAAACCCTATTAATTTTTCAACAAAACCGCAATTTTAAAATTCACCTGGCAGGGATAAAACGATTCTACTTTTAAACAACCCAAAAAATCTTCCGTTCCCAAAACCGCCTCCCTGCCGGAACGGGGAAATAACTGCTAAATTTAAACAGCCAAAAAATAGTGGGCAAAAAGGAAAACCGTTTCAAAAGCGGAACGGGGGCCTACTTGCGGGACCCTCCCTTTTGGCCCTTTTTTTAAAAAAACCTTTTTGGGGACCTATTCCCTGCAACCAATTTCCCTTTCGAACACAGCCAAAAATAAAACCCCGCTCACAGCGTGAATTTTTTTTTAGGGGGCCCTACTTGCGGAAATTCTTACCCTGCCCCATGCCTTTTGGTTTTGGGTTTGGTTTGTTAAAACTTTTTAAAAATTTATTAAACCCCTTTTAAATTCACCTGCTTAAAGGGCGTCTCAACAGCCGCTGACCAAACTTTGAAAAATTTCTGGAAAATTATTAAATTCAGGACTTTTGGAAAAGGGCGTTTTTTTAGCGGCGTCCTAAAATTTAGAGGGTTCGAGTTGAACCACAAAAACCCCCCCTTCACTTTCCTAAAAGAAATTTTCCCTTTCTATTGTTTGTTTTGTTTTTTTGTTTGTTTGTGTTTGTGTTTGTTTTTTGTTTGTGTGTATGTTGTTTTGTCCCACCCTACCACGCACGCCCCCACCCCCCCAAACCATGCAAAACACTCAATTTTACTTTCTAATTTCTTAACTGAATTAACCCCAAGCACTTTTTAAGTCTTTCCCACAATTTTTTACCCCAATTTGTCCTAAATTTCACCCCCCAAGTCACTTCTAATTCTTTTTAAGTTGTCCCCCAAAAGTCCCCTAAAAGTCTTCCCCAAGTTTTTACTAAAAGTCATCCCAAGCCCCCCCAAGTCATTCTAATTTCCCTTTAACTCAAGCCCCGTCCTCAAGTCATCCTCAATTTTCTTACTCAAGTCAACCAAGATTGAATTTAATCATCCTTTAAGTCCCAAAAACCCAAATTTCTTTTCAATTTAAACTTATAATTATCAAAAAAAAATCCCCAATTTTTTTTATCTTAAAAAAGTAGATTTTCAAATTTTAAAAGAACACCCACCCCAAAAAAAAAAACGCCATCGTGAGGATGTCTTGCTCAGCGTTCCGGCGCAAGATGGGTCCATAAAACTTAATGAATTTTCTTCCCTCCTAAGAAAACCGGGGAAAAAAAAATTGGGATTACAATTCGGGTCTAGGGGAAATTTTTTTTAATAGACTCCATGCCCTTTTTTTAATTAACCCCCTCATTTATAAAAAGGGCCCCAAAAACAATTTTTTACCCAAAAAAAATTTTAAAAATTAAGTTCTTAAAAATATTTTTGCTTTAAATGGAACAAAATTTTTTTTTTGTTTTTGGGCGGTTTTTGGCGTGCTGTTTTTTTTCGTTTTTTGTTTTTAGGGGGGAGTTTGGGTTTGGGCCTTTTTTTTCCCAAAGCGTTGTTTTTAATTTTAAACCCAAAATTAACCGCCCCCACAGCACAAACCCCAAAAAAATGGCAACATTTTTAAAGTTAAAATATTCCATAAAGATTTTGGGGCGTTTGTAGTTTTTAAACAAAGGGATTTTTTTTAAGCGGGGCTTTTGGATCAATTTATGGCGTGGGGGCCCGTTATTTTTTTTAAAGATAGTTATTTTTTGTGTTTGGGTTAAATTTGTAATTTTTTTGTTTGTTCCACCAAATTTTTTTCCTCCCGGGAAATGCGTCCATTATAGGTGTTTTTGTGACCATTTTTTCACCGGAATTAAAAGTTTTTTTATTCTGCTGATTTTCGGGCCCGGGTTCTTTTTTAAAGGGGAAAATAAAACTATATGTTTAAAAGAAATTTAAATTCCCAAATGATTAGGCGGCGACAACAATGTTCCAAATCTTAGTATAAATCACATCCTAGGGGACTCTAAGACTTTTGTTAAAAAAGATCTGTTTTTTTTAAAAAATAAAAAAAATCTTGTCAAATCGGGGGGGCCCAAATCACTGCCTATTTTTAGTGTACAAACTAAAACCTTTTGGGCCCTAAAACTTTTTAAACCCATTCTTGACCCCAAGTTGCGCTTCATACCTTTTTATGATACTTTATAATGTCTTGTGACGACTTTTTGTTGAATTTGTTCAAATGCTGAATTCATTTCCCCGAGGAACTGTTTTTTTTCCCCAATGGGCCAAAGAATATTTTTTCCCTTTTTGGGGGGGGGGGGGCATTATAGCTTGCTCATCAACCGGGTCATTTGTAACCCATAAGTTCAGGAAGGTTTAATAGATCATCGGTTCATGTTTTTTTTAATTTAATTATTTTTTTAAATTTTTTAAAAAGAACCGAAAAAACTTTTCCCCCAAACCCTTTGTATCCCCTTCTGCTGTTTTTTGGGGGTTTCTAAGTGTGGGATACACAATGCTTGGAAAAAGTTTGGGTTAAAAAAAAACCAGCAGATTTTGGAAAACTAGACTTTGAGGATTGGCAAAACTGAGGGGGCTGTTATTACGGGTTCTTTTCGCTACGAAAGTTTTTCTAGTCAAGAAAAGGAATAATTCCAGACAGTATAAATATGTAAAAAAAAAAATCCGTTTAAAAAATGGCTTCACTCGTAATGATAAAAGGCCCCCGGCGCTGTGGGGGAATGCGCTTGGTTTTTTAGGGGAAGAAATTTAAACCGTTTAGAAAAAACTACGGGACACGGCGAAGAAAAAAAACAAAACCCAAAGCATGGAGCCCCCTAGCCGGGGCAAAATCACAATAAAAAGCAAAAAATTTAGCTTTTAGTATTTTTAAAAAACCCCTGAAAAAACGGGGGCATGCAGCTTACACTTTTTAAAGATGTTGCCCAAAGGGCAATAAAAAAAAATTTTAAATTTTGAAAAACAGGCAAACAATCGAGACATTGCCCCCACCAAAAATTTCAGCGATTTTTACCCTCCATCAAAAAAACAAAAAAGGCCAAAAAATCTTTTTTAAAATTGTCTTTGGGTATGACCATCGTGTTTTTTGTTGCCCAAAATTTTGGGCTGAAAAAAAAATTTGAAAAAAATTTTTATTATTCCCCCAAAAGGATATTGGAAGGGAATCACGGCAATAAAAAAAGCTAACCAAGCACTGGAGTCAGTAAAACAAACTCGAAAGAAGGGTTTTTCTAAAAAAGCTTTTTGGAAAATTTATTTACCTCACCCAAAAAAAATACAGAAAACCACACTTTGTGAATACAATACCAAAAAAAACACCCATAAAATTTGGACCTTCTAAAATTTACCCCCCAAGAAACGATTAGACGAAAATTTTTAAAGACCACTTAAAAATTCCAAGACATGGCTTCAAGATACAAAGTTTCAGAACCATTAACACAAAAGAGTGTTTTTCTGCTGTTGCTTTTGCCAAAACAACTGATATACCAACGAGGCCCCTTAATTTAAACCTGGGCATAAATTCAATCAGGATGGAAAAGTTTTTAAAAGGGCCAAGGGAATCAATTATTTTTAAAAAACAAAATTTTTTCCCAAATTAAAAAGGCTTTTCCGGGGAAAGTTCACAGATCACGGGCTTTAGTTGAAAACTTTAACAAACATTTAGTTTAAAGACTTTCCCTCCACCATTATCACAGAAGCTTTTTTGAAAAATTCTCGTAACCCCAAATGGGTTTAAAGAAACTGCCCCATTTTTTGGGGCGAAATGAATAATGAAAATTTAAAAAAGGGCTAAAACCAGTACAAGGAAAAAACAAAAAAAAAAACAAAAAAAATTGTTGAAGAGGGCTACCCCAAAACCCCGCAAACTTTTACCATTTGTTTGAAAGAAAAGGTCCCTTTTAAATTTACCGGGGAAAACAAAAGGGGGACAATCGCATCAGGGCAACCGACCCGGGTTTGGAGCGTTGATCCATAAAAAAATAAAAAGAAATTAAAAAAAAACCCCGCCCGTTTTATTATTTACGGAAAACTGACACAACAAAACAACCAGCTCCTCAAAATTTTTTGGGTGAAAAGAAACTGCAGATAACCCCCCAAACCCAACTTTTCCAGTTGCTTAATTAATTTTTAAATTTACATAAAAGGGGAAGGGCTCAAAAAGGAAAGGGCGCAAATAAAAACAAGAATGAAAAAGGGAAGAGACCTGGGAATTGTACAGGAATCATTGATCTTTTTTCTACTAAAAAGGTAACTTTTTGGGGGGATTCATAAGCATCCAATCGCCCGCCCCCAAAATTCCCCCAAATTTTGATTGCCCAAATATGGGAAAAGAATATCTTTTTTAAATTAAAACTTAAGGAATATAAGAAGGATTTTAATTATGGGGTTCCCATCCCAAATTGGGCAAATAAAAAACCTGGAAAAACAAACACCCTTTTTGGGTGTTTTTTCAACTAATGACTTCTTTTTGAAAACAACCTTTTTGGGGGTTTAAACTCATGTAGATTAATGGCATTTTTAAAACTTGCATGATGAAAAGTCTTTTTGGGCCAAACAATCTTCTTTGAGTTGTCATGTGATATCTCGACGCAAAAACCCCTGCGAGAAAAACCCCCTTTGCTTTCTTAATGGTTTTCCCGGGCTCAAAATACTGTACATTTTTGACCTTAAAAACCCCACAAACCCTTGATCCCCCCTTTCCAAAAATTTCACCCTTTCCTCTTTCAAAAACCTTCTTTTTAAATTAATTGAATGCAAAGGCAAAAACTTAAAAGGGAAAACAAATTGTCTTTACCATCCCTGGGCTTCTTTAGCTACTTCAAATTCCATGCTTTATGGGAAGTCTTCAGAAAGGAAAATTTATAACAAAACTACTTATCTGTTAAATACTCTGGACCTGGATAAAAGGGGTTTTAAAAAGTAGTCAAAAAAAAATTTCCCTAACATCAAAAGCTTTGAAAATTCTAAAACAGAAAACCCGAAAAATACGGGTTTGCCAAATTTGACTTTTTTTTTTTTTTCCTCATTAGGGCCCAAAAAAAAGCGGGCCGGAAATCTTCTAAAGCCCTTTATAATTAGGTTTTTGAAGCCCAGCTTAATTGCTTCCGTTTTCCTCTGGTGCCCAATCTAACATCTTTGCGCTTTTCGGATTCTCCATACCCCCTTTCCCGAAACAGCTGTTTTTCCCATCGTTTAAAAAAAGTTTTTTTTTTCGGGAAGCATCTGTGGATTTAGTTTCTGGATCGGGGGGCTCATGATGTATGGTTTCATGAACTTTTTCGATCAAAAGCAATTAAAACGTTTAAACTGCTTTTCAATTTCAAACCGTGTCTTAAAAAAATTTGTAGAAGTCGTAATGACAGACATAATTTTTTGGGCCCCAAAGATTAGCCACAAGTTAAAGGGGGCTCTCTTGGATTCGCCCCTTTAGACTTTCCTGCAAATTGGGATAGTCATTATGCGGGTCAGGATTTCTGGGGATTTTCAAAAGTCAACTTCTAAAATTTAGACCTCTTTTACAAACAGGGGTAAGAGAAATCAATGTTCTAAAAAAATTTTTGAATTTTTTTAATCCCAACCAGTGTACTTTTAAAAAAATTTTCGTAATGGAAGCGTTTGCCCCAAAAGCCCAACCATATCGATTGTTTGCTCAAAACCCCCAATTGAAATTTAAACCTTTTTACCCCCGGATCATAGCGCCCAAATTTTTTGGGGGGATTTTTTTAACAAAAATGAACACGCCATACAAAATTCCCCCGAAACCCCTTTTTAAATAAACGAAGCATTGGTAAATCTGACAAAAAAATTTCAATCTTACTCCAGAAAAACTTTAAGAAGCATCCCCCCCAAACCCGGGCCAAAAAATATAATGCGCAAAATCCAAGCTATAATTTTTTCATGCAGCCCTTCTATAATTTTCAAAGACGTCCCCCCAAACCAAACCCCAAAACATTTCCATCAAGAAGGATCATGAAAGTCCCCCATTTTTTTCCCACCAAAAATTCTCCCAAACGCATCTTGGGCATGCGGTAATCAAAATCACTGATGCCTTTTCCAACTTGGGAAAAAAAAAGAACGCGCCTTTAGGGGGAAGTGTATCTTCGTCAAACCTTTCCCAACTTTTCCTGTACTCAAAAAAGGGTAAAGGGCCCTTTTTCTAACGAGATTTGGGTCAAAATATTCTTCCGTTATTGGGCAGCACCTTTAAAGGACAAACCAGGGGACTCAAAAGACCCATCATGTTTTTGCTTAGAGCCCCAAAAAAGAAAATTTTTTAAAGTGAAACACATTTATTTTCGATGATTGTGCAATCCCTCCCTACCTGAAGGAGTCGTTACTGTTTTAATTCCAATTAAAAAATTTTAAGGGAGATTCGAAACCCCTCGCAAGTTATGAAAGAAAAAGGGCATTTTCCTGCCCTTTGGGTTTCCCAAACTTTAGTTTGAAATTGCATTTTTTAGGCGCTCCCCAAAACTTTCCACTAAGGGATCATGGCCTCTTATTTTTGGGTTTGGGCTTCGCCTGAGGGAAAAGGGCCTAAACCACAAATCCAACAATGTGGGGGGCTGAGTCATACTTTTGTTGGTCTTCAGGCGTCATTATGATTTCAGATAATTTCAGTTTAAATTAAAGAACAGTCATTACGCACTTGCTTTCATTTCGTTTTAAGAAGTATTCCCGCAGCATTTTGGGCCTCTGTAAAAATTCGGGGTTTTAAAACGCCAACCGACCTGACCCAATAACGAAGGCAAATGAACAAATCTGGAATTTCTCCCTTAAGACGTTTTTTTTGAAGTTTTTTTGGCCCCTGGCCCTTCATAAGGAACAATGATGAAACCCAAGCTGCGTAAAATACTTTTGGAGGGAAATTTTTCAGTCGTTTCCCGTTCTTAAAACTAACTTTAAAAGCCTTTTGGGCGAAATTTGTTTTTTATTAAAATCAACTGGGGTACTACCCTTTTTTTATGTTCCTCGCGGCTTGAACAGATGGAATTCTTTTTTTAAAAAAAATTTTTTGCAGAAATTTTTGTTTATTTTTAAAGCTTTGAAATATGGGGCCCCCCCAAAAAATCTACTCATTGTTCGAAAAAAAAGTGTAATGCGGGAACCCCCCTTGGTGAAAACATCAAATAGTAAGTCAACATGATTTTTGTCTGAACACCTTTGGGTTTGGGGTGTTCTTGGACACTTTAAAAGGGGGGTAAAATTTGTTTCCCCTCCCCTTTGTATACATTAACAGTTAATTTGGGTTTTTTTTTGTTCTTCAAAAATGACAATGGGAATCCACGCTAACAGGGAAAAAACAACCCCCCCTAAAAATTAAGAAAACCCTTGGGTGAAGGGTGATGTTAAAACACTCTCCGCTTATTGCGGATATAAAGCAGCCTCGCGAGAACACACCAATAAAACATTTTTTTGTCTGAAAAATTTTTTATTTTAGAACTCCCTTTTTTTGCGACAATTGCGGAGGCAGTGGGAAATTTTAAAAACCCTTTCCAACAATCGGCGCAAACTTAAAACTGTTTTTAAATTTTGATCTCTAGGCCCTTTGCCCTCTAAACCCAAACCCGACCTTTCATTTTTTTCTCTTTCGGGGGGCCACATCAAACTTTTGGGAAGCAGTTGGGCACCCCAAACCCGGGGGTTAAGTCATTAAGAAAAAGGGAAAAAAAAAATGTTTTTTAAATTGAACCCAGACTTCTAGATTTCTTCATTTATTGTTACATATCGATTTAAAAAAGCTAACATTTCTTTTTAACCCAAAAAAAAGGGCCCCCGGGTTTTAATTTTTAGTTTACCCAACTTGGGGAAAAAAGCATGGGACAACGCTTGCCTGTACGCTTGCTGTTTTGACTTTTTAAATCAATAACATTCAGTGCTTCTTGAAAAATTTTCCCGCTTGCTTCCAAAAAATTCGTTTGTCCTTCTAAAATTTATTCCTGCTGAGTTTTTTTCCCAAACAAAATATTTAAATTTTAAATTTAAAAAAAATAAATTTAAAAAAAAATCAACAGTCTTTTTTGTTTAAAACTCATAAACTAAGTAAAACAACCCCCTTTTGGGGGTTTTTTAAAAGTTTAGCTGTTTTGAACAAGTTTAATGTTTTGTTTACTTTTTTTTTTAAACATTCCTTTTTTTTCTGCTTTGGGTCCCGGCTGTTGAGAAAACTTTTCCTCGCCTTTCTTTGAAGATCAAACTTTTTTCTTTTGATTTATAAAACGGGCCCGTAAACGACTAAAAACCATCCGGAAAAATTTTAGTCAGCAGTGCTTTTTTTTATAATCACTTGAAGAAAATAAATTTCCCTTTTTAAATTGAACCAAAAGCTGTGTTTCTTTGGAGTTTAGTTTTT
Organism: Conus ventricosus; assembly: GCA_018398815.1. NCBI lineage: Eukaryota > Metazoa > Mollusca > Gastropoda > Neogastropoda > Conidae > Conus > Conus ventricosus. The sequence goes on along the minus strand of CM031612.1, from coordinate 39,793,048 downwards.
TAATTTTTTTTTTAGCTGCAAACCCACGGGTAAAGAAAAAACACGCCGAGAGCTAAAGACAAACCGGGCCCAGAGGAAAAACTGCAGGGCACCCAAAAACCGTTGCTAAGAGCCAACACCTTTTCCCTTTCTGATAAACACTTATTTGTCGATGCTCCAGTTAACATAGGGAACAGCAAAAAGGGAGCAAATACCATCGTTTGGCTTTGCTTATTTTTAAAGGTCTTCCCCAAGGTTTTTTTTTTTCATTTGTGTAATTTTGGTTAATTTTGAAAGTTTTTATGTTTTTGGGGTTTTTTACTATCCCCTTTGTTTGGCGACTTTTGGGGCTGTAGGCACATTTGGATTAAAATTGAACCCAAAATGCTTTTTTTTTAAAAAAAAAAAAAAATTTTGTAAAAGTTTTATTTTCTAATCTGTTAAACTTAAAAATTTAGCGCGCATCATATATTAAAAACAAAACACAAAAAACGGTTTTTTAAACGGCTTTTTCTTCTTTAACAATTTTAATTTTTATTTGTCTCTAAAAGGTTCCCCCCCCGCTTTCCCTGTAACTGATTATTTTCCCCTTGACCTTATTTTTCCCAAACCATAAACCGAATTTTGTTTTTTAAATAAAATCAAGTCAAAAGCTGTGAAGATGCAATCCCTTTAAGGGCACAAGGGGCAACCTTTTCCCATTTCACCCTCCCGCCCCCAAACAGTTTTCTTATTTCCCTCAAAATGCCGATAAGGTTTAAGCCCGCTAGCGTAATTTGGTTTAGGACTACCCTCAATTGAAAATTGCACTTTTGTTTTTTTTAGGATTAAAAAAAAATTTTTTAGTTTTTTCTTTCCCAATGTTTCCTTTCATCTTCGCACCGCAATAAAAACCTTTTTTCGAAACTTGCTGGGCACTAAAACTTTAAATTTTCCCAAAAGTGACCTTTCCCCGCTTTTTTGGGAAAATTTAGAAAAGATGGAAAACACTCTTACGTAAAATAATTTCTAATTTTGCCCGATAATTTTTTGCTCAATCAGCCTTGCTAAATTAAGGGGTTTCTAACAACGTCAAAAAATCTAACCGAGATGTCCGGGAAAAGCTGTACTTTTCTTCGGTTCTGAAGAAAAATAACACGTTTGTATTCATTAAAAAGTTAAAATTTATTTACAAATGGGCTTTTAATTCTCCTTTAAAGTATGGGCAACCTTTAAAAAACTCAAAAACTAGGGTAAGGGAAAAAGGGGATTTCCATACCATAACTTTCGGCTACAAACCCTTTTTCCGTCTTTACGTTTGGGGGCGGCCCATTCAAAGTTTTTTTGCTTCTTCATTTTTGTTCCTTGAAACGCAAATCACCCTTTCATTTTGCGGGTAGCCAAAGATCAGAAAGGTTAAAAAAATGCCCGCATTGTGTAAAGAAAAAATTTTTGCCCCCCAAATTTTAAAAATTTTTTTTAACGATTGGCCCCCCCCCAGAATTTTGTAAAAACCGCCTTTTTGGGTCTTTTGTTGAAGCGAGTTCCCATTTTTGAAAATAAACGCGCCCGAGCCGCACAACATTCAACTGCTCCTATTTTGGAAATTTAACAGAAGAATTTGATCTGAAAAACAAAAGTAAAATGGATTTTTTGGGGAAAATTTAAAATTTTCCCCTTAAATTTCCCCTTTACGCCAAAGGGCCCTTTTAGTCTTCTAGCGGGTCAAGAAAACGAGCCATATGTTTGTGACCTTTTTTAAAAAGCAAAATAAAAAATTTAAATTTTTAAAAAAAAAACATGGCAAGGGATTGAAGGTGAAAAAAGATTAAAATGTTTTTGATCCTGGAGACGAAAATGGTGAAATGACACAGCATCGCTCAACGACCTCCTTGCGGCGTGAAAAAACAGAAAATAAAGGGCGGACATTTTAAAAAAAGTTTTTGGCTTAGGAAACCCCCCCCTTTATAGACCTAATGAATAGAAGTTTTAAAAGAATGGGCCCTTTGTTTGTAAGAAGGGGAACCCAAAGGGCAAAACCTTCGCTTTTCAACTAAACGAGACCCATTAAAAATTTTTTGCCCTGGTTTCGATTTAAAAAAGACTCCCTGCGAGCGGACAAAAACGCCTTGGCCCTTTCTAAACCCAAAAAAAATTTGGGATGCTTTTCTAAACCCTTTAAAACACACTGGGAAGAACTTCCAACAGCAAAACCCAAAAACAAAACATTGGGAAATTAAAATTTAAAATCAAACAACGGGTGAATTAATAGAAGAAGGGAAAACCCTTTTTCAGAAGAAACCGCATTAAAAAAAATTTAAAGATTTTCCCCCCTAAACCCATTCGAGAAATAACGGCCCTTTATCATGCTTTGAGAACTCAGAGGGGAATTAAAAAAAACAATTTAGCAAAAAAAGGTAAATGAAGAAACCATAAAAAGAGAAAAAAGGGAAAAAAATCGGGGAGGCAGATACCCAACTAAAGGGGATGATATTAAAAAAAAGAAAAAACCCCCAAAAACAAAAAAGGGTCAACAAGAGAGATCAGCAAGACTAAAGCCCTTGTCTACTAAAACCGAGAAAAAATTCGAACTCAAGTGAGCAGAATAAGAGAAAATATCCAAAGAATTTTATATAAGACACAACACTACAGACCGGGAAAAAGAACATTGGGTTTAAGAGCAGGGAGTCACATTAGCCCAAACGTTATAACACCCTAGGATTTTCAATAAGTACACTGGTGATGGCTATTACAGGGCCCCGGGGGTACCGGGGCAGGGGCCCCCACCACCATCGGGCCCCGCCTGATTTAAAATTTTGGGTAAAAAAAAAAGCTTGACATTTGCGGGCCCTATTAAAAAAATTTCCCGGTAAAGGGAAAAGACTCTTTTCCGGGTATATTTTGGGGGGGCGTACTGGGTTTTTTCTACTGCAAGCAAAGTAGTTGGGTTTATGGGCCCAGCAAAACCATGGACCTTAGTTTTCTTAAAAAGTTGGGGTTTTCTCTTTGAAAAAAAAAGAAGGATTTAAATTTCCCAGGCCATTAAATTTCCCCAAAAAAAAGCGCTGTCTTTTCATATTCATGGCCAAAATTTTTTTCTTTGGGTCGTGGACTTTTGGGTACTTCGTGGTCTTTCAACGGCCCTTTGGGCTTTGGCCTTGGGGGTTTGGGTGACTTTTTTCTTGGGTGTTTTTTTACGGGTTGCAATATTACGGGTTTAGAAATTTTTTCGTTTTTTTTCCCCCCCCTTCCCGTTTTATTGCCTGCCACAAGGATTTCAAATTTTTGGAGTTTATTAATTTTTCCTATCTGGATCTGAGGCAAAAAGGGACCCAAATTAAAAACCGCGCCAACAGCAAAGGTCTACTTTCGATCTTTCGTATTTTAAAACTTTTGGACCTTTTAATATTTGAAGGCAAATCAACTGTAAAAATTAAAAGGCGTCCTTAAATTTGCTAAGTAAAAATTTTTTGTGCGTCAAAGCCCCCTTTGAAGGAACAGTTAAGCCCGAAACTCGTTTGTTTCTTTTCGAACCCCAGCAAACACCAAAATAAGTACGAATAGAGTCGTTTTTTCGTTTTTATTCCGCTTTTAGTTTGGGGCCCCTTTAAAAATTCCCCAAAATAAAAGGCGTCCAAGCGTTTTAAACCTTTTCTCAGGGGCCCGATGGGGAACAGCTTGGGCCCGAAGAGAAAGAAGTGTAAGGAGGATTTCCGGGGAAGGGGTTTTAAAAATTTTTTTTCACGCCCCAAAAAAAAGGGGTAAACCCAGACCAAAGATTAAGGTTTCCCAAATTTTGTCTAAAATCCCTTTTTGATGTTAATTTGAAATTTGTTTTCAGATCCTTTCAAAAGCCTTCATGTCAAATTTGTTGCCTTTAAAGGGTTAAAAGGTTTGCAAATTTTTTTAAAGGCGCCCGCGTTCAGTCAAAATCCCTCTGAAAATGTAATAAAAAATGAAAATCTATACACTGACCTCACCAAAGGATCAAAAAGGAAATTTAAATTTATCAGCATACCACACTCCACACCCCATTTTATGCCAAAACACAGCAAAGTTTAAATGGTTTTTGATAAACTGCTCCGGGGACTAAACCACACTTTCGGGGTGTAGTCTTTTTTAAAAAGGGGGGTTTAAAATATTTGGCCAAAAGGGGTACTTTACCTTTAAATTGAAAGCGTCAGTCTTGGGCACAGAAATGACAAGAGTATCGTTTTTTTTAATTTTTAAAAATTGTAGTGCGGCCCAAAAAAATTTTTGCCCTTAGTATAATTTTAATGCACTCATTTTTATTTTGTTTAAAAAATGTTTTTTGGGAACCCAAAAACAACCCCAAGACAAACCTTCCCTTTTAAAAATGCAAATTTATTAAAAATTTTTGGAACCAAAAGGTTTTTTCGCTTCATGAAATATTTTACAAAGGCGTAGGGTTTAATATAAGCGAAACCAAGAAAATAAAAAAAATTAGAAAATATGGCGGGAAAAACTTTAATTAGCCATTAACAATACCTGAGGGTTTTTAAAGGGGTTTTGCTCACTAAAAGAAGCAATGAGTAACTTGACATTGCCTCAAACTTAAAAAATGCAAAATAAAAACAATGTTAACATTCAAACCTGAAGAAGAAAAATTACTTTTTTGATAAAGAGCTAGCTAAAATGTTAGTTTTTGGAGCTAACACTCAGGACACTCAAAGATTTAGTTTAACGCCAGACAAAACACTTATGGGGGGGAAAGTCCGCTCGATCTTGCATTACATTCATTACTCTATTCATTTAGATGAGCTGACACTGATGAAAACTTATATGATGGAAGGCCCTAAACCCTGTTTTAAGAGCTCTTCCATCGGGGAAAGCTGCATATTGCGATTATGAAATTAAAAATTTCCCTAATTACAGTTTAAAAGATTAGTTTGTGGGAGGTCGATCTTTTAAATTTTAAAATTGCAGACAAAACAGGAAACTCGTGAAATGTGATAACCTGCACATTGTTTGGAAATAAAATAATAAGCTGTACTAAAAATGTCGCGGGGGGCCAGAAAAAACCAGGCGTTACATTAGCGCCTGTGAGGTGTAAACTTTAAATTAAAAGACCTTGCAGACGTTCGGACTTTGAACAAACGTGAAATGGGCGCTTTGAAATGGTTTTGATATACTAAAGATGGCGATAATAAACGCAAAGGGGTTTGGGTGACAATAAAAAGTTTCCTAAACTAGAACAACTGCGCAATGTAAAGCAAAAAATTTGTTGGCCAGTATGAATATAAAATATTTTCGAAAACCTGACCTCAAATGGCACTTAGAACCATATATAGAATGGGACAAAAAATTTTTGAATTCATAAGCCCATTTAACATTTTTAGCCGCCCAAAAAAGTTTCAGAAAAGCATTCAACTCTGGCCCTTTACATGTAAGTCTTATGCCAGACGACAATAGCCGGAAAGAAATTGAAATAACACCGTATGGGAAAAAACAGTACATCCTCCACAGAAAGAAACAGTTTTAAGAAAGCTTCTACCAAAATTACAGTTCTTTCCAAGCAGAAAATTAGGAGACACGTTCACAATGATATTTGAAATTTCTGTCTTTAAAGATGTGGAAAAGGATGGGGTGTGGGGGGGGGTTAGTGCGACCTTATAAAAGGGAAATTTAAAATTAGCTGGCAAAACTTAGACGTTAAACGTCTTAACGTTACCATTGTCGTTCTTCACAAAGTGAGGATATTAAGGTCATAACAACAAGCAACAAAATCACTGTAGACCTTTAAATAGAAACAATCTTAAAAGAACTGAATTGGATTAATCTTACGCATTTAGCCTTATAGGGTTTTATTATACTGAACAAGTTTTAAAAGAGAGCATGATACAAATAATAACTGGATTAGAATAAATTCTGTTTAAAAAACCATGGAGCAGTTAAACTTAAGACAAAAACTCCTCATTGCTCATTGATTTGTGGGCAGACTTGGTTGTGGAAAAACAATAATTGTCCTAGACCTAATACAACAGTTTATCGCTATAATTTTGATCACATTGTGATTTTCTGTCCAACACTTAAATGGAACAAAGCATATCATGAAGAAGGTTTATATGGACAGAAAGATAACATATATTAGTTGATCCTAGCATAAACTGAGTGAGTGTTTTGAACACTTTAATAAATTGTTTGAAGGAACGCAGACAAATATTTATTATAGATGACTGTTCGGCAGAAAGAACATAGTTAAAAGAAAACACTTTGCAAAACAGCCTTCAGTGGAAAAGACATGCTGGGATAAGTGTGGGGGATTTATGTCAAAATATAACTCGGTTTTAAAAGACTTTTGAGAACAGTTAAAGACTGTAGTTTAATTTCACATGAAAGACAAAGAGCTCATTTTATGAATGTTTGCGCGAAAATGAGTTATTGAAAATGATCAGGAAAAACAAGGATTAAGCAAAAACTGAAATCTGAAAAGTTTTAAATAAATTAGTATTTAAAACGAATAACCCTACACAGTATGTCTGTTTGTAGGTCGTTATTTTTTGGTTATTAAAGTCATGCTTAGTAGAAAACTGTAATATGCCGCTTTTGGAGTCGCCCGCCCGAGACCGGCCAAGGCCGGGTGAGAGCGGGTGAGCCAGAAGCGGCATATTACAGTTCTCTGGGGGTAATCAAAAACGGTCACACACGTAATGTTCTCATCCCCAGCTGATGCATTTGTACCATAGTGTTCAAGTACTTCAGCTGTTTGGATGATCCCTGGAGTCTTTTAGCCAGGGTACGACAACAACAACAACAACAACAACAGAGCCTTCAACACATCTACTTTGGCAGTGAACACATGACAGAGCCTTCAACACACCGTCTTTATCAATGAACACATGACAGAGCCTTCAACACTTCTTTATCAATGAACACATGACGGAGCCTTGAACACGCTTACTTTATCAGTGAACACATGACAGAACCTTCAACACACCTACTTTATCATGAACATATGATAGATCCTTCAACAAACCAATTTTTATCAATGAACACATGACAGGGCCTTCAACACACCTACTTTATCAATCAGTTCATGACAGAGCCTTCAACACACCTATTTTATCAATGAACACATGACAGAGCCTTCAATACACCTACTTTATCAATCAGCATATGACAGAGCTTTCAACACATCTACTTTATCAAACAACACATGACAGAGCCTTCAATACACCTTTATCAATGAACACATGACAGAGCCTTCAACACACCTTCTTTATCAGTGAACACATGACAGAGACCTCAACACACCTTCTTTATCAATGAACACATGACAGAGCCCTCAACACACCTTCTTTATCAGTGAACACATGACAGAGCCTTCAACACACCTACTTTATCAGTGAACAGATGACAGCCTTTTAAACACTTACTTTAGTTTATCACTGAAGACATGACAGAGCCCTCAACACATCTGCTTTGTGGCTGAACACATGACGGAGCCTTTAAGACACCTGCGTTTTCAATGAACACATTTCAGAGCCTTCAGCTCACCTATTTTATCAGTCGACACATGACCACCTTCAAAACACGTGCTTTATCAGTGAAAATTGAAGCAGCGGCTTTTTTCGGGGTTGTTGTTGTTGTTGTTCTTGTTTTGATGGTTAGGGGCTAGGGCTAGATTAGGGTAGGGTCCGCTCATGGTTATGGTTACCTTTCAGCAGATGAGCAGATGAGAGAATCTTCTATATCTCCAAGACGGTCGGGCGCCTCTGGTCAAGTGACCTTGTGACGGATGTTTTAACCACAAGCACAGGTAGATTGGGAAATTTAAGCCTGGTGACTGGTGTTCTTGCTTGACCAGGTCCAGCCGGAACAAAAACTGTTCTCAATTACTTCTGCTATTGTCTTTTATAGGTCTGATCTAAACACAGAACAGTATCTCTGACTTATTTGGTCGCAAAGTAACATATGTACTGCCAAAATGAATCATTTCTTTCTTTTCTTTTTGTGTTGATATGATTGTCTCCAAATTTATTACGTTGAAAAAAAATGTGTTTGTCCCTTTTTTCATGATTCTAACAGCATTCTGTTGTTGATGTTATGATTGACTCTTCTGGTTCAAAAAGACATTTATTTTCAATGTCCCATGTGAGCATGTGAAAAAATAAAACTGCCTCCCCTTGTGTGGTCAGGCAAATAGCTGATGTCAATTGAGCGAGATATGCCATCGGCGGAGTGTTGTTCCTGGAGTATATTTTTTTTCTTTCCGTTTGTTTTCTGGCTTGCTTGCTTGCTTGTTTTTGTTTTTGTTCTCCTCAATTTTTGTCTTCAGCTGTTTTAGTCAGTGGGTTTTTTTTTTTGGTTTTTTTTTTTTTTTTGGGGGGGTTATGATGGATGGGGGTGTCATGTGTGTAACACCATCCTCTCCTAGACAGCGAGAATATTTTGGATTTGCATTTCGCGTCTTGTATAGGGATTGTGTGTGTGTGTGTGTGTGTGTGTGTGTGTGTGTGTGTGTGTGTGTTTTGGCCACGTGAAAAATCTCCAGAGGCCGTTTGGACCCCCATCACCCCACCCTCCCCTCGTGGTTTCTGGATATCTCCCCCTCCACCCCCCCCCCCCACCCCCCCCCCCCCCCCTCCCTCCTCTTGCTTGTGGCTGGCAGACACGTCATCCGCTGAACGGTTTAGTGATATTGGCCGAAAATGAAAATGATAGCGGAAACGTAGCCTCCCTTCACCCCACCCTCCGCCGCCTTTTAACCAACTTTTGGGAGAAGAAAGCTCACCCCTTCCTCCTCTGCCCGCGCTTTGTCTGTCTGTCTGTCTGCGTCTGTCTCTCTCTCTCTCTCTCTCTCTCTCTCTCTCTCTCTCTCTCTCTCTCTCTCTCTCTCTCTCTCTCTGTCTCTCCCTCTCTCTCTCTGTCTGTCGTCCTGTCTGTCTCTCTCCTCTCTCTGTCTTCTCTCCCTCCTCTCTCTCTTCTGTCTGTCTGTCTGTCTGTCTGTCTTCTCTCTCTCTCTCTCTCTCTGTCTGTCTCTCCTCTCTCTCTCTCTCTCTCTCTCTGTCTGTCTGCTCTCCCTCTCCCCTCTCTCTCTCTTGACTTGTGAGTTGACTTTTACGCGGTGACACCTGATATGGCCTTTCGCGGTCGACTGGACTATAAGAAACATTACCTTCCTTACCTTACCTCTCTCTCTCTCTCTCTCTCTCTCTCTCTCTCTCTCAATCTCTCTCTCTCTCTCAATCTCTCTCTCTCCCGTCCCTCTCTCTCTCTCCTCTCTTCTCTCTCTCTCTTCTCTCTCTCTCTCCTCTCTCTCTCTCAGTTCTCCGGACCGTCGTCTCCTTTCTCTGAAGGATTTAATTGGAACTATTCTCTCCAGGAAATGAGGGAGTGGAAGTAACGAGCCCCATAATTACATGGCTATGGTTTTTACAACGAAAGGAAGCTTTGTTCTCCTTTCCTTGACGCCTTTAGAAAGGGAAATAACGAGTCATATAATGAAAATGCATTCAGAAAGCGGAGAACAAGAAGATAAAATTTGTTTTGGTAGCTTTTTGCTTTGCAAATTCAGCCTGTTTGACATACGCTTCTGAAATCTGGGGCATCCAAGATATAGTTCTAGAAAGATTTTGAAGGAGGGGTGTGGAGGGTTATAAAAAGATTCTTAACTATCCTTTTGTATGCATCCGACGAACTGGTATATATTATGGAGAAACCGAAAATATCCAGTGTCTATGGACATTGTTGAAATGTATTAGGCACTGGTTGTAACTTGTTTCACCATCTACATCAAGAAAAAAGTAGAAAGGCTTATGAAACTTTTCCAAGGCAGCATGCGAGAATCCAGCCATTTCAATCGCGGATATCAAGTTCAAAATATTTAATCAGAAAACGTGTTTGCTATGGTACGGCTTAGCCAACGTGTTGCTTTTTTTTTTTTTCTGTTTTTAAAGATACTCTTATCACTTGATACGAGCAGAATTGACAATCGGGGCTGGATGATAATGGAAAGTATAGACGGTTTTCTTCTCTCAAAATTGTCTTCCAAGCAGAGAAATATCTATGGGCTACAAAGAGGTGGCACAGTGACAGCATTTGAAGATTTCGACTAAAGTCTGTAGCCTAACAGAAAGGATGTTCAGTGGTTCTGAAATGGCCATGCGCTCTCTCCATCGTGTGAATACTCGGAGAAAGAAACCTATGCTCTATTCTAATGGGGCTGGAGTGGCTCAGTTGGTAGAGCGCCGGACTCGTAATCTTGGTTGCCGGTTCCAATCTCCGCCGGACCGTTTCGAAACACAGGGATTTTTCCATCGGAGTTAACATTACTTCTGACTCCATTTCCCAAAGAGTCCTTCGAATGAGACTGTAAAAAGTCCTTCGACTGAGACTGTAAAGCGAGGTTCTGTGCGTGAACGCACGCTTGACATCTTGCGCACACATTATAATCTCATCACCGACCTTCGGAAGAGTAGGCCAGTTTGGCCGTTGGTGTGGATGACACGTTACACATAGCATGCACTCTGCGGGAAAAATCGATTTGAAGGAACGAATGAAGAAAGTGTAGCGAAGGAGACTGAATGAATGACAAGGGGAACGACTGAAGGAAGCGCCGTCAGGCAGCTCTTCAGTCGGCACTACCCAGGCAGGCAGCCCTTTGTGTAAATGGGAGTGTGGATTGTAAAGCGCTCAGAACTTGGTCTCTAGCCGAGGATAGGCGCTGTATAAGAACTGTTAATAATGATAATAATAATGATGATAGTAATAATGATAATAACAGTAATAATATGATAACAATAATGATAATCATAATGATGAAGATGATGGTAATAACAATAATAATAATGATGATAATAATGACAATAATAGTCATTAATGCTCCACTGTGTATGAATGTTTCTAAAAATTGTCCAAAAGCAAATAACTTCAGCGATATAGTTTTCAAGCTGATCGTTTATCAGTGCCTCTGTGTGTGTGAGTATGCGTGTGTGTGTGTGTGTGTGTGTGTGTGTGTGTGTGTTGTGTGTGTGTGTGTGTGTGTGTGGGGGCGTGCGTGCGTGCGTGTGTGTCATGTATGTATGTGTGTGTGTGTGTGTGTGTGTGTGTGTGTGTGTGTGTGTGTGTGTGTGTGCGTGTGTGAAATCGTCGTTGAAGATTGATTGTGCCCAAACAGTTGTTTATATCCTCTTACTTGCCTGAGGCCTGCAGTCCTATATCTATGGACAACAAGCATTTGTCATTGTCTCGTTCCTCTTCCCTTCTCCGTCTGTCGTGTATCTTCCCACCCACGTTTTCTTCCTTTTTCGCCCTGCACACACACACACACACACACACACACACACACACACACTCTCTCTCTCTCTCTCTCTCTCTCTCTGGGGTGAGTTATCGTCATCCAAGAGAAATACGTTTTCTTCAGCTCCAAAATCAATTAACGTTTGGTTACAGGCTTCAGGGACGGTGACGTTGTGCCGTCGGAATGTCTTGATTGTAGAGGTCGGTGTGGCGGATTTACCGCAGGTTCATCACTTTCATGGAAGTACACACGCCAGAAAAGGTCAGAAAACTGGTATGATGAAGAATGTAGGACTTCTAAGCGCAGTGTTAGGAAGCTTTTGAGAACATGTAGAAAATCATCCAAAAAGATACAAGATTGCCCAGAAAAGAAAATTCATCCGAAAAAGAGAATAGGGCAGCCTTTTGCAAAGCAAGAAGAGAATCTTTTAAAAAAATGTTTCAGAGAAAGAGAACAAAATTCAGTTAAACGGTACTTGAACAACTGATCATGTGTAAAGAGAATTTTGGCACAATATGGGCATCTAATAAGTTTCAGTTCAACAAAGCCACAGTGCAGGAATGGTTTCAATATTTTAGAGGTTCGACTTTTTTTTAATATGACACTGACAGTACTAAAGATATTTGTACATGTGCCACTGATGGTTCAGATAACATGTGCCACTGATGGTTCAGATAACTGTCTGGATGGTAAAACGATAATCAAGGAAATGGGAGTGGTGAACATGAGAATGATGAGTATAATGTTGACTTTCGGACTAAAACAAAAGAAGTCTTACTGTCAGTGAGGAAACTGAAAAGTAAGAAGGCAGCAGGACCAGATGGCATAACTGGAGAGCTATTTAAAACTTAGGAGATGTCATTGATTTCTGGGCGAAATATTTCAATGTATTATTTGATCCTGATCTATGGAAAGAAGCTGTTATTATTCCATTTTAAAAAGGAAACATTAACGATCCAAATAATCACAGAGGAATTTCTCTTCAGACGAAAGCAGCGAAATGTATAGCTCTGTAGTTAATTCCAGTTTACAGGAATGTAAAGCTCTGTAGTTAATTCCAGTTTACAGGAATGTATAGCTCTGTAGTTAATTTCAGTTTACAGGAATGGGTCGATCAGA
>CM031612.1:39503208-39775708 GCA_018398815.1 Conus ventricosus | reverse complement strand
TGCCAAGGGAGCACAGACACAGTCAGCCATGCGTCCCTGACGAGCCCGACCCAGCGGACGAAAGGCCTCGGAGCAGGCGATCCGAATGGTTCTGTCTTCAAGATGGGTTACAATGATTCCCAATAAGCTGCAAGTGAAGAATTCTATATCTATAATGTATCATATTTTTCTCTGATTTTTCACTCATTTTCTTTCTCCCCCCCCCCCCCCCCCCCCCTCTTTTTTCCCCCTTTGAATCTTTGCCAAGTCATTCATGTAATGAGGTAGGAATTGTTAGCCTGCACTTGCCCCACTACTAAATTATTCGACAGCAATCGAAGAAAGACGACAAACCGAGAACAGCAAAATCTCCAGCTATCAATTTCAGACACAGACAGACAATGGGAGAGAAAAAAAAAATGTCCACCAATCAATTCCAGGAGAAGACGAACAAACCGATGTATAAAAAAGAATATCCATGTATTAGTTTTAAGGAGAGGCGAACACGTGGAACTCCGACTATTCAGTTTTTAAAGAGGGATGGAAAAACTAAGGAAAAGTGTCCGGCTATCAGTTTTAAGGAGAGACGACCAAACTACAGACGCTGCCGAGTCATTATCAAAAACAAAAAAAGAAATGAAAAAGCATGTGGAGCGAACCAGCAATGCACACACAACCAACATTCTGGAGACAAGCGAAGTAAAAATAGAAGAGAGAGAGAGAGGGGGGGGGTGAGAAGGGGGTGGTGGAAGGGGAGTTTTGATGGTCGGGAGCTCAGGAGCAACAGATGTGATAATCGTCGTCATAACTTCGTAGACGCGCTGTCCCTCAATTATTTCCCTTCCTGGTTCACAGCGTCGAATGCCTGTTCAGAAAGGAAAAAGGGGATGGAGGTCGAGGGGGGGGGGGGGGGGGTGAATGGGCAGCTCGAGGAGCAGTGCGGGGAGACGGGGAGAGACAGTTGATGATGATGATGACCATCATTATCAGTGTTGTAGTTGAGCAGCCTTTTTTTTTTTTTTTTTTTTTCTTCCTCGGAGGTTCGTGTGCTGGTACACGGCACTAGAAGAAAGGTGAAAGGGGAGAAACTGGAAGAGGGGGGATAATCAGTCTCTCTCTCTCTCTCTCCTCTCCTCTCTCTCTCTCTCTCTCTCTCTCTCTCTCTCTCTCCACACACACACACACACACACACACACACACACTCCACCCCTTGAACTATAGCTCTCTTCACCTTGTGTGTGTGTGTGTGTGTGTGTGTGTGTGTGTGTGTGTGTGTGTGTGTGTGTGTGTGTGTCGTGCGTGCGTGCGTGTGTGTGTGTTCACTGTGTTCGGGAAGAAAGAGAGGCGGGAGGGGGACCCGTGCAAGAGTGCTCAAGGTCTTCCTTTATTTTATAGAGAATTTTGTTTTTTGTATTGTTAGTTTGTTCATTTAAAGTGTTTGGTATTGTGCATGTTGTCGCTAACGGGCACTACAATCATTAATAGCCACAAAACGTTTAACTGGACAAATCTGCTATCAAATTAGTCCACAAGTAATTTAGAACGTATTCACATGCCCTTTTCTGAATCAAAATCGATGTCATCTCAACGAAACGGAACAAAATAAATTGAAAAAAAAAAATTAGCTCAACCGACTCTTGATATTTCGGAACGGGCCTTTCGCTTATCTTCCCCGTTGTGACGAAACGCGTTAGCGACACCCCAAACTAGCCAAGGACGTTTTCTTTACACATTATTTTCATCAGGCGAACGGTTCCTCTTGATATTTCGGAACGGGCGTTTCGCTTTGCTTCCCGTTTGTGACAAAACGCGTTAGCGACACCCCCGTACGAGCCAATAACGTTTTCTTTACACCTGTCACCAAAAGCATGGTTCCAGGTACTATGGCGCGGTGGCGGCCTTGGAGAGGCCCAACGAGTGCCAGATTCCTCTGCGGGAGAGGTGCCAGCACAACCTGCACTTCGATCTGACGGCCTACGGCGCCGACCATCTGGAGGTGGACGGACACCAGGGCTTCTCGCTGAAGATCTTCGGCACCTCCAGACACCGTTACATGTCGTGCTCATCCCCAAGTGCGAGTCGCCCCTCGTCAGAGCGCTCAGAGTCGTCCTGGACCGATCGGTCAGTGAGCTGCTGGGGATGGAATTGATCCGTGTGTGTGTGTGTGTGTGTGTGTGTGTGTGTGTGTGTGTGTGTGTGTGTGTGTGTAAGGGAAGGGGGGATGTGTGTGTGTGTGTGTTTTGTGTCTTTGACTCGCTCATACTGTAATCGTCTCGACAACTCTCAAGGTGTGTGAACACAACATGGTAATAGCATTAATAAGGTAGATCATGGGTTTATGTTTTTACCGTGAGCTATGCTGGCTTCATAATGTAACACAAACAGTTCTCTCTCTCTCTTCTCTCTCTCTCTCTCTCTCTCTCTCTCTCTCTCTCTCTCTCTCTCTCTCTCTCTCTCTCTCTCGCTGTTGTGTGTGTGTGTGTGTGTGTGTGTGTGTGTGTGTGTGTGTGTGTGTGTGTGTGTGTTGTGTGTTGTGTCTTGTGCTTGTTCTTTCTGCTTTTTTGTTGTTTTTTTTGGGGGGGGTGGGGGGTCGGGGTGGTTGGGGGGAGGTTGGATGCGGGGCACACTGGCATGTAAATACATTCCATTTGTACAACAAAGGAACGGTGATTAATTCAGCAATTAAGGTCACGACCATTACTACATAAGCACGTGGGCACTTGAGTTGAAAGAACAATCCGTCACGACCATTACTACATAAGCGCGTGGACACTTAGAGTTGAAAGAACAATCAGAGCAAATCAAAGAGGGATCAGTGTTCTGACGGAGACTGCAATCATTCCATCAATTAATAGTTTGTAAGAAGAATTAAAGCAGTTTGTGTTGTGTACTCTTGCGGAAACTGCGGTTGAAACAACCCACGTTGATCAATACCAACGTATTTAGTTTGTTATCTGTGTGTGACGTTTTATTGCTGTTCTTCTTGTTGGGTAGGGGATGGAGGAGGGGTGATAGGTTGGAGGTTGTTTTGGAACAAAGGTGGGAGATGGGGGTGGGGGGGGGGCGGGAAGTGTTTTCCTTCTTGGAAGGCAGTATCCACATCTTTTCGCTCAGGGGAAGATAATGTATTGGCGGAAAGGGACTCGATGAATAATTTAGAAAGCTTCTTTCAGTCAGTGAATTATCTTCTCTAACGGGGAAAATGTGAATGTTGCCTTTTTATAAATCATTTCCTGCTGCATAACAATAGCTGACATCCCCCCCCTCCCTCAGATCACCACCCTCCCCTACTTCTCTTCCTCTCTCTGCCTCCCAATCTCTTTACGTTTCTCTCTTTCGCTTTCCTCTCTGTTTAAATTGTATTGGTAGCTCTTTCCCCTTTTCTGTCTTTTTTCTCTGTCGCCCCTCAATCATTTCCTCCCTCCCCCCTCCTTCCCCTGATATACCTCTCTCTCTCTCTCTCTCTCTCTCTCTCTCTCTCAATTCTCCACTTCCACATATTTCCCCCACTGTCGCTGTTTGTGGTTCTCTTTTCTGTTCCTCTTCCACGTACACTCAGATAACCCCCCTCTCTCTCTCTCTCTCTCTCTCTCTTCCTCCCATCAGACTCGTAGCACCACTTTCTATCGGTATACGCACGTGTGTCAACCACGTACCAAGACAGTGATTGACAAATGGGGAGTGAGACTGTGTCCAGTATCAGATGAAAGAAATGATCTGCAGATTCCTGACAAAGGACCTGATTGCCCAGACTCCACAATTCCCAAGGCAGTAGAAGTGCTTCCTTCAGGCAATGCAGCAGCTCCTTCTAACACAACATCACATGGTAACAATTCTTCCGTTTTAACACACACCCCAGCCAAACCCCAACCCTAAGTCTTCCAGCCTTTCGACTCCATGCCTTCCCACACGACCTGATCCAATGCAGCGTCCCCAAGAAACCATTCTGGTCTTAACCCAGTGCGTAACGATCAGAAGCGGTCCCCTGTCCACCCTGCCATACCCAGTGACGTGGAAAGCCAGACACCAGGTAACACCTGTCTCGCCGATCCCTCAGTAGACAGTCACATAGAATCCCAGCTCGGCAGTCCTGTTTATCCATGCTGTGAGAAATCGCCGGATAACAGGCCAATGTCTGACATCGATGCTGGTGTTTTTCCTGTTCCTGGACATCCCAAATCCAAAGTGAAGGACACTAGAGTAACCCATGTCAATGAAACCACTAATCCATCACCCCCTAAAGCTCCAATTACACGCAGACGAAACAAAACCAAACTAACTAGACTCAATGAAAAAAGCAAACAGACAAGACTGACAGAGAAATTCACTGTGATGAACCCAGTCAACACTCCAGTCAACAACGCTGGCAAATAGGAATGTGGCCGGCCCGTTACAGTCAATGGTCATCCTAATAGAGTGGTAGAGAGCCTGTCAATTGTTTCTTGGAACATTGATGGTTTAGCTAGCAAACTTGCTGACTCGGACTTTACTAATTTCGTTCAAAGTTTTGACGTCATATGCCTTATTGAAACATTTCTTCATGAGTCCTTTGATTTAGATTATCACTTTAAGAATTTTGACAAATTTAGAACTAAAGCACTTAAGCATTCAATTATGGGTCGCAGATCTGGTGGACTTCTGTTACTAATCAGCAAAACATTTAATAAATTTATTAGATTTATAGAAGTTTCTATCGATCATGTCATTTGTGTAAAAGTGTCTAAGGATATGCTAAAAGTTGACCATGATATTTTGTTCATTTTTGTCTATATTCCACCAACAGGTTCTGTGTTTTACCAGTCATCAAATTCTGTGTGTCACATTGAAGCATTAGAAAATTGCATCATGGACTTAAACAATCGTTTCCCACAGGCTCAAATAGTATGTAGTGGTGATTTTAATGCTAGAACAGCAGACCTCCAAATAGCTTTTCCCTGATATGACCGATTTATTTGCTAATCCAGTTCATCCCATTAATCCTTTCAAGAAATCACGTTCAACAAAAGATCCAGTACTCAATGCTTTTGGTGAACACCTCCTAAACCTGTGTGCTTGTTTTGATTTGTGTATTGTAATGGATCCAACCACGGTTTGTTACAGTGGAGACTTGACCTATATATCTGTCCATGGTTCTAGTGTAATAGACTATTTTCTCATTTCGTACGACTTATTACCGAACGTCAAAAATTTCTCTGTGTGTTGTAGAATTGAATCTGTGCACATGCCTATTAAGTTAGAACTTTCAGGCAGACAGTCCCCACCATCACCCACTAACACTAATGATGGAATCACTGTCTGGAATAGAGACAAAATTGATGCTTTTGTTGCTAACAAGGCCACTCACTTGTTCTCGTGTAACGTTGAATATGCCACCAGTTTGATTGATATATGTATTAACAAAGCATTGTCTGAATTTACACAGTGCTTGATGATGCTGGTGCCTGTATGCGTCAAACTAAATCCTTGAAAGCCAGGGTAGTTACAGACTCTTGGTTTGACAAGGAATGTCAGGATACCAAAGTCAAAGTTAGAAAAGCACTAGCTGCCAGTAATAAATCTGGACTATCCCCAGGATAGACTAATTTATCTTCAATTAAGACGGGATTACGGCCAATTTAAATATTGTAAAAGCCACAATTTCAGAGTTGAGCGTATTAACTCTCTGTTAAAGGCTGCTAACGATTCCCAAACCTTCTGGTCTGAGATCAACAAATACCGTAAACGGTCGCCGATGGTAAATGATATTTCACAGGTTGAATGGTTTAACCACTTCGATAACCTACTAAATACTGGAGTCGTTTGCTACTGAGGAATGTTTGACATCTGAGGTTCCAGAAGCAGTTTCTGACCCAATCTAGACGGTGTTATTACTACTGAGGAGGTTAGAAAAGCAATTAAAAGTCTCAAGTGTGGGAAGGCAGCTGGTCCAGATGGTCTCATTAGTGAAGTTATAAAAGCTGCAGAAGATGCAGTTGTTCCCTTTTTTGTCATTTTTCTCAATAAAATGTTCAGAGATGGTGTTTTCCGGACGAATGGACTAAATCTATTATTGTCCCACTACATAAGAAAGGATATAAATGACACTAATAATTATCGAGGCATCTCTCTATATCAATAATCTATGTAAACTTTTCACCTATATTCTAAATAAGCGTCTGGTTACTTGGTTAGAAGTCAACTCGGTTATTTCAGATGCTCAAGCAGGTTTTAGGAAATCTTTTCCACCATCGACCATATTTTTCACGCTCTATGCGTGTATTGAGAAACACCTGTCACAAAACAAAAAATTCTACGTTGCCTACATTGATTTCAGTAAGGCATTTGACACAGTTCAGCATGGATTATTGTTTAATATACTGTTAGAAATGGTGTCCAAGGTAATATGTTGAACATTTTGAAGAGCATGTATTCCTCAATTAAATCATGTGTCAGATCTGGTAACTCCTATACTGACTATTTCCAGTGCTTACAAGGTCTCAAACAGGGTTGCTCCCTTAGCCCTACTCTGTTTTCTATTTTCATCAATGAACTTGCCCATGACATATTTTTTAAAGGTAAACATGGCGTTCAGTTTTCTCCTAATGACATGAACTTTTTTATCCTGCTTTTCGCGGATGATATAAGCCCTTATGTCATCTACGATAGCTGGTCTACAAAATCAAATCAATATTCTCTACAGCCGTGCACTGAATTTAAGTTTGAAGGTCAATCTAGATAAAAGTAAGATTATGGTATTTCGTAAAGGCGGGTTTCTAGGTGTTAAGGAACAATGGTTTTTTGGCAGTGATAAACTAAATGTTGTCAATTCATATAAATATCTGGAGTTACTTTCTCAACTAAACTTAGTTTTGATGTCGCTACTGGTTATGATCATGTCGCTAGAGCCAGGAGAGCCACCTTCGAGATTCTTAAAACACTAAGAAAAATAGGATGCTCTTCTCCCAAACTTTTCTTTAAACTATTTGATGCTCAAGTTGTTCCTTCACTTCTGTACGGTTCAGAATTATGGGATATAAGCCGTACCAATCTATTGAAAAGCTTCACCTACAAGCCTGCAAATTAATACTCAATGTACCAACTTTCACGCCTAATGACATGGTTTACGGCGAATTGGGTCGTTACCCATTATATATCAATTCTGCAGCTAGGTGCATCAACTTTTGGTTTCGTCTCCTTAAACAGCCTCCTACAGATACTCTAGAAAAGCATACAACATGCTTCATATGTTACAGGAAAGAAATATAAGGGTTTCAAAACTGGGTATCACATGTAAAGCATCTTCTGTGTTCAAATGGTTTTGGCTATGTTTGGATGTATGGTGAAGTCGGGAACAAGAAACTTTTTCTCAGGGTCTTTAAGGATCGCCTTATTAGTTGCTTTTGTCAGCGGTGGTACTCACATATGTCTGAAAGCAATCGTTTTGATCTTTATTATTCTTTCAAGAATATTTTCGAACGTGAAAAATATGTTGATTTCATTAACAATAGAATTTTTAAAACTGCCTTAGTACGTTTCAGGTTGGGAGTCTCAACTATTCAAAGTCACTGTCTCCGCTTCTTGCCTACCGAACATCCTGTTTGTCCCCTATGTTACGCAGACTGTGAAGACGAATTCCACGTCCTATTTGAATGTACATATTATAATGACCTTAGAATTAAATATTCCATCAATAGTCCAGGAAGTTATTTGTCAAAATATGAGCAATGTGCAGGAATTCTTAATGGTAGTATTGACAGCCAACTTCAAATGTCTAAATTTCTTTTCCTAGCTTTAAAGCGAAGGGAAAATTCGATACAAACGAGATAAACTATTTTCGTATACAGTTATGTGAGCAGGTTCGATTGGACAATGTATGTATAGATGCAATATATTTATTAACATATATTTTCACTGGTTTGTTTTCTTTTGTATTGTAACGGGTCACAGGCCTATACACAATTAAACCATTGTCAATTGTCAATTGTCAATTGTCTCTCTTCCTCCCATCAGACTCGTAGCCACCACTTTCTATCGGTATAACGCACGTGTGTGTGTGTGTGTGTGTGTGTGTGTGTGTGTGTGTGTGTGTGCGCGCGCGCGCGCGCGCTATGCATTTATGCTTGTATGTGTGAGTGTGCGTGCCCGCGCGCGTGCATGCGTACTCGCTTTTGAGTGTACGCGTACTTGTTTCGGGGGGGGGGGGGGGGGGGGGAGGGGGGTAAGGGGGCAGGGAGGGTGCATGCGGGTGAGTGTAGTGTGGGGAGTGAGGGTGTATGCGTGCGTGCCTCTGTGTGTATTGCGCGTGTGTGTACGTGTGTGAATGTATGTGTGCGTACTTACATTGTGCGCGCGCGCGCGAGTGTGTGTGTGGTGTGTGTGTGTGTGCGTACGTACGTGCGTGTGTGTGTGTGTGTGTGTGTGTGTGGTGTGTGTGTGTGGTGTGTGTGTGTGTGTGTGTGTCTAAGTGAGTGTGTGCGTGTGAATGCGTGCGAGCGTTCGCGTGCATGCGTGTACTATGCGTGTGTTCGTGCCTATACACCGTCATTATATCAATCACCGCCCTCCATTTCCAGAAAGGCCTGCGAGTCCTAATGCCGCGTGCGTCATTTGGGGTCTGTGTCCCGTCCTGCACTCCAATCCCCTTTTAATTCTACGTCGTCTTCTTCTTTTGCTTTTCTCCTTCTTCCCTACACTCAGATGCTTCTGTCGAAATATCCATTAGCGAAATTCCGCTATGACTCCTGTCATGAAAACACTTGTGTTTCTTTCGTGCTTGGCTTGGCTTGGCTGGCTGGTGCTTGGGATTTATTTCGTTTCAAAGCAATCCGTGCACGTGCCTTTTCTGGAAGTTTTCTGCGCTAATGCATTTTGGGCTGGGGGGGGGGGGGGAGGGGGGGGGGGGAGGGGGGGGGGACGCTTTCTTTTCACCCCAGCCGTTAAAATTATTCACAATTTGGGCTAAAGGGGGGTTTAAAGGGGGGCCAAATGTCTGTGGACAGGATCGGAGGGGCCCGGGCGTGCCAACAAAAAATTTTTAAAAAAAAAGTGTAATTAAAAATTTGAAACACAAGGTAATACCGGGGGGGGGGGGGGGGGGGGGGGGGGGGCGTTGTGGTGGTAAAGGGGGGGGACGTTTCAGTTGTAATGAATTTTGTTTTTTTGGAGAAAATTGGAAAAAATGGGATGGGGGGGGGGGGGGGGGGGGGGGGGGGGGGGGGGGGGGGTGGGCTGAAAAAAATCCCCGGGGCAAAAAGAAAAAACAAAGGGTGAAATATCAATTCTGCCCTTGTCAAGTATTTTTGTTTTCACACCCGTACCCACCCATTCACCCACCCCGTCCCCCTTTCTCTCTCTCTCTCTCTCTTCCCCTCTCTCTCTCTCCTCCCCCCCCTCTCTTATATGTGGGTGGCGGTGTGTGCGTGGGTTTTTTATTGGGCGCGTGCTTGCGAGGGGAGAAAGGGAAAAGAGGGGGAAAAGAAAGAAAAAGGAATAATGAGTGAGTAGTGAGTGAGTGATGAGTAGTAGGAGTGGGGTGGTTGTTGGTGGGTGGCCCTAAGGGGGGAAAAGAGAGAAAAATAACGGCCCGAGAAGGCAACAAAACGGGGAAAAAAGGAAAAAAGAAAAACAACCAAGGAAGGGGGAGGAAACAAATGAAGGTAACAAAATAAAGAAAAGGGGAAAAGGGCGGAAGCGAAAGAGAAAAAGAAGGTAAAGAACAACAAAAAAAGAAAAACCGGGGAAAGGACGGAAGCGAAAGAAAAAAGAAGGTAAAGAACTAAATAAAAATAAAGACCGGAAAGGACGGAACGAAAGAGAAAAAGAATAAAAGAACTAACAACCAAGGAAAGAAGACGAAAAAACAAAAAAAAGAAGGGGAGAAAAAACGGAGAAACAAATTGAAAGGAAGGGAAAAGAAAAAGAAAAGTAAAGGAAAAATAGTCGTTAGAATGGGAAAGGAAAAAAAAGGAAAAACGGGAGGTAAAAAAGTGAGGGAAAAAAAGATTTGTTAGATGGAAGGAAGAAAAGAGAAAAAGGGAAAAAATAGAAGAATAAACGTTTGAATGAAGAAAAAAAAAAACGGGGGAGGAAAAATGAGGGAAAAAAACGTTAGAAGAAAAGGGGAAAAAAGAAAAAAACGGGGAGGGAAAAATGAGGAAAAAAATGATCTTAAATGGGGGGGAAAAAAAAAAAAAGGGAGGTAAAAGTGAGGAAAGGGAATGACGTAGAATGGAAGGAAGAAAAGAAAAAAAACGGGAGGGGAAAAAATGAGGAAGAAAGATCGTTAGAAGGAAAAGAAAAGGAAAAAAAGGGGAAGGGAAAAAAGGGGGGGGAAAAATCGGAGGAGGAAAAAAAAAAGGAAAAGTGAGGGAAAATAATGTTAGAATGGGAAAGGAAAAAAAGGAAAAAGGGGAGGTAAAAAGTGAGGAAAAATAATCGTTAAAAAGGAAGGAAGAAAAGAGAAAAACGGAGAGTAAAAAATGAGGAAGAATAAGATCGTTAGAATGGAAGGAAGAAAGAGAAAAAACGAGAGGTAAAAATGGAGAAGAATAGATCGTTAGAATGGAAGGAAGAAAAGAGAAAAACGGAGAGGTAAAAAGTGAGGAAGAATAGATCGTTAGAATGGAAGGAAGAAAAGAGAAAAACGGAGAGGTAAAAAGTGAGGAAAGAATAGATCGTAGAATGAAGAAGAAAGAAGAAAAGAAAAAAAAGGAGAGGTAATAAAGTGAGGAAGAATAGATCGTTAGAATGGAAGGAGAAAAGAGAAAAACCGGAGAGGTAAAAAGTGAGGAAGAATAGATCGTTAAATGGAAGGAAGAAAAAGAGAAAAAAACGGAGAGGTAAAAGTGAGGAAGAATAGATCGTTAAGAAATAAGGAAGGAAGAAAAGAGAAAAACGGAAGGTAAAAAGTGAGAAGAATAGATCGTTAGAATGGAAGGAAGGAAATGAGAAAACGGAGAAGAGGTAAAAAGTTGAGGAAGAATAGTCGTTAGAATGGTGGAAGAAAAAGAATAAAGGGGAGGTAAAAAGTGAGGAAGAATAGATAGGTAGAATGGAAGAAGGACAAGAGAAAAAACCGGAGAGGTTAAAAAGTGAGAAGAAATAGTTCGTAGAATGGAAGGAAAGAAAGAAAGAGAAAAAACGGAGAGGTAATACAGTTGAGGAAGAATAGATTCGTTAGAATGGAAGGAAGAAAAGAGAAACGGAGAGGTTAAAAGTGAGGATGGAATAGATCGTTAGAATGGAAGAAAGAAAAAGAGAAAAAAACGGGAGAGGTAAAAAGTGAGGAAGAATAGGTCGTTAGAATGGAAGGTAGAAAAGGAGAAAAACGGGAGAGGTAAAAAAGTGAGGAAGATTAGATCGTTAGAATGGATGGAAGAAAAGAGAAAAAAGGAGAGGTTAAAAATTGAGGGAAGAATCAGATCGTTAGAATGGAAGGAAGAAAAGAGAAAAACGGAGAGGTAAAAAGTGAGGAAGAACTAGATCGTTAGAATGGAAGGAAGAAAGAGGAAAAAAAGGGAGAGGTAAAATGTGAGGAAGAATAGATCGTTAGAATGGAAGGAAGAAAAGAGAAAAAAAAGGAGAGTTAAAAAGTGAGGAAGAATAGATCGTTAGAATGGAAGGAAAGAGAAAAGAGAAAACACGGAAGGTAAAAAGTGAGAAGAACAGATCGTTAGATGGAAGGAGAGAAAAGAGAAGGAAAAAAACGGGAGAGGTAAAAAGTGAGGGAAGAATAGTCGTTAGAATGGAAGGAAAGAAAAAGAGAAAACCGGAGAGGTAAAAAGTGAGGAAGAATAGATCGTTAGAATGGAGGAAGAAAAGTGAAAAACGGTGAGGTAAAAAGTGAGGAAGAATTGATCGTTAGACTGGAAGGAAGAAAAGAGAAAACCGGATAGAGTAAAAGTGAGGACAGAATTGATTCGTTAGATATGGAAGGAAGAAAAGAGAAAAACGGAGAGGTTAAAAAGTGTGGAAGGAATAGATAGTTAGAATGGAAGGAAGAAAAGAGAAAAACGGAGAGAGGTAAAAAAGTGAGGAAGATTAGATCGTTAGCATGGAAGGAAGAAAAGAGAAAAAAAGGAGAGGAAAAAGTGAGGAAGAAAGATCGTTAGAATGGAAGGAGAAAAGAGAAAAAAAACGGAGAGGTAAAAAAAAGATTGAGGAAGATTATGATGTTAGATGGACAGGAAGAAAAGAGAAAAACGGAGAGAGTAATAGTGAGGAAGATTAGATCGTTAGAATGGAAGGAAGAAAGAGAAAAACGGAGAGGTAAAAATAGGTGAGGAAGAATAGATCGTTAGAATGGAAGGAAGCAAAAGGAGAACAAGGAGAGAGGGTAAAAAGTTAGGAAGAATAGATCGTTAGAATGATGAAGGAAGAAAGAGAAAAAGGAGAGGTAAAAAGTGAGGAAGAATAGATGTTTAAATGGGAAGGAAGAAAGAAAAGAGGAAAAAACGGAGAGGTAAAAAGTGAGGAAGGAATAGATCGTTGAAATGGAAGGAAGAAAAGAGAAAAACGCGAGAGGTAAAAAGTGAGGAAGAATAGATCGTTGAATTCGAAGAAGAGAAAGAGAAAAACGGAAGAGGTAAAAAGTGAGGAAGAATAGTCGTTAGAATAGAATGGAAGGAAGAAAAGAAAAGAGAAAAACGGGAGAGGTGTAAATGAAGGAAGAATTAGATCGTTAGAATGGAAGGAAGAAAAGAGGAAAACGGAGAGGTAAAAAGTGAGTAAGAATAGATCGTTTGAATGAAAGGAAGAAAGTGAAAACCGGTGAGGTAAAAATTGAGGAGAATAGGATCGTTTAGAATGGAAGGAAGAAAAGAGAAAAACGGAGAGGTAAAAAGTCGAGGAAGAATAGATCGTTAGAATGGAAGGAAGAAAAGAGAAAAACGGAGAGGTAAAAGTGAGGAAGAATAGATCGTTAGAATGGAAGAAGAAAAGAGAAGAAAAAACGGAGAGGTAAAAAGGTGAGGAAGAAATAGATCGTTAGAATGGAAGGAAGAAAAGAAGAAAAACGGAGGAGGTAAAAGTGAGGAGGAAGAATAGTCGTTAGAATGGAGGAAGAAAAGAGAAAACGAGAGGTAAAAAGTGAGGAAGAATAGATCGTTAGAATGGAAGGAAGAAAAGAGAAAAACGGAAGAAGAGGTAAAAAAGTGAGGAAAGAATAGATCGTTAGAATGGGAAGGAAGAAAAGAGTAAAAACCGGGAGAGAGAGAGCCAGAGAGGTAAAAAGTGAGGAAGAATAGAAATTTTTTTCGTTAGTATGGTAGGAAGAAAAGAGAAAAAAGGAAGAGGTAAAAGTGAGGAAGAATAGTCGTTTTTGAATGGAAGAAGAAAACGAGAAAAAACGGAAGAGAGGTAAAAAGTGAGGAAGAATAGATCGTAAGAATGGAAGGAAGAAAAGAGAAAAACGGGAGAGGTAAAAAGTGAGGGAAGAATAGATCGTTAGAATGGAAGGAAGAATGAGTAAAACGGAGAGGTAAAAAGTGTGGAAGAATAGATCTTAGAAGGAAGGAAGGAAAGAGAAAAAACGGAGAGTAGAGGTAAAAAGTGATGAAGATTAGATCGTTAGTATGGAAGGAAGAAAGATCGAAAAACGGAGAGAGGTAAAAAAAGTGAGGATGAATGATCTTTAGAATGGAAGGAAGAAAAGAGAAATACGCAGGAGACGTGTAAATAGTGTGGAAAGAATAGATCGTTAGAATGGAAGAAAGAAAAAGAGAAAACGGAGAGAGTAAAAAAGTTTGAGGAAGAATAGATCGTTAGAATGGAAGGAAGAAAAGAGAAAATCGGTGAATGGTTTAAAAAGTGAGGAAAGAATAGTTAGTTAGAATGGAAGAAGAAAAGCAGAAAAAAAGGAGCAATGAGGTAAAAAAGTGAGGAAGAATAGACTGAGAATGGAAGAAGAAAGAGAAAAACGGGATGAGGTAAAAAGTGAGAAGAATAGATCGTTAGAATGGAAGGAAGAAAAGAGTAAAAACGGAGAGGCTAAAAAGTGAGAAGATAGGTTCGTCTAGAATGACGAAGGAAGAAAATGAGAATAAACGGAGAGGGTAAAAAGTGAGGAAGAATAGATCAGTTAGAATGGAAGGAAGGAAAAGAGAAAAACGGAGAGCGTTAAAAAAAAAGTGAGGCCTAAGTATAGATAGTTAGAATGGAAGGAACGAAAAGAGGAAATAACGAGAGGTTAAAAGTGAGGAGAATAGATCGTTAGAAATGGAAGGGAAGAAAGAGAAAAAACGGAGAGAGGTTAAAAAGTGAGGAAGAATAGATCGTAGAATGGAAGGAAGAAAATGAGAAAACGGTGAGGTAAAAGTGAGGAAGATTAGATCGTTAGAATGGAAGAATACGAAAATAGAGAAAAAAGGAGAGTTAAAAAAGTGTGGAAGAATAGATCGTTAAGAATGGAAAGGAAGAAAGAGAAATGTAAGGAGAAGTAAAAAGGTGAGGAAGGAATAGATCGTTAGAATGGAAGGAAGAAACGAGAAAAAAGGTGAGGATAAAAGTGAGGAAGAATAGATAGTATAGAATGGAAGGATGAATAGAGAAAAAGGAGAGGTAAAAAGTGAGGAAGAATAGATCGTTAGAATGGAAGGAAGAAAGAGGAAAAACGGAGAGGTTAAAAAGTGAGGAAGAATAAGATCGTTAGTATGGAAGGAAGTAAAGAGAAAAACGGAGCACAGAGTGTAAAAAGTGAGGAAGAGAATAGATCGTTAGGAATGGAAGGAAGTTTTAAAAGGAGAAAAAAGGTGCCGAGGTAAAATAGTCGAGGGAAAGGAAAGAGGCACATACAGTGAAGACCGGATACGACGAGAAAGGGAGGTGTAAAGGGACGGAGGGGGAAAGAAAGAAAGTTATAAAGCGAGACACTAAAGGAGGAAAGAAAGGAAAGGATTAAAGCGAGTAGACACAAAGGAGGAAAGTAAGAAGGGAATGTTAAGGAGACACAAAGGAGGAAGATGGAAGGGAAAACAGTATTTTTCATAAAGGGTGAAAGAACAAAAAAACCAATGAAGAAAGTTAAAGAAGGAGGGAAGAAACAGGGAAAAAGTAGACGGAAGAAAAGGCACGGATAACGACAGGGAAAGAAGATAGGATGAGAAAGAGCACAGAGTGAGGGGGAAAGAAAGAGAGGGGGGGGGGGGGGGAGTGAAAGAGCGGGAAGAGAGATGGACAGTGGAAGAGAGAGAGAGAGGGACAGGCAGAGAGTGAGAGAGAGTATGGTTCTTCCTAGTCGCCCATTATGCTCCCCATTATGAGGGGTTGTGTTACGGAGGCTTTAAGCCGCTGTTCATTGTCTGTGGCCCATGCAATTACCGTTTTAAGGCCACGCGTAAACTACGGGCAAAACACGTCAGGGAGTAAACGTCATACTGCGGGAATGGTTAATCTTATCATCTTTGTTTATGCATTCCGACGTCGCTGGATTCAGAATGTGCGCGTATCGGAACGAAACGAACGAGTTCATCTCTTTCAGCCTGTCTCCGCCCCGGTGACCAATCCCCCCCCCCCTCACCCATCAGCCCATCCCCACAACCCGTTCTCCTTCCCTACCCCCCCACCCCCCCCCCACCACACCCCCTTTCAGCCGACCTACAATTTGCTCCATCCACGGCCATCATGTAGCCACGCTCTCTCTCTCTTCCTCTGTCATTCTCTTGCTTTTCCTCTCTCTCTCTCTTCTTTGTGTTGTTCCTTGCTTTTCTTATGTCTTTTCCTCCTTTTCTTTTTTTTCTTCAGTTCTTTATTTTTAAGAAAACGTTTCTTTCCGTCCTCACACACACAACACACACGCGCACACACGCAACGCACGCAGCACGCTTGCATTCACACAAACACACTCACACACACCCCACTCGCGCGCCACACAAAACTCGCGCGCACCACACACAAACACACAAACAAACACACATCACACAACACACACACACACACACACAGAGGTAACTGCAGACATCCTGTTCAAGGAAACTTTGTTTGAAGAATCGAGTGTAGAGTAGGACTTAATTCCCTCAAATTGAACACGTTTTCTCCTCTTCGCTGTCTCCGTAGAGCATGTTTCTGATGGAAACAAACAACTAGCTATCTGCTCTGATAACAATAAGAAAATAAGAGATTTGACACCGATCATTATGTAAACAAAAAAACTGTTAAAAAACAAAAAACTGTTTGAGGATGCTCTTTTGATTTGAAAAAGAAAAAAAAAGACAAATGTTAACTTTTCAACGTTCCGGTCCAGACCGTCTTCAGGGTTATATTTCCTGATGACGGTCTATGACGAAACGTTGAAAAGTTTTTTGTTCTGTTTTTTTTTTTGTTTGTTTGTTTGTTGTTGTTTTTTGTTCGTGTTGTTTTCTCAAATCGTATGGTATCCGCAAAGATAGTTTTTATGTCCCGCTCTGAGATTTGTCCTGATACAAGTGGCTACGGGTCGTAGTCTCGGTTACTGGGACCGTATTGCCAGCTCACGCTCTTCTTTGTAATCGGCTTTCACTCGGGAATTACTTTTATTCGAATAGCTGTGACTGAAGGACAAAGATTTTTTTGTTGCTTTCCAAGCCCCCAAACGGTACGGAAACTGGAACTCCTCGATAACTTCCCCCCCCTCCCCCCCCCCCCCCCCCCCCCCCAACCCACCCCCCCCCCCCCCCCCCCCCCCCCCCCCCCCCCCTCACTCACACACACCACACAACCTCGTGACTACGCCTCTTAAATCTGGAATTCAAGTTAACCTCTTTTGTGGCTATGGGTTATTGTCTTTGGTATGTCCATCTAAACTGTATTATTTTATTCTGCATACGGTTGACCGTATTTGTTTATATAGCGTGCATGTATCGTTACGTACGTATGTCTGCGAGAATAGAGTGATAAAAAATTCATGCGATTGCTCGTTAGAGACAAACTGCAATACACGCCAACGACACTATGTATTAATGTCTGGATTTGTGAGATACATTTTTTTGTTGTCTAAAGTGCCGTTTATTGATTGCAAAATGTGTTAGAATAGTTTTGTTATCATATCATGTATGTATGTTTGTTGTATGTATGCATGTATATATGAATATTATTTGTATTGAATATTATTCATGGATAGCCTTGATTAGACAGATGGATTGATATACAGGAATGTTTCTGGATAGTTGATTAAAACCTTCCATGATGATGATGATGATTCTACTTATCATTGTTTATTGTTGTTATCAAGAACAAATCCGTCCAGACTGGTGCAAAATCCGTATCTCCAAAAGACAGATTCCAGTGATAACTCAACAACTACTCATTACCACAAGCAGCAAAATAAGGTCCTCAAAGATTCTTTTTTTTCTTCTTTTCTTTTCTGTTATTCGACCATTATTAGCTGTCCGATTATTCTCCCCTCGATATACAATAACAAAAACCGTCGCTCTGTTGTTGTTGCCATCGTTGCAGATGATTGCGCAACATTCTTCTCAAGTGCTTCAACACGTACAAGAGCGACTGCGAGGCCTCGCCTCTAGCGACTCCTTCGCCCTCAAACACATGAAGTTCAGCCCGCGCCCTATGGAGGTCAAGCTCCTCCCAGCGGGGTGGAGAACTGGCCGCCTACTTCCAGGCACGAACCTTCGTGGTGGCCGAGGGGGGAGGCGGCCGGGTGTTCAACATCCATACAGGTAAGGAGGGGGGACGTTAGATGCTGGTACAGGGCAGAGTACATACAGGTGCAGGGTCGGATGTGTATACAGTTATTGGGAGTTGACGCATGTGGGGTGGGGGTGGGGGGAGACGAAAAATGGAGGGTGGTGGGTGGGTTACACTACGACAGGGGAAGGGGGTGGTATACGATGATGGGTGGGAGGGGAGGGGGGGGTGTGCGATACTAGTTAGGGGAGGAGCACGTTCTGGGTAGGATAGGTGCATGGGGAAAGTGGGTACAGCCAGGGATGGGTGCACATAGTTGGAGGGAGATGATAGAAGAGTTGCGGAAGGTGTATACAGCAGGGGAGTGTTTGCAGTTAAGGGGAATGTGCGTACTATCAGGGGGTTGCATACAGATTAGGGGAGGGGGAGGGTGCGTATGGATGGGCGAGGTGTATATAGATAGGGGGAGGTGTATATAGATTGGGGGAGATGCATATAGATAGGGGGGTGCATAGAGATGGGGGAGGTGCATATACATAGGGGGAGGTGCGTATAGATAAGGAGAGGTGCATACAGATAAAGAGGCGCGTATAGATAAAGAGAGGGGCATACAGATAAGGGGAGGTGCATAGACAGGAGGAGGTGCATACAGATTGAGGGAGGTGCATGCAGATGGGGGAGGTGCATACCGATAATGGGAGGTGCATACAGATAGGGGAAGGTGCATACAGATAGGGGAAGGTGCATACAGATAGGGAAGGTGCATACAGATAGGGGGGCGTGCATACAGATAGGGGGACGTGCATACAGATAGGGGGACGTGCATATATGTAGGGGAAGGTGCATATAGATAGGAGGTGCATACAGACAGGAGGTGCATACAGACAGGAGGTGCCTACAGTTAGGGGGAGGTGCATATAGATGGGGGGAGGTGCATATAGATGGGGAGATGCATACAGATAAGAGGGAGGTGCGTACAGTTAGGGGGAGATGCATACAGATTAGGGGGAGTGCATACAGATAGGGGAAGCTGCATACAGTTAGGAGGTACATACAGATAGGAGAAGGCGCATACAGATAGGATGTGCATACAGATTGGGGGAGGTGCGTACAGACAGGAGGTGCATATAGATGGGGGAGGTGCATACGGATAGAAGGCGCACAGACAGGAAGTGCATACAGATATGGGTAGGTGCATACAGGCAGGGGGAGGGCATAAAGATTGAGGTAGGTGCATACAGGCAGGGGAGGTGCATAAAGATAGGGGGAGGTGCAGACAGACAGGGGGGAGGGCATAAGATTGAGGTAGGTGCATACAGGCAGGGGAGGTGCATATAGGGGGAGGTGCAGACAGAAGGGGGGGGGGGGGGCATAAAGATTGAGGTAGCTGCATACAGGCAGGGGGGGGGGGGGGGGGGTGCATACAGACAGGAGAAGGTGCATACAAAAAGGGAGAGGTTCATACAGTTAGGGGGAGGTGTATACTGATAGAGGTATGTGCATACAGTAAGGGGGATGCTTACAGATAGTGGAGGTGCGTACAGACGGGGGGGGGGGGGGTGCATACAGATAGGGGTAGCTGCGCACACACTCAAACACCACACACACACACACACACACAGGGAGAGGACAATGACAGACACACACACTGACAGACCGACAGAGACGGAGAGAGTTTGCATGCGCACACATGGAGAGAGAGAAGACAGTCGAGTCTGCTATAGTCAGACACACAGGCAGAGAGAGAAAGAAAGAGGGGGGGGGGGGGGGGGGGAAGACAGACAGAGAGAGAGGGGGAGGGGGAGAGACAGACAGAGAGAGAGAGAGGCCAAGACGAACGCAGACAGACGAGAGACCAGTCACAGAGTCTAGACTTGAAAGAGCTGATTGAAAGATCACACCTTGTGGTGACTTGCCTGAGCGAGTTGCTGTTGCTGTTGTTGGTGGTGGTGGTGGCACAAAGGCCACCGGTTCCCTTGCTGATTAAAAGTATCAAGTATTGACAGGTTCAGCCAGATGACTTGGTTAGACACCGGCCTTGGATGCAGCTTGCCCGCTCACATGGAAAGAGAGGACAGGGGGGGGGGGGGGGGGGGAGAGAGAAGAGAAAAGGTGGGACTGAGTGGAGGGAGTGAGAGTAGGGGGGGGGGGGGGGCGAAAAAACGAAAATTGAGAGGGAGGAAGACTGAAGGAGGGAGAGATTATGAAGGACGGAGCGGAGAATTGGGAGGGAGGGTGGAAAGAGGGAGAAAGAGATTGACAGGGAGGGGAAGACAGAGATACAGAGAGAGAGATACAGAGAGAGACAGACAGACACAGAGAGAGAACCAGCGTGGTCCTGCCGTTTCCATTCTGTTCCTCGCCTCATCCTCACCTCCCACCCCTCGCTTTCAGGCCTGGACGTGAACCTGGGGATACAGGGCCTGCACGCCTTACCGGAGTTCCTTAAGCGGGCGGCAGTGTGCGACTCGGAACACTCCATCCTCGGCACGCTCTCCTTCAAGACGCAGAGTGCCGAGAAGGTCTGCAAGGACTTCCTGACGCACGGGCTCCGGGACCACCTCATGAAGCCCAGATGAACGTTTGAGAAGACCCACGATCGTCCTGTGCGGTATCCGGTTCTTCTCGTCATCCAAGACTCGAGTGTCGGAACTTCTCCAAGGGTTCCTTGGTCTTGTGTGACCACGCACGCGCGCGCGGTCCTACCCCCCCCCCCCCCCCCCCCCCCCCCCGCTAGTGAACGACGAAACTCTGTTGTGACGTCACGCAGTTGCCATGACGTAAAAGTCTTCGTTGTGACGCCAAATATTAGCCTGCCACCTACACCCCGTCATGACGTCAACATTTTGCCTCGACGTCGCATTCATTCCGCCAGACCTATCGTCAACACGTCAGTTCCCTTGTCATGAAGCCAAAGAGTTTGCGACGCCAGACTCCGTCGTGAAGGCGCAGTTGCTGTTGTAATGACGTCACACACCTGACATTTCGTCACTGATGATGCCGCATGCCTTCTTGGCTAGAGCCGTTGTGATTCTTTGAGAGGTTATTTTGCGTGAAACATGTTTTGAGAATTGACGATTGCCATGAGGATTCACTTATCTCTTGTTCCCATATTTCACTGTGACCTCGGAAGTTTGCATGTCCGTTACTTACATCACCGTGACTTGAATTACTTTTATCATGTCGTCGGTTTAGAAGGCTTGGATGCAATATTCATTTATCCAGCAACAATTCGGATCGTCAGAGGCGGTACACCAGTCTGGGTTTGGGGTTTGTTGTTTTTGTGGTTTCTTTGCTTGTGTTGTTTCGTTTTGTTGTGTGTGTGTTGAATTTCCCCCCCCCCCCCCCCCCCTCGTTGTGGTGTTGGGAGAGGGGGGGGGGGGGGAAGCGCACAGAAATAGCATTGACAGCTTTTATCAAGTTGATTTCAGTGAAGTCGCATGGTTGCTGCACTCAGCCCGTCGACATTCCTGCAAGCATTCTTCAAGTTCTACAGACTGTTGATGTTATGTCAGCCAGATTTAGGAACGCCACCCCACTGTCCTTCCCGCTCGCCGTCTAAAAACAAAAAAAATGAGAGGGGGGGGGGGGGGGTTCAACAAAAATAACGAGGCGAAAAAACAGAAGAGAAAATCTTAATACCTCCCAGTAAAATATGTAGAGAATAGGGGAATTGGCGTCATGTATGATTCTCTCTCTAAGTGTGTTTTGTTGTTATTGAGAGACTGGGGGAAGAGGAAATGCCTAGCTACACGTTGAATACGAGCAAATGAATGAAGACTGGAGGATTTTCTGCATTGAGATGGCCACAAGGTACGCACTCGATTCCCACCCACTAGTGAATCGATTGCATTGCCAATGGGATGGGCATCCGTCGCGTGCATGATCCACCTCCTGTCGGCGGCCTGTTAACGTATTTCAGGTTGGAACTCTGGTTAGAATACCGAACTCACAAACCCCCGAGTCCAACTGTCACTCTGAACCAGACGCTAACCCTAATCCAAACCCAGCTTCAAACGTATATTGAAAAAAAGAAAATCTCAAACTTCACCGAGTGCATGCTGCGTACGTAAGCAGTGAAGTTGTCTTCTTCCTTTATCGATGAAGTAATGAACGTCCAGCTGCCTGTCGGTGTCCGCCATCATAATTATTGGGTGGTTGAGAGAGCAGTCGGATGGGCCACGTATCTTATCTTGCAGCAGGGTGATGAGGGGTATCTCGCATCTTTCTGCCGTGTGAGCAACGAAATGACACAGCGTATTGAAACAAGTGTAAATATGATTATCTAATCTGTGTGGAAGGAGAGAACGCTTTTCAGCTTAGCAATTTCTCTGCACCCAGACTTGTTAAAGAAAGCTTTTAAATGGGGGATAAACGCTTAGCAAATCAGGATTCATCAGTTACATCTAACCATGTCCTTGATGAAGTGGCATGTCAAGGTCTCCTCACGACTGACGAAAAAATGTGGCGCTTGCATATTCTCTCTCTCTCTAAATCGTCGTTGAACATAGTAACTACGCAGTGAGTGGTCATGGTGAGAGTTTCAACCTTTTGGGAGCAGAGAAGTCGAGGGCGAACGTTTCAATATGGTCTAATGGAGAAAGCTTGTAAGCAAGCTAGATCTTAAATGTATAATATCGTGTCCAGTCTTCATCAAAACTAGCAAATTAGGTCAGGGTAATTACCCTCCGATAGGAAATCAAGTCGGGGATCAATATCCAGACAAAACTGAAAAGCTTAGCGACACTTCAGAGGTTGAATGTTCAATTCTATCCGCAGCGAGTTCACAGCAGTGACTACGGCCATGAAGTGAAACTTACAGCTGATCGTTTCTTGGTTGTAACGCTCCTGACATATCTTTCCAAGATTGTTTTTCAGGGCGGTTTTTGTTTTTATGTTGGTTTGTTTTTGTGGGAGTTTTGATGATGTTGTTGTCCGATCTCCGATTACAAAATTTGGGTCGCCCAAATGCAGCCAAATCCCGTTTCAGCTAATATGAATTTCACTAACATGGCCGATCCATTGTAATCAGAAGATCCAATAATTAAAACAGCACAGCGCTGGTGAAGTTAAAACAGCAAGCCCCATACTGTTTGTCAGTATGGGACAAGTACGGAACAATTGCAACACCCACCAGAAGCATGTTACGATTTGTATAGGTTAGTTTAGGTTTAACATCAGCACTCGCCACAGGCTGATCAGGTTAATGAGGAAAACATTCCTACAAAATGGACGGGGAAGGAGGGGGGCGATCTTAATTAGCATCATAGTGAAACCACCAGAACGACAGCATAAAGAGCGAAAATACCGTTTTGTGTGTCGGATGCATAGAGAATGAAACGGGCGGTCATGTGAGTGAGAGCTTTAATATATGACAGCATGTTCTGCCCATAGGCGAGTTTTTAGGACGCTGAAATTTTTTTCAAGTAAACGCTTCAGGGGGCCAGCCGCGCCTGGTCATGACTTCTACATTCCCTTCAGCTGTCCCGTAGTCTTTTGCTTTTGGTGATGCTGATTGGGATTCGAACCTACACCTCCCGACGGATTCATAGCCTTTTGTGAAGAATACGGTAGCTGTCACGCTCTTCTCCTTTGATGGCCACCTCCGTTCTGCCGATACCATTCCCCTGCCTGTTGGTTTGTGCGTGTCCTGTTGTACATCCAATCTCGAGGCTATCCAATGCCACCTCCGTTGCCTCCCAGACTTTCCTTCTTCTGCCAGTGTTCAGCTAGACCAGTCGGTTTGCCTTGGTAGCGTCATGAGCGTGCCTAGAAGACTACTACATGAATAGGCGCACCTGGTAACCGCAGGGAACAGAACCTGCGTGCACATGAACAAGCAGGCGGAAGGAGGGGACAAGGGATTAGAAGGAAAGGAAGGGGGGGGGGGAAGAAAGACGCGCAGATGTTGACAGGAATGGCCAGCAGCAACGTACAATGCGACGTTCATCTCGCCAGCGAAAGCCAACCGAATTTCACACAGAGAAATATACTGTGAGGAGACGAACTTTTACGATAGAATCCAATACAACCTGGCAACAATATAATCAATACAGAAGATTTCCCCGAGTAAGTGGAGCGAAGAATTTAATCAAACTGACAATGGCAGTGTCCCGCGAGACGTATGACCTCGCTAACACCATTGCGAAGAGAGAGCAGGGGGAGGGAGGGGGGGGGGGGGTTGAAGGGGGGGGGGGTAAGCAGGGAGAGAGGGGCTCATGGCAGATGACTGAACAGGCACAAGAAATCAAAGATGAAAATTTCGGGGGGGGGGGGGGGGGGGAGACAACTGGGGGGGGGGGGAGACAACTGGCAGACAACTGGGGGGATGACGACACTGACCCGGAGATCGCCCAGCTAACTCCCCTAGAGAAAGCCAAGACACCGGAGATTTTCGCTTCATTTCACGGGCCAGTTAAGCCTGGGATCAAACGGACGTGCTGCTGAAAAGATCAGCTTCACGGGAGAGAAAATCCTGCAGGCTTGACGGCACACACGATCCCATCTTCGGGAGACGAAAAAGACAAGTACAGGAGGAGGTGCAGGAAATGAAAACGCACACACACACGCACACACACACAAGAGAGAGAGAGAGAGAGAGAGAGTATTAAACGAAAAGAAAAAACAGTATTGGAAGAAAACGAAAGAAAAACCATGTGCAGTCCAATCGTCGATTTTCAGCGTTGACTTGAGATTATCGGATCAGTCCAACGAGAAGCCCAGACTCCAAATCATCGATTCCACGAACTGAAAGGTGTTGGTGCACTAGGCAGGAGATTTTCCTCTAATACATGCGCTATGCCTGTTGTTAGGAACTTAATCAGTGATGTGTCAAACCAGCTGCTCGGTTCCCACTGCTGTTGTACATAATCATAGGCCTTTTCTCACATCAACAGGTTTTAGAACCAAATCACACACATCTGTGCATACGTGCACGCGCTCGCGAACACTGAAAATCGAAAATCACGTTCTTGCCAATCGCGCTTCTTGTGCCGGGTAATAATAATACAGCCAAT
Source organism: Conus ventricosus (assembly GCA_018398815.1). Lineage (NCBI taxonomy): Eukaryota > Metazoa > Mollusca > Gastropoda > Neogastropoda > Conidae > Conus > Conus ventricosus. Next base: position 39,751,117 of record CM031612.1, on the reverse strand, counting down.
GCGGAGGCTGTTTCTGAAAATGTCAGAGGCGCTGTCCTGCTAATAATGCCCCGTTGCCGTCCACAATTATCTGAACTCCATCGTATTTCGATAGCCAGGCACTCGGCAGTCGTCCTGCTGGCTGATCGAATCCATACCCAGGGTCAGTGCCACTGACGCAGCATCACCGTTCTGCCATTGGCACGCTCTCTCTCTTTTCTTGAAACTATATCAATACAGAAGGCTACAGGTTTCGAATCCACAATCCAGTCCGTTATTTTATAACATTTCCGTACATAAGGCTCCTGTTTGCACCTCCAAACTCATTTGGTAAGAAAGGCTTCCAAGGCCGAGAAAACAAAAGGAACTGCTTAGAAATGTTGACAAAAGTGCAGGCATAAAAAATTGCTGGGGTGTAAGATGGCTTGAGCATACTGTTATAGGTTTGCAAGTTAAAAAAAAAAAAAAGAATGAAGAAAGAAAAAAAAACTATGAATTCAGAAAGCTTCACTCCATGACTTCTTAGGACCACCCTTTAAGCCCTCCTGGGATGTCTGACGCTGGCTCCTGGACCCTCTGATTTTTTTCTTTCTTTTTTTCACAAGCCCAGGTCTCGCGTCTGTCCTTTATAAAAGTAAAGAAAACGCACAATAGGTGGAAACAGTCATCCATAGAAACAAAATTCCCCGGCCTTTCGCGCCGGAAACTTTTTATCAATGGAGTGGAAGAAAAGGAAAACGATAGTGTTTACGAAAAAAAAAAATAAAAAAGGAAAGACTGAACACACATTACAGAATGGGCAAGCTCGGGATGACAAGTGAAGGTGGGCTGAGTAAAAATCAAATTCAACAGGACACAGGTTGACTGGCGAGGGCCGAGGGGGGGGGGGGGGGGGGGGCTTACTCCTTTTCTTTCTTTTTTTTTTTGTTTGTTTGTCTCTGTGTGAGTTTTATTTTTTTTTCTATTTTCTAGTGGCCCATTCTTTTATGACCAGCCCTGCTTACCGCTGCCTTGGTTTGATCCGGGCACCCTCAGATACAAAGACTTGCTGAGTTTGTAATGCGGTCAGCGACTGTTGCACTCATTCTCGTCCGCATTTTGTATAACCACCCAATTTTAGCAGTGCAAATACCGAGCAAACGTTTGATTTTGGGGCGTGCCGTTTTCTTCAACGACTACGAGAAAGTTCAAAGGTAAACCTTCGAAAGCAGAGACGTTCAAAGACTAAAGACCAGTCCTCATTCCCTGCCCACAAACGGTTTTGGAGCCCGATAAACCCCAGGCGAAAAGAAAATGACGAGCGCTTGGAGAACAGACAGACATTGCATATCGTATGTATGCGACAGTTTCATGTCGCAAAGACGAATTATTGGCCACAGTCGTACACCTTCTGCTCTAGCTCCTCTTCAGTCGACAGAAACCGAGATTACCTCTCGACAATACAAACGGTTTTGCAGGCAGGATTAGTAACAATGGAGTTTTAAGAAAAACCGAACTGTTGAATGAATAATAGTAAGTTTGTCGAGTTTGCAATTAATCTTTCGACTATATATGCCCCTAAATGTATTGCCTCTGTATGCCCCTTATTCTTTTACCCCTCCGATTTCCGTTTGTTTTGTTTTTGCAAGGGTGTACTTAGTAGTGGTAAGATAGACGGAACCTATTGAGACAAGTAGTACTAAGTTAGGCGGACTCCCATTGAGACAAGTAATATGAGACAAGTAGTACTAAGTTTGGCGGACTCCTATTGAGACAAGCAGTAGGCTAAGTTAGACGGACTCCTATTGACACAAGTAGCAGGCGGACTCCTACGAGACAAGTAGTACTAAGTTAGGTGGACGCCTATTGAGACAAGTAGGCCTAATACTAAGTTAGGCGGACTCCGATCAATTGAGACAAGTGGTACTGAATTAGGCGGATTCCGATCGAGACGAGCAGTACTCGGTTCCTCACGTGCCGCACAACCCACCTTCCGACTCTGCTTCCACAGTTGGTGAACTGTGTGACAGAAAGGGAAAGAAAAAAAAAAAAGCAGGACGTGCCCCAGCTCTTTCAACGAGATGCCCTATGCTGGAGTAGGCCCGCCTTAGTGTGGTGCTCAGGCCCGGTTATCCTTCCACTGTTTACAACAGAGCCAACTGCAGGACCGAAACCACTCCCCAAAACAGCTGACTGGCAAATTGCAGCCCACTCAAAACAAATTTAAAAGCCTTAGAAAACAAAAAATACAAAAACAGAAAAAGTTAACTGTTAACCTTTGAACCCCCCAAAGCGCATGGATCTAGGGAAATCTAGCAGATATGCGTCCGTGCAGTTTCTCACCTCCAGACTTAAGTTGCTAGCGTCTGCATGATGCCTCGTTAAACCACGCTGCCTAGTAAGTTATCGACACTTCTCAGCCGTCTGGAGAAAAGAAAGGGAGATTTGACAGGGGACAAACGCTTGATAGCGGGCTGGGTAAAGGACAGATGACAAAGCACAGAATGACCAAGGGACAGAAATACAGAGGGGAAATCTGCAGCGCGATATCAATAGTTTGCTTTTCTTCCACCGACACATTTTCTTAATCAAGACCTGAAATAAACCCATTACCTACCCCTTCCTACCCGGACGCCACAGGGTGGGGAAGGTAAGCGGGATGTGGTTTGTTATCGTTGAGGCGACAGTTTATGCACAGAATCGGAGATCATTATTCACAGAATCACGCCTTACTTCATTTGGCATAGAAGCGGTCTTCGACCAAAAAAACAACAACAAAACCGTGGTGGTGGGGGGGGGGGGGGGGGGGCAGGGAGGAGAGGAGGGGGGCAGCCGGGAGAAGGAGGGGGGGGGGGGGCAGAGACAACCGAAAACGTGTGAAAGTTTTCATGATTGGCATGATCCTCCAGTTCGAACAGTATGCGCATGTGCTCTGTGTGTGTGTGGTGCGCGTGCGTGCGTGTTTCTAAACCTGCTATCTTGCAAAGCAAAAAAAAACCGTCAAACACTACATTCTTTTTTTAAAGTGTACCACATGCAATAATTGCTATATTATGCTTGCATTTATGTGGCACATGCAATATCTCTTATCTCGCTCTGGGTTTCTTCCTCCTGTTATTAGTCTGTGTGTGCGAGCGTGCGACTGTGTGTGCGCGCGCGCGCGGTGTGTGTTGCTCTGCAAACACACGTTCCATGTACATCGGTCAAACGCTGGCCTGATATTCTACCCCCAACCTCACTGAATGGACGATTCTTGCCTTGCACATTCCATGACTGTTGTAATTGCTGTTGACCATGTGATGTTGTCAGCCATGGTGTTGTTGGTCTGTGATTCCGTTGATGTCCACTCCCTCCCTCACCATGGGCGAAACCTGGCCACTACAGATAATAAAGGAAATAACACCCTCATGACTCGGTGGTTTGCGTTACTGACTGACGAGTGTATGGTGCGGGACTTATCCTATCACTTGACTGCCCGCCAACAGTCTTTTTTTTTCTTCTGGACAAGCTCCCTCCCCCATGTAGGCCTATGACATGCCTGCGAAGGAGGAGTCGAGTCAAAACACGAAGCGGGGAAAGTGTCATTAATCACTGACCAAGCATTATGAAAGGTCTTAGCGAGAGTTGACTATGAATTTGAAATGATAGCATCATCATAATCATCATCGTCCAAAAAAAAAAAAACTCATCTTGACCACTCAAGACACTTTCTCCCATATTCTCACCAAACATACCTTCCTCGTGACGGTCAGAGAGTGTTCAATCCTCACAACCATGATCCCGAGGCTGGTCCTTTAGCAGCAGGAATCCCTCTTGGACAAGCACCTACCTGTCTGGCAACTTTCCAAGGGCATGTAACGTCGGAGGTGGCCACACATAGAAGGCCGCCGAAGTTATCTGGATCTGGTCGGCTGTATACGTCGCTGAACCAACTTGATTATATTGCGACGGAAAACAGGGAGAGCGAAAAAAAAAAAAAAAAATCTTTTAAGGACTAGCTGGGTGTGGGGCTAGTCATTGTCCAACCGCTCCTCTTCACGTATCACGGGGTACGAGCGTCGAATGGATCGTGGGGAGGGGTGGGGTGGGGGGAGGAGACCCTGGCCTGTCTCCACAGACCCCAGGACCGAACTGTAATGGGTTGTGGCATGGAGAGGCGGTCGACTCTTGCCAAAACTTGTCTCTCTCACACACACACATCGAAATCTTGCACAGAACGCCATGAAGAGCCCGGCTAATTTTCGTACAAGCTGCGAACAGAGAACAATTCGCACAAGAGGCGAAGGTCTCATGACAATCGTAATAACTCCCATTTTCCACAAGCGGAACAAGAGTGGAGGCCGCTGGAAAAAAAAAAAAAAAAGTTTCGAAGCCGACTTTGGAGACGACAAACGACGAAAAGAAGAAGAAACGAAACCACATAACTTTCGGTAATTTTCCTGCCGAAAGCGAAAGAATAAGAAGCTTCCCCTTCAGATGGAAAGACCGAGATAACGGTCGCCTGTGAGAGTCCATATCGACTGGAGAATGAAAACCAGAAAGTCGGAAAACTGTGGGAGACGTGTTCCTTCGCCAAGGAAAAGGAAAAAATCAGTACTCACCCCTGGCAAGGTTCAACGGGGTGAACTGTCCAAGGCCGATTACTCTGGCCGGCCTAGATGGGAAATGAGACTGAGTTAGCCCCCTTCTCTTCACATTTTATGTTTGGGGGATCTCGACATTAATATGGCACTGTTCCACGTCAAGTGGTAATATAGCATTTGTTTGGACAGGAAAGTATCAGAAAACAATAATGAAACGTCCTCCACCCTGGAAACAAAACACAACATAAAGACCTAACCGACTATGAAATCAGTAACTCCCAACTCAAATGCATGCACACCGGTACCTATGCATGGAATGCAGATCTTGGAAATAGTTTTGCAGAATGCCAGTAGCCAAATTTAAGTGCTATATCCACTGTTTTTCTTTGCTCAAGGTTGTATGCTGCTTTTCTTTCTTTTATCTCATTATCTTGTGTCCAAATGGCATCAAAAGTTGTGAAAATTTTCATCTGAAAATTACCATTTTCAACATTAATTTCCTTGTCGCAATAATGATTTTCTTATGGTATAGTGAAAATTACTGTTTCCTACAGAAAACAGTAATTATCACCCCTTTCTGAATAATTGTGTTACACCTTCAAAGGTCCTGAAACCCATCCACACAGGTCCACACAGATGAGTGCCACTCCTTTTTTCCCCTGCAAGTGTGTGTTGGTTTTTGGTCCATCATGATGGGTTGGGATTTTTCACACGTTCCCAACGGGACAATGCCTCTGTGGATGTGTTCTTTGAAATGCATACATGCATTGCGCACACCACACTGGGTTTGGGTCTCGTGCAAGATTGGCTCTCTTACCATACTAAATGCCTTGAAAAGATGTGAAATCCCTTTGGTACGCTTAGACTGTGAACCATGGCCTACTTCACCATCAGCTTTACTCCTCTCCCTCTTTCCTCCCATCCATGCTATATTCCACATACCAAGAATAATATGACATTCTCGGCATACCCTTTGACATGCTCACAAAGAATGGCAAACTTTTTTCCCAAAGAGAGTAACATTCTGACTTCGCATGAAAAAAAAATGAATGTAGCTGGCAACAGTAATTTTTAAACCTTACTTTATTCAGTGCATGTTAACTTTCGCCGAAGTATTACCTTGGAATTTAGAGACTAATAAGGATAACTAAAATCAGTTTTCTTTTCAGCTTGGTCAGCATTCCAAATCTTGATCTCGCACTCTCATTTGAAAAAAAAATTGACCTCACCCTCGATTTTCACATGCAACATCACCATTACTAACAAAGATTTTCCAAAAATACTGTAGGAGCCTCCAGCAAGCTCACAGGATCTTGGCATCTCAAAGTGCTTTGGTATATCAAGTGAATACACAAACATCTGCGTTCAGACAATACATACGCCAACTTGCATGCCTTTGGCCGTGTCCTCAGTGTAGTGTACACCCTCAGGTCATCAAATACTCCCACTACATCCAGCAGGATCTTCATGGATGATAAGTTAGTATTATTTGAGTATTTATATAGCACCCCCGGTTAGAGACCAAGTTCTAAGCACTTAACAAGCCTCGCCTTCGTTTTCACAATGGGCTGACAAACTGAGTAAGAGTCGACAGGAGAGCTGCTGCTCACACTACATTCAGTAATTTCCCCCATTTCATAAAATTCAAAATCAGTCACTCAGTCATTCTTTCATTTCTCATTCATGGAAGGTGCATGCTATGTGTATACATCTCATGCATACCAACAGCCAAACTGGCCTTCTCTTCAGAAAGTTGGGTTCAGGATTTTACAGGTAAGTTATGTGTGCACTCACAAAATAATGGAACCTCAGTTTACATTCTCATTCAAAGGACTATTTTGGGAAATGGAGTCGGAATCAATGTTACTCTGTGGGAAAAATCCCCCAAATGCAAAAACAGCCCTGCGGAGAACTGAATCTACGACCCCAAGATCAGGCGTCCAGCATTCTAGTAACCAAGGTATCCCAGCCCCATGATATCTTTTTAACATCAACTACAAGTAGATTCCAGTCTCCTTGTAAGCTATCCGAGATGGGCCTCCAATGCTCAGTCTTGTCATGGCAGACTTGACAGGCTAAACTTTATTTTGACCTTTGTTGACCTGCCATCCTTGTTCATGTTGATCCAAAGTACATAAAGATCCTTGACTTCCAAAGTGTCTGTCTTAGCATCACTACAATCTCTGTCTTAGCATCACTACAATCTATAATCATCCCTCACAAATGACTTTAGTCCGATTCCAACCATAAACAAACCATTTACCCACTGTCCTTCTCCAGACTTCAGAACAGCTGGTCAAAAAGTTTGTGGCATCGAGATCTTTTTTTTTGAGGTGTGCATAAAAATGGACTCTATCCCAGCTGACACATTCCAAGCATTCATGCAACAGTGGTCTGATTTTCTCTTCAATATCTACATTTCTAAACTGGTCTGTCTGACAGCTGAGGGGAGTCAAACTGATGAACAGCACATGATTCCCATCTTCTGAAGGCCCCCTTGCTATGTACAGGACCTTAACAACTTGCCAACGTTCACACACTGAGCCAGCAGGTGACTTCACTCTCCTAGTACTACACAGGCAGAAAAGATGGGTGCATCTATTCACCTTGCACTTACCATTTGTTTGGCTTGGAGCACTTTCCAGTTTCTGGAATTCATCGACACTGTACATATATGGTAAAAAATGAATCACATCCGGAGATACCAAAGGTGAAAAAAGAAAAGAAAAAAAAAATATCATGAATTCAAAACCAATCAGCTGCAAATAACCAAGTGTTTGTTTTAACCAAGTGTTTTGATAGGAACAGAATATTTCTGTTCTTCTCTGGTCACATTAAGTTTCCACCACTGCATTTTTTTCTGCGCAAAACCACTGCTGACAGCTACAGGCTAACTCATCCACCATACGTTCATGTAGCACACAAGCCAGGCAACCAAACCCCCAACCACCGAACTCAGCACATTCCTGATTCATGAGCAATAAGATTGAGCCTGTACCAAGGACTAATATTATGAAAAGTGACTTCTGTTTCTTGAAGAGATATAAGGAAAAGGAGAAGGGTGGGAGTAGGCTAGGTTAAACTGACCCCAGTCAAGCACTCAATAGCCAGATTCAACTTATATGAAAGTAGACATATAGGGAGGGGAGGGGTGATGGTGGGAGAAAGTATTCTTATCAAATAGTTTACCATTCAAATTGCCAATCCTTACCCATAGCCAAACTCAGAAGCATGTGGAAGATGACCAAGGATAGGAGCATATTTCATGTTAATCATAGTCCAGCCATGCACGAGGCCATCTCAGGGTTGAAACTGTGTTTCTCATTCCACTCAGTTAACATTCTCAAATTCAAAAGCAGAGACAATGCACATACCAAGTTGAGCATGGCAGACGAGCCTGAAAACATGGTCCCGACTGTTGAAAAAGACTCACAAGATACTGAAAAGCAGAGTGTAGTCCAAATCTTTCGACAAATCCTTTTTTCACAGTCAGATGATGTTTTCATGCTCACTTCCCTTGTACAGCTTCCTCCAGAACATTGAATAAGCCCTGTCACTCTGTAATTTGAAAATATCATACAGAATCAGAACATGGTCATGTGCCTATCTTTGGTTGCACTCTACAGTGTAAATACAAATACAGAGCTCATTCTTCATAGCAACAGACACAGGGAGCCTTCTAACCATGAACATGATTTTTCTGTTCAAGAACCTGCTGAAGAATGGTAACACTATTTTAAATCACACCTTCTCTTTATATTCTTTTAACTTGAAACCTGGTAAAAACAACAACAAAAAGTGTCATTATTCCACTTTTCAATATGGCTGCCACATAATTACTACGACAACCAACTATCAATTCAATTCAAAATATACTGCAATTCCTCCCCAACACGGTAATCAAGTTTTGTGACGTTCTGCACATAAATACTTCAGTTGTGACACCTCACACATTATGCACTGGTTTTCCCGTTTTCTTCAAGGCAGCTTAAGCTGCAGGGTTTGGCACCAGAGTCAGAAATAGATCTGTTTACGTACAGTAGCTATAATCTTCAAATCATGACAGCTTAATTAAAGACTGAACATTCAACTAGCCATCACATATACCCTGCGTCTCTGTTCGGTAAGAATGTAAACCAAATGACCATTGAGATAGCAGGGGAGAAAACTCATAATCAGTCTCAGATTTGTTAAACTAGAGATGAGTTATCTCCTTTTCCATGTTCAACTGTGATCAATCGCACTGATCAGACATTTATAATAAACAAACAGGACATCTTCATTCATATCACACTAAAAGTCTCAGTTTCCAATATAAGAAAGCAAAAATTTTGTGCTTTTAATCCTCAGCTTTAGCACTTGGTGTTATATCAAAATTTGGAAATACTAACACACTAATAAAATTATCAAATGCACAACACTCTTCTCCCATCCTCAACATTCCCCTCCCCTCCCCCCTTCCCACTGCATTTCCTCACCTCCCCCCCCCCCCCCCTGCATCCCCTCCCCTTACCAAAGTCAAATCTTACTTAAGAGAATCAACACTTCACAGTTTATTTCGCACAATCAACACTTCGCACTTTATTTTCAACCATCAAAGGGGATCAGTCAGTCACATGATCATGAAATATAACATGTCAGTCACATGATAATAAAACATGACAACCAGTATCACATAAGTTAAAACAAGAGTGAAATACCATCAACTGGAGTGAAATCCAGCAGTTTCTATCAAATAGCAACAAAATAGTTTTTCATCTCGGAATTGCCTCTACAAGAGCATCAGAGGCCGACCCTTCTTCTCAACACTTCAATACAGATTTATGTGAAGAAAACTTAAGTCACACAGTGTTTTTTTTTTCCAACTCTTGATACAACAGAGTAACGTTGTGACTTTTCCCTCTCCTCACACTTACTCCTTTTAAACAATACCAACTCAACTTCACTTCAGTTTTCAACTTCATTTCAGTTTTCAGATATGTAATGGGTCCGAGAGACAAAAGGAAATCTCATTGTAATGCATAGGGTGCCTTAACCCTCTTGCATTCGTTTCGCCCGTATCCGGCCGCTGTGTTTGTCTCCCCTGCTGTTCGTTCCGGCCGCAACCAGCCGTACGTGCCGCGTTACTTTCCCTCACACACTGCGACCTTGTTTTTAAGTCAGGGCTGGCCAAAAATAAACGTGCATCCCTGAGAGGGTCCAATGAAATCTTAGCAGTAGTATGGGGTGTGGGAAACAACTCAATCACAAAGACTAGGGTCGTGAACTGACCGCATTCCATTGCTGCAGACGGCATCGCCTTGTTTCTGAAAATGGCGTCTGCTAGCGCTTCTACTGACGCCGATTTTTTTGATTATACGAAAGAGGAGTTGGATGATATATTGCAAGAAGTAGAAAGATATGAAAGAGAGGAGTTAAATGAAAGTGATGTGGATGTTTGAGAGGAAGAAGAGGGAGAAGAAGGCGAAGAAAGTGATGAAGATGATGATGCGCCTTTGTTTGCGTTTGTGACCACGTGGCGACCGGCAACTTCCGCACCTGTGGTTCAGCCTTTTGAGGAAGAGACTGGGCCAAATCATGATTTGCCAGACACAGATACACCTCTGGGTTATTTTTTCTCTTCCTGCTGCAGTTGTTTTTTACTACAGCTGCTGACCAGACGAACCTGTACGCCAGGCAGCAGATGGCAAAGCGGGGACAACCTGACCTACTTTGGCAGGATACGACACCTGAGGAGATGCGCGCATACGTAACTGTGCTCGTCATAATGGGGATCAAACGTCAGCCAAGACTCTGGTGCTACTGATCGACTGATCTTCGGTTTAGCGAGCCACGGATCAGTGGGGTGATGTCGAAAACACGGTTTCTGCCATGCAGCAAACTTGGTAGAAACCATGGATCAAGAGTAGTGTTTACCATATTGGTGACATGCGACAGTGGTGACACCCTCCTGCCGTGTGTGACCAGACACCACATTAGAGTGTAAAGAATGGATTTTACTTCTTTCTGTGACTGTGTATATTCCGGTGTTAAAAGTCGTTAAGTAGTGACAAACACACACCTTTTAGGACGAAAAAAACCCGTAAAGTTACCTAGCCCCATGTTTGAGTATGTGACAATCATGTGACACTTAGTGACACCCCAAACTGGATATACTGAACCAGGACTGCTGTTTACAAGTTGAGGTAGGACACCCTTTGATGATTTGTACTAACAAGTGCATGCCGACAATGTTATTGTCTGTCTGGTGTATTATAGTAACATTGTCAACGTTTGATGTCCCATTGTTTTGTGACAAACAGGGTGACAATGACACCCACATGCATCCCAAACATGTGACATCTCTGCATTATGAAATATGATGTATTAGAATTTTGCATACTAAATTTGACAGTGCTGCAGTGGAAACTTTGTCCACTACAGCCTTTCAAAGGCAGTAGGTGAGTTTTAGCTTAAATTTCTCAAAAGAATACGAATACTAGGAGCAGTTCTAGGCTGGAAAATGCGAATGCAAGAGGGTTAATGCTTGCCACACTATTAAAATTCATCACTTCTCAGAACTTGTAAGTGCGTGTGTGTGTGTGTGTGTGTGTGTGTGTGCAAGTCGTTCTTTCTGTGAGGTTTGTTGACACTGCTGTGATAAGTTGGTTGGTTGTAAAAGCATAAGCAGTCTAATCGGCTCTAGGCTGGGGTTGTCGGGGAGGTGGGGAGCGTGGTGTGTCGTTGCTGGGCATGATACCCTCCCAGCCATGAGGTTCTATCTTGTTCTTCTGGCCGTGAGGGGGAGGCCCGATCAGCGTCTCGATGTCCTCGTAGGTCAGCACCTCTTTCTCCAGCAGACTGTGGGCCATCTGCATGTACACACACACACACACACACACACACACACACACACACATGCACACACACACACACACATACGTACATACAAAAACTTGTTACATCACACCATTACAAAAAACTGGCAAGCAATAGCATCACAATCACTAATGCCTATTGTTCTATAGAATCTCACATTCAACTCCCTTTTTCTTGGGGAGTGGGGGGGGGGGGGGGAAGAAGGGTATGAATTGCAAAGTTCCAATAATACTTAACATTACTGCACAAACTTGAACTTTTTCTTTGTGGGGGTAAAGGGGGTGACTATGGCTTATAGCATTAGTCCTCTGCTGCTCATTGCAGCCAACCATTTACAGACAAATCTAGGTTCTTCACAATAAGATTGGGTTTTCGTTGTTATTGTTTTTAACAAAATAAGTTACAGACACTTTATTTGTAGGTCTTAGCAGAAAATGCAAAAGTTTTCATTCATGTAATGTAATAATTCATGTAATGTGTGGATCCATCACACCACACACTTCAGCTTCTTTACATATCTTACAGATGTTCTGAAGGTACAATCTAAACAATGCCATGAAAATGAACATGCTAATGGGACTCAATAACACTGTTAATCTTTCTGTCTGAGCACCATCATGGAAAATCATGTACTGGCTTTCAACAGTCCAGCTGGCAAAACTTGTGAACCCCAACAAGAATAATGGACTAGGGGAGGAAACTGCATAAAAACAGCATGACCTAGTGCAGGATTTATTCCTCTTTATTTCCACATGATGCAACTAGGCATATTCCGAACACGTTTCCACCCTCTTCTTAAAGACAGATGCACTTTGGTCATGATTCAACCAAGCTTATGAAAATCGGTGTTGCCTTTCGACCCTGTCTTCCAACTAGTCACATCAATTGCTGAATAAATACAGTTTTGTTGTTGAAGTTGTTACCACAGGTAAAAATCTTTGTAAAAATGCACACTACTGCACACAGTCCACCCATGTTCATCATGTTCAGAACGCAGGTGTTGTTTGTGGTTCACTGCTGCCAAACTGAAGGAGAACTGGCAATTGGGATGACAGAGACAAGTGTCTTAACAGTAGCACTGCCTGACAGATTTCTGCTTATGATCAGGGTCTAGAACAACGCTTGACTTGTCAACAAAATGATGACAGTCAATAAAGATGACAGATTTCCTTTACAATCAGCACCGCCAGAGCCTTGATAACAATCTGAAGATAGTAATAACAACAGGAATGCACTTCAAAAGATGACTAACCAGAAATTGCCTGCATATTTCTATACACAAAGAAAAAAGTTAAGCACCCCCTTATATTTTCAACTGTCAGAATTGACAACAACAATGTATGACCCCAAAATTTTCAATTTTGTCAAGAATGGTGTGTCCTTGAAAGGATAAAACCAGTCAGGCGTGTATGTGAAGCATAGTCATGGTGTGGCATGCACGTGCATTACGGTTTTTGAAATTTTTAAAATTGAGGTTTGGTGAGTCATCCAGTTTAGCAATCACAGTTGGTTTTAAGAAAAGATATTCTTTGCAAAGAAATATGGTGCGAAGGAGGATAGCCGAGGCCAAACGATGGCAAATTATTGGCATGCATTCCACTGGAATGTCCTTCAAAGCAATCGGGCGTCAATTGGGCTTCCACTACACTGTCATCAGCCGGCTGGTGAGGAAACACCAGCAAACCAACCATGTGCAGGACCGCCCACGATCTGGCCGACCACATGCAACGTCACAGCGCGAAGACAGGGCTCTACTTCGCATGATACGCCATGAGCCATTCGCCACAAGCACCAGCTTGAAACGACAGTGGATGCCTAACAGACAACTTTCCACAAGAACAGTGCAGAACCGCTTAAAAGCCCACGGATATAAGGCGAGGAGGGTTATCAAGTGCCCTCTGTTGACTGACAACCACAAAAGACAGCGTTTGGACTGGTGTCTCGCTCGGCGGGGTTGGAACCTGAGGAACTGGAGAAAGATACACTGGTCGGACGAAAGCCGATTCCTGCTGCACGTCACTGATGGAAGATCAACGGTTTGGAGACGTCCAAATACAGCCTATGCGCCCAGGAACATACAGGCAACTGTTCCTCACGGTGGCGGTTCCATAATGGTCTGGGGTGCCTCTCACACGACTGCAAGCTGGATTTGATTACCATTTGAGGAACATCACAGGCGGACGGTACATCCGAGATGTCCTTGAGCCGGTCGTTGTGCCCCATTTTGACAACCACCCACTTGCCACCAGACCAGTGTACATGGATGACAACGCCAGGCCTCATCGTGCTCAAGCAGTAACAGGCTTTCTCCAGCAAGAAGCAGTGCAGACCCTACCATGGCCTGCCATGAGCCCAGACCTCAATCCACTGGAGCACATCTGGGACATGATTGGCCGTCGTTTGCAGACCTTGGACCCTCCTCCACAAAATCTGCATCAACTGGAAGCTGCACTGCATCAGGAGTGGCAGCAACTGACGATGCAACAGATCCGGCGAGTGACTGGAGGGATGCGACGCAGGGTTGAGGCGGTCATCCAGGCTCAGGGCGGATTCACGCGCTACTGAACATTTTCATTTTTCTTTGGTTTATGGAGATTCATGGCAATGTTTTCAAATGAAATTGCAACTTTGATTAAGCACTATGATTTTGTAATGACCATACTTTCATGGGTATTTTTCATGTGAAAATGTCATTGATCTTTCTTTAGCAATACCACATTCTGTTTATGATTTTGTATATCATTTGTTGTGTTTTTATGTTGTCAATATCTTTATTTAATAAAAACAAAAGAAAAAAATGTTCCACATTAAACAGTTAAGTACAAAAAAAATTTCAGTTTCTCCAAACTAAAAAACATTGGGGGGTGCTTAACTTTTTTCTTTGTGTATATTTGGAAAAACACTCAAAAACAATATCACAGAAAGCAATCATGGATATGGTTATCAAGCCTGTGGAATACTGGTTATCAAACGCAGTCATAAAAAACAACATGATGACCACACCAGAAGACTGGCTCATACAGACATGTTCATCAACTATTTACTGTGTTCAGTAGTGAGATTAACAGGTTACTGGACAACAGGATCATTTAGAAAAGTGTCGGTCACTAAAGTCAGTCAACAGACAGCAGCAATTTGAAACATTTAGCCACACATGCAGAGACTCACTGAATGCAGCTTGTCCTTGTTCTCTTGCAGCACCTTGACAGTGTACTGGAAAGCCCTTGCCACCAAAGCTTGAGCTTCCTGAAACCACAAGGCTCGCATAAGTAAAATACACATATAGCACACTCACACGCGTGCACACAAGTACACAAACGCAATGAATGCATGTGCGCGCTACGTCACAAACACACACGCATGCATGCACATTATCTACCTTATCAATGGTAGCTTGTAGTTTTTTGCTGTAAGGTTTGCCGAAATTGTTCTCTGCACTGGAGGGGAAGGACAAGTAGACCACGCTGTCACTCATGCCATAGAGTATTAAATCTGGTCATGGCCATCCGATCACTTCTTCCGATCATCTGGCAGCCTTGGTCACATCTGCAAAAAATTTAATGACTGTGGTCATTCTAAACGGCCTTTGTGTTTTATGCTTGAAAAATCGTTTGAATAACAGTAAACAGATGTGAAAATTTTTCACTTATGCTAGACTGGGGTGTCTTAGTTCTTACTATTAAAGTCTCCTGTGGACTGTCATTAACAGTCTCTGGTGTTCATCTTTCAGTCTCCTGTGGACTGTCATTAACAGTCTCTGGTGTTCATCTTTCAGTCTCCTGCATCTGTCATTAACAGTCTTCTGTCTTCATCTTTAACAGTCTCCTGTAATCTGTTATTAACAGTCTCCAGTGTCCATCATTAACAATCTCCTGTGTTTATCATTGAAAGTCCCCTGCAGTATGTCATTAACAGTCTACTGTGTTCACCTTTAAATGTCTCCTGTAATCTGTCATTAACTCAATGCAGACTAACTTTCTGCCACAACCGTGACACGCTGAGACGCACTATTTTCGGTATTTTTACAAAAAATATACAGACAGAACCAAACCAAATACAGCAATAAATATTATGTTTTTGAAAACTTCAAATCATGTTCTTTTAGAAAAAAAATACTCCAGTCCTGTGCTCAGTACACACTTCACTCGCCACTGGTTTGAAAAGTGTAAGCAAACAGCTATCAGCAAAAACTTTTTCTCCACGTAAGTATGGATGAAAAATCAATATGATCATAACTGTAGTCAACACAATGTGTAGCAAACACATAAAAACAATGTATCTTTCACACACACACAGCTTTGTGCATGGTCTAAACCCCTGTCACATATTTGAAGAAAAAATGCAAAAATTTCATCATCATTTAGTATGTGCAACTCACCATCGTCACTCATATCCTCTCTGTCCAATTCGGCAAGTTCGGAAAACGCTCAGAAAAGTTTGACAAATTCGGAAAACAGTTCCAGTTCTTCATTTGATCGTTCTTCCATTATTCTTTCAATTACTACTTGAAATAAGATGTTTCTATTCTACGACTCGCTGACACTTCGGTGCCGACAACATGATGAACACGGGCAGCCAGAGTTATCTCCAGCTATGAGCGAAAAAGTAGAATCAAACGCGAGATATGTACCACCTAATAGAGGAGATCCTCAGCTTTCTGTAGATACCACGATTGTTTCCCTTAGACCGCACAGCTGCATGTGAAAATTCGAGTAAATCGTCGATCACCTGGCGGGCGACGTGTCTGTGTGAAGCACTCAACCCGTCGACCGCCAGGTGATCAACGAGGCAGCAATGAGTTAACAGTCTCCAGTTCTGGCGTCCATCGTTAACAATCTCCTGTGTTCATCACTAACAGTCCCCTGTAGTCCGTCATCAGCAGTCTCCGGTGTTCATCATCACCTATCATTAGCAAGCCTCCTACAATCCATTCAGATGCAAAAATTTCAACAGTATGTCCAGTACATGTCCTCACTCTGTATACAGTCGACTTGAAGTTTCATCATAACAGTCAGTCTCATTGAGTCTATTCATATACACATTACCTGACGTTCTGTCTACGATCTCATACATTGTCCACTGATCGGCAGCAATGAGTTAACGTCTCCTTAGTCGATCATAACATCTCTGCAGTTCATCACTAACAGACTCCTGTAGTCCATCATATCTTGCAGTCATTCATTAACAGTCCCTGTAGTCAATCTCATATACTCTTCTGCAGTCATCATTAACAGTCCTGTAGTCCATCATTATTACATCCTTGCAGTCAATCATTAACAGTCTCCTGCAGTCAATCATTAACAGTCTCCTGTAGTCCATCATTATTACTCTTGCAGTCAATCATAAACCAGTCTCCTTGCAGTCAATCATTAACAGTCTCCTGTAGTCCATCATTATTACTCTTGCAGTCAATCATTAACAGTCTCCTGTAGTCCATCATTACAGTACTCTGTGTCCAGTCAATCATTAACGTCTCTTGCAGTCATATTACTTGAGTCATATCATCTCTTGCAGTCAATCATTACGTCTCCTGTAGTCCATCATTATTACTCTTGCAGTCAATCATAACAGTCTCTGCAGTCCAATCATTATATCTCCTACACTAGTCACTACATTCTGGTAATTAACAGTCTCTTGCAGTCAATCATTAACAGTCTCCTGCTAGTCTCAATCTTGAGTCTCCTAACAGCCTGTCACTAACAGTCTGCTGTATGGTAATTCATATCTCTTGCAGTCAATCATTAACAGTCTCCTGCAGTCCATCATGTATAGTCTCCTACAGCCTGTCACTAACAGTCTGCTGTTGGTAATTAACAGTCTCTTGCAGTCAATCATTAACAGTCTCCTGAGTCCATCATTGATAGTCTCCTACAGTCTGTCACTAACAGTCTGCTGTTGGTAATTAACAGTCTCTCTTAGCCAGCCCATTCCTCTATACTCATTACAGTCTCTTGCAGTCAATCATTAACAGTCTCCTGTAGTCCATTATGATAGTCTCCTACAGTCTGTCACTAACAGTCTGCTGTTGGTAATTAACAGTCTTTGCATCATCATTACAGTTTGCAGTCAATCATTAACAGTCTCCTGTAGTCCATCATTGATAGTCTCCTACAGTCTGTCACTAACAGTCTGCTGTTGGTAATTAACAGTCTCTTGCAGTCAATCATTAACAGTCTCCTGTAGTCCATCATTGATAGTCTCCTACAGTCTGTCACTAACAGTCTGCTGTTGGTAATTAACAGTCTCTTGCAGTCAATCATTAACAGTCTCCTGTAGTCCATCACTGTTAGTCTCCTACAGTCTGTCACTAACAGTCTGCAGTTGGTAATTAACAGTCTCTTGCAGTCAATCATTAACAGTCTCCTGTAGTCCATCACTGTTAGTCTCCTACAGTCTGTCACTAACAGTCTGTAGTTGGTAATTAACAGTCTCTTGCAGTCAATCATTAACAGTCCTCCTGTAGTCCATCACTTGATAGTCTCCTACAGCCTGTCACTAACAGTCTGCTGTTTGGTAATTAACAGTCTCTTGCAGTCAATCATTAACAGTCTCCTGCAGTCCATCATTGATAGTCTCCTACAGCCTGTCACTAACAGTCTGCTGTTGGTAATTAACAGTCTCTTGCAGTCAATCATTAACAGTCTCTTGCAGTCAATCATTAACAGTCTCCTGTAGTCCATCATTATAACTCTTGCAGTCTATCATTAGCAATCTCCTGTAGTCCATCATTGATAGTCTCCTACAGTCTGTCACTAACAGTCTGCAGTTGGTAATTAACAGTCTCTTGCAGTCAATCATTAACAGTCTCCTGTAGTCCATCACTGTTAGTCTCCTACAGTCTGTCATTAACAATCTATAGTTGGCAATTGACAGTCTCTTGCAGTCGATCATTAACAGTCTCCTGTAGTCCATCATTAATAGTCTCCTACAGTCTGTCATTAACAGTCTGTAGTCTGCAGACCTGGTTACCCCTCAGAAATTCTATGTGTAGGTTTTGGGTCAAAAGTGTGTACAATTGTGCGTAAAATGTGTAAGCTTTTGCAGCGCAAAGTAACTGCCTAGGGAACAATACTGAATGCATTCAAGACATTGGAAACACTGAAAATTTATTAAAATAAAAGATGCGTTTTCATGAAAGGCATTAAAGTGGCTTCATTAACAATCAATGATTGTCAAACTAATCTGAGTTTCTTGCCAGTGTCCTCTAATGGGCAAAAGCCTTTAGAAAATTTACAAGAACATTAACTGATGTGAATTTTTTATAACACTTTTAAATAACTGTCTCTTCACTTTTTACTATACTGATGAACATAACTGGAAAAAAAATTCTTGGTGTAATCTATTTCTTTCATATGTTATAATATGGGCACTTTTCCACTGTCTGTTGATAAGCTAAGCAGTCTTTCTGAAGACCATAATAATTATGTGAATCTTATTTCAGATTTTGGTGATTTCAGCTCTTTTAAATTGTCAGCTGAGAGGCTGTGAACTGCATCTATTGAAGAACAGTCATCATTCTTCAGGATGAGATTTTCAAGAGTTTCACTGGACAGTGTGCTCCTTTGGGGGATTTTGCAGTTTTTTGTCCCTCTGCACAAGTAGTTTGATGTTCCAGTCTCTCATCAGAAGAAGTGCCAGCAGAACTCGACTTCACAAAAAAAAACTTTGAATGTTCATAGCCTACCGTTTTCCAGAATCACTGTTTCCCTTGTGACTTTTGCTATTGATGTGCCGCTGAATGTCAAAATGACCACTGTGAGCAATCGAGATTTCACAATTACACGTGGTGCCATGTGCGAACGTATTGCCCTTCTTTGACGCAGTAATGAACTTGAAAATAGTATGATACCCTGGTTTGTACTTCTGTTTATATTTCTTTTTCTTTTTGACCACAGCTTCCACCGATGAATCTGAATTTTCGTTGTCTGTTTCATGGGCACAAGTTGAAGCTGAACGAGAAGCCATGTTGATATGCATTCATAGAGGAAGGAAGTGCGCATGCGCCATGGGAACTTTTAAAAATTGGACCAGACTCTTGGACTCGGCCGGATTACGTGTTTAGCGCATTTTCATGAGCTTGGTGATCAAAATTTAGTACAATTCGGTTTTCAAACGTACAATCATACAGCTGTGTTGAATTTCGTGAGATTATACGCAAAAATCGTACAGTGCACAGGTCTGAGTTTGTAACTAACAGTCTCCTGCAGTCTATCATTCACTCCTGTAATCCATCATTAACAGCCTCCTACAGTCTGTCACTAACAGTCTGCCACAATATGTCATGCACAGTTTCCAATATGAACACTCTCTTTTATTTCATAAATAACAGTCGCCTGAAGTCCATCATTAAGTCTCTTGCAGTCTGCCATTCACAGTATCTTGTAATCCATCTTCAACAGTCTGTGGTCCACCATTTAACATTTTCCTGCAAATCTTAAATAAATGTTAGCGAACCGCCCAGAGAACGTGGACAAACGAGTCACAAGACAAAACACAACGCGTTTCGACCTCTTAGGTCTTCCTCAGGTGAGACATAAACGAATAAAACAACGAAAATTCACTTAGCTTTGATCGCTTCAGATCGCTTAGGGTTCAGCGCAAGGAAGAAGGCGTCGAAACGCGTTGTGTTTTGTCTTGTGACTCGTTTGTCCACGTTCTCTGGGCGGTTCGCTATCATTTATTTAAGATTTGTTTAGATTTCCGCCTGCAGTCGTCGCGCTTTGCAACTAGATCTATTTTCCTGCAGTCTGTTATTAGCAAGTCTCCTGTGGTCTGTAATTAACACTTTTCTGCACTCTATCCCAAAACACTTTTCCCTAAGGTCCATCATGAACAGTCTCCTGTCTTCCGTGTTCATCAGTCAATAAGTAACAAACTTATCGAGTTATCAAAAGCCTCCTGCAGAGTACCACGTAACAGTCCCCAGGAAATGAAACATTAAACATCATTCACAAATACAGACTGTTACATATACGTTTCAGACAGCCTGCCTACAAAGAGATTTATTTCATATTTTCAGTGTGCTAATCATAAGATTCTACTGTGACGGAACAAAAAGACACACAACACCCACCATACCTACAAAAAGCAAGCATCAAGAGTCTTTAAAAAAAAGTGACCACAAGGCCAGACCATGTCTTAACAATGCCAGGAGAAGTCACCCACTGACAAGACAACACACCACTGACAGAATGCTGGGAACCTACCTGTGGTCACATGGTTGAAGATCACAGACCTCGGCAGCACGGCCTCCCAGAGCCATGCACATTCTCTCAAACAACTGAAACACCATCAAATTCCATAATCACTTCTCAAACACCACACAGAGGAAACTTGGTTTATTGAAAGATATGTGCAAGAAAAATAAAAATCTGTATTCTGTGCAGTCTGGTGCATTTTAGACACAATTTTTAGGAAAACATGGTTACCTTCCTCAATACATTTTTTCGCCATTTTTCAACATTCAACATTTTTCCCCATTAAAAATTTTGGGGAGACAAGGTTGGGTGGGGGTGGAGAAAAGAGTATGAGTTTCCCAAACAGCAGAGTTCATCAAAACAGTGCAGGATTTAACGTCTTGAATACACAACAGACAGGTGAAATCATCTGACCTACCTTACTTGTGCTGTCCTTATAAAATTCATGAGAATCTCATGGCAGGACATCATCTCCAACACAAAAACTCTTCTGCATGGTTACTTCCCTGGTATACAGGCTCGCCTGATGAGAATTCAGCTGTGACGGCTCTGACACATGGTTTAAGATGAAAAGACAATCACCTGCCCAACATGTGCCTTCTTCTTTCAACTGGCAACAAGTTCAATAAACCTTGGCCTGCCTGTAAGACTTCAACACATCGAAAGCATCACTGAAGCAATGCATCATTCCGATTGTGGGCTGGTTTCCCTGGTAGCTTAGTACAGCAATGGCACACAGCTGTCAACAAGGGAGTGCAAGGTTTCCAGGGAATCCCAAGCACTACATGCAGATATCTCTGTCCACAGGGCTTTAGGCTGTGGTTATTGTTCCTGTCATGATGCCATCTACTACAATTATATATACACACACACATTTGTTATGAGACAACATGCAAAAAACATCAGGCTATGCCGGTGCGTCACCAACCTCTTCATTAGAATACAACTTCTGGTCCGATGGCATGTACTGTGAAAATTTCCCAGAGTGCTGTTGGTCCTTGGCACTATGGAAATCTGGCCCACAAATAAAACATAAAATCACACATCCTTGACCGGGGTGATGAAACAGAAATGGGGACACACACGTCCAGAAAAAAAAAAACAACAGAAAGGCACTAGTGTAACTTGCTACAAAATTCAAATTGTTGTTGCCAGTCAGCTAGTATCCCCTGTATTGGGATGGTTTTACTCCATCCCCCAACTCTTCCTTTGACTTCGGGCACGGGGTGGGGGGGGGTGTGTGTGTGTGGTGTGTGCGTGTCGTCGTGCTTGTGTGTGTGCGTGTGTGTGTGTGTTTGTGCTGTCTGTGTGTATGTCTGTTCAGGCATGCATGTGTGTTTGAATATAATGTATACATGCATATGTATGTGTGTGCATGCGCATAAAAAGTCAGACCTGCCACATTTTGAAAACAAAAGAGGGTGGGATCTGGGGCTGGCGTAGGCCCCCATGGGGTACAGGGACAATCCCAGTTGGGTCGGGGACAATGCCCCCTAAAGCTAAAGGTTTTTTTTTAATAAATTACTGAGCATAGAGGTATCCCAAAAAGCATAGAAATGCACGATTTTTGTCTTTTTAATCAATACATTTAACAACAAATTTTCAAGTTAACCCCTTCCCTGCCACAGTATAAGTGCTTTTCTGTATTGCTGTGTGCCGGGACCAAATTTTGCTTTTTGCAGTGGGTTCACTCATCTGTTCACTACTCTATCTTTTATTGAGATATCTCTTTGATTTTTTGCATGTTTTTTCTTATACCCTGTGCTATGATGTGGTGTCATAATAATTTGATTTGGCTGTCATAATTTATGAAAAAAAACAATATAATTCAACCATTTTTGTAATAAATTGACACTTTTTTCTGCATACGCACACACATGCAAGCACATCAAAACCAAAGAAAAAGTGAAAAAACTGGTGATTTTATTGACTGAACATTATAAAAACCCTCGGGTATCATATTACTGCCAGCAAATGTTTTTCTGTGTGGTAACACATGCATAATTAGGGGTACCCCAACCCCAGGGTAAAGGACAGAATTTTCTTTTAGTGGTAGTTCACTAATCTGTTCAATACCCCATTCATTTAGGGAGATATGTCTAAGATTTTTTGCATGATTCTTTCTTAGTGCCGGGTCTATAATAGATCTCATAATATTTTGATTCTGTTGCCAAATAGTTTGGTAAAAAGTATTATGATAAACCTTTTTGAAAAAAAAATAATTGTTTTGAACATACACACACACAATTGAAACACATCAAACCACACAAAACAATGAAAAAAATGGTTTTTTGTATTGGCTGAGCATCATACAAACATCTGGTATTGATATCATTCCAATCAAATTTTCTTTTATGTGGTAATACATGCATCACTGGGTTACCCCCAATTCAGGAGTAAAGGGACAGAATTTTGATTTTGTGGAAGGTTCACGTATCTGTTCACTACTCATTCATTTTTGAGATATCTGTTAATATTTCAGTTTTCCTCCTAATACATGAGGTATTATGTGGTACCTAACTTTTTTGATTTTGGTGGCACTAGTAATATAAAAAAGTAACACAATCAACATGTTTTTGTTAAAAAAAGACAGTGTCGAGCACACACATACACACTGCAACACATAAAAACCACATAACACTACAAAAAATTGGTGTGAGTATTGCCTGAACATCATACAAACATCTGGTATTGATATCATTGCCACAAATCATTTTCTTGTGTAATATATACATTTTTGGGGAAAACCCCAATCCCAGGGAAAAGGGGACAGAATTCTGCTTTTGACAGTAGGTTCACTCATCTGTTCACTACTCATTCATTTTTTTGAGATATCTCTTAGATTGTTTTGCATGTTTTTCCCCCTTATACCTTGTGGCATGAGGGTGATGCATTACATTTTAAATTTTGTTGATAAGTAAAATGGCAAAAAGTAACATAACCAACTTTTTAGTAATGAAATACTGTTTTGGGCACACACACATACATTGCAGCTCATCAAACCATACAAAACTTTGAAAAAAATGATGTTAGAATTGACTGAACATAAAAAAAACATCTGGCATGATATGAATGCCAGCAAAGTCTGTTCTGTGTGATAATACATACATATATCATTGTAGGTACCCATAACCCAAAGACATAAAGGGACCAAATTTTGCCTTTTTGCAGTAGGTTTACAAAAGTGATCACTACTGACTCATTTACTCAGACAAGTCTTACATCTTTTGCATGTTTTTTTTCTTGCATCTTTGGCTAAAAACCTGATTCACTAATAATCAGATTTTGTTAGTAAACAAAAAATTTGATGAAATCAAATCTTATGACAGTTCAAAAAGAAAAACATCATAAATTTCTGTATATAAAACCCCCACAAAACACTAGAAAAACTGATGTTAGTGTTCACTGGATGCGAGAGAAACATCTGGTACTCACTCATAAAATGTCTGTACACTAATCCATAACTTCTTTCTGTACAATCCGCAGGTTTCTGGGGGTTTTTCTTGGGTTGAGCAGCCTCACAATATAACCCAGTCTGATTATTTCCACCAGTTGAACAGTTTCAGAAGAAACACCACCATGAAGAGAAAAAAAAGAAAAACACACACACCACTCAGAATATAAAAACACAGAGAAAAAGCACGCACGACTAACTGAAGAAGATCTATGAAAAAAAAAAGCACTTTCAAAACTAAGCTGGCTACAGGGTCCACACTACTCCCAGTAGTTGAACTTAGTGTGATAATCCATGTAGCACTGTGGATAGCACATGCAGGCTTGGGTGGACAAGAGGGGCAGTGGGACCGCACATCAAAGCCTGACTTCAGCTTCTTGGTGCAGACCCTGCAGGCCCTCTGTGGTGCTGCCTCGTTGGGTGTTGGTGGGATGGGGAACATGAAATTTCCTCTCCATCACCTCACTTCATCGTGGACCGGTAGCAGAGGTATAACTTGATCACGAACCTGACACGCTTGAGGGGGATGTATTGGCCCAAATATAAGCCTTTCCCTTCCAAAGAGTAGGCTTTCATCCACACACACCACTCACCGTGGCTCATACACCTCCTGAAATCTTTCATGGAGGGGGTCCAGTACTGGGCGGATCTTGACAGCCGGTCCATACAGGGGATGGTCTGGTGGGCATCGCAGAGTTGTTGAAAGTGGATAAATTGAAAGGGTGATCTGAAATAGGATTGAAAACATTTGATCAGTGTGTGTAAACAAGCAACACACACACACACCAGAAACAATCAAGTACACAAACAAACATTTGTCACACACACACACACACACACACACACACACACACACACACCATAAACAATGACACACAAATACACCACAAGAAAATAAACACACATACACACCACATAGAACACACACATACAAAACACACACACCATAAACAATGACAAAACCCAAAAACACCACATAGAAGCATACACCCATACACACCAAAATAAAAGCACACACACACACACACACACACACACACACACACACACCACAGAAGCACACACACACACACACACAAAACAGAAGTGCACACACACACACATTACAAAGAACACACACACACACACACACACACACACACACACACACACACACACATCATTCTCATCTATTGTAATGCTAAAAAGAAAGACATGGACAAGAAAGGAGTTGGACGAGAAAAGGGAGGGTGGAAGGAAAATGAGAACAAGTAAACAGAGAGAGAGACTCAGAGAGAGTAAAGAACTTACTTGAAATCCGTTTCTTGTCATTACGACGAAGACTGGAATGCGGTACAGCACCTTTTTTCGACCAGTAAAAGCTCAATTGCAGGCAGTCACAACGATTCCCCTCAGTTCCCACTGACTTGCAATTTGGGAAACCAGGCAAGATTGTCGAGTTCCATGCCCTCTGCCACGCCCCCTTATTTGATGCTGTCCAGTGCTTCCAGCTCTTCCCCTGCCCCTACCACGCCTCTCATGACAGTAGGGGGGGCTGTGCTGGTGATCCCGGGCCTGGTTTTTGATCTTGGTCGGAATCATGGCCGGTAAACGCTCTTGACCAAACATCACGTGGGGCGAAAGTCCGGGCCTTCTTCTTCGTGACCGCCACGAGTTCCGACAAAAGTGGAGGGTGCTTGGTTACCGTCCGTCTCTCCCTCATCACTATCACTGTCACCTGATGCTTGGGAAGGTCGTCACCACCATCAATATCATTCAATACTTCATCTAAAACTTCCAAATGCGCTATAACCCTTCAAAACAGGTCGCTCTGTCGACTTCGTCTCTGATCCGCCATCTTGATTATGATAATCAGCTCGACCCCACTTGAACACTAAACCGACAATTTACCCTAACACTTCAGTACACCGATAAAGGGGTAGAACGTTATTTAACACCCCAGTAGAGTCAGGGACAATTTCTAGGGGTTTTTTCCCGTACCGATTTTCGAAATTTCGATGACGAAGATACCCCCTAATAGACACGTTTTCGGGCGTACAAAATCGCGGAAACGACCCCGTAATAGACACGGGCAAGCAGGGAAGAGGTTAAAACTTATATAGATCAAACAGCCTTGCAGCATAAAATGAAGAAAAGCTAAAAAAAAATAATGTGCATTCATTTTCATGCTTATGTTTATAAGTTTAAACAAACACATATATAACATCAGACAGAGAGAGAAAGAGAGAGATAGGAAGAAGATTAGGTAATTTTAAGTGATCTAAAAGGAAATATAAATAAACCCAGAGACCCAATTTCTGTAATTTATCAGTAAAAATGCTTGTTTCAAAAATTTTTAAAAGAAAAAAAGGCCTCTCAGTCCCAGGGGTTGATAAATTTTTCCCCTAGTACTGACAAAAATTCTAAGGGAGGTATTCCATTTTCTTTTTTACTGGTTCATGTTTTCTTTTGGACCCACCCTGACAAAAATTGTGACCAGGTCCTACATTCATGCTACATACACAAAAACTTAACTTCAAATTTCGGATTGCACTTCAAGAATGTTAAATGGCAAAACATGGATAAACACTCTCATAGTCCTCTTTCCAATTTTTGATCGTATTTTTTTTTTTGCCTTTTCAGTCACAACACAATCATTTCCCCTAAAACATTCGCCATCTTTAAAGGAAGTGATCACGCTTTGGCTATCTTTGACCAATCAAAATTCCCGCGATGAATTTCCATCGAGAAAAGTAACCTTGACCATATTGGCGCGCCCATATAGATTGTGACTATTCGCACAGTCTTGTGCAGACGAGAAAAAAATCGTTGCTTGACCACTCTCAAAATATTGGAGGGTTTGGCAACTGGAGAGTGGGCTAAGCCCCAAAAAGCAGAGTTTAACCCCTTTGAAATCATGGTGAACGGCAGGTCTGCATAAGTGCATCCTTTTATTTCCTCTGAAAACCTGACTGCAGTAGCAAATGAGAAAACTGTGTAACGTATCACACAGTACACAACAAGCAAGATATAAGACTGCAAGGTTAAAAACAAAAATTGAAACACATTCCACACAAAGTAAACTCTCGTTCATGGTCCTTAAGAAACCAACACAACCTTAAAAATCAGTCATATATTGCATCACTCAAGTCCATTCTCCTTGAAACTTTACAGGAAATACAGTGAAAAGAGAGGGGGAAAAATAGTGAAAGAAAACAAAGGACGCAACTATGAAAGGCAAAATCAGAGGCAGGAAAGACATATACCCTGAGGAGAGCATCTGTGTACTTGAGCAGCCAGCCGACCAGAGCATGACCTGACTCGTGGTAGGCCACCACCTTTTTCTCTGTTGGTGTCAGCAATCGCGTCTTCTTTTCCACACCTGGAATGTGAACAACACCTTCAGTCTTTAGTTTCATTCCTCGTTTCTTTTTTTTCCTTCTTTTTTTTTCAGCAATCGTGTTTTCTTTTCCACACCTGGAACATGAACATCATCTTCAGTCTTTAGTTTCGTTTCTCGTTTCTTTTTTTTGTTGGGTTACCCTTACTACACTTCCCCAAATTCCAGTGGATGACAAGGACGAGCACAGAAGGTATGTGCATGTATGGGCTGATGTGCTTTGGTTTGCATGCTTGCTTAATCCCTTGACAGCTGAAACATTTTCTGTTCATGACAAATTCATTCCAGATCGTGTCTCACCATTGCTGGATGGGTATGACATATGTTCTCAATTTAGCTTTGTTATGCTCAGATTCACAGTTAACCCAATGCCTACCAGATCGACCCAGATCGACAGCGAGATTTCATCTTTCTGAATACGGATCGACCGAGATCGACCGCTGAATACTCGGTCAACGACTTTCGCTTTCACCATCGCATATCCCAGAATGCAATTGCGACAGAAGAGTCTTCCGGTACTTCCGTTTCTGGACGCCATTTTGGTTTTTGTTGCATGAGTTTTGGTGGAGTAGTTTCGCTGCTGTGAATTTTCAAAGTTCGGCTTTTTTTCGCGAAGATTTCCTGGGAAAATGGCGGATCAAGTAACTATGCAACTCACAGAATTCATTTTCTGAAGTGATATTGATGAAGAGAGCGTATTTGCGGGCTACACTCTTGAAGAAGATTTGAAGCAAGACGATTCGGACGTCAATCTTGACCTAGTTATGAATAAAGATCGACTGCTGACTGATTTTGAGGCCGGAATCAATAATGATTCAGGCGATGATAATGACGACGTCGAATAACCCATTGCTGCTGGGCCCAGACCCCCAAAAAAAGAAAATTCGAAAAACAAAACTTGCTAGAGATTCTTTAATTCTTGACTGGAGTGGTTGGCTACAAGAAGTGAAGCCCCCAAAAGTTTCCCTTGTTTTGATAGCCAGGAAACCGGGTCAGTCAGTGGGTGTGTCCCACGATTTGCCTGTAGGAGCATCACCTTTAGCCTTTTGATTTCAGAAGAATTTTGGCAGACTTTTAACGAGAAACAAATTTATTTGCTGCACAAAAGCAAGCAGAAAAGGATGAACATAAACTCTGGCCTGAAATAAAAACTGCCTGTTTATCAAAAAGCAAAGAGGAGCCGGACAAGAGGTACATCATCA
Source organism: Conus ventricosus (assembly GCA_018398815.1). Lineage (NCBI taxonomy): Eukaryota > Metazoa > Mollusca > Gastropoda > Neogastropoda > Conidae > Conus > Conus ventricosus. The sequence goes on along the minus strand of CM031612.1, from coordinate 39,722,486 downwards.
CCACAGTGTGTGTGTGTTGGGGGGAAGGGGGGGGGGGTGCTCAGTGCACTTGTGCAAAAGCACATTTTTGTTGAATTCCATCACAATCTAAAGCCCAGTATTCAGTAATCTGTTCTTGTTATTTTTTCCCCTCAGTAGTTAGAAGACAAATCTTCTTGTATGTGATGCCTTCAGTTCAACAAAATTGTTGAAGTTTGGGTTGTTGTTTTTTTGCTCACAACAAAAGTTGATTATTTAGTGTGCATACCATACAGAATGACTTTATTTTGTTCCTGAAGGTTTCAGTACTTTGTTTAGACTTGGAAAATCACTCTGTGCTCCTAATCCATGATGTTCTGTGGGTACAGTGAATTTAGGGAAAATTGTTTTAGCACTGAGAACACTGAAGTACAGTTAGTCTGTTCGTTTGTTTTTTTTTCCCCTCGTGTACCAGTTCACTATATGTGGGGGGAAATGGCTCTTTTGGATGGAGTGATGTCTTTGAATTTTTTTCATTACCTTTACAGAATAGATAAGTTAAAAACAGATTTTCTATTGAGGTTTCTTTATGGCAAGTGTGTATGTGTTGCGGAGTTACCTCTCTTGGCATGGTATTCTCATAGTCATAGAGCACAAAGTCATGCGGTAGGCAGAGGGTTAATGTAACACCTGAGCATCAACCTGACTGAATATACAGCTTTTCAAGTAATCATCACAAACAGCTAGCTCTGAAATAAAAGCAACACTATTTTTTCACATTCATTCTTGGTTTGGTCCCACATTGTTCTTTCCCACATGTTCTAAAGCGAAACATATGTTTGAATGTCAATCTTACATGTCTTACACGGTTCTCTTGTCACCAGCATAAATCAATCATTACACTGGCCACAATATTAACACTGACTTGACACCAACACAAATCAATCCATGCATGGCTTACTGCATGTGCTCCTGCTTGATATCAACTCAATTCGATCCACGCATGGCCACGTGTGTACAGGCTCGATGCATTTATGTGTGATCAATACTGAACTTATTTAATGTGCACAATTTGTGCACAAAATAGAATTTTTAGTCACTACATGAGCCATATAATTCCAAGTGCCTTGGCACCTTCAAAACTCAAAGTTGGAAACGCTGAAGTCTAACCACAAAGACGTTCTCTGACAGATCTTCCCATCGCACACACAAGGGATGACTACCTGCAATAACACGCTCCACAGCATATTCGAAGTCGGAGGCTCTGATGATCTTTTTACCATCTCTGGCTGCATGGATGGCGGCTTCATTGCAGATGTTTGAAATGTCAGCCCCTGTGCATCACATAAGAGCAACAAGGTCACATACCGGACTCGTGCATGCATTACAACCCAAACATTACACTGGATTATGATGTAGCACTATAATTGGACTTCTTGTCGTTAAGTATTTACTGTACTGTCACAGCATCAACCAATACACAAATCTTATTGTCATATGCTATCCTGGAGAGGACTGTTTTTCTTCCATAAAATCTGTTACACAGTGAGGTAATGGAGCTGATAATGTCATATACAATGCATCGTTTGACAGGGGGACTATCTATACCAACCAAATTATCTAAGTTTCTTTCTTTCTTTCTGCGTACGCAGGCTGATACTCCTGCGGACACTCCCTGTATAGCCAGGCAGTGGAGTTTTTGTGTGTATGACCCTTTTTTATCCCGCCATTAAGGCAGCCATACTCCATCTTCGGGGAAAATTATCTAAGTTAGTTCACTTCTCTTTATTAACAAAATCTCTAGTAAACATCATTCATTTGGAAGAACATAGTGACTATCATATGATTTGTCTGTTAGCATGAATTCCTCATAAAACAAATTCCTGTTACATTTATCTGCAGCCAAAATTAACTTTCAAAAAACACAAAGAAGTAAACAGAACAGCAAACTGAAGTAAAAACAAACACACAAAAAAACATGACGAACAGTAACATTCGAACTTTAAACTATTTCTCACAACTTTGTCTTTTGTTGTTGTTGTATTCTTTTAAACTATGGCCTCACTTCTTCTCCTCTTGTTACCTGTCTATGTAATATTCGTTTCTCACAACTTTTTTTTTTTAACTTATGGCCTCTCACTTTTTTTCATCTTGTTACCTGTATAAGCAATGCTGTGAATTCCATATACAAGCCTAGTGCATCTCCAAGTTCTGGCAATTTTGAAAAATGGAAGTTTCCAGATACTGTTACCTCACCAATCACTTGAACCAATCGTCAGCTGTGCCAGCAAAAAGACCTACCTGTCTACTGTCTAGGCATTTTGAATGTTTGACCAACATAATTTTGTTTTCACACCTTTGATCTTAAAACTGTGCAACAACCTTTTTGGGTGGGGTGGTATTGGGTGCTGCCTCATCATCCAAGCTCTCTTCATGACACTGTTTATACATCACTCATTACACCACACACACACACACACACACACACACACACACACACACACTACATACACAAAATATATACACACACACACATACACATGCATATCCACACACATAAAAACATGCACACCCTATCCATTGCCACATCCTTTTCATCCTTTCACAGCCCTAGAACCAGCTATTTACGAGGAGCAATCAATATCAGATTACCATTTGGTAGCCCACCTAAAGAGACACTGCACTGCAGCCAAATCATTTCAACTGAGTTTCATGGTGCTTGTTCTGATGCAGTTAGGCACAACGTTCATCTACAATACCCGCTACGGAGAATTAAAACTGGAATTCATTTCACCAACCATCACACAGCAGAGGGAAGAGGGATACCCGCTGATCTTCAACAACTACAGTAGAAATGGTTTCTCCCAATACAAATTACAGTCATACTAATTCATCAGCATACTCTGGCACAAATCCATACCTTCTTGCCAGACCTTTCTCTTTTACATTTCAAGCCCTTTAACCCCAGCTATTGTTCCAATGTATTGGCATGCTGTAAATAAAAATTGGACACAGTCAGACGCGACTTCACACACGAGAGTGAGCATGCTTGACCTACCACTCATGCCAGGAGTCATCTGAGCCATTTTTTCAGAATACGTTTCCGCACCATGCTCCAGCTTCAGCTTGCTCAGGTACAGGTTGAAGATGTCGCGACGCTCTATCAAGGTGGGCAAGTCGATCATGATGTGTCGATCAAACCGACCTGGACGAAGCAATGCCTGCAAATCAAGAGAGCGTTCACCTCACATTACTACTACAAAACAATCAAAACTTCTCTCTTTCACAGCAATTTAACACCAGATTTCTGATTTGTTAGATCTCCCCATCTCAGTTTACCCAGATTTATTGTTCACGCAGACTGCATTTATGCTCTCCTGTATTTTCTCCCTTTTGATAAAATCTGCCTGTCTGTCCTATGTGTCTACCTTCAAATTACATTTATCTTTTCTTTGAGTAGTTATCAGTTTTCTATATATTTTGAACACCGGTCTATACCAGCATGTCATCCAAGAAAATTCTGAGGCTCCTTAGAGTAACAGGATGAAGGGGCTTGCTTTCAGCCATAATGATGACATCAGATGTTTTTCCTACGACATCCTGTTACTTAAGTCTCTAGTCGTACTCCTTAACTCCTCCTAGCAGCTGCATTCTGCCCAGCACTGGTTTGAAATTCTGTCAGTTCCATACGCAGGTTTTTTTTTTTCTCCTTTCCACCCCTCTCTTGTTTACCTCTCCTAAGGACAGGCAGTGTCCTCCCTATCCCTTTCTAGCCATAGTCCAAAGGGAATAACAGCTGCTAAAGATCAGGCATTCAGCTTTATGCAGGCTAGTCAGTCCTTAACCCTCTTGACAGGCGAGAACCCGCTAGCGCCCAACCGGAAATCACACGGCCAAAACGCTGAGCAACTGCCAGCGCCCGGTAAAACACGTGGCAACAATGGGCGCAGCCATATTTCTCGTAGAAAAGGAAGTCTCGCGAGAACGTGACTTCCTTCTTCCTGTGGCCATTTACTTCCGTTTGCAAAAAACCACGAGTCGATACGTGCCGTACTTCTCGAGTTACGAATTTTTAAAGTTTTGTGGTTGAAATGCTGTTTTTCGCCATTGCTAACCTTGATTTCTGCCGTTCTATAACGAGATTTAGTGATGAAGATACTGTGATTTGTAGGATTTACAGCATAAGACTTAGTGAAAGTGCTGGGTAATGAAGCTTAGAGTGACCTAGATTTCGACTGGGATGATGTTCCAGGTATGATTCGGAAGAACGTTCTGAAGAAGATTCCCCCCCCCCCCCCCCCCCCCCCCCCCCCCCCGAGTAAATGGCTCATATGATATTCTTCAAACTTATGATATAGCAACATATATATTCGTAGGAATTTTTAAAATTATTTTCATTTCACTATTTCCTTTCCTCTCTTTTAAATTAATTTTTAAATTGGGTAACCATGTTCAAATTACGGAGTTACTTACCTTGCCGATGGGTTTTCGGCGTAACTAAGCTCAGGTAAGTGCATACTAAAGATGGTTAACTCAAAGTTGATATACCTAAGTTTATAACTTCTGTGCCCTGCCGAACAACTGTGACATGCAGAACACAGGCATCCTTTTTGCAGTGCACACAAGAGCTTCAATCCAAGGGAAACTACACAGGCTTGACCATTTGTCCCCATGAGGATGCCAGCAGCAAATGGAGACTGCCCACTAACCTTGTCCAAGATGTCAGCTCTGTTGTGGCGGCCAACATGATGACGCCGTCTTGTGTGCCCATCCCATCCATCTCCACCAGCAGCTGGTTCAGTGTGTGCTCCTCCTCCATGTTTGACCCAAAAGACCTGGCACAGTTGAACAATGAAACAAATACTGTGATTGGAACGTTATGACCAACACTTATTCCCTCCCTCAGCTCAATCCTAATCATAATCGAACAGGGGCAATGAAATGAGGTCAATACACAAAGTTGCTTCCCTTGCAATGCTCAACCAGGCTGTTATTCTCAGAAACGAGCAGCTATCTTCATTTTCACCCCCAATTGTAACTACATATCAAGCACAATACATTAATACTCATTAGGCAGTTAGTATGATCTGAAACTGTCACCTACACATACAATAAGTGTACAATGGCTTTTCATATAATTAGTGGACTGAGACGTTCAATCTATAAATGCATATAAACACCACTAGAATCAATAAAGCTCAACACAATGTCTCTAATAAACATTAACCAAGACAGATCATGTCCTTCATTGCTTAAACCCAATCAAAACAGACAATAAATCTATGTAAAAAATATTTTTTAAATTTCAAAAGTGCGCACCCAAAGATATACACTCTACATTTTCATTGCTGCTTACCCTCCAGTTCTTTTGCGACCGATGGCGTCAATTTCATCGATGTATACAATGCACGGTGCACGTTTTCTGGCTTCCTTGAATAAGTCACGCACACGAGCAGCACCAAGACCTGAGCAAACATATACCCCTCAGTGAAAATCTCAAAAAGTAGCTGTAAGCATTCATAAACAGCAACAGCTGGGCACAGTGATGCCGAGTATTGATGACAGTCTGATGAAGTATCCAGAATGTGAAGATTTTCATTGACTTTCATGTTCAAGCAAAGATTTTCAACAAAGACTTCAGAGCACCTGCCAGTGTTATCTGTTTATTAAACCAGCTACAAAGGTCATTGTGTGCCGTGTTTCAGTGTTGAAAAGCAGTTCAAACCCACCTGCAAATCAATTACCATCATTACTCAATTAGAATAATAAGCCACTGGGCTTCAACAACCAATTCCCATTACCTGCAAATCAATTACCATCATTACTCAATTAAAAAAATTAAGCTACTGGGCTTCAACAACCAATTCCCATTACCTGCCCATCAAGTAAACTACCTTTCACTCCCATTCAGATGATTCTGGAAGGGTTGAGAAAAACAATGCAGCATTTTGAACCAGTAGCTTCAGCCTCTCTGGCAGCCATTTTTAATGTGCTTCAAAATGAGTGTAAGAGAGTTTGTTTTTACCTTTATCTAGAGTGGCTAACATAATAAGTGACAGTGATACAGGATACATGTATTCTGTTTAACATGATTGTGGACAAATACAACTCAGATGCTGCTTAATCAATGATGATGGTGACACAGCTATTAGTGTCAACTATGCATGTACATGCACATTTGAAAACAATTCACACTAATATGATGACTCTGGTGACCAAGATAAGCAAAGTGAACGTCAACGTTTGAACTGATGTTCTGATCCTTCATGGTGCAGCATGGGTGGATGACCAGCATGGTCAGTTATTAACAACAATTCACAGACATAGTTAATACTAGATTATTCTACAAAATTTGATGAGATTTGTACTTGCAGGGAGAAGGGAGAGAGAGTGTGTATGTAAAAGCACCCCAGTTTCATGAGTTTGTCCAGCTCCTTCTGATTACCACACCACTTTGAAATAATATACCAAACTAGCCAATTGATCTTCCGAAGGTGAAACTTTATTTTCAACTTTTTTTCCGGCTTATTATCAAACACATTGCAAATGGCACATGCTAGAGCAAGAGCAAACCGCATATTAATTTAGACTCAGCCTTCCCTACCAAATGAAAGCAAAACACAAAGTCAAGATTGACAGACAGAAATGGGCAGATTGGTACTTGAAGAGCAAAGGCAGACAGGTGGATCAGTAGTTACAAAGCTGATGTGGTATATCGGTCCATCAAGTTAAAACAATGCGATAGTTATGGGGCTTATTCATCATCCTGCCTTTCAGCCTGCAGGCCAGGGGCAGCCTCACCTCCCAACATTTCCACAAACTCAGAGCCAGCCATGGCCAGGAAGGGCACTTTCGCCTCGGTGGCCACTGCCCGGGCCAGCAGAGTCTTGCCACAGCCAGGGGGTCCCAGCAGAAGGGCTCCTCGGGGATCTTGGCTCCTAGCTCCTGCCATCAGATCATGTCCACAGTATTTCAGCAAGACCCTTCACCAAGGCAGATTATTAGGCATTTACAACACTGGAAGCACTGGAACTACATGGAAGTTGCTAAAATGGTTTTAGTTTGTATGTGTGTCTGCATGTGTTAGTGTTGAAGTCTTTTGTTTCAGCTTTTATCGAGTTCTTTTTCTTTTTCACTTTTTTTTCATAAAATGGTTATTCATTCATATAGATAAGAAAACTTTTTTTTTCAATTCTCATTTTTGCCCCCCTCGATAGCATTAATCCTATGCCACTCATTCTGGCTCCGTTGCACACAGCCACACACAGCAGCTATATCCAGTTCAGTCTGGTAGTACCTCCACCACCACAATCCACAGAGCGGGCATGAAACACCACAGAATCTGGGACTTCTGTTGTTAGATCAATTATGAGATTAAGGTTGATGGAATGATGCTATGGTTTTCCATTCCGGTCTATGTCCACATGACAGGGTTGTGCTCTACTTTCATTTATATCACTACTACTATCAACAAAGGCCAGTGTCACCAAAAACCATATGTAGACACCTGCTGTGTTGGTCTGAAAATTTGAACAGTCTTAGAGAAACATCCATTCAGCAGATGACCAGCTGAGTGATTCCAGGCTTCCCATTTGATCCTTTAGCACATTCAACCCCAGTGAAACAGCCAGGGACAATAGGAATTTCACTACTTAAAGTAGTTTTATAATATACTTACCTTTCCAAACAAATGCCTTATCTCCACCAAGCATGGAACAATGTCACACATGAGGATTCCCATAAACAGATTAAAAATGGACAGCAGGGAGCCAACTCTTCCCCTTTAACATCAGGCCAACAGGAGTAGTCTCGCATCCACCCTGACAGCCTGAATTCAGTTTTCACCCCTTTTGTCCACTGAAAGCCTGAGTATTAAAAGATGTATTGTTACTTCTGTTTTTCAAGCAGCTCAAAAATGGTACCATCACTTTGTGCACTGAATTTCACAAAACCACCGGCTCCCAGAAATTAAGATGTACAGTGTTTTATAATGATGATCACCAAGTGCAACTATCATCTGATATTTTTGTTTCGACTTAAAATTTCTAACCACCCATTCACTCAAAATAGGGAATGTTTTTTCACAACATCTATTCATTCCAGGAAACATTTGAGACACACTGACGATAAAATCAGGAAAATAAATAATGCAGCATAAATAAAGGACCAAGCACACAGAAAAAAAAGGTCAGCACCCATGAAGAGACAAAACAGATGACTTAAGAGTGATACAAAGGCAACAGAGAAGATGAGCTCTCTGACCTTGAATCTCTGTGGTGATTTGAGGTAGTCGACAAACTCCATGATCTCTGTCTTGGCTTCTGTGAGACCCGCAACATCTTTGAAGCTGACACCATGACCGTGTTTAGACGCCACATCCACCCTCATGAATTTGGCCTTGCGCTCGTTTGCCTGTTAGCATGACCACAACAAATAAACAATGTTTTGGTACTGTCTTACGCGATTTTTTTCCCAAACATACATCCATCTTTCTTTCAAATCAACATCCGACTGTCTAACCGGGCAGTTCGCTAACATTTATTTAAGATTTGTCTAACCAGCTGTCATGAATTATCTCTAAAACCACGCCTGGTGTCCTAAGATGATAAGAAAGTAAAAATTTTAAAAAGCCTCTCAAACCCTAAAAACGCAAAAATCATGGCTATGTCTCCGACACACATAACCTGTTGCAATCATGTACACTACTACTACACTGTGTAGAACAACAGTACTGCACAGCACTCATTTACAGCATTACAATGCCGTCACAACTGCTGCGCACCATCAATTTACACCATGATGACTGTTGTGCACCATTAATATACAGCATTACCACCGCTGTTCACAATTCATTTACAGCATTATGACTGCTGTTTACCATTCATTCACAGCATTGTCACATTTACATGCCTTTCCTCACTCTGCACACTAACCTCATTTAACATCTGATCAAACCCTTAAAAAAACATCCAATCTGAAATTCAACAATTATTTTAAACCAGTTCAGATCATTTGTTCCTGGTCTTTTTGTATACCTCTGCACAAGTTACTTCCCTTGCAATACACGTTTTAAAAAAATCTACAGGTGCCTAATAATAACACTTTTTTGTCTCATTCTTGTTCAATACTGTTTATACAAAAAGCAAGGATCCACTGAATACAGGTTCTAAGGTTGGTAAGGTCCATTATGTATTCAAAAAAAGCTTTAAACTATCTTCTTTTACAGCAGAAACATGAATCCATTAATTAACAGGTATTATTAACTGCTTTGACAGATTTACTGTGTCTTCAAGAAAGAGACCCAAGAGACTGAAGAAGCAAACTAAAGTACACTACAGGGACAAATTTCACTCATATGCCTTCTATTACTATCTGACATGAACTCTGGTTTTCCGCATAATTGGAATTCTGATCTCAGATCTGTTTGACCTTTCACTGTTTAACCATCACTGATCTCTTTTCTAGTTCCATGGCTCCACTACTGACCGAACAGCTGAGTCTTAAGGCATCAAGCTCCATTCAGCTGCTCTTCAATGAACAACATTTTAAATCTCAAACCTTACTCATCCAGATACATAATATCCAAAATCCTTGTCTTCGTTCTTAAACACTTGTTTGGTTCACAATCCAAAATCCAGACGGAAAGCATAATTCAGTGATCCAAGGTTCACAGAGGAAAAAGGATTGCTTAGCATGCTTTAGGAAATGATTGGATCTGTGCACTAGCAAAGTTGCTGTGCAAAAGCTCTCCCTTAATGCGAATCCATCTGTTGCTGGTTGACAAGCTCTTCTGTGATTGCAGCCAATTTGGTTCTTTTTTGTTTTTGGTTAGTTTAAGCTAAACATGTGCATTCTCAATTCCTACGAAAAAATTTCACAGGCAACAGTTGTAATATTTAAGTTCAAAGTAATTTTGTAATCAAGAAGCAAAATTCTGGACAAAGAGTTATAATCCATTTCACGGCCCATTTAAAACTGTTCCATGCTCAGTAAGCCTAATAACAAGCCTTGCTAAAGCACCAGCTAGCGTAATTTTGCAGGGTATGAGATGTGTTCTTTCCCTTGGTAACAGATTGTTCAAACTTTAAATAAAATGAATATCTGTAGATTTTTTGCAACACAAGAACGAGGACAAGAAATGAGGGATTGCTGTTAAGTCTGTGACAGACACCCTGAAGGCTGTAGTCTACCCCGTAAGCTACTCACAAACATTTCTGTGGGATTGGGCAGCTGCACACGACTGGACAGGTTGCGCAGGAGGAAGAATCCAGCAATGGCGATGATGCCCAGGAAGACCACGCCTGTCCAGGGACTGTGGGAACAAAAATCAAAGCCTGGGGCTTTACAAATATCTAACATCCACACAACAGCCTTGTCTGAACGTTTGCCGAGCATGTCAGCCAGCCAGCAAAACAACTTCCACCTTTCACTCTACCTGCAGTTGTCATCAGGAGCTGAGAGCTGATCAAACACGACTGCAGCTCTAGAGAAGAGGTAAGAGCTGGTCAAATATGATTACCAGCCAACCCATCTCCTGCACACCAGTCTCCATCAACACCTCTAACCTTTCGAAGGACAGAATTCCAGAAGAAAAATTATGAAGAAGTGTTTTGTTGCTTCGCATTACATAAAGTCTACACTTTGAAGAATGATCAGTCAGTATGTCCTAGTGCCTAGCCGCCAAACTTAGTTTCAAAACATAATGACTGCAGGCAAAAGTTAAAACTTGAAAATCAACATTAAGATACTTGTCTGTCAAGTGAAACGTATCAAACACTTGAATAACTGGTCTCCACCTATTGGTCTTTTTCAGGCAGCACAAAAATAAGCGAATAAGTAATGGGGAGAATAACAAGCGTAAGTAAACAAGTCCTCAATCACTGAAAATGACATCAGAGATTTTGAAAGAAGGGGTTGGAATGGAGGCTGGGGACAGGGGAGGATAAGTTGTCAGTGAACGACTTAATTTGTACACTTTAACATGCTCTTCTTCATCCCATCTCTTCTTTTCATCCTCCCTCCTCCACTTTCCATTGTCTTTTCTCCTCCCCCCCCCCCCCCCCCCCCCCCCCCCCCCCCCCCCACTTTCACAGCCCCCCATTTCCTCCTTCTGATGAAATCCTTGCAGTCATTTTCACAGTGACGGAGAACTTGTTTACCTGCACTTATTTTTGTTCCCATCATATATTTTGTCTGTGAAAAAGACTACAGGACTGAGGCTTCTTATTTAATTTTTATGTATATCATGGTTTCATTTGGCAGCCCAGTTTCTGGAGATTTATTTGCATGTATAAAAATTAAAACTTGCACTAAAAAACCAACAAGCAAAAACATTTAACTCACATTTCTGATTTCGTCACTGATCACCCTCCATCCTTCCCATTCCTCACCCCCAATCAATCTCTCCTCAAAAAACAAATAAAACAAACTACAAACTAACAAACAAGAACAAACAAACAAAAAACAAAGTAAAATAATCATGTACTGGTGACTGACGTAGTGTGCTTTTATGTCACTATTCCCTTGGTGCATTGTCTCCCTTGCCTTACAAGCATAAAATGATTATGTACATAAATGACACTATAAGTGCTTACCTCTTCACAGATGGCAATCATATACTTTCCCTACCTTCTGAGGATAAATCCACAATGTATTCATGGTTTATAATAATACTGCAATAGTATGACAATTATCCATACATTTAGAAAGTTTGGCTCTTGTACGTACATACTACACATGTAATACTTGCCTTGTCAATTCTATCACTGTTCGCTGTTAATACTGTTACTCATGAGATTTTTGGACAATGCAACTTACAGCAGCATCCTAGTTCATCATAACACTGTTTGGGAGTAATCTTCCACCCTATTTTTAACTATAAGATTCATCTAGAAATTTCAAAGACCTAAAAATTAAGATCATAACAAACCAATGAGGTAAGGTACATGGCATCTTAAAGGCAAGCAGCTATAATAAACTGATCACAAGATCAGAAATCATGGAAAGTTTAGCAATGCTGCCAATCTGTGTAAACATCTGTACTTTCCGTTTCCAACTTTTTCTCCCCCTTCTTCTATGCCCACTTTCTGACATTACCCAACAGATCTATTCACCTGAAAAACACTTAGTGTGTTTCTCCATATACTCAAGTTTTTTTTTGTGTTTGTTTGTTTCTGCTTTTTGTTTGTTTGTTTGTTTGTTTTTTTTGGGGGGGTGGTTTCTTTTTTATTTGGGGGGTGGTGGGGGTCAACATAAGTGTACTCTCACCCAATAGCAGCCAATGGTTAGTTTGCCAAAGTGAACAATACTAAAAGCAAATTTGCAGTAACTGCACAGAGTATACATTTTTCCTGACAGAAGTTTTTTTCTATTGCCTGTCTCATTGGCATACTCTGGAGCTTTACCATCAGATTTATAGAAATGCCCAAACCAACTCACAGACATGAATGAACATGCTGATTCATTCAACCCTGCTCCTGAGCACTGCTCGGGCAATGCAGAATAGCGTCAGGTACCTGCACCTGAGCAATCGTAAGGCAACGGACCTGGTGTACTCAAACCAGGATTACTCCAAATTTATGCCAGTTACAATTTTCAAATCTTACACTGCTAAACATAAAGCTTTGTTTGAAACAGGTTAAAGTTTTGATGTCACAGGATTAAAATTAAGTTGACCATTTACGTTCAAACACAGTGTTATGTAAAAAGTAGAATAATGTTTGAATTCGTCTGAACTTGGTAAGTCCAAAAATACATTATGTGATATGCAATTCTTACATGTTGCCAAACAATTCATACTGTTATAACAGAGTGGAATTTTTGAAAACTTTGGTAGAATACTTTTCCTGATATATAGAGTTGGAATGAAGTGTCCACTCTATTCGTGTAATTAAAAAAAAAAGATGTTCTTGTTTTCCAAAGCATTATAAGTCCGAAAGTATGTCATATTGCATGAAATTGTACTATCTTGCTCTACAATAACTCGGCAGTAACTATGTAATTTTCTTCAACCCCCCCCCCCCCCCCCCCCCCCCAACAAGGAAAATGGTTTTGAGGATAATAAGAGTTTAAGTATCCCTTATATGCAAGCAGATCAGCTCAAACTGGCCATGCGGAACAGGCTGCCTAGCTGTAAACTCAAGAAGGGCTGAACAGATTAAGTTACAGCCCATTCATGCAGAAGTTTCCCCATATTCTGTTATCACCATCTCAAAACAAATATAGAATTAATACAGAATTCAAAGAAGCCAAAGCAAACCAAACCATAAAAAAAAAAAAGGTCAGTACCTCTGCCTATGATAATGAATAGCCACACTCTGGTCCGGCCTCAGTCCAAGTTCACTCTCTGCTTTGCGCACTTTTTCTTCAAAACCTCCAGCGTCGGGAATCTTGAGAGTGTAGTATCGCTGGTCCACCTGCGAAAGGTTTCCCCACTGACATGAGCATTTCTTTCTATAACGTCATAAGATGAGGGATTGTTTCACACTGCCGTTCACTTATAAACTACCACTTGCTGCGACATTACAGGAGGTGAATGTAAATTTTCAGAGAGCAAGAACTAGTCAACTTTTTAATCCACAAGCTCAGCACTTGCTTACAGACCTTAGACATCTGTTTAAAAAGTGAAAAATCAACAAGTCAATACAGTTTGTATTCATGTTTTGCAAGGTTTTCAAAAGAAAAGGATACCCGATTCAGGTCAGGGGGCCATTAAGATGGCGGAAGGCGAGGGATGGGCTGCGCCTTCCATCATGCCGTGTTCCTGACGTGGTGGACCTCAGACAGTTTACACACCTTAAATCTTTAAAGACTCCAAATTCTTTTTTTCTTTTTTCAAGTATAAGTAAATCATACAAAATGTCAATTTGAACACATGACCACTTCTCTTGTACAGCCAGCATGAGCATGCATGCATGCACGCACGCACGCACGCACACACACACACACACACACACAACACACACACACACACACACACACACACACACACACTCACACACACAAAATGACGTAAAGTACATGCCACTTGTTGTAAGAATATAAACAGCTGCCTTGCCTTTTTCCCTTTAACAACGGCGCCGTCAGCCAGTTGAATGACAGCCGATTCAGTGTCGGGCCGTACAACGATAGCTTCTACCTGGCAACACAACCCATTCACATGTTTTAACCATAAATCATGTTGTCTCTCTTGATTAAACCAACAGTAAAACATACACTGTCTCTCAAACGCATACTGCCAACAAACACTGAGGAAAAGCAAAACTCCCTGAAATTCTAGGAGGGGCATCCCCAAACCCTTCCCCAGTTTGGGAGAAATGTTGACACTTTCATTCAAAGGGTGCAATCTGATGCTACCTTGAGCACTGAGTGGTGTACTGCCCACATTTTGGTCCAACTTCAACAAGAGTCGCTTGTCTGCAGTGTTTTGGCTAATGTCATTCACTTTTGCAGCATCTTGCCGATGCATGACCTCAGAATGTGAATTAATTTTGCCTTCAATCGGGCATACAAAATGGTGACTGCCCACTCTCATGTAGACATTTACATGAGATCTAATGTTGGTTTCTTTTCTTTCTTCACTCTTCATCAAGAGTCCCCAGGTTTTTACCATGGGCAGATTTTTTTACACATGTGACCTTTTTTTTCTTTCATCCCAACATACAGGCATTCACATTACAACTTCGAAGGTTAAAGAGTAAACACAGCACAAGCAAGCATTATTTCATGTCATCCATTCCATTGGCACATGATGTCCTACTCTTCTGAAAGGTGGAATGGGATTTTATGTGCATACAAGATTGTTTTATACATGCTTGTTTATACGGGGGCCGGAATAGCTCAGTGGTAGAGCGCCGGACTCGTAATCTTGGTGATCCTGAGGTTGCGGGTTCGAACCCCCGCCGCGGCGGCGTTTCGGTACAGGGGATTTTTTCCCTCGGAGTTAACATTGGTTCGGACTCCATTTCCCATACAGTCCTTCGAATGAGACTATAAACCGAGGTTCCGTGTGTGAACGCATGCATAAATCTTGCACACACGTAAAATCCCATCACCAACTTTCGGAAGAGAAGGCCAGTTTTGGCCGTTGGTATGGATGACACGTTACACATAGCATGCACCCTGCGTGAGAAATGGAAAGAACGAAGGAGTAATTGATATTGAACGATATTGACTGGATGACACGGGAAACGACCGAATGACGCCAGCTGCAGCTCTTCAGTCGGCACTACCCAGGTAGGCAGCCCGTTGTGTATATGAGTATTGATTGTAGAGCGCAATGAGTTGATTCCAAGAATTGCGCTATATAAAATCTATATATTATTATTATTATTATTATTTAACACATGGAACCTCAGTTTAAAGTCTTACTCCAAGGACTGCTGACATAAGTGTCTACTGCCAATCTATTCCCCACCTCCCCCAGTCCCGTATCATTTTTGTTTGTTTGTTTGTTTTGCTGAAAGGCTGTGTAAGGTTTTCTTCCTTTTCTCTGCATAATAATAGGAAAGTGTGAGACCTGACAAACTATATCTACACTTGATTTCACCTATACAAAAATAGCGACACATATACACAACACACACACACAACCTCATACTGCTTCAGACAGTGCCACAGAGGCATACTTGTACACTTACATACATCACCCACTCATTCATGTATCCGCACACACATTCATCTCAAACACGCATGCACACACACACACACACACACACACACACACACACACACACACACACACACACCACACATTAGCTGTGCGTCACCTCTCCCTTGGCCAGCATGTCATGGTAAAAACTCATTCCACGAGATGAAACGCATATATTGGGGTCTTCTCCCTGACCCATCTTCAACACGGTGTACACTCCAAAGGCCAGCCAGAACCAGAAAATAAGGCGAGGGAGCAAAGGGATCTTTTCGTTCTCTGAAACAAGCACATTTCACACACCAGCTTAAGTAGCATTCAAAACGGTACAAAGCAATTTCTAACATACCTCTTTTTTTTTCTTTAGCAATCGAATTACACGCAATGCCTTCTGACACATCCAAATCCCAAACATATGAAAACCAGGTTATACCTTTCCTTCACAAATATTTCTCTTTGGCTTGCTTTTCTGAAAGTAGGAACATGAAAATAAAGTTTAGAAAATCAAATGTAGTGGAACTCCCAATAGTCAGCTTCCGAAGAGACTCCTTTTAAAGACAAGTGTTGGGGGTCAATTTATGGACGGGAAATGTTTCTCTTTATGTATTGCATATTACACTTACCTCGCAACAAAGATTCCATCTCTTTAACCACTTTCTGCCCTTGAACATTTTTCTCTTTAACTATAAAACACTACATCTGCCCAAACTTTTTTTCACTGGACATTTTTCTCTTACCTATTTACCTCACAAATGAAGACTCTCTCTATTTAAACACCTTTTTCCCCCGCTAGACATTTTTCTCTATCTACAGAATACTAAATTTACCAACATTTTTTTCCCTGAACTTTTTTTCTCTTTATCTATAGAATACTACATTTACCTAGCAACACAGTCTTCCTCTCACTTTTCCACAGCACAATTTTCTCTTTATGCAGAGAATATTTTCTTTCTTTTTTTCCCGGCCCCCATGCAGAGAATATGACATTTATTATCTCGCAACAAAACTCTCTCTTTAGTCACTGTTCTTTCCAGGAATATTTTCCTGTTTGTGTTTCTCTATAGTATGATAGATTTTCCTACCACCAAAAAACTCCCATTCTTGAAAGATTTGTTTTGGGGGAGAGCGTTTTCTCTTTCTCAAAATGCTTGGCAGGAAAGACCCACAGTCAAGTGGTTTGAGTATTTGATTGCACAACTGAAGCTTGCAAATCCAAGCCACTCATGGAGTCAGATGTTTTACTGCTTGAAAACCCTCTCTTTCAACCACGCTCTGTAACAGGTACCTGATTCAATCTAGAGAAGGTTAAGGCCGAAGCCGGTAAAGGAGAGGGTTGGGATCCACCGTCTAAAACACTATGCCCTAAACATAGTAGAAATCTAACAGTTTGCTGCCCCCCAGAGAGATAGACTCTGGTACTTTTTTTTTAAATATATCACGCAAACAGAAAAAAAATGTTCCTGAAATACAAACAGAGAAAAATGTTCCTGAAAGGAAAAAACAGAGTCAGTGGAGGGGGTCGGCGGGGGGGGGGGGGGGGGGGGGGGGGGTTGGGGCTTCATCAGAGTTTCCAGAGCTCCTATTGTACCAGATGCACACAGAAGGTCCACATCCTCTTCCCAGACTCTGTTTTTCACATTTTCTCAATGCACTGATCAACCGCTGCATCTGGCTGAAGCCAGACAGCCCACCATTCACCAGCCTACAGAAATGCAGACTTACGATTGTCTTTGTCATCTTTCTGTCTGTCATCCTCGTCTCGCCCTCTGTCATGCTGGTTGTACAGCGATCTGGATGTGCTGAAGGTTCTTGAAGGAACTGCAAACCAACAATCTCAAAAGTTTAAGACCAAAAAAAGGAAAAAAAATAAGAAAGAAGAAAAAAAGAATGAAAACAAAACATTTTTACAAATATTTGGGGACGGGAGAAAGGGGGGTGGGGGAGGCATAGGGAGGTAAGGAAGAACGGGAACGTGGAGGGAAGAAATAGGTTAGACTTACAAATTGTGAATATCTTATCCCACCTGTGCCCCTTCCCTCCTCATTTGCTCAAACACATATACATATATCACATTCTGCCCCACCCTTCCCACCCATGCCCACCTTTCCCTATCTGTCTCCCTTACCCCAAAAGTTTTGACATTATTTTGTTTAGATCACTGTTCATCCCTTCAAGAATGAATGTGCTCACAATGCTCAGCAATTCATTTTTTAATACCATCTTTCAAATAAGAATTGCAGGTTTATTGGGAGTAAATAATCTTATCACTGATCAGTTAAACTAAAACCACTGATTGATTAATAGTTAAAACTATCATCAAACACTTCTGATAACTTTTCTTATTTAAATGTCAAGAGAAACTGTGCTGACCTCAGTCAGCACCAATGTAAATGGTGACATAAAAGACTGAGGCATCAAGGAAATAAATTCACACTACACAAATCAGAATTTATGCAAAATGAAATGCACAGGATTTTTTGTTCAACCATGGAACTGAACAAATCAAAATAATTTCTTTCCATCTAAACTGTGCACAGCTAAAAAGATAATTATGTACAAACAAATGTCCCAACAGAACTGCACTGATCAACCGCCAAAAAAATGATTATGTACGAACAAATGTCCCACCAGAAATGTGCTGCTTAAGTGCCAATACAATCATTACGTACAAGCAAATGTCCTAACAGAACTGCGATGCTTAAATGATATGATGTGCTCATGCCAATCGTGGGCCATAGCAATCAGCTCAGGTCACAGATTGAAGTAAACAGTCTAATCTTTTTTCCCTCCATTTTCCAAGCTCTCCCACACTTGGGAACATTTTCCCCATGCTAGCCTTTACAATTCCTCCACACACCTCTACCTATATAACCAGGCTCATCCAGTAGCAGTCTCAGCATCAGCATCAATATCAGGTCACATCATAAGGCAAACAACCCACCAGAGAAGTTGCTACTGAGGTACTTTCTACAAGTCCCTGACTGACAATAAGAATTTACCGAGTCACGCTGCCTGTATGAATGGAAGCCCCCTTCTGGAAAAACACTGCTACCACGTCCATCCACACACAGTCCATGAAAACTGTCAACACTGAACATTTTGGCATGACATGAACTCACAACAGGTGGAGACATGAGGGGAAATTGAACCAACAGCTTGAATGGACACTGAATTCAAAATTTTTTGTCAACGAGCTATTAATGAAGGTGGGGATGACTCTGTGGGTTGCCGACGCTGCGGCTGCGAAGGGACAAACCAGGATGTGGCTTCGGACAGGGAGCCAGAATGAGCAGTGTGCGGGTAGTGCCACTGAGGTGACACAAAAGATGAGACATACCACAACACAAAATGATAATGATATCAGTAATAATGTCAAAAATACAAAAATAAAAAGTGGAATCATGAAGAAGATCCTGTGGGAATTTTCTGTTTCAGTCTGAGACTGTAGTGCAGACCTGTATCACAAAACTGTTGAGTATTTTGAACAGTTCCTTTTACGTTTCATAACTAATCAGCAAACTCCACATATCACAATATAACATATATTCACCGACAACGACAAACAAACTTAACTGACAGACACCTATACTAGGCTATAGTATTAGTCACAAAAGCCGAGCAAAACTCTATGGACATGTCCCTTCATGATGAAACTGGACAGTGTGGTTCCAATCTTATTACTGCACTCTACACTTCTGGGTGGCAGGGGCTGAAAATTCCCAACATCACTCTGATGCAGTTCAAACTCACAATCTCCAACCACAGCCTAAGACATTATCACAGGTCAACAATCTATTTCTAAAACAGATTCCTGCTTCATTGGTACTTACCACTCATAAGTCTGAAGAGATGTTCTGAAGAGCCAATTCCAGACCGCTTCAGAAGGGCTGACACTGCCTGGAGCTCCAAGCGATTCTGTTGATACCGCCCTGTCTGTATCACCATGTTAACAATCAGGTAACTCACTTTTTCTCTGTCACTTCTCAGAAAAATGAATAAAGCTCTCTCTCTCTCTCTCTCTCTCTCTCTGAGCTCTTTATTCATGCTCCCAGCCAAACAAAACTTGCAATAATTACTGATCATACACACACCCACACACACACAAGCACAAACACACATATGCACACTACCATTATAACTGGTGACTCCAGCCTAGGCACAAATTATGGTACTTAAATCCAACTGTTTCGTCAGATTTCAATTTCAAATTCATTATAAAAAAACAAAAAGAGAAAAAAAAAGGAAAAAAAGACAAGTCTTAGCAAAATATAAAAATCGCAAACTACATGTTTGTACAGCATATGTGACTGGCATTCGCTAGTTTGTGAGCCTATCAAGTGTCATATATGCTCCCCCCCCCCCACCCCCACCCCCACCCCCATAAGTGGCAAACAAAACATTTCTTTTTAACTTAACAAACTCTAAAAGAAACATATTCTAACTGAAATACCTTGAGCTGTGAAGTGTCTTAGTTTTTGAAAAAGGATGTTGGACACAGCTGTGTCCCTGAAAAATTTAATCTTATACTTCAGATTTTGTCATTTTATAGATAATAATCAGTATCTGATCCCATCAGATGATACTCATTTTACTTTAAAGTTTTCTTGATTATATTGTCATTAACAAACTTTTCCATACAGCATTAAATTACATCTTCTACAAACGCACCAGAAACGTCGTAAAAAATCTTTCTTCCGTAAAATCTTAAATCAGATGAAAAATGTTAATCTCTCTCAAAAACTCAAAGATCACGTCAGGTGGGACATCTCTGAACAGGGTTTTCATGGACTCTGCTGTAAAGTGTTTATGTCTCATATCGTACAAGTCCCAACAATCTAAAGAATATGCTTCACTGTGGGTGGAACTTTGACATGGAATACACCACGGAGCTTCTTCACTCTTTAAAAGGTACCAAACCCTGTCTCATTCTGTCGAAAAAAAAGTTTGTTAAAATAGTTACAACCAGTGATTTGTGATCATTTTTGCCTACTAATGTGATATGGAATTATTTCTAGCACAAATCGTAACGATTTAAATCATGTCACAAGTTCTATTGTTAACCTTTTTCTAAATTCATCATTTCTCGCAACATCAGCAGGCTGTAATCAATACAACAGTTTTTTACCAGCATGACTGCAGCAAATATTTTGTAACAGCAACATTTGAAATGCCAGGTATATCTAGACAATTCACTGGTCACAGCTGAATTTTCTGTAAGCTAGAGAGAGAGACAAAAGAGAGAGAGAGAGGTGGGAGAGGGAGGGAGAGAGAAGAAGAGGGAGAGAGGGAGACAGAGAGAGAGAGAGAGAGAGAGAGAGAGAGAGAGAGAGAGAGGAGAGAGAGAGAGAGAGAGAGAGAGTTGCAATTTGCATGAACAAACGCAGACATCTGCACGTCTGATAAGTTTAACAGCTGTTTCTTTCATAAGACGTAAAGTCTGAAATTGTGCATGACAAATGACTGTACCTTTACACCATTTACTGTACTCCCCAAAAAAATGTTGTTCTCAGTTTCACATCAAGACATTCTTTCCACTGCACAGTTTTACTAATGTTAAGTTTCATTTGGTGTAAATGAATACCGCCAACTTTAATCATTTGATGTCATGTCTTACGTCCTTTTGAAAGTGTAATGCAGTCCTGATGTGGCCCTTTGCGGTCGGCTGGGCTATAAGCAACATTATCTTATCTTGAAAGTGTAATGAGTGACTGTCAACCTCGGTGTAATGTCAGTGGAGGAAGGACTAGCGCACAGCCCAACACACTCACAGCTTGCTTACAATCTCATTCATATATCATGCATTCGTCACATCAAACCACTAGTAAAGTCTATAACTTTACTATACATGATCATAGAAAGAACATCAATGCATATAGAATCAAACAAAATAAAACATTCTCTCTTTCCTGAACTTCACAAAATCATTTATCTAAAACATCATTAACTAACCCGGGTATAAACAGATTTCTACTTTACCTGGCCAGGTGATCTTAACTATTCACGAATCACTGTCTTTTCTTTTCTTTTCTTTTTCTTTTCACTGTCACTTTCACAACACGACACAACTGCCGGCACTGGTGTTGGTCTGATGGCGCCTGGTCAGGTGAGACTGTTGGCGTTGGTCTGTGGTTCTGCTTGGCGAAGTGACGCTGCCAGGGATGAGGTCGAACCCCCGGTTAGGGTAGAACAGTGACTATCAACATCGATCTGTTCTCCTTTCTTTCTTCCTGCATTAACGCATTGCACTCTCTCTCTCTTCTAGTCTGCTCTTATCAAATGGACATGGTTGCTTTTCTTTTCTTTTTTCTTTTCTTTCTTTTTTCTTCATAAATTAGCAACTCTCTTTCTCTCTCCACATCTCTCCTCATCCTTCCTCTGCAGACTATCTCATGCTAATCTCTCGACTTGGTTCTCTTCTCTCCTCCCTTCATCTCTCTCTCTCTCTGCCCTTCTCCCCCTGCAGAGCTCCACTCAGAACCTCTCTTTTCCCCCTCTCTCTGTTCGTTCTTCCCCTCGTTCTGCCCTCTCTTCATCTCTCTGCCTTTTCCCTCGTGCAGAGACTACACCTAAACCCCCTCATCTCTCTGTCTCTGTTCGTTCTCATCTCCCTGCCTTCCTGTAGGCGAGAGCCTACTCTCCGAACTCCTCTCTCTCTCTCTCTGTCTGTTCGTTTTCCTCCTTTTCTCTCTCTCACTCACACATTCCTTTATGCTCTAACCCGTGCCCAAAGGGGCCCCAGTACCTTTGGGTCAGTATTTTTACCCTTGATCCCCGAAGTTGTCTCCTCTAATTCCATTGGACGTTCAAATCATGACAGTCCCGTCTACACGCCTTACTCTTTTGTGGTGGTCAATTGGTCATTTAATTGATTACCAGATTTCACCCCCCACCACACACTACCTTCCCCCCTTTTCCTACTTGACTGGGGCGGTGTGGCTTAAGTGGGGGACACGGGTCAATCTAAATTGGCCAGCTGAGTCTGGGTAGGCACCACGACGTCCGAGTAACAATGACGTTGGTTCCACAAAGTGGCTAGATGAGCTTGAGCTGGGGCTCTGCGACTCGTCTCGCTAGACATTCGAGGCGTGGGTCAAAGCTGCTTAGTCAGACTGGGTGGGTCGGACCGTCTCGGCGAAACCTCTCCCTAAGCTTAATTGGCCCGGGGACCCGACCTATGGGCCCGTCTTTCTGACGCCTAGAATGTTTGAGTTTGACTTAGGTCCAAAGCAAATTGGCTGGCGACCCCAAGTTGGGTTTGTTCCCCAAGTTAGGTTGTTTCATTTTTTTTGTCCGTGACAATTTCCCCCTTGCAAAAGACCATGCTCCGCATTGTCTCAAAACAACGGTACAAAAAGGACAACAACCGAATTTGCTGACACACAGCTACACGCGAAAAAGTTCGGAAAATACTTTACAACCAACGGTTTATAATTATAAAATAAAACAATTAGTGAATACCACTCCAATGAGTTATCATTGACGTGCGCTCTTGCGTTATTTCAACTCATTCTATAACGACCTCTGTGCGCACTTATGCAATTCCCCACCTGCGGATTTGCCACATCTTCTTTTCACAATTCTTATGAAAAGCACAATATAATATGATCACGACCCATGACACTTCACTGAGGAATCTCCATCCTCGCTTATTGCAAATAATGCATCACTACACAAGCAGACTGTATGCTCCAAGCATAACTACATCCACATGAACAAGTCTCACAAAGAAAATATAAACAAGTCTCACACAAAAAAAATATGAACCATAGCCAACGGGGAAAATGAACCCATATCCAATCAACATAACTGGAATCAACAAATATTATCAACAAAGCACCCTGGATATGACTGACTTCCTCTGAGTTGCAGCTTGTTTAGACAAACACAGCTTAAATAGTCAGCTCCGACATTCTGTCGACCTGGAATGTACTGCACTCGTACCTGTAGGGCTGCAATGCCATTGCCCAACGCAGAACTCTGCTGTTTTTCAACTGCGCCTCCTGCAGGAATTTGAGTGGGGGATGATCCGTCTCGATCAACGAACTCTTTCCCATACAAGTATTTGTGGAACTTCTGCACGGCCCACACAACAGCTAAACACTCCTTACTCCACCGTTGCGTACCCTTCTTCACACTTTGTCAACTTCCTGCTAGCATATCTCACAGGAAACTCGACCTCTTCATGCTCCTGCAACAATACTGCCACCTATCCACCCCCTGATGCATCTGTCCGCAACCAAAAAATGGTTTGACATATCGGGTAGCTTAAAGATGGGACGGGAACCTAGTCTTTCCAACACCGTCTGCAGGGGCTTGCTCTGCACCCGTCTGACCATTCGACCACTGCCGGTTTCCCTGCCTTGACCAAATCACTGAGAGGACTCGTGATTGCTGCGAAATTTGGGACAAACTCCCTTAGAACCCAAATAAAACCTAGCAGACTCCTGACTTCTGTTTGGTCTTTGGTCTCTCTGAATTCATCTTTCTTCTCCACCTTTCCTCTTTCCGGCTGCTTTGTGTCGCCTCCGACAACAAAACCTAGAACTCCTATTGTCTAGCCCTTCATACAGTGACACTCCCTGTATGACTCTTCTGGAAACTTTAGGAAACAAAATCTCCCCTTCTTCTGCTGGGTCTCTTTCCCCTCATCAATGATTGCTGCTGCGCCTATGTGCTGAGTCTCACGCTGAATATATTTGCGGAGAAAATTCGCATGGAAAAGTTTTGGTTTTCCATTCACATCAATTCGGTAATCCCGATCTACCTTTTCAGTGATGGTGAATGGTCCCTTCCAATGCCTAGCAGCTTGTTGTGCCCCGTGGGAAGCAGTACCAGGACTTGATCTCCCGCCTTGAGGATTGCTTCCTCACCTTCCTGTCATATTGCTTCTTCTGACCGACCCTAGCCTTCTGCAAACTTTCCTTTGAAACCCTTACATGTCTCATACCTGTGCCCACCTTTGGAACAGGGCGCGTTTGGGGCCAATCAGATCAACAGCCACTCTCCTGAAGGGGTGTGTCAATAAAGGGGGGATGTTTAAGAGGTGCCTTCCTCTTCACCCCTCTTGTGGCTGATCTTTGACACACATCACATGACATGCAGAAACGTTTTAGTCTGCCATTGCTCCGGGCCCAATAAAAAATCATCAAAGACTCGGTCAGCGTTTTGCTGGTGCCGAGATGACTGCCATGAGCGACTCGTGACCCACTGACATGACAGTGTCCGATAAAAACGCCGGTACCTCTAACTGGTGGTCACCTCACCTGTCTTCCCTTGGTGAACACTCGGTACAACAGCCCCCCCTTTCACAAGAAATTCTGTCTCACCTCCTCTAACCTCCTGTTTCTCTCCACCTCTTGCCAAACTCCAAAAGGGGACTTCACGAGCGAAGGGGTCTTGTTCCTGCGCTGCCCAAAATCATCAAGGCGACAACATCTATGCCCGACTTCCTTCCTGGAACAACTAACGGTTTAAAAAACCTTTTCCTCCTTCTTGCTACCGTTTCTGAACTGCTGCCCCTGTAGCAGTCAACAACTCAGGTCCCCTGGAATCCTTGCACCTGGAATTTTCAAATGATCAAATCGGTGAAGGGTTTGTCCATTACCAACGCAGACAACTCGCCTGAGAAGTAAGGGGTACGTACTTCTATCTTTTAGCAACTGGAAAACTTCCCCCCACTTTTGCCATCGTTAGAGAAACAGGTCTGGATTTTGCCCTGTCAAATCCCCTTTATCGCCAGCGGTTGTTTGTATTTACCCCGCATGAACAACCAGTGTCCCGTAACACTTTCACCCTCTGCTGGCCAACCCACCCTTCTTCCACTGGTAACGAAACCATCAGCCTAGTGCCTCATCCTGACATGAATGCTGTCCAGTGCTAGATAGCTGCACTCTCCCTCTTCGACTGAATCCCTTTTGGTTCCACTGCAGTCGTTTCCCTGAGGGACCCTTATCCACCTCTTGCAAGGCTGCTGCCTTCTGGAACCTCATGCGACAATCCCTCGCCACATGTCCCTTCTTGTGACAAATGAAACACCTAATGTCCCTTTGCCCTTCCTTTGCCCCACCACTGGGTTTGCAGACTTTGCAGAAAACTCCCCTGGTCTCCTTGCACTCTTCTCACCTGTTGCCTAGCACCTGTTTCTCCTGCACCTTAGTGCCCAAACGTGCCTCTCTATACACCTCTGCGAACTTCAACAACCCCCCCTGCTGTCTCTGGCTGTCTCTCTTTCAAAAGTTTGGTTAACTCAGGGCCGCAACCTGACAAAATCTGTTCCTTCATAAACTAGCTCTTTCAACTCAGCGAACTCCTTTTTCGTACCGCTCACTCTAACCATTTCTCAAAATAGGATCTAACGTGCACCAAATGAGTGTACGTTTCACCTGCTTGCAAACAGCTGAACGAAATTTCTTTCTGAATCCTTCTTCTGTAGGTCAAATCCCTTCATTAAAGAATCCTTCACAGCACCAAAAACGGGACTGTTGTTTGCTGGTAACGCAGTGAAAATCTGCAACGCCTTACCAGTCAATAACGCCGACAAAATGACTGCCCACTCTTCTGGAGGGCCCAAACCCCGACTGGTCGCAAAAAGTTTCGAAACGACTGATGTATGCCCTCATCGAATCGGGCCTTCCGAGAATTTTGGCACTTGGGTCGGGGGGATAGCTAAAGCACAGAGTCACTGGAAACTGAACTAAACCCTCCTCGTGGTCTTCCTTTGAATTTTTCACTTTCTCTAATTCTAACTGAATCTTTAAATTTTCTGTTTCCTGCGTTGCCCCTTTTTCTTTTTGTTTCCTGCTTCATTCTTTCTGTTTCCTGCGCTTCCCTTATTCTTTCTGTCTCCTGCTTCATTCTTTCTGTTTCTTTGCGTTTTTCCCCTTATTCTTTCTGTTTTTCCTGCGCTCTACTGCGATACGGGGTCTTTTCCGCGCGTTCTCCCTTTCCATCTTTTGCTGGTTTTCAACGAATGCACGCAATCATCTCCTGAGTAACCTAAATCACGAGCGACGCTCACAGTTGTTCAATAGGGGGTGTTCTTTTCTTCCGCCATTATATCTCTTTTTTTTTTGAACAAGATTTTAAACAACGAAAAAGGCCAACTTGGTGGTTACGACACGAGTGACGTAATAGCACAATCCTATGAATGATAATATTAGCTTGGGACAACGTAGTTAGTTTTTATAAGACGCCCAGCGCCCGACCCCAACTATGGGGCGATTATAGGAAATCTGTGCGAAATGAGTACTCTGGGGCTGAAATGCCAAGCCTAGTATTAACTTTTCTTGGAAGCAATGCCAAGGGCCCAGTATTTAACTATCTTGGGAACATACAGTTTAAGACAACCCCTTGTCTTAGGATTACAATACTTGAATCCCACCCAGCTTCCTCTCTGAGAAGTTGAACAATTATAATAAATTGGGCCAGAATATCCTGGCAGGCTCGCCAATAAATTGTCAACTCGGGGGTAAAAGTCAGTGGAGGAAGGACTAGCGCACAGCCCAAACACACTCACAGCTTGCTTACAATCTCATTCATATATCATGCATTCGTCACATCAAACCACTAGTAAAGTCTATAACTTTACTATACATGACATAGAAAGAACATCAATGCATATAGAATCAAACAAAATAAAACATTCTCTCTTTTTCCTGAACTTCACAAAATCATTTATCTAAAACATCATTAACTAACCCGGTGTATAAACAGTTTCTAATTACCTGGCCAGGTGATCTTAACTATTTTCCGAATTTACTGTCTTTTCTTTTCTTTTCTTTTTTTTTTTCACTGTCACTTTCACAACACGACACAACTGCCGGCACTGGTGTTGGTCTGATGGCGCCTGGTCAGGTGAGACTGTTGGCGTTGGTCTGTGGTTTGCTTGGCGAAGTGACCTGCCAGGTTATGAGGTCGGGAACCCCCGGGTTAGGGTAGAACAGTGGGCTATCAACATCGATCTGTTCTCCTTTCTTTCTTCCTGCATTAACGCATTTCACCTCTTTTCTCTTCTAGTCTGCTCTTATCAAATGGACATGGTTGCTTTTCTTTTCTTTTTTCTTTTCCCTTTCTTTTCTTCTTCTAAATTGCAACTCTCTTTCTCTCTCCAACATCTCTCCTCAGTCCTTCCTCTGCAGACTATCTCATGCTAATCTCTCGACTTGGTTCTCTTCTCTCCTCCCTTCATCTCTCTCTCTCCCCTGCCCTTCTCTCCTGCAGAGCTCCACTCAGAACCTCTCTCTCCCCCTCTCTCTGTTCGTTCTTTCCCCCGTTTGCCCTCTCTTCATCTCTCTGCCTTTTTCCCTCGTGCAGAGACTACACCTAAAAAACCTCCTCATCTCTCTGTCTCTGTTCGTTCTCATCTCCCTGCCTTCCTGTAGGCGAGAGCCTACTCTCCCGAACTCCTCTCTCTCTCTCTCTGTCTGTTCGTTTTCCCCCCTTTTCCCCTCTCTCACTCACACATTCCTTTATGCTCTAACCCCGTTGTCCAAGGGCCAGTACCATTGGTCCCGTTTTTACCCTTGATCCCCGAGTTTTTCTCCCTCTAATTCCCTTGACGTTCAAAAACATGACAGTCCCGTCTACACGCCTACTCTCTGTGGTGGTCAATTGGTCATTTAATTGATTAGCCAGATTTCCCCCCCCACCACACACTACCTTCCCCCCTTTCCTACTTGACTGGCGCGGTGTGGCTTAAGTGGTGGACATGGTCAATCTAAATTGGCCGCCCGAGTCTGGGTAGGCACCACGACGTCCGAGTAACAATGACGTTGGTTCCCAAAGTGGCTAGATGAGCTTGAGCTCGGCTCTGCGACTCGTTTTCGTAGACATCGAGGGTCGGTCAAAGCTGCTTAGTCAGACTGGGTGGGTCGGACCGTCTCGGGAAACCTCTCCACTAAGCTTAATTTGGGCCCGGACCCCACCTATGGGCCCGTCTTTCTGACGCCTAGAATGTTTGAGTTTGGACTTAGGTCCGAGCAAATTGGGTGGCGACACCCCAAGTTAGGTTGTTTTCCCCCAAGTTAGGTTGTTTCATTTTTTTGTCCGTGACAGTGACTCTACAAACATCCATCTGATTTGGAAACAGTTTGTTTTCAATTATATACTTTTTATTTTGTTTTGTC
The DNA here is from genome assembly GCA_018398815.1 of Conus ventricosus. Lineage (NCBI taxonomy): Eukaryota > Metazoa > Mollusca > Gastropoda > Neogastropoda > Conidae > Conus > Conus ventricosus. The sequence continues at coordinate 39,693,758 of CM031612.1, read as the reverse complement.
ACTTCATTACGCTTCTTATATTGTTCTGTCAGTGTCAGTGATAAAGGTCTGAACTGAAATTGTTCCATCCTATATGTGTTGACTTTGTGTCCTAGAAGAAATCACAGTATGGGGGTCACTCATTCAGAACACAAAAAAGTAATAATTTATCAGCCCCAAAGTATTCTGGTCCAAGTTTGTCATTCACTGTGTCAAATATTATAACCTATGCACTTTCAAAACCTAAGGCCTAATTTCCTATGTCCTGGGATGTATATATATATCTTAAACAGATTTTTGAAATGTTATAACAGGAGAAAATTAAAATTTATTTCATATTTATGATAAATATGATCTCATGAAGTCTCCCTTTGGCTACATGTACATGTATGTTACATAATGCATGCCTGAGCGTAGAAACTGAGAGATCTCAAGAAACACGGAGAGAGAGAAAAAGAAAGAGAGAGAGGAGAGAGACAGGGGGGATGTGTTTTTCAAGCGCATACAAAAAAAGTATGCAAGAATCCACAGCACATTTTACACCCTCTTCAATGGTGCATCTGCCATGCAATTTTCAGTTTAAAAAATTCAAATGTTCCATATGGTTTCAAGGTTGTTTACCATATATAGAAAATAGCTTACATTCACCAAAAAAAGAAAAAGAAGCAGTACAATCTCAAACTCTGTATCTGTTCAGGCTTAGGATACATGTGTATGCATCTCTTGCATACAGTATCTTTGACATTACACCCCCCCCCCCCCTCTCTCTCTCTCTCTCTCTTTCTCAATCCGTTTAGTTTATGTGGATGCGTGTGTCAGAGCTTCAGTTTTTTGGGGTTTTTTTAGCTTTCATTTCAAATGACCCATACCTGTAGAAAATCAAGAGTCCACTTTGAAAATGATGGGCACAGTTCAAATTACCTCACGCATATGTATGTGATGGAAAAAAAAGGTTTGAATCAATTTTGCTTCTTTTGATGGGGGGTACACTTATATTAAAATTACATGTGATAATTTTCATGAACCAGTCAAAGCTGATTGGCTATTTGAACTTACAACAGCCAAGCCAAACAGATAATACAATGCCCTGAAAGGTTTCTCGTTTTCTAGCTGCAACCAACAATATTTAAGCAAAATGCACACAGCAACTAATCACCATGCTCCGACATCTGTGAAGTGATGTGTGCCTGATGAGTACTTCTGATTGAAGAACCACATTTACTTACAAGGCGTGGTCCCACTAAAAATCTGAAGCTCTGGTGTGTGCTTATAATGTACTATATTGCAACGGCATCTCAAGTGCATTTTGTTCACTTGCCTTTCTTTTTCTGTACACAGTCCAACAACGATGACGACTGATGTGCCAGTTCAAAAATGAAATCATATTAATACACAATATTTGAATATATCTGACTGAGATGGGAATGGGGGAAGGTGGGACGAGGGACAAATGGAAGTGATAAAATGGGCTACGTGCATGTCAATTTATCTGGGAATGAATACTTTCTTTCAATTTTAGTCTTCACCTATAGATGCTAATTGCTATGCACAAGAAACAACTAAAATGACTCAATCATTGTAACAGTGCTCACATTTACTGATAAAATTCCACATTTCCATCCAGATAGCAAAATGTGGAAAATATGGCCATTGGTACAGTTTACCAATTCAATATTGTGCTTTGCCTGGATGTTGGCTGTGGGAAAGTGAACAACTGTGTACACAGCTGAAGACTTTGACCGATTTCTCAGACCTAGTTTCCAGTTTTGTTTGACCAATCTGCATTTGCAGAGTTAGCAGCGGAGATTCTAGCTTAATCAATTTGAGTGACTGGTGTCTTCCTGGATTTAAAACAAGACCATCACTTACAGCTAACATATAAACTATTTTCTGTGTGATGCCCCTACCTTTAAAATCCAGGGCTGGATCATTTACAAAGGAAAGGGAAGTTTCCAATTTTCTTTAAAAGTTTCAAATGTGACTGACTTTCCTTCTGCACTTTTAAAACCTCCCTAAAGACACATCTTTTCCCTCGGACTGATTAACGATATCCAGTTACCACTGTGCGCGTGTTTGCTGGTGATGAACGCGCTCCTGTGTCTGTCTGTGTGTGAGAGTCCCCCCCCCCCCCCCCTCCCCGGCGGTGTGTGTGTGTGCGCGCGCTTTGAATTAGAATTAGAATTTTTAATCATGTTTTTTCTGTAATATGCGCTTTGGGCTCTTGCGAGGTAAAGCGCTCTATAAATATCCTTTTACATTACATTTTACATTACTATCACTCAACCATACATAAGTTGATAACACATGTGCACATATCCCAGGACAAATTGTAGACATGAGACCATGTAGTTTCTATTTTGGGGGGTGGAGGGTGGAAGACTGGGGTGGAGAACACCCTCAGATGTACAGCACAATCTTGATACCATATTAAACTTGCTTAACATTCACACATTGCCACAGAAGGGGTTTAAAACGAGCTGTGTGATCTTAATGATAGTTAATCTGTTGGGGTTGCACAGTGCGTTCTCATGATAAAAATCTCATGATTGTGCATAATAATGCTCCTCATACATGTGAAACTTGACAAGCATATAATGTGAAAATGATGGAGAGTCTTGTCAGCCGTACAACTTATGTTGACAAGACAGTGTGGAAGATCACGCAAAATAACTAGTAATAACAAGTCAACACACTCACTTCAGCAAGTCGAGTTAGTCTTCTGCGACTGTCACATTTTAAGCAGAATTCGTCAGATCTGTAACATTCGTTATTTGTTTCAATTCTTTTGTTCAAGAACGATGCAGTTGGCGAAGCTACACCACTTCCACTTCTTACAAAACGAAAGGCCCGTTTTGATGAACATGCCAAAAGTGAGTTCTTCCCGCACAAAAGCACTTCCATTATTTGACTAGACTGAAAGATCGAAATCTTTAAAATTATGCCTCAGTTAGGAACCACTGTTGATTTCGTAACTGCACCGAGACGACTTCTGTCCACAGTGACAAACGACTGCCCTTGACAGGATTCTGTTCGGCGTCCCCAGTTGACGTTGACCTTTCAGAGATCGTGTGCTTGACCTCGTGTCTACTGATTAACATGGACTGCCCTTTCTGTTGACTAAATTATGCAGACATCTGCAGTCAAGCTTGCCGAAACTTCAACGTTAAATGTTCTGAGCTATCCTCCGTTTCATCATGAGCGCAGCCATTACACTCAAGGCCAATCGGTGCCAGCCTTTCATAACTGAAAGGAAGTGTTCGCTATGGAGGATCAGGACCAATCTATTCGTGTTTTAAGCCCGCGTAAAGTCAAAGCCAAGTGCCCTCTGAAGGTGAGTTCAATCGTAAAAATAACAACCATTCAAAATATAATAATCGCATATTTTAGTTGTTAATGTCATCATACAGCTGAAGAATTATAGTTGATAGAAGCAATAGAATGATTAAAGACGAAGCGCATTCTAATGACGAAAGTGTTGTATTTCCTAAGACGCTCATGCGGACATCGCCATGATGCTTGTCTGCTGTTTATGAAGGAAAGCTAGGCATGAAGCAGACTACGTACTGAATAAAGTGATTTGTTTTCGTAATATGTTTTTCATCTCTGTGCCATTGCTTAGAGCTGTAAATTTAACCTCAGTCATTGTCGGCAGTTTTATAACGAGTAAAATCTGAACTTTACTTCGTCAGAAGATAGGCACTAGGTAGATAGACATTGATTTCCACAATGTCTGCTGCGCAGGCGTGCTGTTCAGATTCAGAACGGTGTGCCGTAACATTCCGGATTCCCGGAGGCATTGTACGTCGATGCGCGCAGCAAGGCTTTACCATTTCCGTGCTAACGAATATTTATGTTGTTGAAAATGAACGCATATTGAATTCTTGCAGTCAAAAAAATGTACAGACATATTGACTGAAAACATTCAAAAAATATAAAAGGGGACTTTATATGTTACATGAAGTGATGGATATAGTACACTGAAAGTGCCAGTGATGCCAACCCAGAGGGTGGTTAATTTGATGCACACCACCCCAAACCCCACCTGTTCTTTGTCTTAATCACATTGATAATTGATTTGCACTCACTGAAAGAGAAATTAGTCTGTGAGAGTGCTAATTATTGAAGTGGTGACAAGGGGGGAGGTGTTATCTAAACTAGGACCTTGATGCCATATCTTCTTTTTTAATGCTTTTTTTTCTTGAATGCTCAACATTTGAAGGGAACACAGTAACATGACTAGAATGTCATAATATGAAAATAGTTTTTGTTGAAAATAAACATTAACTGAATAGGCCCTAAGTGCCATGTGCTTACAAGTCAAGAGAGAGATTTTTTAAGTCAGTTGTCAGTCTTGACTTGAACTTGAAGGTGTTTGTGGCCTTAAGAGGCCAGTTCACCATTCTAATATGTATTATATCTAGATCAAAAACTCTGCATGCGTGGAAGGAAGAGAGTCACAAACTGAGACTATCTAGTAAGTAGTATCTAGGTCGATAAAAATTCTGGATTGTATTTTGTCGGCAGTTCCTGCCAGTGAGTGTCTAACCATGATTTGAAGATGTTGACTGTAGGGGCTGTTACTACAGCGTCAGGAAGACCATTCCAAACATCAATCACTTAAAGAGAGAAGTAATTTCCCCTAATGTTCAGTCTGTGATGAACTTTGGATAATTTGAAGGAGTTTCCTCTGCTGCGCCCAGTTGGTGAAAAATTCAAACCGTGGTTTATCACTCCAGTAAATACCATGTATAAACTTGTACAAGTCTATCATGTCACTCCTTTTTCTTCTATGCTCCAGCTTTGGAAGTTTGAGAGTAGAGAGACACTCGGGTATGGTTTATCTTTAAGAGATTCTAAAAGTTTAGTTGCTCTATGCTGAACATCCCTACATCCTGGCACAGTGTTTTGTGGTATGGTTGCCAGACAGAATGTCTGTAATCTAGTACTGGTCATACAAGAGACTTGTACCTGTAGTTGTAGGAAATGGTCTTCAGTGAGGAAGTCAAAAGAGCGACGGATAATACCAACTACTCGATTCGCTTTAGCAGTTGCCTTGGCCACATGTTCTCTGAAATTCAATTTGTTATCAATGTAAACCCCAAGGTCTTATTACTTTGATTACCACTGTATACCTCGGGAAAAGTAAGACAACACAAACTTTGATACACAAACTTGTACTTCGTGACTGTTGATGCTGGCACAATTTTTTTCTTTTTGTCCCATGCTATATTACTAGATTTAACTAAGGCCTGTATACAGTGCAGAATTCAGAAAGGTATCTTTTGTTTCTCCTTCCCATACAGAGCTAGATATCTTCAAATATTGCAGTAAGAGTATATATGCTGGAAAAAAAATCAATTAAAAAAACATTTTAAAAAACATACATTAGAGCTCTTATACTTTGCGTTGAATGCATACTTCACGTAGTAAACAAAACTGGAACATCTGCTGTGATGGAGGCAAATGGACCACATTGCACAGTGACCTCACACCTTAGTCATGTTTGAAATCAATGCCTAGTAGAAGTCCATCATCTATAGTGGTACATTTATGTCTTCACACCTTTGTCATAAGTATGACAGTGATAGACATTGATGAGTAAGTAATTCCCAAGGTGTGTGTAACAAAGGATCAAAGAAAGATGTCAGATCATTCCACTGTGCTAGAAATTCCCAAGCAACTTTTAGTTGTGATGGGACAAGTTGATGAGTAATTCTTGTTCTGCAGACTGTGTATGCCATGTGTTTTGGCTTTCATTATAGATTGCCCACATTTTTTTTTAATGTTTGCGGTGTGGATTAACTTATTTTTATGTGTCCCCACACTCCACACATGCCACAGTCTGTGGATTTCTGTGCTTGTGTTGCAGTCTGCTCTTGCCTTAACTGTGTAAGTGTACATTTGTGCAGTTTGAATTGCATATTAACTCCGTACATTTATCTCACTGTATGTCACTCTGTATGTGTGTTGTGTGTGTGTGTGCGCGCACACGTGTGTGTATGTGCGCGCACGCATTTGCTTGCATGACAGACATAGCAGTTGACAGTTGAGTTAGTCCAAGTTAATACAGATGAGAAATACAAAGTATGCACAAGCGCGCACTATTTCCATGAGTCATGACATTGATTAAATGACCAAGACATTAGTTTATTTTTGTAACACAAGTGTTACAATTGCATTGATCAAGGAAGGACTTGAACACATAAATGAATGACCTCAGGCCTTCATATCAAATCATAGTGACCCCATGAAAATCAGGAAGCCCAAAATGAGGAAATGAATAGTCTGTGAGTTGTTTAGAAACTGAAGAGGCTGGTGGTATAAGCGTTAAATGCTGATCACGTCTAAGAAACATAGATTCATGGTGGATAGAGTGCACAAACTTGAGGACACACACATGCATGTAGCACATGTGCAGGATTTCGTACTTTACTTTAAGGCTCCTACTTTTTTCCTTCCACTCTCTGCCAGTGTACAGATTTCAGCTAATCTAAAACTAAGACTCTGTGAGAAAAAGAAATCAGGGGAAAAGGAGAAGATTGCCAGTGGAATCCACAGATCTCTGGTCCATGTTTGATATGCTGTCAGATAATACTGATGTTAAAAATCTCCTGTAAACATCTTCATGAGAGTGGGCAGTCATCATTTTATCTACTCTGTTATGGGCAAAATTGTATGTTCTCATATTGTGGGACAGCAAGATGCTGTATACGAAGAGATTGGCGAAAGCTGTACAACAAATAGTCCTGGTTGTGGTTGGATGGAAAAGGACACACCGCACAATGCTCAGGTTTGTAAAATATTGCACCATTTTGAAAATTTATATATTTCAAAATATTTTCAAGGGAGGAGGCATTCCTGCTGGACTCCAGTAGAATTTCAGGGATTTTGTGTTTTCCTCAGGACCCCTGATCCATAGTTACATAACCCCACACAAAGAACAGACATGTATGGGGACACCACATATTTCTCATTTTCTGTACACATTCATACCGCAATAAAGCGGTCAAGGATAATTCAACTTCAGAAGTTGTCAACACAGATGTGCATTTAAATGAGCAAGACAAAAAGGAAGCCAGAGTCGTTCACAGTGAGGCTGACATAAAGAGAGAAAAAAAATTAAATCAAAACTAAAATGAATGGTTAGCGCGTAGGAGATTTTGCTATGCTTCCTGTGATGTCTTGGTTGATCCACCCTAATTCATTATCTTCAGTGAATTCACTTTGTATGCTGCAAATATTCTCTGGTTTGCTTTGATTTTGGCTACATGTTTTAATAGTATGAAGTCTTGTATTTCAGTGCACACAGAGATTAAGAAAACAGCAAATTCTGCCCATTTAAACAGGTAAGCTTGGGCAAAGATTCAATAACAGATTGATATTTCATACTTGGAGAGAGGACTGAGCAGGGTCAGGTGCCAAGTGTAGAAATGGCATGCCAGGGCCGCAGTTGAAGGCAGCTACATCTACTAGTTAGATACTCTGGTAAAATGTAATCTGATGCATGAAAATTCCACTGATTCAATATGGTTCTCATGATTCATCATGAGTAAGTGTGTGACTTTGTGAGAAAGGAAAGCAGAAATTCGTCACTATTCTTCAACCAAAATGACTTGACTTCATGTTTGGAAGTTCTTCACGACTATGGCAAGCCTACAGCTCCTAGCCTGTTTTTGTGTTGTTCATTACTGCAATCGGGCAAGCACTGTGATACTTGGTGGTAGTTGCACACAGACTATTGCAAAAGGTTCAGGCCATTGACGGGTAAAAGTCTGTGATGAAAAAATTTCACCATCGCCCATTTTGTAGTGGGATAAAACAAAAAACTTCCAGAACCCCAGGCTCAGCACTTGATGTCAACACTGATATAGATAAAGCAGAAATGTTAACTGCTGTGCCTCAGACACATGTGCTGATTGGACACAGCCATGCTAAGATCATGCCTCTGGTGGAGCAGCTGTCTTCTACATACATTATGGTATGTTAAAGAGCTCTGTAAATGGGTTGATCTTTTTGAATTCACATTAAATATGTTTGACAGGAGTTGTCCTACAATCCTATTCAGTAGAGGAAACAGAAGTGTATCTTGCCCAGAATCTGAGTTCTGTGCCAGCGATAAAAGTAAACTGTGTCACTGTTTATTAAGGTGTTTTTTTATCTTTTGAAGCAGCAAAGGCAACACATTTCTCTTTGTCATATGTGAGAGAGCCTTTCTACATGGTATACAACATTTCTTGTCTCTCTCTCTGTGTTCTAAGTCCAAAAATATGCTGATGATAAAAGTTTGCACGATTCAAGGCATGAATGGTATGAACCCGATGCACAGAGACAATTCTGTCTTAGTTTTAAAAAGAAACAGCCTGTGAAAAGAGAACCAACAGGCTGATAGCAAGACACCTGAGGCCTAAGACATACTATTAATCTTGAAAAGAGGCAGGAGAGGGTCATGTCATCAAACCAGAACCGGTGTTGATCATTGTGATGATTCGGTAATAGGAATGATAAAAACTGGAACATGAAGAGATGCAACATGGAAAGGATCAACAAGGCGCACAATTTTTGCTTCAGCTGCAAAGCGTCATACCCTCAGGCCATGTGTGATACTTAACATTGAAAATGAACCAGGAAATATTGCAATCTTGTAATGTAGATAGACTGTCAGATGGATTCACATAAATCTACTGATTTATTGTGAATAACATGATTTACGCTTGCGGTGTATTGAAATGATGTCTGCATTGATCAACGTTAGTTTCACTCTAGTGTGTGCTGGAGAGGCAGTAAAGAACTACATATGGTTAATCTGTGATTAGCTAGTCATTTGATTCAAAAACAAAATCAGTTGACCAGTCATAGCAGTCGGTTAAAGTCAAGTGCTGAGAATAAAAGTGCCCACGTTTTCACTGTCAACGTCCAGTCAAACAAAAAATAAATGGGTAAGGAGTACTGGAGGCAAATATTCTTGTCAGTGTTTTGTCATGTGAACCAGTAAAATGTAGATAATTTCCAGTGGACCTCTTTCATGTGGTAACAATTTCTCTTAAACGAATTTGTTTTGATTGTCAGTAAACTTTCATTGAATGCCCACGCTTGTGTGCTATTAATCTATATCAAATTTTATTTGTTCTTTTCCCTCCCCCGCAGTTCCCACCAACCCTTCCCTCTAGGTCAAAACCCCCTACCCCCTCCCCTTCATTATCCGCTTCTAAACAAAGGTGACAGCCATCTGCTTTACACAGAACACCTAGGTGTATTATTCAGTCCTCAGCTGATTGACATTGTGTGTCATCTATAGATGTTATGTATTTATCAAGCAGGGACCTCCCAACTGATTGCTGTGCATATCCAGTTGCTAAAAATTATTGCATTTCTTTATTAATAGAAAAAGAGCACTGTTTTAAACGATCACACTCACAGCCACATACACACATACATACAAGCACATACACACTCTCGTGTGCACACATGTGCATGTGCACACACACACACACACACACACACACACACACACACACACAACACGTTTATGTCAATCCCTCTCCCCTTTTCCCCTCCACACATGCACATGAATTCTGTGAATTTGAATCCTGCAACAGATGTTAGGACCATGGGCTGATCGAGCTAACAAATTCATCTGCTCATTGTGATGCATGAGGGAGAGAGGGAAGGAAACAAAAAATCTTGCAAATACGGGAGTCAGAACATTATAAAATTAATGCTGGTAATATAGAAGAAAAAAAACAGAGTGGCTTTTGTGCAACTTTTTCTCATTTGTGGCGAGAAATCTGGGTGTGGCATTTGCGCCATGTTTCTCACCTTTTATGATTAGTATGTGGAGTCATGCTTGAAAATAAGAGAGAATCTGAATGAAAAACTGCTGTGCTAGAATATTAGTTTTAAAGAATTCTGAAAAGTATCAAAATTCTGAAAAGTATCAAATTGCCTTCTTAAGTTCAGTTGAACTTGATATTGACAAAGATAGTACTGGTGAATTTGGAATATAGGTTTTCTGTAAGTTAATTGTGGACACTGTTGTTCAGGTACACTTGTTCCGTTTTCATTTGTGCTTGTAGTGTTTGTGAGTTTCTGTGGTTTGAAAATGAATGACTGTGACCCAAAGGCATATCTGACAATAGTGTTATGTACATCTTGATTAGCAGGTTTTGCATTCTTATTCATTGTCATATTCAGAGAGGTTGTACAGATCCAAGATCTTGTTCAGACTGTGTTGTCAGCTGTCAGTAGAAGCTGTTGAGGAAGCTTGCGCAATTTTTTTTTCTCGTTTGGCCTTTCTCTACATCCAGGATCATACTGTCACAGCCTTGTTGGCACTGACAGTCCGCATGTAGCATTCAATAACAAGTCATCATGAGGCATCCACCAGAAGAGACACTGTACTGATGTTTAGTCACTGTGCAAGTGTTCAGTGGTGCCTGTTCTGATTCACCATAATTCAGGACACTTCCAGCTGCAGTTTGTTATTGAGCAGGCAGTGATTCCTCAGTCGTGGACCCAGGTGAGTAAGCACCCCCCTCTGGAGAGCACCACTGTAGTGATACCCCCTATGTACCTGCCAGCACCAAAGACTTAAATCACCACAGGCATTTATGTGGCAAGGAAATCAAAACCATGGTTGTGATGAGAACAAAGGCAAGAAGGATCTCAGATTTTGTTTGTTTTAATGATGATCAGGGAGGGAGGCTTTATTCTGGACGAAGATTGCATAACAGGGCTGTGCTTTCTGTCATAATATTTACTGGTTTCAACCAACCCCAAAAGATAAATATATATATAAGAGAGAGAGAGAGAGAGAATGCTGAACAATTAAGTAGTGGGGGAAAACAAGTGCAGGTTAACAATTCTTCAGTCGTTATAGTAATGACTTGGCAAAGATTTGAACTTTAAAAAAAAAAAAAAAATTTGAAGATGAAGAAAATGGGTGGAATATATATATATATAATATATATATAATATATATATATATATATATATATATATATATATATATAGCCTTTGATTGGACCTGAATTGTGTGGCCTGGCATCAACGGTACCAACCACTGTACCATGACAGCTGGTCACATAATCATTTGCTTGCGTATTGATTTGAATATTATGGAAATAAAGATTAGGCCTATTGGTATATTTTATCCATGTTCAGCTTTTTATCTCAGAGGGGGTGAGGGGAAGGGAGAGCCTCTTACTGAGAAAAGTATTCACAAGAATGAAACTGATGGGACAAATTTCCATGGAGATAGCTTTTGTAAGTTATTCATTGCTATAGAACCAGATGGAAACCAGATTTCTATTTTATTTGCACACGACTCATAGACAACTGTCCTTTTCATTTTGGAGACACATGAAATATACAGTGAAATGTAATTGGCACTGTGTCATCGTTGCTGCAGAATATGAAAGCATGCTGTCACGGCTTGATGCTTTGTCAATGTGTGTGTTTGTTTAAGGGGAGGGGGGGGGGAGCCAACTTGGTCTGAAAAAGCTTGGTCTTCTGTCACAATCAATATGAAAGTTTGACAGTTCGTTTGAATTATACACACACGTGCGGGCAAACGATCTCTCTCTCTCTCTCTCTCTCTCTCTCTCTCTCTCTCTCTTCACTCTCTTTTCTCTCTCTCTCTCTCTCTCAGCTAGCCCATACATACAGAAGAAGGGATGTAAAGAGGGACCTTGCATCGCCTCTAGTTAGGAGCGGGCATACAGGCACAGAGGACATCACTCGCGCGTCACAGCGCCTGAATGCATTGAAGCCAGTGACGCTTTCGCTGCCTCAGTAGTGTTGTGTAAGTGGATACTTAGCGAGCGTCACACCACCGCGGTGAGCGGGGTCGGACGGTGGTGGTGAAGATGGGGAGGGTGGGGCATTGTCAGGCGAGGTTTGTGTGTCGGGCAGGTGGACCGGGGTTCGAGGTCAAGTGGACAGTAACGACCCCACTCGGGCTTCTTGCCCCCCCCCCCCCCCCCCCCCCCGCCCGCTCTTCCGTCCCCTTCTATACCCTTCCCTCTCTCCCCTCCCCCACCCTCCCATCTCCTTCACCCGATTCTACCCCTCGTCCTTCTGACCCCTCAGCTCGAGCCAGTGGCTCATCCGTCTTAGTGGGGCCTGACAGGTGTATGACCTAGCCCACCCACATGTCTGAGGTCATCTCCCTTAACTCTCTGCTCTCGTCCCACTTTCTGATCACCTTGCTTTCGCGGAGGCCATGCCTGAAGGGGAGGGTTGAGCCCGCCGTACACAATGAATAGGGGATTAGTTTCTCTCTCTCTCTCTCTCTCTCTCTCTCTCTCTCTCTCACACACACACACACACACACATCATCCAGCTACCTGTGTTTGCATACTCTTGTGTTTTGCATGTCTGTGTTTGTGTGTGTGTTTTGGAGGGGGAGGGTGGGAGCAGTTAGAAGTCGGAAACTGGTTGATATACAGTTTCTACACTGTTGACATCTCCCACCCCACCCCCATCTGTGTGTATGTCTGTGTCTGTGTCTGACGCATCAGACGTGGAGAGCTAGATTGAAGGAGTGGATGGTGTAAGAGAGAGAGGGACTCGACCAGTTGTGTAGCCAGAGAGAAAAGGAGGAAATCGAGATGGCAAGTGATTGATTCATGTGTCTGTGTCCTCGGGCGGCGAGAAAGGGGGGGGGGGGGGGGGGGGGGGGGGGGGGGGGGGGGGGGGGGGGGGGGGGGGGGGGGGGGGGGGGGGGGGGGGGGGGGGGGGGCTGGCTCCACCGAACTACTGCAAATAAAGTAGATGGAGAAGGATTGGGGGGTAAAGTTTGGGGTGGGAGGAGGGGATTCGATGCCAGTGACACATAATTCATGAAGGGAACTGGCCGTTGCTGCCAGTGATTGCAGCAGGCAGGCAGGGATGGAGAGAGTATTGATCGGTAGGGGTGCTGACACACAAGCGCACACATACACACGCACACGCACACACACTACACGGCACAGCTAGCTCACTCTTTCCTCCACCTCATCCTCTCCCCCGTACCTCGCCCTCTCCTCCTCCTCCTCCTCCTCCTCCCCTGCTGTGACTGGCAGCCATCCCACATGTAATCCCATGACGAGGACAAGCCAAACATAGGTCTAAAAGCAGCGTTGTTTATTTTTAAAAAAACCCGCATGTGATCGGCACGAGGCACTTTTGACCTTTACTTGTGCAAGCTAATAATTATAACGTTGCACGTCATAAACTGACAGTGACAGTAGGATGCTGAATCAGATGGTTGAGGTTCACCTTGTAAGTATCCACATCTACATGAGAGAGAGAGAGAGAGAGAGAGACTTCGGGGATGTATTTGTAAATCAGTTTTTCAGTTTTATAAGTGTTTTGGTTGAATATTGAACCTTATGCCAGTTATGGACATGTAAGACAGGTGCCACTGTTTAGAGAGAGAAATGTGATAGCATCCACAGCAAACAGCATGAAACCTGGCATTGATGTACAGCTACTTGTTTTGTCTTTGTCTTTTTTGTTTGTTTGGTTTTTTGTGGGTTTTTTTTGTTCGTCTTCAAGATAGTAGGCAAAACTTTGTGGCTTGTCTCAAGACTGATACTGTAATGTCAGAATATTCCACTTGGATTTTCATGGAAAGAATTTACAGCTTGAGGTTACACTTTCATTGTAATAAGCTCCTCCTTGTCTCTTGTCTTTCTGCTCACCCTCTTCCCCCCACACCCACCCATCCCCTTTCCTACCCCTCCGGCTCCCTCTCTCTCCTTCCATCGCAATACTTCAAAATCTTGTCTCCCTTTCATATCATTTGTGGTTGTAGGAAACTAACAATACTGTGTTAACAAAACACTTTATCCAAAAAAATTAAAATCCTCATCTATTGTCATCTATTTATCACACACACACACATACACACACACACACACACACACACACACACACACACACACACACACACACACACACATCACAGACACTCACAAGCTGTTGCCCGTCATAAATTATGATAAAATGGTCTAGTAATTACAATATCATATGGAAATAGTTCGTTCCAGTCAAGTTCCTTCATCCATTGATACATTCATGATGAATATCTTCACATCATAGTCTGTCTCATCACTTCAGCCTTGGTGTTTCCTTGTATCTTTTCACTGGTGTATCAAGAGACCTGTTACAGGAAAAAGAAGATTAGGGAAGGTAAGGCCTTTCTGTCCATCGCAAATTGAGTTACCTTTTCTAAGTTTATGGTTCAAGCAAATAGATCAGGGGAGTCAGATATTTGATTTGAAGTATATGCCAGGATAGCGAACAGGATTTCGACAGCATTACAGCCAAACAGCTTCAGCCCCATGTTCCGGCACTTTCTCTCTCTCTGATTCAACTGTTAAGCAGACTGGGGGACAACACTGCTTTGGCCATTTCAATCAGGGCATCTGTCCCATTAAAACTTCAGAGTCACTCTCACAGAGGGTAAGTCTAACACACATTGCCTCCCTTGCACATTTCTGAACATTCTTTAGATGTACACCACATAGCTGCCTTGGCCATTATGAAGATCAACCTTGTGCCAGGTCACATCTCAATTAGAGGAATGGAATTTGTTGCTTGTATTTGTTAATGCTTGTGACAACATGTTGCTTTGCAAATAATAATAATAATAATGTGCATTTCTTGCGCCTAATCTTTAAAAGCCCTAAGCGCTTACAATAAAGAGTAAATAAATCAAGAGAAGCAACCAATATGATAAACAACAAAAGGCAATCTTCCAAAGACACACACACAATATTTCTACATGCTTAAGCTGAGCACACACACACACACACACACACACACACACACACACAAACACACACATACGCCAGGTGTAGGGTACATCTGCTTTCGACAGAAAGAGGGGAAGGGTCATGACTGGAAGAGGGTAGTCTTAAGAGAAGACTTGAAGGAAGAGAGGGAAGTCGCAGAGCGGAGAGACAAAGGGAGGTTATTTTAGTGTCTTTGAAAGTAAGTTTTGTTAATTTCATGACCCAAGTGTGGAAGGTTTATGCTTTGTCTACAAAATTATTCTGTATGTTTAGAAAGAAACAAATGCTGATTTCATGAAACCTCTCTCTCTCTCTCTCTCTCTCTCTCTCTCTCTCTCTCTCTCTCTCTCTCTCTCTTCATGCATCCATAATTCACTCACAACGGTTCAGTTAATAAGCATTTTTTGAAAATTAATGAACGCTATATATCCAAGGTGTCTTACTCTTTGGTTTGAAGTGAGTCATTATGGCTCTGTGATGTTTCAAGCTTTAGATTTTTTTCCCCTTGTTCATCTTGTTTTTTTTGGTAATACATTCTTATCATCTATTGATCCATCCATCAGTTTATCAATGCGTATGTCTGTACCTATCTATCTATCTGTTTTGTTTTTTCTTTTTGTGTTGTTTCTGATTATATGGACTTGTGGAGAAAATACTTGACAGGTTGATGTATGCATATAAAGATATTGATTGTGCAGCACCTGGTTTTGATCCAGCATGTGTTACACATCAATGGACTGAGCTCCAAAGAAAAAAAAAATGCCACATACATTGTGGTACTGATATTGATTTAATCCTCTGGTCTTGAACCACCTCATCTGAAATGTTGTTGTACCCAGCTTCGAAGAAACAAAATGCCTCCAGGCGCTGCTGATGGCTTTGCTTTCAGTCCCAGAAATAATCATCTTAGGTGGCAAGCCGGTTATGTGAAAGAGGATTGGCTTACATCACCTTGTTTCCTGCCCAGACCTGTTGTGGGGGGATGGAATTTGTTCAGAACGCTTGCTGGTGAAGAAAAATGGGTTGCGCTCTTGTCAGACGTGGGCGTGTTCAGTCAGTGTTCAGTGTCACGCTTTATATTTTTTCTGGAATAGTTCAGACTTCAACCACATGGATCCCTTCACCGGCTGTAGTGTTTCATTTTTGTACCGAAATTAAGAATTGACAAAGATTAAGGATTTTGTGGTTCACATGTATTGTGTAGCGCAGTGAGCCAGTTATCTCTAATAAAGCATGGTTTGTCTACAAAGGGTTTTCCTTACACCTCTCTACTAGGCCTTATTCTCTCCAGGTGGGACATTGGAAAGGACCTGAATGGAAGGATCACTGATCAAGTAGATTTGTATGTGACCTTGTTTTTCTTCAATGAAATACAATTATGACAGAAATTGAGATGGTTGAGAGTTATGGTTTCAATAATGTTTATGGATTGCATACAAATTCAGACAGGTTTTTGTTTATGTTTGTTCAAACATTTGAGTTTTTGGATATTGTTTACATGAATTGAAGCAAATTGGTTAGCAACACAGATAAAGGCATCACCTGTTAAGCCTCTGATTTCAGTCTTTTGACTTGCAAAGAAAGTGGCATACTGCCCATGTCACAAAAGCTGTTCAGGTTCAGCTAGCCAGGCTTCATTGTGAACATGTCAGCTTGTTATATTTTATGTTCATAACCAGTGAGTGGAGCAAGGGAGTGGGGGGGGGATAAGAACATGTTGCTTTATGCCAGTCGATTCGTCAGGGGCCACTGGGCTGATAAGGGAGGGTGGTGGCATTGCAAAAGCACTTCAATCAGCAGTGTTGCAGTTGTTTGATTGTCTTTCAGTTCATGGATGGCACTGGTGTGATTCTGGTGTGTATGTCTTCTCAACTTAGTCCACAAGTCCTGGTGCATGACAAAGTGTTACATTGATTCTCAGTCATTTCCCAACTGGACTGGACCCTGTCTGCATTTACTGGGTGTATGATACAGTACACCCAGCGAGTTAGGGATTAACAGATTGCACATTTGCGACACTTGACAATCAGAAGAAACCTTCTCAATGCTTCTACCTCCAGGCCTGTTCGTGAGAGAGTGTGTGGGTGTGGAGGGGGGAAAGAGTGCTTCTCTGCGTGCACTGCAAATGTTCAGACGGTCTAATGAACTATGTTTAGGATGATCAGGTTAACTGAAAGAAAAGGCAGTACAGGATTAACATCCAACAAGGAAAGAGCAGCAAAAAGATCACGATTATTGGCGCAGTTACTTTCTTGTTCGGGCTGCAAGTTGCCTTGTTTTTCACAAATTAGCACAGGATAATGACCATGTGATTGAATAAGGAAAAGCACAGCAAAGGGATTAAATCAGTAACTCAATAATGATCCTGTTTGTAATCCTCCGTGAAACCCACTTCCACAGGGGAGGGTGTGTGTGTGTGTGTGTGTGAAAGTTTAGTAGTGATGGGGCCTGACGGAAGTTCATTAGTAAAGGGGCGCAGCAGGTGATGGTCTGAGGTCAGTCACGCTAGCTGCATGGCCTCTAAGTAATGTGTCTTAATGGGTGGTGTCCTGCAGATACTGGATCAGACCAAGCCCCTATCCATTGATCGCTGTCAGAATGTCTTTGCAGCAGTACAGTGTTTTCTCAGGTGGGCTACCTCACCACACCAGAGATAAAGCACCTGTTAGAATGTGGAGGGAGGGGGGGGGGGGTTGCTACAGAACTAGCTGTGGTGTGATTATGTACGGAGAAGTGGGAATGAATGGTATGAGTGTAATGCCACAAAGACATGACACCCTTCCCCAGAAAAGAAGAAAAGAAGGGTATAGGGTTCAGTGTTCACAGATAGAAGGAAACCCTGAGAATGAGCCTCATCAGTGGATCTATTTTTTCTTCTAAGACTGCTCACCAAACTTTTCAGTGTACATGCAGTCACTCACTTATCAATACTTTTAATAACATCACTGTCAACTTGGGGAAAAAAGAAAAGACATTTACAAACTATCAGAGTGAGGGCATGTGAGGCTGCTCATTTGGTTACTTTTTTTTTTTAGTGATTCATTTTTCAACTCGGATGCTTGCAGTAAAAATATATTCCTAGGGTCTAGAGAAAGTGTTAAAAAAAATTTTTAATGGGGAGGGGGGGGGGTGAAAGTCTGTCTGTACATAAGTTTGCACACATATGTGTGTGAATGTAATGTGACAGAAAAGACTAGCTTTTTGGAGAGAAAGGGACGGAGAGAACGGTGAGTATGTGTGCACATGCTTTAGAACTTTTGCCCAATGGTGAGCACATACAGAATTGTATAGTTACACATTACATTATTTGAGAACTGTGGACTTCATCGAAAATGGCGGCATACTGTCGTACACGCATCATCCTTCTCGACATGTTTGAGTCTTTATTTGTGAGGGAGGAAAGAGGAAGCATGAGGAGGGAAAGGGGGAACTACCTTTGTTTCAGAGACACATGCAGCTGTACTCTCCACTCCTTTTCCTCACAGCAGGAGACTGGGGCAAAGAAAAGGGCTGGGAAGAGTGCACATTAAATCATGCTGGAGTGTTCATGGAGCAGTGGAGAATAAAGGCCAGACAGGTATCTAGAGTTGTGAAGCATAGCAAGGGTGTGGGTAGTGAAGGGGGTAGGTGTGGGGGGGACGGGGGGGGGGGGGGGGGGGAAGAGCAGAGTGCCAGTCAAAAAACTGTGGTCAGTATGGGACTTCTCAGTCATCATAGCCGTAAAACTAGTAAACACAGACAGCGAGACACAGGTATGAGCACCAGTAATACTCTCACACGTATAGGCACGAATGCACACATACACACACGCCTATTTTATGTGTCTGTGCACGCACGCATGGACGCACACACATACACTCACACACACACACACACACACACAACACACAGAGAAAAAAAACATCAATTGCGCAGCTCTTATCATTAACAGCTGCAGTCAACCCTTGCCAGTTTCACTAGCGCTCAACATTGTTATCAGTTCATTTAACACAGGAATTGTGAGAGTGAACTGGCTTTCAATTTGAGGACCATCACTGAAATCGGATCCAAGAGGAAGGTGGGTGGTGGTGGTGGGGGTGGTAGCCATGTTAGGTGAATAAAGGAAGTAGGGGAAACATGGGTAGGGGGAATAGAGTAGCCCAGTCTGTGGTATGGTGTGAATATATATACTATCTCTAGAGCAGATGTTGATGAAGTAAATAAAACAATAGATGTTTCCCCTTCCAGCAGCTCTGCAAGGAAGGAGGAAGAGGAGCAAGGCTGCCAACCAGCGGTTTTATCATGGCGGCCAGCCAGATCGATAAAATGTCATGACTCACACCTTTTTTCTTCTTTTTTTTTTTGTTGGCCTAGAGGAGTTGTTTGGGTTTGTTTTTTTTTTCCCTTTTTTTTTCATGTAACCTAGTTCCATCTGGCAGTTTCACTGACTGAGGTTTGGGGAGAAGCAGCCGGCATTCCAGCATAGTCTTGCATGTCGCATGTTATGGTCAGCAAGGAAGAAGAATGATACATGCTTTGTTGTATGTCAGAAGAGCTCAATATTGAGACTTGCATCCTTGGGCAATGTGTGATCAGCTGGGCTTTAATGAAACAGAAGTTAAATGCAGGACATCAACTTACATCAAATAAAAAAATATGATAACGTTAAGTATGATAATGTGGCAATGAAAAATGTGTACGATGACTAGGAATGCGTCAGCTCTGGTGTGGTCAGTGTGATGTGATCGGCTGGGCCATTTAAAAATGACTTGACCTGATTAGAAATACATGAGAGGGGGAGAAAAAGATTAAAAAAAAAAACCCTGATTGTGTGTAATTTATGCAGGTAGACCTTTTTTTTTTAATTCAGTATCTGGTCTAGTAATTCCATAAAAGTATAAAGATAAAAAAAAAGGCTTTAATAATGCTTGGAACACAATGATGAGAGACATCTGCTTGTGTATATTGGTCAGTGTGGAAAGATTTTCCCTGTTTATTTCATGTTCGTTTATCAACACAGTCATGAAACTGAGAAAAGGGTGATGGCATGAGCATGAGTAATGTAGGGATGGCTGGCCAGAGAAAACTAAACTAAGGACACAATCTTTGGGACAACACACACACACACACACACACACACACACACACACACACACACACCTCTCTCTCCCCCCCCCCCCCCCCCCCCCTCCCACCCGCACCATTCCATTGTAAAACGGAGTTTTGAGTCAGTGTTACTTATGGCCCTGCCCACCACCTGGACCATTTGAACTAATCAATATAGGTACTAGGTGCATTCGGCTGGGTTCTGTGTTTGACATAAGCCTGAACTTCTGAATGGTGATAATATTTTAATGTCCTTGCCCAGAGCAACAAATTGTTCAGAGAATGATGTAGGCTAGCGTCTGCCTTTTTGAGGGGGAGGAGGGGGGATGTGAGAGGTCTGAATTCTACAAGCCCCAAATATATTTAGCTAGACACTAACTAAAGAAAACTCTCTACCTGATAGACCCACCCCAGCCCAACCCATACCCACCCGCAAAGTATATTCTCTCTCTCTCTCTCTCCTCTTCTCTCTCTCTCTCTCTCTCTCTCTCTCTCTCTCTCTCTCACCACACACAACACACACACCACACACACTCTCTCTCTCTCTCTCTCTCTCTCGTCTCTCTCTCTCTCTCTCTCTTTCTCTCTCTCTCTCTAATTCAACAAATCTTCAGTAGATCATTGTCAAAGGCAATGGAAGAGTTGTTTACTGGCAAAAGTTTACCTTGTGTACTATTTGTATGTATTTGTGGGGATGAAAAATCTCAGGCTGAAGATGTACACATCGTGGCAGTGTATTGTTAAACAAATTAGTGTGTGTTCTTCAATTGTACTGATAGTATGAAGAACAACATTTGTTAACTGCTAGAGCAATATGTTAGCTGTCAAGTTTGTGCTGTTTTGATTGTTGTTTTTGTTTTGTCTTGTGTCTGTCTGTTATGTTATTCGAACTGTGTACTTCGGAGTCCTATATAATTAGTGATATCAGTAAATGCAAATAATTGGAATGATACAGCTTGCAGAAGATGTCATTTTATGGATGAGTCTCTCTCTCTCTCTCTCTCTCTCTCTCTCTCTCTCTCTCTCTCTCTCTCTCTCTTTCCACACACACACACACTCTCTCTCTCTTCTCTCTCTCTCCTCTCTCTCTCTCTCTCTCTGTCTCACACACACACAATCTCTCTCTCTCTCTCTCTCTCTCTCTCTCTCTCTCTCTCTCTCCTCTCTCTCTCTCTCTCTCTCTCTCTCTCTCTCCAAGCACACACAGTGCTGAAAGATCAGACCACATGTCCGTTTCCATAACAACCAGTGGGTTTTGACACAGGCTAATGGCTTAAGGCTGTGGATGAGAGGAATGTTATGTCAGATGGAGAGAATTGAATGTAGTGCTACTGCTGGGAACTGATGAAGATGCATACGTGTATGATACAGAAGGGAAGGGGGAGGCAGTGTGTGTGACCCGTATAATGATGGTGTGAGTCAGTCAGCTGCACCTGCTGGAAGATAAAGGAGCAGTACACCTCGATAGCACCCAGGAGATCAATACAGGGGTGGTGGTGCTGCTTCAGACCAACTACCATGATCCAAGCTGTACTGAGGGGAGAGGGGGTGGCATAGGAGAGGGGGGAGGGAGGGAGGCAGCATCATAGCAAGGATGTGGCAGCTGTCAACAGCAACCCATGTTTGCTTCTGTCTGCATTGTGTGGCGGGCCGCCTGTAGTTTCTTTGTTGGAGACATGTGATCAATCTTTCCATATTTCTTTGTTTCTCTCTGTGTGTGTGTGTGTGTGTGTGTGTGTGTGTGTGTGTGTGTGTGTGTGTGAAGAGAGAGGTTACACATCCTTTGTCAGTTTATATTAGTACATGCACTGGTTACACATCCTTTGTCAGTTTATATTAGTACATGCACTGGCCGGTAGTGTTTCCTCTTGCCATTCCACACTGTCCTATGACATTTACGGGTTCAGAATTCACAAGGGCATGCACACGCAGGCAGGTGCACGGACGCACGCGCACACACACACACACACCAACACACCACTCTCTCTCTCTCTCTCTCTCTCTCTCTCTCTCTCTCTCTCTCTCTCTCTCTCTCTCTCTCTCCTGTAGTTTCTGTCCTTTTTTTCTCCCCTAATACTTGGTTCACACCAAAAAAAATTTTTTTTGAAAAATGGATAATCTTTATGTTTCACATTCAAGGAGCTTTGTTTCTGAAATAGAAACACTCTGTAACTACAGTGACAGATAGTTATCTTTTGTCTGTATATGGGTGAACTCTATCAAACTCCATGCTTAAGATCTCCAGTCCAAAGTAGAAACATATCCCTTGCTCATCTTGTCAACAGGGACCCCCATTCTGACACTGAAGGCCTCTTTAGTGAACATTTTCTCCTGTGTTGTGGAGAAACAACTTGAGCTGCCTGTGCATGATGGTTTCATCCCACTTAGTGGCTGAATATAATTTGCAACTGTAATGACAACCCCTTCGCTCTCTCCCTCCCTTTTTCCCAGGCTTTTGAAATTAAAATCCTTCCATGAGTCATAGATGTGTTGCTGTCATGGTGTGTGTGCGTGTGTGTGTGTGTTGTGTGTACACTGGACCAGCAGCATGGTGCACACATTGTCCACCCATTTTGATCAACTTTCCATATGACGGTGAATCTTAAGTGATGTGTATGGTAAGAGAGAAACAGGGATGCATGCACACAGCGTAGTGGTGTGTGTGATCACCATAGTCTTGTGACTGGGCAACGATTGATTGTCACTGTTAGCCTTGACATGATTGTTGTAAATTCATCATTTCTGAACAGCTGGCATGGGGTTCACATTTATCGGGAAATCGTAGCGGTATTTGACTGGTTCAGATCGCAAAATACCTAACAAAAATACTGGCCACCAGTAATACATGATGATGTAGCGTGACTGGAGAAAAAGAAGTCGACCATTACATTTGTGCACTTGACTGACTGCTATGACGAAACAACCACTTTTGTTTGACCCGTTTGCTTACGAGTTGCTGTGCCGGACCGCTGTTCCAGTGACTTGACATGTGGTTGAACTGCAGGGACAGTTTTGCCACTATCGATTGCTGTGACCAGAGCCATGTCAGGCCAAGCCAGAAAGGGGTTAAAGAAGCACACAGGACCAGACCCAAAATTTCAAGTCACTAGAAGCAGACTTGGAAGTTGCTGGAATGCCATTTAAGCTACTACATTGTTAGGTCGTTAAAGTTCTTGCAGACTAACCTGCCATTAAGTAAACACACACACACACACACACACACACACCTCTCTCTCTCTCTCTCTCTCTCTCTCTCTCTCTCTCTCTCTCTCTCTCTCTCTCTCTCTCTCTAACTCACTCGCTGAACGCAAGCTGTTGATGAAAGTAAAGAGTGAAGAATTACAAGGGTATGCACCCAGAGACCTGAAATATTTTCTCCTCGTTCTCTCTCTCTCTCTCTCTCTCTCTCTCTCTCTCTCTCTCTCTCTCTCTCTCTCTCTCTCTCTCTCCTTCTGGCTACACGCATCAGCATGCCATGCGCACACAACAGCGCACACAACTCTCTCTCTCTCTCTCCTCTCTCTCTCTCTCTCTCTCTCTCTCTCTCTCTCTCTCTCTCTCTCTCTCTCATATATGTGTCTGTACACATACATACATGCATGTAAAGCGCTTAAGTGTTGAGTTGCAGTGTTGTTATTTTTGTCGTATCAGTTTTCACTCATGCTCTGTTCTCTGGTTTATTGAAAAATGGGGAATAATGCTCGTATATTAGATAAAATGGCCAACAGTACCCGCCACCTTAGTCCACCTGTACTGTCACACATGACCTAAAGTGGATGTCAACTTGAAAATGACTATTTCCATTGTTGGTAAACAGAAAATGCCAGTTTCCTTCAGGAAATACAGTGCAGTTTCCTAAGCAGATGTAGGTCGTTCCTAGATCCTCTCCCGTCTAAGTGACTGGCTAGATGCAGACAGAAAGCTTCCTTCCTTGTTCTGGGTGATGCATTGCATCAAATGAAAACATCAGTGATCTAGACAGTCTCAGCAATGCAAGTGTTGTGGTGGCTGTCCAGGGGTTCTTCAGTGACAGGACAAATCCAGCCAAAGTCCATACTGGGAAAATTTAGGCTGGGACGAATTGGTTGTGGCTTGAATGAGTTTCATGACATGGTACAGTGCTGATGTGAAAAAGGTCCGTCTGTTGTCTTTTGTAGTATTCCTTTATTCAACATGAAAAGAAATTAAAAATGAATCTTTGATATAGGTTGCTTGATCTGACTAGATCTGGCTAGCCCTTTTTTTTTACCAGACTTTGGGGGCGGGGAAAATCAAGATTCCAAGAGTCCTATAACATGTTTACACCAAGAGAAGAGATGAATTTATAACTGGGAAGAAAACTATCATTCGTGTCCAACACACTGTTTTTAAGCTTACATGTGCAATCCCAGTCTTTTTTTTTCTTTCTTTTTTTTTAATTTCCATTTTATTTTATGAGAGTTAACCTATTCGGTGCCAAACTTGATGAGATTACTTGACAGCAAGGACGTGTACTCTTCGCTGCCATGGCCGTAGAGTATACTGGTCATGGGGAAGTTCGGAATATTCCTCATTTTATATTTACACTGCTTACAAAACAGGATATTTTTAGAGAGGTGAAGTCTTTAGATTCTATTGATAGTTGGTAATCTTGTTTTCGGCAGTGAGAAAGTCAGCAGAATTTTTTGAAAATATAAACTTATGTTGTTGTTGGTTTTGTTTTTTGTTTTTAAATCCTGACAAATAGGATTTAACTCTAACAGTCTAAGCTATTCCTAGGCAGCGAAAGGGTTAATTGGTGTTAAAGAGGAAGAGATTGGTTACAATGTAAATGAAAAATACTACTGAAATGCTAAAAATGAAATTGCTTTTAACATATTTCATTAGTTCTGTAATGAAATGCTGAGAATGATAATGTTTTAAAATGTACATTAATACAACGATAGATCATGCAGGATACGCCTGATTCATATTCATGATCCCATGGCCAACATGTGCTGGCATGTTGCAACAGACACAAGAAGAACTCTGTTGTTGATGTGAGCTGGTACTGATTATAATATAACACAGTATTGCCATAATTTTTGGAGTACAAGCCGCTGTAGACCATGGGACACGCTCCCGATTTTTAACAAAATTTACTATGTCCCTAGGTAAAGCACTTTGGAGTGTAAAATGAAAACTGCATTAAAAACTGCTTTTCTGCCTGTTCTCTACATGGTGTAAATGTGACTATACGAGAGTACACAGAGCCGAAACATGATGTGGTGTGAGTGATATTGATGTAGACATTGTATAATCACTGCTGTGTTTTAACTGGGACACTGACCATGATTGCAGGTAATGTATAGAAGGTAGCCTACATAGTTTGGTACCAGATTATTGATCTAGTCATGCGAACAGCATTTCAGAATACATGACACCACGCGCAGAAGTAGAGAAAACTATCGCCTGCTTGTCTGGGAATTGTGTTATCTATATTTGTACATATTCTTATATCTGTGCAGAATTTTGTTTGCAGGATATGGTTCTCCCATTCTGAATTTGTTGACAAAATACAGTTGAGTGAACTTAGCATAGAAGTAAAGTAGTCCTCGGCTAGCAATTGCATACCTCTCATACCCATAGAGTTTGCATCCAGGATCATTTGTTACTATGCTTTGTTCACAATTTTGGTATATCAGTTGTTGTAACAAAGAAGAAAAGTTTGAGATAGGTAGTGGTCATAATGTCAGCGATTTCTTAGTGGACTGACAGAACTTTCAGAATGATAGTTTGCAGGAGGTTCAGAGGTCCATTCGGATGCTTCTTATTTATCACATCCCCATCTGGAAATTTGTGTGTGTGGTGTGTGTGTGTGTGTGTGAGAGAGAGAGAGTGTGTGTATGTGTGTGTGTGTGTGGCTGTCAGTGTTGTGTTTTGACATGGTAAGTTAATACAGTTTGTGATTTTTTTTTTTTTTTTTTGGGGGGGGGGGCGTTGTCAGTCCAGGTTTGGCGCCTGGTCTGCAGGACCAGGCTTTAAGGCAGGCAGACTACGGGGTTCCACTGTACCTTTAAGAGCAGGGTGTGAACTTTGGCCTGTTGACACAGGGACTTTCTGCTCAGCAGGAAGTGACCCATATTGCCCTTACTACTACTGCCCAGTCCCTTCATGTACCCACATATTGAAACAGGAGCTGAGGGAGGTATAGGGGGGTAAGCAGGATCTGCATGGTGATAGCCCTGTTAATAAACAGGATGAAGTGCAGGGTGTCAGTTAGATGTATGCTGTGCCTCTCTTTGATTTAATCAAGGCTTTGTACTTCAGTTTTTCCCCCTTTCCCTGCTCTGTGTCCATCCTTTTCCCCCTGACTTCACTCTCTTGACACATTTTAAGTCTATGTTGGTAACAGCTCAGTTTCCCGCTCTCTGCAGTCAGTGATTTTGTGTAATGTATTACTGTATGTGGATAATGCTCATTACATTTGTGTCCTCCACTTCAAGACGGTGGGGGGGGACCTGAGCAATCGGTGACTGCCCTGAAGTACAGTGTTGTCAACTTTGCTTTTATGATGGTGATCATGATGAGTCTGTGACTAAAACGCCTCGCTGATATGTCAAGTTGCAAGACTTTCAGTGTTCGGTGATTGGTAGGTTGGGGAGGCGGGCGGGAAATAACTGTGGTACATTGTGCGCTTTTCACTGTTTTCGGAAGACATTGGGCAGCTTCTTACTTCATTCCGGAAGTAAAATTATCTCTCTCCATTAGTAGCATCATCCTTTTGTAGAGTTCACAGGCATTCAGATGATGTGATATTTTGTAGATGCACCATTAACATTGCTGTGATCGATACTTCATTTTACTGAAACCTTGTCAGACATTCCCAGTTCTTGAGGTTTACAGATTTGAACTCATTTGAGGGAAGTGGGAACAGGGGGTTAGCCCGTATCATGGGGTTTTTCAACAATGACACTGCCTGAATATGAAGGTCTTTCCATAAGACAAATTAACAGAAGTCACGAACTTCTTTATGTGAACAGACAAAAATACAAATAAGCACACCAGCAAGGTGTAAAGCAATGCCATTTTATGTGCAATACAAAACGGAGAAGTAAATTCACAAATATGTCTTCTTCGAATGTTACAAGTTGTAAGCAATGCAAAAACAGCGTTCCCTTGATAGCAGTCGGTATAGGACTCGTGTAGCAGGTTTTATACACTGGATGACCTATAGGTACAAGCCTTTTTCCATATGTAAAAGTTGCCGGCAGACTGTTACAGTACATAGTGGTGTACACCAGGGAAAACTAACAGATTCATGACCAGTGTCTAATCATGTGCATAAAGATCGTGGGATACAGAGCTTCAAAAACAACCAATTTTTAGTTCTGAGGTCAAGGTCAGATGCAGAATCAAAAGTGGCAGAAAGAAGAGAGGAGCGTGTTATGAAGAAGTTGTATTTTAGCTGTATATTTTTTTGTGTGCAGATAGTTCACAACGCACAATTCTAACCCACTTTACTGAGCCATCCTGCCGTTCTGTTTCCTGCCTGATGTCTTCTTTCCCTCGGCAACCCTCCCATTCTCCCTCTCTTCCCTTCTCCCCTCCCCCTTCCTTTGCCAATTCAACTGTTATTTTAGGGAGGGAGGAAAACAAAGCAGAGAAAAAGAAGAAAGTTAAAAGCTTGAACTGAGCAGGAACCTCGCTCCAATCAGATACCCGTGTAAAATGTTACCAGACATCACCAAAGCATACAACATCGATTTTTTAGATGACAGGAAAGAACCAGTGCCAGCTAGTGCTCTCTCTCTCTCTCTCTCTCTTGGATCTGTGTTTTTTCGTTGCTGTAACTGTAGTATGGATGTGTTGTGTGTGTGTGTGTGTTGTGTGTGTGTGTGTGTGTGTAAACTGATGCTTGCTGCATATCATCAATACTGATGTTTTATTTTTATTTAATGAAGACAAAAATGTTGATACGCCTGTTTCGAGTGTATTCCTTACTCTTTTCCGTTCCTCGTTTAGAGAGAGAAAGGGGAGGGGTGGAGGGGGGGGGGCAAATGCGTGTGCCTCATATTAAAGGTCTCAACCCTTCTGGCATCTTTGGTGCATATGTTTTAAACTTTCCCCGTCACGATCGCTTCTCGCATATCCCCAGCCCACCCAACACCACCCAGTTTTCTTGCTCGGGAGGTCTTTCTCTGTCTCTTTCTGTGTGAGTGTGTGTGTGTGTGTGTGATGAATGAATGCACGCATGTGCTGGTTATGTACATTAATCGAAGGGGAGAGAGGGCAAGGTGCACTATTTTTAGGAGGGGACCTGAAGAGACAGACGCTCGTCCACAACCCTGTACACCCGGTCCTTGTCATGTCGCCTTGTCATCGACCGTATGTTGGATGTAGTGGCTGTTCGGGTCACAGTCCCTGGCTGGCATTCTCATGCTTACTGAACTCTCTTCCCATTCCACACACAACACTGGCTGCTGTGGGTGTCAACCTCTGCCTGTGGGGGGGGTGTCACTACCCGTGTCATGCTTTTGTCCTCTCTCTTGTCTCTCTGTCATTTTCTCTTTCTCTGCTTTTTTTCACAGAAAAAAGAATTCAGTGTGTGTGTATAACTGCACAAACAGGCACTTACACATGTTCACACTCCACACACCCCTCCTCTCTTCTCTCTCTCTCTCTCTCTCTCTCTCTCTCTCTCTCTCTCTCTCTCTCTCTCAGCCCTGATGTGGCCCTTTGCGGTCGGCTGGGCTATAAGCAACATTATCTTCCTCTCTCTCTCTCTCTCTCTCTCTTCTCCTCCCTCTCTCTCTCTCCTCTTCCTCCAACACATCACCTCTTCTCTCTCTCTCTCTCTCTTCTCTCCTCCTCTCTCTCTCTCTCTCTCTACACACACACACACACCACAACACACACACACACAAACAAACAACTTGCATACATTTGTTACTGTGACTTAGTTCCCCATCATAATTTATTTTCAGTTCTTTAAAAAGATGGCAAAAGATGGCGAGATGTTAGATAACATCACTTGACAGAAGCAGTGCAGACACTGCACAGTTGCTGTGACTGGAATTTACGTGTGTCAAGATTTTTTTTTCATAGAGATAATGAAAATATATGTCCAATTATTATGACATAGCTAGATCTACAAAATATGTACAGCAGTGTGTTACATAGTGGTTAAGCTATTGGTGTCAGTAAGGATGATGAAACTTGGCTCTTCTGAGGTCATTAATATGTGCATCAATTAACCAGTAGTGGTTAGATTAACCCAAAAATATGTTAAAATGGGTAAATAGATTCTGCGAAGGGGAAGTGGGGGAGGAGATAGGGGGCATACACAGTTATTGAAAAAAAGGAAAAAAATCAAATTCCATTCATTTTGTGACCAATAATCATCATGCGATCAGTACACATCATGAAAATGTCTGAAAGTACATCATGGAACCATTGAAAATAAATTGCACATTTGCTGTCGCTATGATGTCAGTATCATGATAAAGGAAGAATAGATACGTCTTCATGTGTATGAGCTTTTTTTTCTGGTTGATAGTCAGCACCTGACTACTGTACATTAAAGATTTGTGTTGGACATCTTGCTTTGAAATCTTTCAAGTCCTTCACTGTTTCCCTCTTCCCTCCCCCATACAAATCCCATATCATTGCCAAGCCATCCCTCATTTTATTTGTAATTGTAATAATGACATTCTGTGGTACTAGTGATGATGCTACATGCATAGCAGCTAGTCAGTCACAGTCAGTTGTAAATTCTTAAAGCCCACCTGATGCCTCTGCGTCGGCTGGCTATAAGAACATTATCTACTTATCTAAAAGTTAAATCATACAGCAAATAAAGCAATTGCAAATGGGTCAAACAAAATTGGTATCCCAGTCATAGTAGTAAATTATAAGTTCTTTACCACTGACCATCATTTTTGTCGGTTTCATCTCCTGAACCGGTAAATTACCAGTAGAATGTAAAGCATTTATTCTTTTTTTGTTAGTAATTTATTTGATCAAACTATTATTTTACAACGTTTTGATTTTCTTTCCAAGTTTTCTCTTAATAACCATGTCGACTTTGAACACTCCGCATGGCATGAGACCAGAGAGAGAGTGTCGATCAGAACAGGTTCCACTGTCGTTGCCGTGTGTTTTTCTTGCATTGCCTGTCGGTTTTATTGTCGGCTTCGGCCTCGACCTTGCTACGCTGTTATTCCTGAGTCATGCGGAGCAAAAAGAGGGAAAGACGACTGCGTCCGCTTGTGCGGCTTGTACTGACTGTGCTTTCGAGTTTTGCCCTTCCTTCGGCATGGCGACGTCAGTGTTCGCGTTGCCTCTCCCACCGTTTCTCGACCTTCCGCGTTATTCACAACATTCATGTCATCTGCCAAATGCAGTGCGGATGGACGTAGACAACACGATGATGAATTGCGTTAATTATCATAATGGTGACACCAGTAAACTTCTGATCCTCCAGTGTGCTTTGTCTGTCGGCTTGGCCTCTGCCACCCTCGCTTTCCTTCTCGGCACGCGAAAACACACAGCTTAACCGCCATATTGGACAGGAGGAGGAGGGGGGGGGGGGGGGGGGGGTTAAGGCAGCTGTCGCGACTATTCCGAAATTATGCATCGGCATGTACATTAAATATTTACACTCGTCGTCCTTAGCTTGCATTACAATGAGCAGTTTTAACTCGTCAGTAGTTCAGCTCGGAAGATTGAACAAGACGTGTTTGCTATTGTATACAAGATCAGTAATGGCCTACATTCTGCTATGAACTAAAAATGATTCAAGCATGCGTCATTATTAATTTATTAAAAGCTCCACGAAATTGATTGAACGTTAGCAAAGAGAACTGAATGTTCCAAGTTTGGAGGAGACTGGTTTTGAATGTGTTGCCATTATGAAGCTGCATTCCCATTCGAGGTGTATATCAGTTCGTTGCATACGTGTTCTTTCATATGAAAATAAAACCATACGATCTAGTGTTTGTTGAATATGAGTCGGACTTGCTGAGCACAGTATAACTCTCACCGTGCTTCCCTTTTCGCTCCTTCCAGTTTACAGTTCTTTCATTTCGGACCCAGATGGTCTCTAGGTCATATATCAGACAGGAACGTACACATGTGCGTGTGTATGTTTGTGCGAGATCGGGTTGAAGTAATGATACGGAACATTCTGGAATGGACCCAAGAGCAAACATGCCCAGAATACTGAATCCTACCGCTTATTTCGCCCATGTCAGGCACCACTCTCGCGGCTCCCATGGCCCATCAGCCCCCCTTCCTCCCTCCCCATCCCCCTCTTCGCAAACACACGCGTGCACGCACACACACACACACACACACACACACACACACACACACACACACCACACACGCACGCACGCGCGCGCGCGCACACACGCGCGCACGCACACACACACACACACACACACACACACACACACACACACACACACACACACACACACACACACACACACACATGCTTGCTGCCTCTTCGACGTTTGCTACTTCCATGAAACACCCAGGCCCGCGGGGGTGCCCTTCGTCGAAATTATGCACGAAGACCAGACGATTTGGTTGAGGGAACCATTGACTTGCATTTGGTAGGTTCCATCTAATGCAAGTCAAATCAATGGCGGCGCGCGTGACCCATCCTCGCCGGAGCCAGCCGATCACACAAACGTCACATTGTAACAGGAGACCTCCGCCATTACCATTTTCATCCCCCACCCCCACATTTCTATGGCAGCCTTGCCCTAGCCGCACCCGATCATACATTCTTTTATTTTCCACCTTCCCGATTTTTCGGGTCTGAGGGGAATGGAGGGGAGGGGGGTGCGCGAAGGATCGTCTAGATGAAGGTGCACATGGGGACTGACTGTTTCAGTTCAGCTAGTTGGGTGTGTACTGTGAAGAGCTTGAGGTCACGGTGTACTTTTACACACAGTAATCTGTCACACCAGAGAGAGAGACTCATATATATGACGCGCATGCACGCACACACAGCACGCGCACGCGCGCGCGCGCGCGCACGCACGCACGCACGCACGCACGCACACCACACACACACACACACACACACACACACTGCTTTAATTTTATGGTCTCTACCAACTTCATACATCGTCCCAGACGTAGTCGAGTCCGGTCTTCAAGTCATGTTGTCTCCAGTCTTGCAGCTCTCGCTCTCTCTCTCTCTCTCTCTCTCTCTCTCTCTCTCTCTCTCGACTCACAAAGGCACGCACACTCACAGATATGCATGTGCGCGTGTGAATACACTCTTGCGCGTGTACGCACACACACACACACACACACACACACACACACAAACACACACACACACACACACACACACACGCCCATGCGCTTGAAGGCAAAATATGTGGACATAGTGAGATCTACACTGCAGCAATGTTTACACGCGTTTGCAGTTTGTGTTTACACATATTATATTGATATACACACACGCGCGCACTTGCACGCAAGAGCGCGCGCGCACACACACACACACACACACTCTCTCTCTCCTCTCTCTCTCTCTCTCTCTCTCTCTCTCTCTCTCTCTCTCTCTCTCTCTCTCTCTCTTCACACACACACACCACACACACACACAGAGCACATACAGTAGCGGAGGGGGGAGAAGAAGGTTGGGAGAGAGGGAGAGAAAGGCCAGGTTGATTTTGATCCAGGCTGTATAATACATAATGTTTGCTCCTGTGTCGTTTCAGCCGCCTTGCCACTGACAGAAAAGGACTGACCACGACGAGCAGTCCACCCAGCAAGCACGTACAGAATCATGGATGCCTGAGAGAGCAGTCGCCCCAGTATGACACTACCTTGGCAACGGCGGGTGCTGCTGCTACTAGTGCAACTGCTGTGTCCGTGCGAAAGAAAAAACACGTCGTCTTCCTCCTCCCGGGCTCTCTCTCCCTCGTCGTCGTCTTGTGTCAGCGAATGATGATGACGACGACGACGATGATGATGATGATGCTGTCGCGGAAGCCGGCACCATATCTGCCGGTTTGGGTTACCCAGAGTTGAGGAGACAACACGGAACGCTCTCTCGCCAGAACTGGCTTGTGCGAGGACCGGAGAGAGAGAGAGAGGAGGGAGTGAAAGGGCTAAGGTGGATTGGGATTAACCCAGTGTGGCCTAATCATAATCTGACTGGTATTGGCGGGCAGTGAGGCAGACACAAACCCGTCGTGGTCCTTGGCCCGTCCTTCCTTTTCGCTCCTTTTTTTTTTTTTTTTTTTTTTTTTTTTTGCCAGTTTATTATTTTTTTTCACCATTCCTTTCCTCCCCTCTACAACTCTCAAGTCTGCAGACGCGTTGTGTGTGTGTGTATGTGTGTACACGTGTGTGCTCCCGTGCTACAAGGACTACGGTGGCTACTACAACGTACTGGTGCCTCGGGTGTATGTTTCTCGTCAGTGCTAACTACTACGTACGCTATCCATGTCATCTTTGAGATTTGGATCTACTTTCCGTCGTCAGCAGCGGGTATGTAGCAAAGCTACCACCTCCTCTCCCATGCTCTCTCTCTCTCTCTCTCTCTCTCTCTCTCTCTCTCTCTCTCTCTCTCTTTCTCTCTCTCTATCTCTCTCTCTCTGTTGCAGGGGAATGGGGGGGGGGGTATGCATGCTTACTTCTGTGTATTGTTTGTATGCATGTTTTCTTATTACGTTGGTGGTATTTATTGTTTTTAATATGTGCGTACATCCACATGTGTGTGTGCATATTTTATTCTCCCCATATGAATTGACTGTGGTGAACACTCTCTCTCTCTCTCTCTCTCTCTCTCTCAGTTCATGTGTCATATATGCACTTGCATCCCTTTGAAGTTATTTCCTTTTTTTATATTTAATCAGTTTGTAGTTGTATAATTACATTTAGGGGATTCTTTTTTTAATCTTTTGGGAATGAGTAGTTCATTATTTATTGACTAGTTTATGCTATGATTTGCTTTCACTAGATTGTATACGTGACAGAGTTTTTTTTATTGAAAAAGAAGAGGTGAAACGAAGTATGATTCAGTCCACTTGCAATGTAGTTTAATGGCCCATGTTTACCATATTCAGCAGTGGCAAAGAAGGGGGTGGGAGTTACATTCCATTGCCAGTGCAGTTTTGGATCACTGCCACATTTTGATTATAGCATATTTTAGACTTCACAATAGCCTGTGTTAAATTTAAGGTGAAATGGGAGTACAATAGACAGGATGAAAACTTTGAATATTGGTGCAGTTTTTTAAATTGTATTATTGATTAATCATTAAACAGCAGTTTTATTGTGGTCCACCATAGTGTGTTAGCCTGCAACTGTATCATAATCATGTAATTTTTTCATGTTAATGATATATTCTGTACAGTCTACGATCTTCTTAACAAAGACTTCAGTTCCAGATTGACTTTCTCACTGAGAGTGTCTTGCTCACAGTAAGAGTCACATGGAACTAGTTGCAGAAAGTACAAACGCTAATACAATTTTAAACGTTTGAAGATTCCTGAAATTAAAGGTCAAGCTTCAACCGCTTTTGTTCGAAATCATGAGATGATATAGCTTTCATAGTAAATTTTAGAGCTTGTCTCGAGCAGATATTATCAAATGAATTGTGTGCAGGGTACGAAAAAATCTGAAGTGCAGTATTAAAGTAATGTCAGTGAGAAAGAGAAATGTGATAAGGAAAATGTAGAGCATGTTTTACTGGTGGCAATATTGATCAATTTGCAGAGTTTAGACAGTATGACTGAAAAGAATGAAAATCTGTTTCAGAAAAAAAAAACTTTAAAAAAAAAAGAAATATAACTGAGACAGGGATGAAATTCTGCAGGTGAAGAACAAAGGAAAAAGTTAATATTTCTGTGAATACAAAAAAAATTCACATTGATCTGTAGGTCATGTATGGTTACTTGTCTTTCCATCAAGATGACTCCTGTTGGATGTGTGTGTCTTATACTGTTTGTGTGTGTGTGTGTGTTGTGTGTGTGTGTGTGTGTGTGTGTGTGTGGCATGCATGTGGTGTATGTGTGTTTGTGAGTTAGGGAGTAGCGAGAAGAGAGAGAGAGAGAGAGAGAGAGCTATGGACAATGACAGTGAAGAATTAAGGATATATATCCAGGGATTGTCATGAATGTTGCTTTCCATACCAGCAGAGTGTGGAATGCGAACATACGGAGGTAGATACTGAGCGAGTGTGAGTAATGTTTGTTGGAGTGTGTGGATGGGGATGGGGTGGAGGGCATGGTGTGTGTGTTTGTGTCTCTTGTGTGTGTGTGTGACTCATGATGATAAAGGCAATGCATTGCTGATTGATCACTGATAGTGATACTTGTTTCAGAATTGACTGGTAGATTTAACACTCTTTCTCTCTCTTTCTCTCTCTCTTCTCTCTCTCTCTCTCTCTCTCTCTCTCTCTCTCTCTCTCTCTCTCTCCCCCTACTATTGCTACCAAAAAGATAAACGTTTTCAAGGGCTAGAGGTCTGAAAACTAAAGGAGACGTTGCCCCCCCCCCCCCCCCACTCCACCCCCATTATTTACCTAGCCATTGTTCTCTCTTTTATAGTCTCACTCACACACACACACACACACACACACACAACACACACACAGTGACACACACACACAGTGACACACACACACACACACACACACACAGTGACACACACACACACACACACACACACACACACACACACACACACATATCCATCCAGTGTGCCTTTGTTTTATCCTATATATGAGACTGTGACAAAGGATGCTTGGCCCAGCAATAAACACGATTAAAATACTATTTAGTAAAGAAACAGTGTTTCTATTTTAATGTTATACTTTACATATATATACATTGAAAATATAACACAAATAATTTGGTGATATGCCTGTACATTCTCCAAAACACTGACCGACTTGTGCCTCATGGAAGCAACTAAAATAATGGGGGAAAAAAGGTTTTTTGCTATGACCAACAATCGCATTTGTGGCAATATGTGTTACAATGGTCACACTTCAGAAAAAAAATTGTGGCATAAGAGAGGAATGATAAAAGGATGTTTTAATAACAAAAGTAGAAACTATCTTCAAAAAGATTTTATTTTTTTCGTTTGAAAAACTAGAGATGGATGAGGATCTAATGTCCTGAACAGTCCAACAACACCAAAGCATGTTTTACCTTTGTATGCAATTGCAACTTTGCCAATCTGACGTTTATGTTGACACAGCATTTGGACATTATTCTTTCCCAGGTGAAGTTTTATAGTTTCAGAAATGTTAATCTTGAAGGCTAAAAGTAAAAAACTCAAACTTGAATTTATGCAGTCATACAGCTCATGTCCATTTGTTCTATTTGTGTAATCACCAATGATTTTACAGAATAAGAAATATCAATATTGTTTGATGGTTTTCCATAGCCTTTGGTGATCAAATGATACACAGCAATTGAAAAAGAGGCTCAAAAATGGCGAGAGAAAGGCCAGCACATCAGTTTCTGTTTCATGTACATGTTACAAATGACTAAGAAAAAAAAGTAAAATCGGTTTCATTTTTAACAATACATTTTGGCCATAACTTTCCCAGTGAGATGTGTGGAGCACATGTGCACCTTACAATTCGAATTACAGATTTTTGTTTCAAAACATGAATTACACATTTACAGCAATGTTGCTTCTTTCTTTCAACAGAATCTGTCCTGAATGGCTGAACTGGCTAGAGCCAGGGCTCTGGTCACAAGAACACTTTATTTCTAGGTAAAAGATGAGTTAAAATTCAGAATCTGAAGAGTTAATGCATGCATAACATCTTGCGCACATGTAAAATCCCATCACCAACTTTCAGAAGAGAAGGCCAGTTTGGCCATTGGTATGGATGACACATTACAGCATGCGCCCTGCGTGAGAAATGGAAAGAATGAAGGAAGTAAGGAAATTGAGTGAACAATATTGACTGGATGACATGGGAAACAACTGAATAAAGGGCGAGCTGGCAGCATTTCAGTCAGCACGACCCAGGTAGGCAGCCCGTTGTGTAAGCAAGTGTGGGTTGTAAAGCTCTTAGAGCTGGGTCTCTAGCGGAGGATAGGTGCTATAGTATTCGTAATGATAATTATAATAAAGTTCATTGGCCTTGTAACAAAGGAAGTCCACTCGGTCTCACACACACAGTGTCTCACACATGAAAGAAAATATTATTGATGGCAACTTGGAAAGCTTCATGTCCTTTTATGCTATCCAGATTACATAATTTATAGTGTAAGCTACACCATTGTAAGTGTGATGTTTTATCTGTAGTCAGTGCTGGGAATGAAAAAAAATCCAATTATATACTGTTATTTATTGATGAGTGTGTGTTCAGTTACTGAATTTGGATAACATTGTATACATGTGTGTTGAAAGGGACATAGGACATGACATTCACAAGAAAATGAATTTTTATATGATTCTAAATGTTTGTTTCATTTTCGCGTGGTTATCATAACATGATATGCAATGTTCAATAAATGTTAAGAGAATGAAAGATCTGATTAACAGAAATATTTTTTACTTTTTTGTCCAGTCTTCTAAGGTTCTATCCTGTATGGCACATACACGTTCTTAGTTAAACTTTCAGTGAACATTTTGAAACTGTTGTGTGAACTTTCTTTTCAACAAGCGTTTACATACATTATATAAGCAGTACAATAGCGGTCTTGGAAAGTATGCATACTTTTTCTTTAGAAATAGAATATCAGGTTTTGCCCACAACCTTTTGTCAAAATCTGACAGACATAGTATCCTGCTATGAATATTATATGGACAGTTTGCATTTGATGTGCCCCAAAAGAAAGAAATTTTGAAGGTTTTAAAAGTATGTTCATTGCAATGAATAATGTATTGTTGGAAGACTAAGGCAGCAGCGTTCCAAAAAACAAACATCCTTTAAATAAGGTACAGACAAACAGATTATAACACTTTAAATGTGAAGAACATAGTGGGGGAGAGGGGGAGGGTCCTTTTTCGGATGTTCGTCACAGTTGAGCATCAAAATAAACAAAAGAGCATTCCCTCAGATCACAGTCAGCATGAACATGCCATAAAATGTTTGAACATTCATTACCTGTTTCTCGCCGTCATTCGACTCGGTGCCCAGTTCTATGGGGGGAGCTGGGGAGAGGGCGGGAAGAGAGAGAGATTTTTTTTTTTTTTTTTTTTTTTTTTTGGTGTGTGTGTGTGTGTTAGTCACCCTGTTTTCCCCAGTGTAGCCTCTGGCCGAACGACAGATTTACCAGAATGTAGGCTGTCGAGAGATGGATTCAGGCCTGTGTACAAAACTAGCGTAATTAGATAGGGGGGGGGGGGGGGGGGGGGTGAAGCTGAACATGTAGGCCTAGTCGAGTTCTCAGTTCAGCGAATAAATTCCTCCTTCATCCATCTCGTGCTGATCATGGCTGTGAGTGAGGCTGTCTGCTTTGCATCATGTGCGCTCGATAGCATTGGCATTGGCAATGCCACCAGTAAACTGAACAGCACAAAGGTGTTCAACGTGAACTGGGACAGGAGCGTTGGGTTTCATTCG
The DNA here is from genome assembly GCA_018398815.1 of Conus ventricosus. NCBI lineage: Eukaryota > Metazoa > Mollusca > Gastropoda > Neogastropoda > Conidae > Conus > Conus ventricosus. The sequence goes on along the minus strand of CM031612.1, from coordinate 39,655,391 downwards.
CATTCTGGTCCGCTGGCGCCGCCATGTTGACCTAGAAACTGCCATTAGTGCTCGCTCAGTTTAGCCTTAGGTGCGATCGCGTTAACTGGGCGAACATTGAAGTTATAGCACAGCTCATACTGTGCCCCCCCCCCCCCCCCCCTCCCCCTGAATGGAAACATACATTGAGAACGTTAGAAATTCAACTTGAAATTAGAAACCAGTATGAAACGTTCCCTCCATGTATACCAACACAATACTATCCTCAGACCTAAGGTTCAAGCTTATAGGCCTAAATGTCATATGCCATGCTAGCTGATCATTTTATTAATGAATTAAAAAGTTAATCCATATATTTTTCATGTGTTTTCAGTGTGGGTTCTTGCCTATATTCAAAGAGCTGCAGTCAAGGTCTAATTCAAGCCCTCACATAATTTAGCACACAGCAGCACACAGACATATTATGCCTACGTGCTATGCACACACACACACACACACACACACACACACACACAATTTAGACAGACTGTAACTTCCCCTTCCTCTCTCTCTCTCTCTCTCTCTCTCTCTCTCTCTCTCTCTCCACACACACACACACACACACACACACACACACACACACACACACTCACTCACACACACACACAATCGCACACACACACTCACATATATGCACGCACGCACACACACGCACGCACACACACACACACACACACACATATAGCGCACGCACGCACGCACACACACACACACACACACACACACACCACACACACACACACACACACACACCTCTCTCTCTCTCTCTCTCTCTCTCCACACACACACACACACATATACACAGACACACACACACACACCAAGAGAGGGGGAGGGAGAGAGAGAGTGAGAAAGAAAGAAAGAAACTTGGAAAAGGAGCAGGAACATTATTAAATGGAACCGAATTCAGGAAAGGCTAGTCTTCATGAAGTAATGAATAGAAAGAAAATCAAACTTTGAAAAGGCCAGTCTTCTTTAATTAATAAAGAAAAAGAAAAGGAACCCCAGTATATTGAACAAAGTGAGGTGGGGGAAGGGGAGGGAGAGGTCTGCATTCCATTCCATAGATTTTTATCTTACTTGGGTTTGAAATAGTATTGTTTGAAAATAAATCAATCTGTCTTTTTGCCTGGTACCCACTGTGGTACAGTTCATGAATGACATATCCATCAGAAGCATCCTATCATCAGCCGGGCCATAAAATGAATAAGAAGAAATACCCAGACATGCATGCCAATGCGTGCTAATTTTCTGTAGCCATGCAGCTGGCTTTGGGGAAAGCCTCCTCCTTCCTCAGTCTGGCTGGGTAGTCACAGGAGCTGGGCTGAGATTATGTCATGTCAACTGGCCCCCAACCAGTTCTGCAACTTGGCCTTTTGTTTGCCCACAACCCAGGGGTTGGCTGGATGGCCCTGAGAGAGAGAGAGAGAGAGGGGGGGGGGGGAAGAGTGGAGGAAGGATCTGTTTACTCTAATGCAGAACTGTAGTAGAGGTTCTGGACCAGAAAGACCATGGTTGCAGGCTCGAAAACAACCATCAGTTTAGAACTCTTCTGTGAGTTGGAATTGAGTGTTGTCCCAGTATTGTAGCTTTATGCATGATGTTTGCAGGGATAGAAATTCCTTTTTTTTTTCTCCCTTTTTTGTAGGTTGTTTTTTTTTTGTGTGGATTAGTAGATTTTTTAAAATCTACTTGTCCCACCTCATTTTCACTTGCCCTTCTTTAGAAAAGGTGAAGTGACGGTCCTTGAAGTAACTACCGATGGTGCAATATTTAAGTCAGTGGACATATAAATCAGTGATTGCATGCTCTGCACATGTGACAAAGTCTTGAGGGAAAGAAGTAAGTTATATAATGCTATGAAGACAAATCTATGCATACACTGATACAGAGTACAAATGGAAAAATGTTTTCCATTATGGATAGGACTAAGAGTGTATAAGTACAGAAAATATGGGGGTGGGGGTGGGGGGGGGGGGGGGGGGCAGAGTCATCATGCATCCACATTTCACACATTTCTGGAATGAATTAACATAAGATTTCTATTGCTCTCAGTTTCATTTCACTCGTCTTTCTAGTTTCTCTCCTTCACTTCACCACACACATTCAAAATGATTGTTTGAAATTTCAAACTACAACAGCAAGACTAGGACCTGTTTCAGTCTTTCAGAAAGAGTCTAAAAGTGAACAATTTGAGTGAGCAATGTTTAATAAAGATAAATTAAACAGTCAAGTGTTGAATGACTAATTTGTTGAGAGCACCTTACATCCTTTCAAATTTCTACACTTTTATAAACTGATGACTGAATCAGATGTAAGCCCTCAGTGAGTCTTGATAATACTTTTAGCCTGGGTGATTGTGCTTATTCCACAAACAACACAAAATCACATCAGTCAGGCATGCTAGGATTGAGCAGACCGGGTTTTTTTATCTTTTGATTTATTAAACCAAGATTACTGATGTGTGTGTGTGTGTGTGTGTGTGAGTGTGTGTGTGTGTGTGTGAGTGTGTGTGAGTGAGTGAGTGGTGCATGTTCGCATTTATGCACATTTAACTGTTCTCATGATCAGGAAATCAATTAGCTCAAATGAAATAACCAGTGACTTTCAGCATGTACTCATTTTGACTCTTGACTGGCAAGATGTAAAAGGCAGGGGTTAAAATGTGGCTCTCACATAAGTGAACACCTTCAGTGAGAAAGACCAAAGGCCACATGACCTGGGTCAGAGACATAAAGGGCATGGGTCAGTCAAACACACCTCATCTGGAAGTTATCACCAACTCAGCATGCAGCTCCAATCCATGCCCTTACCCCAAGGTCAGATAGCTCTTCATTCTCTCGTCTTGTATGATTGTTCACACACACACACACACACCACACACACACACACACACACACACATGATAGACATTGACAATTTTGCAAACACACATGAGTATGTGCTACTGGCACATGCACAACAAATCTTCAGTGACTCACAGTACATACTCATTACCAAAACACAAACATGCATACGTATTTATATGTGCATTCAGGGTCAGATACACACACACACACACACACACACACACACACACACACACACACACACACACACACACTTTCTGTCAACGTTGCAAGCATCAACACTCATTGACTGGGGGAAAGTAGATCAGTACAGCTGTTACAGGTGTCTCTTTTTATTACCAGCAGTTGTTGGTGTAGTGTGATACACTGCTCTCCACTTGAGTGTGTTGGTTACAGCACTATATCTTTAAACTGTGTCATGAATCAGTAAGTACTGCCAAAATTATAATAGAAATCAATCTTTTGCCCCCTTCATTCTTGCGAATCAAGGGATCCAGAGTCATGAATGGAATGAAATTCAAATGATGTAGTTTGAGGTTTGTCATTACAACAAGAATGTATTGCAGTGACTACTTTTTAAGTATAATACTTTGCACAATTACCAAAAGTGAATACAGATCACTTGCAGGGATCTAGAGAAAACACAGAATAAAGGGGACTCTCTCTCTCTCTCTCTCTCTCTCTCTCTCTCTCTCTCTCTCTCTCTCTCTCCCCCTCTCTCTCTCTCTCGAAAAGAGAAGCAAGCAAGATCTCTGTGACTAGTGTGAATGTATCCAAGTCTAACTTGAATGCACATAATTTATATACATGTAGACAGACACCTGGATCATGTTACTGCAAGTGGAATGCTGTTAAGCCGTTGTACGGATATAGACTATATTATTATGCTTTGAATTTGAAAGTAGCCAGCAGTCAGTAACTGGAGACTGGCTGCAATACAATATTCTCAAAGGCAACGCAGCTGCCACCTTCTTTTGGCCACTAATCACAAAGGTTTGAATTTGTATTACCTGTTCGTCAGTCCTTTTGTAGATGACGCAGTGTGCAGATCTGGTAACCACTGTTTTCTGCAAACTAAGCAAATGAGTCAACATCTGTGTGTGTGTGTGTGTGTGGATGCGTGCGAGTGTGGAATGTTATGCACACAGCTGGTGAGCTGGTAAGATGAATCTCTCTCTCTCTCTCTCTCTCTCTCTCTCTCTCTCTCTCTCTCTCTCTCTCTCTCTCTCTCTCTCTCTCTCAGGTCAATTCAGACATAAGCTGTATTTTACAAGGTCCCATCCTTTCAACCTCACTTAGCACTCACTCAGCAGGTTGCTACCTAAAAGAGAGCACATGTGATTGAAATACGGGCCTTCCATTCCCATAGACCATTAGATCAGGACACAAGCATCATGAGATCCAAGCTATTCTGCATGCCTCCTACAATGGGCCACAGGTCATATCAGTCATGTGGGGGAGGCCCATACATGTTCAATTCATTATTTGAGATGGCCAGTCACATTGAAACAGGCAGTAAGAGACAATTTGTCAAAACTTGCCATTCACCCAGAATCAGATTCTGCAAACTAAGCAAATGAGATTCAGATGTCACAACATTGCTGGACCTAGGGAGCTCTAACCGAAGAACGAAGAGAAAGTTTCAGAAAGATGTCACCCACACTTGTGACAGTCGTATGGTCTGTTTGACCAGGTGTCTCATACTGACAAAGCCTGTTTCAGATTCTGTGCATAGATCCGTCTTTGTCTTTCTCAGTGCAGGACTTGCTAGAGAGTGTGTGTGTGTGTCTGTGTGTTTCCTGTCTATAAATTAATTAAGTCTTCTTCAGTCTGTTTCTCACAAGAGCTGTAGCTGTGTAAGCACAGGCATGCTGACTCTGTGCTGGCATATCTGACTCTCTCTGTTTCCTTTCATACTATGGTCTGCAGCACTCTCTCTCTCTCTCTCTTCTTCTCTCTCTCTCTCTCTTCTCTCTCTCTCTCTCTCTCTCTCTCTCTCTTCACACAGCACACCACACACACCACACACACCACACACCACACACACCATGCACTACACCACATACCTCACATGAGATAGGGAGGACCATGAAGGATTTAAGCGATCAAAAGGAAATACACTCGCACCAACACAAGGCAGGTAGATCAAGCATTAACATGCACACAGAAGACTCAGACTTCAGTAAGTTACACCCATCCAGTGTGGTGCAACCCCACCCACCCCACCCACACCCCACTACCCCTTCCCCTCTGTTTATCCCCACTACCCAACTGCTGACCACCACCACCCTCAACCCACCGCCCAAAAGACACACACACACCACACACACACACACACACACACACACACACACCAGAAACACGCACGCACACACACACACACACACACACACACACACACACACACATACACACACACACACACACACACACACACACAGACACAGAAAGACACGCACACATGTATGTTTTTTTTTATTGAACACTAGAATCGTAACTTGCAATCAGTAAATTACATTACTCGTCCTTATTTTATAGCTTCAGCTTTAAGCTTCAAAGATTTTAGCCAGCCGATTGTGAGTTTGTTTTGTTGTGTTCATTAATTTTAAAACATGTTTTTTCAATCTTAATTAAATCTTATCATTGTACCATAATCCTTTCTTGTCTCTGGCAGTGTGCCATGCTTTTAGTTTTACACCATTCGCCTTTGTAGTTTTAGAGGTGTGGGATAGAATTTCAAGCTGCCACCATGTTTTATTCTATTTTGTTGAGTGTTTGCTGTTGCTAAGGGAAGCCATTACAGAGAAGGGGATAGGGACAAGAGAATAATCTCCCTTTACAACGTGAGTGTGCTGTGCACATGAGCTTCAAATGCATTAGCATGCACTAATGTGGCAATGGTTACTATCTGCTGAGTAGATGATTATGTTCTATTGAACCAATAATGATACTAGTAGTGTTTTGTCTTTTTTCTGTCCAGGCTTTGACAGAACAAATGCAGTTTTATGATTTTTAGAAACAGGGATTTCTTTCTCTCTACATTAGTAAAATGGTGGGGGGGGGGGGGGGGGGGGGGGGGGGGGGAGTTGTTGTATTACCTCTTGTGTCCAGATGTTTCCTTACTCTTGATGCATCAAAGGATCAGGACTTGCTGGTATGCTAAGCTTCTCAGAAGAGTTTTGTTCCTGAGCACATTTGTCATGAGACTGCTGTTTTGGTCAAGTAATGCAGCTGCCATTCTGATCAAACCTCGTTATCCCTGCCTTGTGACTTGATACACATGATGAATAGCTGCTTCCATGCTACAATTTCCGAAGGTTTTTTGGTGTGTGTAAATTTGTATAGTGTGTAGTCATAAGTTCAGCTTCATGTGAAAAAACCCTCGGCTGACTTGTATTTTTGACTGGGAAGTTCATTTTAAATTCTTTTGGTAATTAACAGACCAAATCTCAAAAACTGAGCATTTCAGTTCTCTTCTATTTTTTTTTAAAGGGAAAATGATCGACATGGCGAAAATAAAGCTCCAGCATGAAAACCGCATGACTGAAGTGTACAGGAGACATACTAGAATGTCCACAATGGGTTTAGACTGCACAGTGGTTAATTAAGTGGTAAGGTTTGTAGTGCAAATGGTATGCAAGGTTTCTAGTTGAAGCCTGTATGAAAAGGTTGCTGGTTCGAATCCCACAGCAGACTTTTTGTTTATCTCTTCTTTAAATTTGGATTTCAAATCAACTGGGTCTGCATGAAAACAAATGTTGAAAAAAAAGTTTGCTACATAAACACTAAACACAGCAAACATTGAACTGGAGTAAAAAGTCTTGACCTGTCGATGTTCTTCAGGCGGGATGACAACAAAGAAAGGATGTACCTTGTAGTGGGGAATGACAATGTAGTATTTGTTATATTTCAACTTTTTTTTTCATCCCAGTTACTCCCTTCCCACCTCCATCCAAACCCATCCTCATAAATTATTTTCACAGTGACTGGAAACTGTTCAGCCACTCGTTTTTTCCGTTGCTACATGTTTACTTCTGCTGTTTGTTTGCTGTCGCTCTGCCAGAAGAAAACCATAGGTCAAGGCTTTTTCCCTGCAAGGTTTGTAGTGTTTTGTTTGGGCCGCTCATTTACTTCAGTGTTTGTTTTCATGTTTCGACCTTTTGCCTGCAGTCATTGCACTTTGTACCCAACTGTTAAGTTTTTTGTTTGTTTAAAAAATTGCTAGCTGTTTACCGTTGGCTCAGTGTTGGTTTGTAACAGTGCATATGATTTAGTTTTTTTTTTAACCTTTCTGTGGATCCAGCAGTCTTTGTAGGTTATAGTTGACACTCACTATGTGGGTAACCTTTCAGAGGTTTCCCCTTTAGCAGTCTGTGAAAACTGCTGGGCGAGACTGGAGAAAAAAACCGATTTTGTTTACATTGATTTGAGGAAGAGATTACCATTAAAAGTATGTGCACTGTCACCGACATTCATCAAATAGGGAAGATAGCAAGCTGACTGTTAGCCTAGTTGGTTCAAAAAGCCCAACGGGCAAATCTCTCTCTCTCTCTCTCTCTCTCTCTCTCTCTCAGAGATACGCTCACCAGTGTGACACGCGCGCGCACAAAGCAGACGCCTGGAACACACGCTCAGAAACACATACACCCTGACACAAAACTTTCCCACTGAAGCATAAACACACATACGCACGCACGCACACACACACCACACACACACACCACACACACACAACACCTTAGACCAGTTTCATTATTTTGTTGTTTGTATAATTTTAACTGTGATCGGAAGAAGTGGAGAGATTGTAATATAGTCACAACCACAGGACTGTGGAAGTAGTGGCTCGATATCGTGGCCGTGTCAGAGTGGCCCCAGATTCCCTTTTTAAACCCTTTCCAAGCTCTTTTCAGTGTGCTCAAAGAGAGCGAAGTAAAAGGGGGAGAAGGGAGAATTGGAGGGGGGAGAGAGGTGGGTGGGGGGGGGGGGGGGGGGGGGAGAGAGAGACTCAAGCGGATAGGGTGTTTTTGATTTCTTGGTGGGCGGGAAAGTTAGGTCGGCGAGAGGGAGTGGAAATGAAAGAGAGGGGGAGAGAAGTGGGAGGTGAAGTGTGTGTTGGGGAGGGATGAAGGGGGGGGGAGGGGGGGACTGATGGGGGGAGGGGGGGGGGGGGGAGGCGCTGGCAGTGCCAAGCCAGCGAGAGCTAAAATTAGCTTTGATCCTGCCACTGGTGCTTGTGTGTGCCACCCCACAAATTTTTGGAGGGGGGGGGGGGGGGGAGTATGATATTGACGTTAACAGCCCCGACTCTTCCACAGCTTTTATTGCACATTTTAACGTTGCTGAACCGGTGAAAGGGAAATTTTATATAAATTCTGAAGTGGGGGGGGGGGGGGGGGGGGGGAGGGGGGGGGAAGGGGGGGGGGGGGAAGGGGGGGGGTCATGACGTTGACGTTCCGCGTGGCGATTCGGGAAGTGGTTGAGAGAGCTGGATATGAAGCCATGTGACTGGGGCTAAAGTGAACCCCAGCACACGCCACTGCTAACAAAGGGCCATCTACCACGCCTAACAGTCTTTGGCGGGGGGAAACTGGGCAAATGTCGGAACGATTCGTGTGGTACAATTCAAGTGGGGGGATTCTTTTTGAACCAATATCAATCACAGCCCTCCTTTTTCCCCCCCCCCCCCCCCCAACCCCCCTCCCCATTTATAATTTTGACCCACTTGTCCCCGATTCCCACTCCCCCTCCCCCCTCCCCAAATCTCTGTCTGTGCTCCTCCCCCCCCCCCCCCCCCTCCTTACCCCTCTCTCTCTCATTTCACTTTCTAGTTGCCATGTTGTCCGTATGACTTCGTTTCTCAGTGATATATACTGGTACTGATAATAGTTTTAACACCCTCATCAAGGTCTCTAATTTCCCATTTTAAAAAATGATGTGAAAAAAACCACTAAATGTGTGTTGCTTCGTGCTCGTCTAGGCATGCACATGTATGAATGAATATTCTCCACTTTTATTTGCAGGCTCACAATCACATGTTACATATACACACACAAGCACATACGCTCTCTCTCTCTCTCTCTCTCTCTCTTCTTCTCTCTCTCTCTCTCTCTCTCTCTCTCTCTCTCTCTCTCACACACACACACCACACACACACAACACACACACACACAACACACACACACACATGCATTTTCTGCAAAGAGAGAGTTGAAGGGCAGCACAGTTCTATGGAATGAACACATAATTTATCAACTTATTTATTCACAAATACAAATAGCATAGAGAATTAAGGGGTCAGCTTGTCAGGGTGACTTCTCCTGCATCAGCAGTGCTGCCATTCTAGATCAGTTGATTTTTATGATTGGTATTGTCTGCAGCATGAAATTTCAGAATTTAGTCACTTCGTTTCCGTCAGACAGACCAGGTCAAGAGGCCACCAAAAGTCACAAGTACTGGTAGTTATTAGTATAGTAGTAAAACAGTAAGTAAAAAGATAGCTTTGGGTGTCCACCTCATGTTAGCTAAGACAGTTCTTCCAAAGAGTTAACTCCTCATTTTCATTTTGTCTGATGCTTAGCATGGGTTTTGGAATCTCTAGGTTAACACTACATCATATTTCAATTGCAGGTGAAGGCTGTAGTGTAGACCTCAGAATCAAGCTTGCACAGATGATTGATCTAGCATTGACAGAGCTTCACAGAGTAAGGACCAGCAGGTTATCAATATATCATAAACAGTTATAAATACTTTTAATGCAATGGCCTCAGCTTGTGATGTGGTGTGGTGTGTGTTTGTAGGGCACATTGCATTGTGGGTGACCTCTGGAGTGTTGAAGGCAGAGCACAAACAGCTCTGTTGGTTTGATCAGGTATTGTTCATCACCATGTGCTGAGCTGTGGAGAGGCCACAAATTCACAGTGGCTATGTCAGGATTCGCTTCTCTCTCTCTCTCTCTCTCTCTCTCTCTCTCTCTCTCTCTCTCTCTCTCTCTCTCTCTCTCTCTTCTCTCCACCACCTTTCCTCTCAGAAGGAAGCCATCTGTTGTTTATATCATTAGACAACCCCAAAAAAACAAAAACAAAAAGAAAGTGTTGCTAGTTCAGATATATCACAATTTAGAATTAAACCTAGTTACTTCCGGAACCTCGTTCACAGTTTGTCTGAGATTAAGTTTAAGAGCAATAACCTGCTTTCTCGAATACAAAAGACAACATTCCTGTAAGAAATGTCATGTGTAGGTACAGACTTTGAAAACTTGTGAACAAGAGATGTATGAAAAATCGTTGACAGTCAGTCTTGTCAGACGGTTTGATGGCCAGATTCAAAATTGTGCCCCCAAATGATGTCCAGGTAATCTCTTCCCTCCCTGTCCTCAAGACATTTAGAAAGCCAGGGTGCTGGCTCTTGTGACAAGTTGCTGTCTGCAGGAATGGAGAATCGGTCAGTGCAAGGAATGCGATACCTACCATTCCTTTATCAGTATCTGCTTTGCTGTGTGTGTCTGAGCTAAGTGAAGATGGTTGAACTTGGAAGTTGACGTTGAAATGTCGGTTTTCTGTATCAGACCTGACCCACCACCACCCTCAACTTACCCGTTTAGTTTAGGTTCAAGTCATTGTGTACACTGTGAATTGGATGTTAAGTCGGCATGTTCTTTTACCCAATATTGGAGGTCCATTTCAAGTTGGATGTTGGTGATTTGTAGTTGAGCACGCAGCCCACAGTCGATGTTTAGAGAATACAGTCTATTGAAAAAAGCAAACCACTGTCGCCCCCACAGCTTAGTCCCACAAAAAGCACACTATGGACAGGCCTGTCATGTACCAACAGACCAGCTGACCAACAAATAGACCCACTGACCAGTCGTAATCATGCACATCTTCAGACTTATTCTATCAGATTTATGATGCAAAACTGCAAAGCGTATACAGTATATATATATGATTAAGGTCATTGCTCTGACATTTGATATCATCATGTATTTATGAAAACAAAATAGATTAATCAATGGCTTTCGTTGAGCGGACTACAGGTTGTTGCCTTACAATATAATTATGTTCTGTGATGTGACGTTCCCTTTATCCTAAATATTCAAAATATATATGCAGAGTTGGAACACATTTAACAGCGAAGTTTTATTAAAACAAAAAAGCAAATAATAACAGCAATAAACAGGACATAATTATTCTAATGTAAAGAATAAAGCCTCTGAAGACTGGTCTGCTTGATATGTGTGTGTTGACCAAGCAGGAGGGGGTGGGGGGGGGGGGGGCACAGGCAATGGCTGTACAGTAAAGGCAAAAATCAATAGCAAGCACCTACTCCAGCAGTGCCAGTTGGCATGTTGTCAGCAGGAGAGGGCACTTTGAGGGTCACCACTGACAGTGACAGCATAGTCTCTGTCCTGGCCATACAGCTGTGACCTGGCTACCAACCATTTCAAATTTCCATTTGATAAAAGTCCTGTTAAGAAATCGCGACCAGTTTCTGCCATATAGTTTCCTAATTTTAAAAAGAAAAAAAAAGGGGGGGGGGGGGGGAAGTGCTGCAGGTTTTTCCATATGCTGCTGATTCATGTGTGCTTTGATGTGATTACCATTGCACAGCAGTGTTCTGTGTTCATATCACACAAGCCCTTGCAAAGAACTGCTTCAGCGTTTTGATCTGAGGGAGGAGATATGAATAAGATCTCTTAACCTCCAGCTCCACCCCCACCCTGCCCTCTCCCCGAAAACCACACCCAGTAGGATTATTTTACTGATTTTGCTTCCCTGTCGGTGATAGTTTTAGACTGTGGTGGTTACATTCTTGGAACTGTTATTGGGTATTTCTACCTAGTCGTCTAGCAATGTTGGTCCGCTTGTCGGTGCGGGATCTTCGGGATGACCCCCTTTTGTGAACAGCCTTTTTGGTTTTGGTGCATGTTCATAGAATAAAGCAAATTGAAGTGGAAGAAAAAGCTGTAGTTTTTCTTTGTGCAGGACAGTTTTCACAATAGAGAAAATCAGGTTAAGAATGGTGTTTTTAACAGCCGTTCAGGAGGTGATCTTCAGAAGGAGAATAATAACCCCCTTCTGTTAACAGAAACCTGGGTGCGTTGTTTCCTTCAGTGAGAAAACAACAGTGAATGACAAACGTTGAGCCTCGTTTTGATCAAATGTGAATGTTTTTTCTAGTGAAGTAATTGAGATCAAAGAGATCATTTTGTGAAAATTTGTTTTTTGGAACCAGGAAACAGAATAATTTTTGAAAAATACCAAAAGAAAGAAACCATTGTTTCTTTCCAAAAATAATAGAACAAAACTAGAAAATGTAAACAGTCATGTGAGGTTTCGTCTTGTCATCAACCATCAGCAGACCACACACACACACACACACAACACAGTCATGCATGTACACATGCGCACATGCATGCACACACCACACACACACACACACATGCACTCACACACATGCTAGTAAGAAAATCAGTACACATGAGCGTGCGCCACTGACATTGTATTGATCTCTGTACTGTAAGTTAGCTAAAGTTAGCTCAGAATCGATTCTGTCAAAGCCAGAGCCACCAGCAACCCGTAATTCAAGTCTAGCAGTAGCAAGCTTCGAGCCAAGCTGTTTGATCAACCTTTTGTAGAGAGAGAGGAGCGTGTAGGGAGACATACAGACAGACCAACAGACAAATAAGAAAGAGACGCACACCATCACTGAAGGTGTTAAACTGGAAGGGAGGCAGTTGTTACAATAGGAAAAGACTATTTATGGATCAAGGATGTCTACCTCAGAACAAGTCTCCTCTGAACTGTGGTCTTCTTGTGGCCACAGAGCACTGGTCATTGACAATGAATCAGTTAATGTGTGTGAGTGTAGGATAAGATAATGTTGCTTATAGCCCAGTCGACCGCAAAGGGCCACATCAGGGCTGTGTGTGTGAGTGTGTGTATGTATTGCATGTGTGTGTGTGTGTGTGTGTGTGTGTGTGTGTTGCGCGCGCGCGTTTGCGTGCGTGCGTGCGTGCGTGCGTGTGTGTGTGGTGTGTGAAAACTTGGACAGCATGGTAAATGAGAGCAATGGACACTTGTCTTTTCCTGGGTTTTTTTTGTTTGTTTGTTGTTGTTTTTTAAACCTGATGACACATGAGTTGACGGTTGTTTTGGGCTCTTTGTAAATCCTAGAGCTTACACTCAAGGAATTTGAACAAGGGCATAAAAGATGGCACAAGCCTAAACAGCTAGTGTATGTTATATCCAGTGTGGGCAGCATGAAACAAGGAATAAAAAGAATGTTAGTAGGTGTACAGGGCTTTGTGCTGTTAGGGCGACACATCAAATGAAGACAGTATATGGACAACACAGAGATGTCATTGTTGTGTCATTGCTTAATCATTTCTTTTCTTCTGTTCGCTTGATTTTTTTTTTCCTTTTCGTAAATAAACTGGAGCCATTTGTGTAGAGAATGATGGTAGATTGTAATTTAGATTTGGTTGGTTAGTTTCTTATGTAAAACCTTAACGCCACTTCAGGTGACAAAACTGAGTGTGGGGGTTTACCACTGCAGTTTGTGAAACACAACAGCACACATGTAGTTGTACCACTACAGACAGCAAAAGTCAGCCCAACTGGCTGAGTTACTTTTTATCTCTCTTCTTTTTCTGTCTAAAACCTAGAAGTCATGATATTTAAAGGAAGTGAAAGGTCAGTCCTTCCCCTTCAGCATCCACCCCGTTTTGCCTTAGTCTTTGCCGGCCTTGCCATTTTCAACATTTTTTTTTGTTTTTTAGCCACTGAAGCAACCTGCACCAGCAAATAAATTGTCAAGGATGTTCAACCCAGTGTTTGTTATGGGATTCTTGCTTCACACACGTCAGTATTTTTCAGTTGCTGCGGGAAAATGTTATTTTAAATGGTAGTCTATCAAGAAAGTCAGCTCACTACTCACAGTGAAGGATTCCGCAGAAGAAATCGGTAACTATGTTGATTCTACTTTCAGTACATGTAATAATGACAGAATAATACAGAACACACACACACGCACGCACGCACGCGCGCACGCGCACGCACGCACGCAAGCAAAACACACAACACACACACACACACACACACACACACACACATCCAGAAGCAGACAAGTTGGCTTCAGGTTGGGTGCAACATGCTCGGGATTTGTTTTATTGTGCATTTCCCCATTGCACATTGTGTAGGACTATACCAGCTTGTGGATGATTCACCTTTTCATTGTGCTCATGGTTTTGCATTATTTTCTTTCAAGTTTGTTTCCATTATGAGTTGAAACCCCCCAAAAAACAAAAAAAATCTAAAACCAGTAAGCAAATATGAATGAAAGGTTATAATTATTTTCCTGAATGTGGGACAAGCTGTTTTCTCTCATTGTAAAGAAAACAGCAAGATTGATGCACTGGTTCCAGATAGCAGTTTGAATTCAACACCCCACTCCCTGCATGACTCTCACAGTCACAGTCTCTTGCACAAGTTGTGTATTCCGCCTACACCGACATACTGAGCAAGCTTTTTTGTAAAGAGCAGTGAAAAAATAGATAGATGGGATTGCACAAGAATTTCTGTGTGATGACCGCGAAATTTCATGGATAAATGAGGATATTCAGACAAATTGGAGGAGCTTTTGGCATCTTGATGTCTTGATTTGGACAGATTGGGATGAGACTGTGACCAATCTGACTCGATGGCTGCGAGCTGAACCCAGTGAAAGTACCCCTGTGTGTCAGTGGGTTTCTCTCTTTTTCTTTGTTCTTAACATTGTTTATTATTTATTTTGGAGTTGGGTTCAAACATAGCCAATCCAGGAATGCACAGACTATAGAAAGGATAACCTCCTTTCCTATTCAGTCGTATAATATTCCCCTCGTCAATTGCAGTACAGTTGATCATCAGTTGTTGTTATTGTTTCTCATCGGTTGTTGTTATTGTTTCTCATCCTGTGCTTGTACAGGATGAATGCCTGGTTGGTTTTATGTCTGAGTGGTAGCTGAGTTGACTCTGTAGAAGTATCTGCAGGAAAACCTGAAATATTTGTTTAACTTGGTGAGCTTTGTCCAGTTTCATTTGAATTTTTTTGTCTGTTTCAATGGCTGGTTCACGCATTTTGCCTTGTTCCAGTGCTCGTAAAGACTTTTATCCCTTTTCATTTAATTATTGGACTTATAGTGTGTGTGTGTGTGTGTGTGTGTGTGTGTGTGTGTGTGTGGTGATCCATGCATGGTGCTTGAGGAGACAAAAAAAAAAAAAAAGCATGCACACCTTCATTCATCATAATGCCCATAAAGAATGTAAAATGTCGCAACCAAATACACCAGCAGAATTTGCCGTTGAAACACAACGTGGTGTTCAGAAAGAAACAAAGTGAACTTTGTTAAACGCGTGTAGAACCAGAAATAATTGTTAATGGGAGGGTCTTTTTCGACAGGTTGCCCTGTTGCTTGATTTTCCTTACCGTTTGATGTTGGGTCTTGCTGTCAGCTGCTGTTCAGATTTGGGGCTGTAGTATATTACTTTGCTTAGTGTTAGCTGTTGTCCAGAATTAGTGTTAGTCATGCGACAGCGAAGTCCCAGCGCTCCGACTTTGTGCCAAAACGCGTATGAGGTTGAAACTGCTTTGAGCCTTGGTCAAGTCGACAACATTCCTGTCAGGATTCTAGTGGGCTAATGGCGAAATGTAAATGGTGCTCTCTCTCTCTCTCTCTCTTTCTCTCTCTCTCTCTCTCTCTCTCTCTCTCTCTCTCTCATACCTACTCACACACCACACACGCCCACACACACACACACACACACACACACACACCACAACACACTCACGTGTATGTGTTTTATCCGCCGATGTGTTAATTGTTGTTAAATTTTCCGTCCCTGAGCACATATAGCATTTGCATGTTGTTGCTTCAGTTCAGCAATTTGTTAATGTACACATCTGTTTCAAGAAAGAAATGCTTTTAAACCAAAAAAAAGAAATACTTTTCTCAGGGAGGGAAGGGGGGGGGGGGGGGAGGGTAGGGTTCACAGGGGGGGTGGTGGAGGGGGCAAAGAATGCTGTGGCAATAATGTCAACAAAACAAATGTGCAACAGGTGCGCAGGGACTTGTACCTATCACGAACATTAGAGGGGGGGGGGGGGGGGGGGGGGGGGGGGGGGGGGGGGGGGGGAAAAAAAAAGAAAAATTTGAAGAAAAAAAAAGAAAAGAAGATGACGAAGAAGAAACATTCTGTTCATAGGAACTGGGAACTATGGGCCTCTCATCAGTTGTCAGCCATCTCGGCAAAGATCAGTGAAGGTTCGCAAGCATCGTAATCAAGAGAACAGTGTGACGGGAGTATTTTCGGCAAAATAGCCTTTCTCGCGGAAAGAGTCAAGAGTCAATTCAGAAGGACTGTCTGACTCTGTCGAAAGTTGGCATCACCCGCTCAGACTTGTTTGCTTCTAAACAAATAAGGGTGATCCGTGTCCTTTCTACTGTATGTGCAGGAACGCATGCACTTTCTTCGTCTTCTTTTTTTTCTTGTGTGTGTGTGTAATTTAGTCCCCTATACAAAAAAGCTGACGGTGGTGATTGAGAGAGAGTACAGAAAGGGGCCACAAAATTGATTCAAAAGGTGAGAGAACAGACATACATAAAGGACACTTAATTTTTTTTTTATCGATCAGACATATCGTAAAGGACATTTAATTTTTTTTCATTCAATCTACCGTTCATAAACTATCGTAAATACAGAGAAATGTTAAATGAAGCGTATGATTTGTGTCTGGGTGATACAAATTAACAAATTAAGATGGCTACATAGAAATGCAGCTGTGGCGCTTGTTTGTATAGTATATGTTAGGGAAAGAAATAGTGTTATGGAGACAGCTTTGATTTATAGACGTTTAGAAAGAAACATAAGATAGTCTGAGGAAGTGTGCACATACACAAAATAGACACCCATCAGTTCACCACACACACATATGCGCACGCTCAGTCTGAGGAGGTGTGCATAATACACAAAAACACACTAATCAGTTCACCACACACACATATGCGTACGTAGCGCATGCACACACACACTCACACATTCACACACACACAGGCACTCACACACACAGGCAGAACACATGGACGCACACACCCATTGTGGAGAATACTCATGCATGAGTGCTTGGGCATAATCTTTATTGATCTTGATGTAAAATTTGCCCTGCTTCTTTCTGTTCTGTGGAGCGAACTTGGAGAGTCAGCACAAAAGAATCAATTCTCCCATGTCTGGCCCCCCCCCCCCCCTCCTCTCTCTCTCTCTCTCTCTCTCTCTCTCTCTCTCTCTCACTGCATTTGGCCCGTTGTGCACATAATAAAACCAACACCAACCAGACAAGCTCCACGTCGTTGTTTGGTCAGGTTCACTCTTGTGTGTGTGTGTGTGTGTGTGTGTGTTGTGTGTGTGTGTGTGTGTGTGTGTGTGTGTGTGTGCGCGCGCGTGCGTGCGTGTGTGTGCACGCGCAGGCAGCTCGAGTGTGTCTGTATAGGGAGTGGATTTTTTTTTTCTTTTTAAGGGAAGTAAAATCGACATCATGGCAGCTGTTGGGTTTGTTAAAACTGCCAGTAACATAACAGGTTAAAGGGAAAAGAAAGAAACCATGTGTTATGGTGAACTGAACTTGGGAAGAGATGAGGGGTTCGGCTTACTTTGCTGACCTCTTTTGATGACTGGGGTCAGTGTAATACTGAGTTAGCGCTGTGTGTGTGTGTGTGTGTGTGTGTGTGTGTGTGTTGTGTGTGTGTGTGTGTGTGTGTGCGTGCGTGTGTATGTGTATGTGTGTTTGCTGTTTTGAAATAGAAACTGGTTTCAAAGATAAAACCTTGCCTTCTACCACAGAAAAAGACAGGTACTCTCGACAGTATTTACTGTGATTAATGTTTGAAACTGTTGTGGGGTTAAATGGGAGACTGAAACCACAGAGTCCAGTTTCATCCTTTCATGCCATATGTGGTTCCAACAGTATCAACGCAGTTTTCATGATGCAATAAGGCAGGTGTCTGTTGAAGACAGGCTACACGTTTTTTATATTATATATACAGAGGGAGGTGATGCTTATTAAAAGTTGTTGAAGACAGGTTACACATCTTTTACAGATCGAGGCGAAGAATACAGGCTCACATGGTTAATTCCAGCAAAATGGAACTCACAGCAGCATGTTCATCAGTCTCAGTTCAGGCCATTTTTTCCCCTGTGGCCTCGTTTTGGTGACCCAGTTTTGATGTCCAGTCCACATTATTACCTGTGTTGAGTTTGCCTGAAGTCATCTGTGTCATCAGGTCCCTTGCACTTTGATGAATGGACACAGTGATGCCCTTGGCAAGGGAAGCTTAGTCATTCATGCCTCTCACTAGTTACTGTTGATTGATGTGTTTTTTTTTTATTGTAGTGGTGTCTTGCTACTGTGTAAGATCACATAGGTATCACTGAAACAGCACCAAAGTGACTTGGCAGCAGAGCAGCAGCTTCTCTCTGGGTGGGGTTGCCTGATGAAGCCTGATATTGAGAGCTCTCTGTGGACTGAACAGAGCAGAGGTTGTTAAGGGGGGGTAAGCTGTAATGAGCACAATGGGAGGATGCTGTTGCAGGGATGGAAGATGGGACAGCGGCGCAAAGAAAAAAAAGCTCGAAACAATAACAGTGGTATTTCCCGGCTGATTTCCTCAGTCTATGGCAGACATCCAACTGGCCCAAGGTGGAGACCTGGGCACCATGTGTAATTTTGTGTGCATACCATTGTCATCAGTGACCCTTATCACACATTCTGGCGACAAACCTATTAATGGAAATGTGATTGTGTGTGTGTGTGAGAGAGACAGACAGTACAGACAGACAGACAACATACGTCTGTTTAATGTTTTCATAATAAATATGTTGGTTTCAAAGTTGCAATGTTTAATGTTTTCATAATAAATACTGTCGGTTTCAAAGTAGCAGTATTCTTCTCATTATCTTCAGTCATCCTTAGCACTGAAAGCCCTTTGTGGATGGCTGGGATATCTGGACACTGAATAAGTGAATATCTGAATCATGCTGATGAAAAGATGCACATATATTACCTTCAGCACTGAGAAGCCTGAAACGACGAAACAATCCATGGACAAAGACTTCTAATATGTATATATATATACATTAGTTTCCAGGAAATAGGGTTGAGAAAAACGCCCAAATAATATATTGGGGGGCTCACGCATGCATGCATGTGTGTGTGAGTGAGTGTGTGTGTGTGTGTGTGTGTGTGTACTTGAAGACGACCAGTGCCATTGTAGTTGATTTGTTCTAAGTAATCGAATACTTACTTCGGATAGGAAGAGCAGAGGCTTTGCCCGTGCAACTCGGATGAAAAACAAAATTATATATATACAAGATGTGGGGATGAGGTGGAATGGGGATGGTTCTTGAAATTATGGTATGATTGTTTTTCGTGAGTTTATAGATGTTTTTGAAGGAGGGGGGGGGGGGGGGGGGGGGGGGATTGCATATTTGTTCCAGTTTTGGTATATCTGACTACACATTAGCACTGTGGTCAGTTGCTGTCAACTCTCTCTCTCTCTCTCTCTCTCCTCTCTCTCTCTCTCTCTCTCTCTCTCTCTCCACACACACACACACACACACGCACGCATGCACGCACACACGCACACACTACATTACTTCAGTCTTGGTGCGGAACACTGAGGGAACAACGTCACGAAAAATCTTCAACCATAACGCTGACAACCATGCCAGATTTTCTTCAAAACAATGTAGGTCTTAACAACGAGAGTTTAATGTGCATACCGAGTTCTGAAGCTACCGAACATTATTTTTTTTTTTTTTGTTCGTTGCATCTCAGAAAGTTGTTCACATGGTTTAGAAAAGAAAAAAAGAAACAGAGAAAGGAAAAGGGAGGGGGGGAGGAAGAGAAAAACAGAAGGAAGGAATGGAAGAGAAAAAGAAATCACCACCACCACCACCAACAGAGCATAATTCTATAGCACAGCTTCCTTTCACTATTGTTTGCACTTTGAACTGATGAGTTGTGTCCAACATGCTAGTTGTGGCTGAAATCTGTAGGTAGGGTGGAGAGACGAAGGGTGAAGAAGGATAGGAAGGGGGGCAGCAGGATGTCCATTGTCAGTGTGCAAGAACTCAACCCCACCCTCCTCTGAACCTCCATCTGTTGTTATACCCATACTCCCCCTCATTAAACTCGGAGTATAAGGACAGTAACTACAGGAATGAAGAAAGCCAGACAAGTAGTATTGGGTGTTGGGAGTGCAGGGTTGGGAGGTTTTGTGCACTAGCAGAGGATGGCTGCTTGTTCCACTGTGGAAGTCGTAAACTGGCTGGGATGATGACCCTGCCTGCGTTGACAAAATCAACAACAAAGATAACTGGCAGGAATTAGAGGTGTGTCGGTACCAAGAAGAAGAGAAAAAAAGACAAATTGACGGGCAATGGAAAGCGTTCTGTGGAGTGCTGATTGGCGTAGTTTGGCTCTTGGGGTATGTGGGAGCTCGGTACGTGTTTTTTCCCCAATAGCCCTAAACTATGCACAATGCTTGTCAGTGACACAAATCTCTCTCTCTCTCTCTCTCTCTCTCTCTCTCTCCCTCTCTCTCTCTCTCCTCTCTCTCTGTGTGTGTGTGTGTGTGTGTTGTGTGGAGAACGGAGAGATAGAGAAATAGGAGGGAATCATTCCCTGGTGTGCATGTGCGTGTGCTAGCCAGTGTGCGATTTCCTTGTGAGCGTGAGAATGCAGAGTGTTTTTCTCTAACGTTACTCCTTGGGGAAGATGTTGAAAGATTAAATGTTTGTTTTGCAGTGGAGAAATCCATCGGTACAGCTGGACTGATAAACTTTTGACGAAACCCATTCATGCTGTCCGATATTCCAGCCTCGTCCATTTTTCTTTCAAACATGTCCGTACGTGTCACTTCATTCGCATGAGACGCATTGCGTGACGGAGTTGAACTTGAAGGCGTTGTAGGTTATACCTCATCTGAAAAAAGAAGAAATCATTATTCAACACTTGCTTGCAAAAACAAAAAAACAAAAACAAAAAACACACACACATTGTAACTGTACTTTGGTTACTGCATTTCAGAGAGGGCTGCATTTCAGAGAGGGTTTCCAATAAATCTCAAATGTGACATTGGACATGTCAGATATTTACATGGGAAAGTGTGTGTGTGTGTGTGTGTGTGTGTGTGTGTGTGTGTGTGTGTGCGTGCGTGCGTGCGTGGTGCGTGCGGTGTGTATGTGTGTGTGCATGTCAGGGGCAATGGAGAGGTGGAGAAGAGAGGGAAGGTGCTTAAAAGGGAAAGAGAGATACAGCCAAAGTTTTAAAACGGAGAGAGAGAAAAAATGTCAGGCAACACAGCCTTTGCCAAGAGAACACAGCGAAGTCTGCTAGCCACAGGAGCTAGCAGCGTTTCGCTGCGTTCTTCTTTCAACTCGACGAACATATGGTAGACACGAAACTTCATGGGTAGGTAGGTAGGTAGGTAGGTAGGAGCTATTATAGCCTCGCGGCTTTCATGTGCTCCATCAATTGAAATGACAGTACTTTTCCAGTGTTTAGCGCAGCGTGATTACAGTTGCATATAATTTTATATAATTGGGATGAGAACAATTTCAGTCATCAAAATCATATACTATATCTTTAAAATTTGCATCTACATCAAGGAGGCTCTTAAAACTGTTGATATTATTAGTTAGTTTGATGTAACTCGGAAGAGAATTCCATCTGCCAACTACTTATTAGCAAATGAATTTTCTCCTCAGGTTAGTGCAAGAATATTGAACAAATAATTTGCCAGTATTGCCTCTTGTGATGTTAGATTTGCTTAACTGGAATAGTGAGTTGAAATCAATGTCATCAACATGGTGGAATATCTTGTAAGTTTGAATCAGGTCACCCCTCACCCTCCTGGCCTTCAGGGATGTTAATCCTAAATATCTAAGTCTTTCACCATAAGGCATATTTTTGCATTCTGGCAGCATTTTGGTCGCTCTTCTTTGAACCTTTTCTATTGATGAGGATTGTCTGTTAAGTAAAGGGTACCAGATGACATTACCGTATTCCACATGTGGTCGGATGAGTGATTTGTATAGCTTTATAAACATATCTTTATCAATCGAGAAAGATCGTCTTATCAACCCAATCATTTGGTTAGCTTACTAATAGCTTTCTGTATATGAGGGTCAAAGCTAGATCACAGTCAAATGTAACTCCAAGGTCCTTTTCCTCTACCATTTTTGAATCTTTTGATTTGAATCACCCATTTTCATTATGTAATCATTTTGAGGGTTCTTCTTACCAATGTGCAGCACTTTACATTTTTGAACATTGAAATACAGGTTCCATTTGTGAGACCAATCCTGCACATTGTTAAGGTCCCTTTGAATGACAGAGTGATTGCTTGAATCCCCGTAAATCTTTGTTCATCGGCAAAAATCTTACATGTATTTGTTATGACATCCGGTAAGTCGTTTATGAATATTGTAAAAAGGACCGGGCCCAAGATGCTCCCCTGTGGAATACCACTCAAAACTGGTTTGTCTGAAGAGTATACTGACCCCACCCTCACTCTTTGTCTTCTGTCAGTCAGGAAGTCTGTAATCCAGTCAAGAAGAGATCCATGAATTCCATAATTCTGTAACTTAATCAATAGTCTTTTGTGCGGTTACAGAGTCGAAGGCTTTACGGAAGTCTAAATACACTATATCTATTGGTTTTTTGTCATCAGTAAGTACAGTTAAGTCGTACCATAACTTGAATCAGTTGTGTCATGCATGATCTTTTATTACGGAAGCCATGTTGACAGTCCGCAAAGAGTTTAAAATCATTAAAATATGATACTATGACATCCCTTACAATTGACTCTAGTACTTTCACACATTATGCAAGTGAGGCTGACCGGTCTGTAGTTACTCGGGTCTTGTTTGGAGCCTTTTTTGAATATGGCAACAACATCAGCTGATTTCCAGTCATCTGGGATCTTTCTGTCTCTAAGGATTTATTAAACAATATGCTGAAGGGGATGATAATTCCTTACAAAGTTCTTTCAATATTTTAGCTGGAATTTTATCTGGTCCTGAGCCTTCGAGGGGTCAAGATTTTTAAGTTTAGTCTCCACAATCGTTGGGGTAACTCTAATCTCTGAAAGAGTTATACCTTCTAACTTAAGTGGTTTGGTCATTTTAGGTAAATTTTCTATATTCTCGCGAGTAAATACACTTGAGAAGAAGTCATTAAGCGTTTTCCGCTTTCTCGGAGTCAGTTATTGCCATTTCACCTGAATCCATTTTCAGAGCGTTGATACTAGTGTTTATTTTCATTTTTTCCTGCACATATTTCCAGAAGTTTTTAGGGTTACTCTTTGCCTGGTAAGCTATATTTTTCTCATACCCTTTCTTTGCGATTTTTATCATTCTCTTTGAGAGATTTCTTTCAATAATATATCTTTGGTAATCTATGCCAGATTTAGTTTTGAGATATCTTTAAAGGCGTTATACTTTTCTTAATTTGTCTCAAATTTTTTCGGTCCATCCATTTCGGTTTGATTTTATACGTATTAGCTGATTTTCTAATTGTCACCTTTGGTATATGTCTGACCATACCAGACTGAACCCAGTCTCTGATAAGAGACCAGCACTTTTACCTCCATGCCAACAAGTGTACTCCAGTCTGTTTACACTACCTTCCCGTCTGAAAACATTATAGTTACCTTTACGTAGATTATATTTGGGACAGTCTTCTTGGTTGATTTTAGTTTTTGCTACATACATTTGGAAAGTAAGCACTTCATGGTCACTCAATCCGAGCGGTGCTCTATGGTCTATGTTTGATATGAGACTATTTCATTAACCAGAATGAGATCAGGCATGGTGGACTGCTGTCCATCTCTATTGCCTTGTGGGGCATGATAATTTCTGAATGAGAAAAGCATTACGAATATTTTCAATTACTTCATTATCATCATCATTGGTCCATTGGCCATTCCAGTTTACTGATGAAAAATTAAAGTCGCCCATTATACAAACTTTGTGATACTTTTTTATTACCTCATGCTTCAGAAGTTGGAATAGTTTCTGTTTATTTTCTTTGAACTCTGCCCACTCCTATAAATACAACCTAGTAGACATTCTCATCATTTGGGCTTTTGAAACTCACACCACACACTTTCCTCAAAATCAGTTTTCATTTAGAACATCACATGGTTTGGCATTTAGTTTGTTTCTTACATACAGTGCACACCCTCTTTTAGGTTTGTCATTTACAAATTGGTAAAACCTGGTATATCATATTCAGTGGCTGATGGAACAGAGGAACAGTTCTTTGGCAGGATTTCACTAAGAGCAATTATGGAGGGTTTTATTTCTGGATACGTGATAATAGTTCTTCCTTTTTATAGGCAGCCAAAATGTCAACATTAGAATATAAAACTGTACAAAATCTTCAGAGAAAGAGAAAGAATAATTACGAGAAAAAGTTCCTGTGTCGTTTTCACGCCTTTGTTCCAAAAAATCCTTTTTTCCATCCCCATTCACACTCTCATTCCTCTTTTGGTCATGTGGGAGTCAGACCCCCCGACCCTCCGCCTCCGAATACATATGACGTGTAAAATTAAAGTAGTGTTATCAGTTTATTGGACTGTTGCAGCAGAAACACGGGTTTATTTTAAGTTTTCTCAGTAAGAAGCACGGAAGCAGCCAGTGTCTTTCCATTGAAATATGCTGGCAAGCTAGCTACAGAAGCAAAGGATAAGGCAGAAGTATTGAATGCGCGGTTTCAGTCTGCGTTCAGCAGCAAACTGTCCTGCTCACCAGAGGAATTTGAGACCTGGTGCTGGACTGACATGAGCCCAGAGCCTGAAGGACCCACATGTGACCACATCACATCTCAGTAACAGGAGTCAGAAAGCTGCTAAAAGGCCTAAACCCGAGCAAAGTCCCTGGACCAGACAGAATCACCCCTCACCTCCTGAAGGAAGTTGCAGATGAAATTGCCCCAGCTCTGACACTTCTCTTTCAGTCCTCCATAAACACAGGCATTGTTCCAAAGGACTGGAAAAGCGCAAACGTCTCTCCCGTGTTCAAGAAGGGTGAACGATACAGGCCTGAAAACTATCGCCCCATCTTCCTCACGAGTGTTCCGTGCAAAATCCTAGAGCACATTGTTGTCAGCACAATCATGGGATTTGCAGAGGCAAACAACATTCTGCGCGAGGAACAGCACAGTTTCCGGCAAGGCAGATCTTGTGAAAGCCAACTGCTGGGGCTTGCGGATGAGCTATCCTACAATATTGAGAAGGGGAACAGACAGACGTCTTAGTGATGGATTTCTCGAAAGCCTTTGACAAGGTCTGCCACTCCCTTCTAATCCACAAGTTCCAACATTACAGGATCACTGGCCAGGTCCACGAATGGATCAAGAACTTCTGGCAGACCAACAGCAGATGGTGGTTGTTGATGGAGCTTCCTCAGAGGCTGTCCCAGTAGAGTCAGGAGTCCCCCAGGGATCAGTCCTGGGCCCAGCCCTTTTTCTCCTCGACATAAACGACCTCCCTGAATAACTTTCTTCAACAGCACGGCTCTTTGCAGACGACACTCTCTGCCACAGAACTATAACTTCCTCCCAAGACCAAAGGAAGTTACAAGAGGACCTGGACCACATGGCAGACTGGGAGACAAAATGGAAGATGTCTTTCCACCGAGACAAGTGTCAAGCCCTCCATATCTCCAGGAAGAGAAACACACTGACTGGCATGTACCATCTCCATGGCCAAAACCTCAAAAGAGTTGAAGAGACCAAGTACTTGGGGGTCACCATCTCCCAAGACCTCAGTTGGGACACCCATATTTCCAACACAACAAACAGGGCAAACAAGACCTTAGGGTTTTGCAGACGAAACCTGAGAGTGGGGCTCCATCAACATCAAGGAAACTGCCTACAAAGCCCTAGTTCACCCCATTCAAGAATACGCCTCACCTGTCTAGGACCCCTACACTGCCAAAAACATCAACAATCTGGAAAAAGTCCAACGCCGTGCAGCTCAGTGGGTTGTGAACCGCCACCATCACACCTCAAGTGTCGATTCCATGCCGACACATCTACAGTGGTCCACCCTAGCAGACAGAAGAAGAGCAGCAAGGCTGACCAGCTTCTTCAAATATCATCGAGAAGAGTTCAGCATCAACACCCCATTCAGGCCAACACCAAACACCCAGCACGGTCTACAAGACGGTCACACAGGGAGACGTATCTCCTACCTGCCTGCAAAACAAACCACAGGAAGTATTCCTTCTTCCCGAGGACTGCCAGGGACTGGAACAGCCTGCCTTCTGGGGTTATCTCCTCAACCTCGGTGGAATGCTTCTAGTCCCGAATTTGACCAGCCAGTGTCCCCACCCCACAAGTCCCCTTACTGCCAGTTCTACATACCAACAACCTTGTGGAAACCTCGTTTTATACACATCAGAACCATCAAAATGATGATGGTGGATGTTCAAGGAAAGATTTAGAAGAAGAAGGTTGTCTCAGTGCTGCGTGTTTTATCCGCGTGAATGGATGAAAAAGCAATCAGATGTGTGGAATTGGTCAAATGGGTTGTTTTCATTTAATATTGACAATAAACTTGAAGTCTTTTTGCCAATGTGGTTTTTTTTTAGAACTAAACCTCAATACCGCTCAAAAAGTTGAACAGAATTCTGATAACAGAATTTTCCCCAATTTTCAGCAGAGAGAAACACAGTGATAGAGCATTCCATTCTTCTGCAAAACAGACATTGAATTCATTATCTTTCTCAGGCAATCATAGTCCATTGTCTTTTTAAAACCAGCTTAGGAATACAGGGCTTGAAACAGTTTTTTCATGGTTGCTTTCAATTCCATGATTATGCTCTTCTTTTTTTCCTTTGCTGTACTGCTTTTGTTTCACCTGAATGTGTGCTTGAATGACGGTTGGTGTGTATAGTTTTATATAACAATAGTAGGGGAACAGCAGACAGATCAGATGTCACATTTATCATTTTATGTGTACTGGGAGGAGAAGAGGAAGGGAAAGAAAACGAAAGGGATAGGGGGAAGGAGCACAAGAGGAGATGGCAGGGGGGAGGAGGGGAAGGATGTATGTTTAGTGTTGGATTGCAGATGTTCCAGTGTGTACCTTTTTTGTAAAGCATGTTTAGGAGTCTTAAAGCTCTGTAAAAGTAATCTGCATTTCTATTTTCATTGTGTATGGAATATGTCTTTGTGTTTTTGAAGAGGAGGTAGCCTTACAAGCATGGATGATTTTTGGATCTTAGTCTTTCTTGCCATGATTTCTGGCATGTCTGTTACCTGAGCTGAAAACTGCAGAAAACTTAACAAATAGCATGGTTAAATGACTGTTACTGACAACCCAACACTGATGTGCAGCACTGTTAGTGTGTTTGTATACACTTGTTTGTGTATAAAATGATAATGATGTGTGTATGCAGTTACTTATTTTCTTTTGGTTTCTTAGCTAACTGCATAGTAAATTGTCTGTCCTGAGAGACCATGAGAGGATCTTCAAAACTGTTCAAAAGTCTGTTTCAGCGAAGGAACTTCACCCCCAAAGCCCACCATCACCAAAAAGGATTTAACATGAACTTTGCCCTCAGTATACAGTTAAGCATCTTCTGGTTAATATCAGATCACTGTTGTAAATTTTTTTTTTTTAATATAGTTTCTTTGCCTGACATGAAAACGCTGGACAGTCCTCATTCTGAGCTCTTTGCATGAGAAAAAAAAAATTCCACAAGCAGACAAACAAAAACCACCTTCATTAGTTAGGACCTGATTTTAAAGTTATGTTACTGCATCCGTTAACTGGTAGATGGAAAAATTGAACGTTTATTTTTCATTTTAGACTGCCAGCTCCGTGTGCTGGCATGGCTGATGGGAACAGCTGCATAGCCATCACATGATGATGGCTCGTGGGGAAAAGGTTAACACACACAGACACACACTCTCTCTCTCTCTCTCTCTTTCTTTCTCTCTCTCTCTCTCTCTCTCCCCCCTCCATTGCTTGTTAAGGTTCCTGCTGTTTTCAGGTCAGGTAACAAACATGTAAGAACTTTTGGCATGAAAGGATGAAAACTCAAACCACCCACACCAATAAGGCCTATTTCACTTCCTAAACATTATCAAGAAAGGTGTCTTGGATGTATGTGGTAAGCGGATTTATAACATAGATTACTTGAATCTCTCTATGGCTTTGTCCCTGAAGTCTGTGGGAGTTAGGGGCCTCAAAAAGTTGGGGTTAGTTGGATCAGAACATACCACTTGGCAGGGATGCAGGGTCTTCTCTGGTTGATTGCCCTATGGCGATTGATTACTCACTGAGGGCTGCAGTGCTGGGACTCGGCCACAGCTTCACTTTGTGAACCTCCCTCTCTCCCTGGGTTCTGTGCCGGCTGCACACCGGCCATTCGTATTTTACCCATGCTTACCTTTTAAAGAGTGAAGAAGCTCCGTGGTGTATTCCATGTCATGCGCCACTCACAATGAAACATGTTCTTTTAGAGTGTTGGGACTTGCACGATGTGAGACACAAACATTTTACAGCGGAGTCCATGAAGATCCTGTTCAGGATGTCCCGCCAGATGTGATCTTTGAGTTTTGAGAGAGATTAACATTTTTCATCTGATTAAGATTTTACGGAAGAAAGATTTTAACGAAGTTTCTGGTGCGTTTTAGACGATGTCATTTAACGAGATGTATGAAAGGTTTGTTTTTTTTTTTGTTTTTTTTTTATATATGACTGGTGAGTTGATTTTAACGTGGTGACAGCCCTGTATGGCCCTTGCGGTCGGCTGGGCTATAGCAACATTACTGACTTATCTTCACTCTTATCCTCCCTCTCTCTCTCTCTCTCTCTCTCTCTCTCTCTCTCTCTCTCTCTGTGTCCTTCCCTCCCTCTTTCTCAGTTTCTGTCTACCAGCATTCCTACCCCCCCCCCCCCCCCCCCCCCCTTCCTGTATCAGATTCAGTGTGTGCTGCATCAGGCGTTTTTTGGCTTTACACAAAATGTTGGAAGTACTGTTTCTGTTACATCTGCGCATAGAAGCCTCCCAAAGTGCACTTTAAAATGTGGGCTAGATCACACTGACACACCATTACACATTCCATTCATGCATATTAAATGCGCTCAAAGGCATGTGCATATTTCTGGCATGTGCACATAAAGGAAGAAAGTTAGAGTGCTGATGCTGAAATGTGTGCACCTACAGAGGCATGCATGCAAGCACACTACACTACGATCACGCCACACACGCACGCACGCACATGACTATCATTCATGTAAACTTGCCCATGCATGCATGCACTGTTGCACATGTGATGTGTACCAGAATGGAAAAACTAAGAGCAACTGAACGAACTAAACGCGACTGCTTTGCAAAATAATTGGACAAGGTTGACAGATGTCAGATACAGCAGCCGCTTTGTATCGCAGAGAGGTTGAACAATGAAGATGTGTATTTGGGCCAAGTGGTAGGGTTTGGGAAGTGTGCAAAACAAGGAAGACTGGCTCCTTTCCAGGCCTGAACTAAATGACACTTGTGACAGATTATTGACAGAGACCACACCTGCTATCACAAGAGTCCACTCATTAAACATAGCTGTGGTGGGAGTGTGGTTTGTGACACTCTGCTTTTTATTTAGAAAAAAAAAGAAAAAAAAAAGAAACCAGAGAAGGAAGACAGAACTGGAATTCCTTTCAGGATGCTTGCACTGTTTATATATCAAGCATCTGCATGTAATTATTACGTCGATGTACACCAATCTAATGAATAGCAATATAGATTTTTCCGTTTCTCATTGAATGATTATACATTATTGTAGGTGGAGTACAAATAAGATGGATGTTTCATCAAAAGCAATATACAACACAGTACTCTTGTACTAAATTAGTTACGACCTATCTCTTGCTACAACATTTCTTTTTTTTTTGGGGGGGGGGGGGGGGGGTAGGACTACCCTTCCTCAATGACTTGACTCAGATGGTGGGGGCCTGGAATAGCTCAGTTAGTAGAGCGCCGGACTCATGATCCTGGGGTTGCGGGTTTGAATTTCGGTACAGGGGGACTTTTCCCTCGGAGTTAACATTGGTTCTGACTCCATTCCCCATATCATCACTTCAAATGAGACTGTAAACTGAGGTTCCGTGTGTGAACGCACACACATCTTGAACACACGTAAAATCCCATCACCAACTTTTGGAAAAGAAGGCCAGTCTGGCCTTAGTATGGATGACACATTACACATAGCATGCACCTTCCTCGAAGATGGAGTATGGCTGCCTTAATGGCGGGATGAAAAATGGTCATACACACAAAACTCCACTGCCTGTCTTTACAGGCAATGTCCGCAGGAGTATCAGCCTGCGTACGCAGAAAGAAAGGAAAGACACAGATGGTTAGGCCATTTTGAAGTGCCCAGCCTATCTGCTTGATGTATGGCCGTCACTGTGATGTGAGGCCATTATTGAAGCTGCCAGCCTATGTGCTTGATGTATGGCCTTCATGTGCATGTGAGGCCATTATTGAAGTGCCCAGCCTATTGCTTGATGTATGGCCTTCACTGTGCATGTGAGGCCATTATTGAAGTGCCCAGCCTATCTGCTTGATGTATGGCCTTCACTGTGCATGTGAGGCCATTTTGAAGTGCCCAGCCTATGTGCTTGATGTATGGCCTTCACTGTGCATGTGAGGCCATTGTTGAAGTGCCCAGCCTATGTGCTTGATGTATGGCCTTCACTGTGCATGTGAGGCCATTGTTGAAGTGCCCAGCCTATGTGCTTGATGTATGGCCTTCACTGTGCATGTGAGGCCATTATTGAAGTGCCCAGCCTATGTGCTTGATGTATGGCCTTCACTGTGCATGTGAGGCCATTATTGAAGGATCAGACAAGACTGCAGCTAAATACATACATGCGTGCGCACCACACACACACACACACACACACACACACACACACACACACACACACACACAAAAGACATAATGACATTGTTGAAAAGAAGAGGAAGAGAAGTGGAAGTGAAATCTGTGAAGCCACATGCACTCCCTTTTCTTTTGATTTATTGTAACAATCAGAAATCAGAATGATGCAATATTACATGAGTTGTACCTAGGAACTCCATAGCTGAACTCTCCTTGTTGGCTGGGTTAGATCACTCAAATGTTGTTTTTTGTTGTTGTCATGGTCATATGGAAATCGGTTTAATATTTGTGTATTAAAATCTGGCTGTCTTTAAAGCCTTATATTTAGACTGGATGTGCTGCAACTTTTGAGTTAATGAGCATGCAGTCTACAGTTTTTACTTATTTATTCTTTAGAGCTTTCCCTTGTTTGGTTTTCCTTTCTGATTTTTTTTCTTCTGCTCAGCTCTCCATACAGCATGTGTAATCCCTTTGCTCGCTCTCTCTCTCTCTCTCTCTCTCTTCTCTCTCTCTCTCTCTCTCTCTCTCTCTCTCTCTCTCTGTGTGTGTATGTGCTCACACACATGCATATGTTTGTGTTTGCCGGTGTGTGTGAAAATGTGTGCCTGTATGTTTTGTTAGATTTTAACCCCAAAATGGAGACAATGTGTGTGAAGGTAACAGTTTGTGGGATGGACAGAGAGAGAGAGGAGAGAGAAAGGGTGGGGACTGAGAAGATGGATTTATTTCTAGAATGTGTGAGAAGAGAAGGGAAGGGCGATTTTTCTCCTTTTTTTAAATTCATACTTTTTATCAGGTGTTCATGAATGTTACTCTTTTCCCTGTGTCAGTGTTTGTTTCAGACCTGTTTGTTTTTCAAATTTCTTGCGTTTTGGTTTTTTTTTTAATTAAAGTTTTTCTTACATTTTTGGTAGAACCAAACGTTAATCTGACAATGAACTAGTTTCGGTCAGCGTGTGTGAGAGAGAGAGAGAGAGAAGAGAGAGAGAGAGAGAGAGAGTCATTGAAATAGTGATAATTTAAAAGTGCTGTGCACTGCATACCCATCACCCTCATGCAGAACAGGTCTTATTATACACATCCTCCATAGTGGAGATCTAACTGCACTGATGACTCCGTTTTTAGTGCAGACAGAGGGTACCAATGGCCTGGTTTGGCAACATCTGGTGACGCATCCACAGCATGCACTCGTGCATTTTTTGCTGGCCTGATCAGGATGTATATATTCCATCATGATGTTTTGCCAAGACAGGATGATCTGGTCAGCCATATTTTGCTTTTTCGGTTTCAGGTTACACTTTCAAATGAAACTCGGAAAAGCAGAAAAAAAAGTATATATTCAACGGTGTAATAGCAATCATTTCGTTTTCTACCTCCTTCCATACAGTATTCATGTATATTCTCAGGTACAGTTTTAAAAGTGTAATAACATTTCTCTTTTCGTTAGCCCCAGCATTCCCAAAATCCGTCTTTACTTCCTTTTTTCCCCCCAAATTTTAATGAACACTTAAATATGCCCATCGCCACTCAAAAGCGGTTCCACCAACTTTCATTTCACCCGAATGCCTGCCTCTAACCTTGCATGTCGGACAGAATGGTCGTAGAGGTAGTGAATGCCGGTGGCTCCTGTGCTGCGTGGCAAAGCCAGCGATCTATCTGGGCTGTCAATAACCTGTCTGCTGTGCCTTGGCAACCAGCCAAAGCACGAGACCTCAAGGGGCTTATTTTTTCCCTCAACTATTCAGTGCACGACCTTCACCTTCTCCCGGCTCAACTCCAACCTCGGCGTGCTTTGAAGCGGGAGGACGGGAAGGGGGAGGATGGGGGAGGGGGGGGGGGGGTGGTTGCGTGTGTGTCTGTCTGTGTGTGGAGGGGGGAGGGAGGATAGGGGAGGGAGGAGTGGTTGGCAAGATGGGCCAGCAGAGGGATGGTGATCGACGCTTCTTTTGTTGTTGGATTCGGGGAAGTCCCTTGTTTTCTCTCTCTCTCTCTCTCTCTCTCTCTTACCACCACCCAATGCGACTACTGCTCAACCGAAATTCGGAGGGAGGAGGGGGAGAGGGGGGATGGAGGTGTGGAAGGTTAAAATGGGAATGGGGTTGTCGTTGAGACTCCCTAGCTTGCTATGCATTGTTTATGTCGACCTGTACCTTTAACTAACTAAACCCAGGACAACGGTTAGCTGAACTAGAAACACATCCGATCCATCTATCAGTCCACAATGCAGGACTGAATGACAGACACATTGGTGGAGATGCGGCTGGCAGTGGGTCGGAATGGCGCTCCTCCAGGTGAACTCAGCCTCTCTTACCCAGTGTGTATGTGTGTGTGTACGTGTGTGTGTGTGTGTGTACATACTACATGTGTGTGTAAGATATGCGTGTGTGATTGTGTGTGTTTGGGGCTTGTAGGCTAAAGAGATGTTTGATGTTCAATTTGCTACTGAGTCAGGATGGCAAAGTATAGCCTTTGTTGATTTCGCTGTAAAAGTACCTTTGGGCTGTACCAGTGCATCATTACACTGGTGGAAGGCGTTGCTCATTGTGTGGGCTCGCACTCCACTTGATTTACTGGGAAGAGAGAGAGAGTTGTAGGCCTGTTGTATCATTGAAACAGTTTTAGTCGGAAGAAGAAACTGAAAAGCCATAAAACTGAATCGAACTGTTGGGCTGTAGATGATGGATCTGTCACAGCAGCTGTGTTTCAGTTATTGTGATCATTTTCCCATCTGTTATTGATGTAAATCATCATATGTGTATCTGTGTGCAAAGTGCAATGTTGTCTTTCATACGCCTGATTTGTAATTACTTAAATGATGGGTATCTTCATCGCAAGGTAATGTGTGTGAGCTGTGTTTCGTCTCCATACTGGTGGTGTGTCGTTATATGCTGTATCTTATTTGTCCTAATCACTGGAGTAGCCAGATCAAAAAATGCAGATAAGAGATGAATTAAGGAAAACATTGGGATGTGAGCTTGCTGGATGATCCATTCATTTGAAATACATTGTCTGTCTCATTCCATAAGTGAAGATGTCCCTAAGCTTGAGTAATAATGAATCAGTTTAAATAATTTACCTGGGAACCGGTAAGCCAGCACCACAGTTTCCCCACCTTACACATACTTCTTAGTTCTCACTTGAGTTGTTTGTGGTTGGTATGGACAAAATCATTTGTTCTGGTGTTTTGTTTAGGCAAGACTACAGGAGGAAGGGTGTTAGAGGTTTAAAGATTACCCAGCGTTCTGTGATCCAGATCAGGAGGCCAGTTTGTCTGAAAAAAAATAAGGAGTGCAAGTATTTGTTTTGCTTTTTTGTTGATGTTCCCTAAATTACACCAGATAGATACATGAGTTATTGGAAGACGACTGCATAGTATATGAGCTAAAACAATACACCTTGTTCAGCCTTCACTTCAGCAAACTTTGTCACCAGCTGTGTTGTCATTCAACTCTTTGCATATGGATTATTTCCTCCTTTCACTCATCAGTTGAATGGTAACATTTGTCATGCTTACCTGTGGACAGTCTGCAACTGAGGTTTTGGTTGTGGTGGTGGTAGTGGTGTTTTTCCTTTACTTTTTGACCAACCTTCAATACCACATAGATCTTTTTTTCTTTTTCTTTTTGTTGTTGTTGTTGTACCATCTTGCAATATCAGGTTGATCTTTTTATTCCTCATTATAATCCGTCATTTTGGTTTTGTCATAGTAGATACTGTGTGTGTGATACAGAGACCATATGATTAAAATCGTCACTCTGCAATTTTTCACTTGCTAGTAATGTTGTAATATTTATAAGTAACATTTCTCACTGTGAATGATCAGTGTACGTACTTCATATTACATGCACATACTTGCCTCTCTTATTTCAAATATAAGAGGGAATTGTTTTTTTTTTCAATTTTGCATTGTTCCAAAATACCTGGAGAGGAACAAAAGTCAACGCCCATTTATGAAAATAGACATGAGGGTGCAAAAGGGTCTGAAATCAAGAACATATTGATGAACACATACACCTAGAGCCACACCCACAACCATGGCGAATGTACATGCCCGCACACACACACACACACACACACACACACACACACACACACACACACACACACACCATTATTTGAGCAAAGTAACAGTCATTAACACCAAAGCACAGCATAACCAAGGGAGTCTGAGACACGCATTGCAGATGGGGAAAAGGTCTATGGGTTGACGTCAGTCTGAGACACGCTTTGTAGATGGGGAGCAGGTCTATGGGTTGACGTCAGTCTGAGACACGCATTGTAGATGGGGAACAGGTCTGTGGGTTGACGTCAGTCTGAGACACGCATTGTAGATGGGGAACAGGTCTATGGGTTGACGTCAGTCTGAGACACGCATTGTAGATGGGGAACAGGTCTATGGGTTGACGTCAGTCTGAGACACGCATTGTAGATAGGGAACAGGTCTATGGGTTGACGTCAGTCTGAGACACGCATTGTAGATGGGGAACAGGTCTATGGGTTGACGTCAGTCTGAGACACGCATTGTAGATGGGGACAGGTCTTGGGTTGACGTCAGTCTGAGACACGCATTGTAGATGGGGAGCAGTCTTGGGTTGACGTCAGTCTGAGACACGCATTGTAGATGGGGAACAGATCTATGGGTTGACGTCAGTCTGAGACACGCATTGTAGATGGGGAACAGGTCTATGGGTTGACGTCGTCTGAGACACGCATTGTAGATGGGGAACAGGTCATGGGT
This sequence comes from Conus ventricosus, assembly GCA_018398815.1. Taxonomy (NCBI): domain Eukaryota; kingdom Metazoa; phylum Mollusca; class Gastropoda; order Neogastropoda; family Conidae; genus Conus; species Conus ventricosus. The sequence goes on along the minus strand of CM031612.1, from coordinate 39,619,796 downwards.
TGACGTCAGTCTGAGACACGCATTGTAGATGGGGAACAGGTCAATGGGTTGACGTCAGTCTGAGACACGCATTGTAGATGGGGAACAGGTCTATGGGTTGACGTCAGTCTGAGACACGCATTGTAGATGGGGAACAGGTCTGTGGGTTGACGTCAGTCTGAGACACGCATTGTAGATGGGAACAGGTCTATGGGTTGACGTCAGTCTGAGACACGCATTGTAGATGGGAGCAGGTCTGTGGGTTGACGTCAGTCTGAGACACGCATTGTAGATGGGGAACAGGTCTATGGGTTGACGTCAGTCTGAGACACGCATTGTAGATGGTGAACAGGTCTATGGGTTGACGTCAGTCTGAGACACGCATTGTAGATGGTGAACAGGTCTATGGGTTGACGTCAGTCTGAGACACGCATTGTAGATGGGGAACAGGTCTGTGGGATGGCAGTCATAATTCTTTTGGACACATAATGAATTGTTTTCTTTGGCAAAAGATGATTTTTAACTTCCTTTTTTTTCAATTCATTTTATGCCTCTTAATATGCAAACACAAAAGCCTGCTGTTCGTAAACAGAAATGGTAAAATGTGAACATTTCACTCAGTATACTTTAAAATGTCAATCAGTAAATACCAAAACACTCTTGTAATGTAAAAATTTGAAAAAACAAAAAAAGGAAATCATGAATTCTTTACCGGCTGACAGGAAAATGTCTGAAATCCCTTCGTCTTTGCACCAAAAATGCCTTCTCTGTTTGAAGAATAGCACTTTCCATTAGCTAACAACTGGAACTAAATATGAATCACAATTGCATACCATAACCGGTAGAATGTAAAACATGAAAAAGATTTTTTTTATAATGCCATCACCTATCTGCAGCATGGTCAACAGAAAGAGCTACCTTACCATCACCTAGGCATGGCATGTTGCAAAATAGTTAAAATGGCCAAGGGATGCAAAGCGTTCTTCAGATATTTTGCTTTGCACTTAAGACAATAGTATTTTCTGCTAGAAGGAAGAAGCTGGAATAGATGATGGACTAGGAGTGTGCGTTATTGGGCATGACGGATTTTTCTTTGCATCTTGTGTGCACATAGTGGATATTGGCTAAAGGTAACAGGTTTCTGCCTGAGATTTTTGAGGCTGTCATTACCACAAGGTTTATCTTTTCCTGTCTCAAGCTGAGGCAGATGTACCAGACTGATTGTGAAAGTGAATACAATTTCAATGATGGACTGAGAGAACTAGGTTAAGACTGCAGTACCAGTATCAACGTTCTTCAGTTGATGGGGGAAAAAAATGAATAAATAAAAACAGCCTGTGCTGGGCTTTCTTGCAATGATGACGTGATGTTGACATCCCAGATGGGTGTGTGTTATGCACACTTCGAAACTTCAATGATTCGACCTGTCCAACTATTTGACCTTTACACAGGTAGTGAACAAGTTTTGTTTTCACGGAAATTGTCATAGCTGGTGTGTGTATGTGCGTGTACTTGGTGGTGGTGGTGGTGGTGGTGGTGATGGGTTTTGTTTTGTTTGTTGTTGGGTGTTTTTTTAACGGATGGGTGGAGGAGAGTGTTTCAAAACATATGGTTGATTATTTCTGTAACACCAAGCCACCATTTTTCCAAGTTCCTCTCTGAATGCTGTTTCATACCCATGAGACATGAGAGCCTGCATGGCAGTATCCTCTGAGAATATAGTGGATGTGTTGGTGTTTGTATTGATCGTGTGTAGTATGGTGTGTGTATGTGTGTTGACATGTGTGATGTTTGTATGTTGGGCCTGCTTTTGCTGCTTCTGAGTGCTGTTGCTGAAAAGGATAGATGTTTCCATTACCCTCTTTAAATAGAAGTTGTTCTTTCAGCAGAATGTAGTCATTCTCTGTACGTGTGTGTGTGCACACACGTCACTCTCGCACATTTGTGTGGGCATGCGTATGTGAGAGAAAGAGAGATAGGGAGAGGGAACAAGAGAATGTTAAGCGAATTTATACTTGGTATGCAGCTTCAAGCTGTTTTCAACAGTCTGGCGCATAAAAAGTAAATCTGTTATTTAAATGTTAAACTCTCTCACTCGCTCCCTCTCTCTCTCTCTCCCTCCCTCTCTCTCTCTCCCTCTCTCTCTCTCTCTCTCTCCCTCCCTCCCTCCCTCTCTCTCTCTCTCTCTCTCTCTCTCTCAGTCCCCCCTCTCTCTCTCAGTCCCCCCTCTCTCTCTGTCTGTGTCGCTCTGAGGAATGTCAAAAATACAGAATGTACTGTGTACCCATCTCTTTTTTTTTTTTTTTTTTTACTTATTGAAAGAGAGAGGCTTGTCAGTATGCACCCTGTGCTTGTCTCAGGCTGAACAGGTCTGGTGTGAATGCTGTACATGTGGGTGCTTGCTGTGGCAAGGTCTTGAAAATTACCTTTAGAAAGTTGCACTGACAAGACCTATTCTATCATGTTGTTGACACTCCCACTCCCACCCCCACCCCCACACCTCCCTTCCCCACTCCCGCCACCCCTCCCCGCCACCCCTCCCTTCCCATACCACTGCCACTATCTTCTTCCTGTTCTTTTGTTCAGTTGTTGACAGAAAAGAGAAAGGTGGGAAAGATCTTTGAGAGAGAGAGAGAGAGAGAGAGAGAGAGCCACTCCCTGCCAGGTGCAAGTGCAAACACACATGCAGACACACTCACACACACACACATCTGTACCACTCATAATGAAACATAATTATTCTTTTAGAGTGTTCCATGATGTTAGGCAAACTTTTTACAGCAGGCTTCATGAAATCGTTGTTCAGAAATATTCCACCTGATGTGATCTTTGAAATTTCTGAAAGAGATTAACAGTAACATTTTTCATCTTGTCAGAGATTCTACAGTAGAAAGATTTATAACACCTTTCTTACTGGGGATAAACACTGCCAGCAAGAATTTTCAGGGATGCAGATGTCACTGAAATGACTTGTTGCTGTAAATGCCTGAAGTTTCGCTGACCTCAACATCGTGGATACTGTCACTCTCATGAGAGAGTGATCTTGTAAAGAGGTGGACGTTTTCAAAGAGAGGCTACTCTCATGGCACGGGACATAGTCGTTCAGTGTATATATATATATATATATATATATATATAATATATATATATATTATATATATATATATGCAGCACACTAGCCTAGGCCAGTTTGTTTTCATGCAGTGAACTGTGCAGACTCGCTCACTGACAGTGTTTTGGCTTGCAGTTGGGGCAAAGAAAAAAAAAAAATATATATATAATATATATATATATATATCAGGTCTTGCAAGTTGGATGGAGCTGATTAAAGTTTGTTCAGACCACATGTCTCTTCAGCCAGTCATCAGAACATAATGAGATCTTTGGAAAAATGTGTATCTAAGCCTTTTCATGATTGTTTCCGAGGTGATTGTTAGCTTCAGAGGCACTAAACCCCACCCCCACCTCCATCCCTTCTCCTTCTACATGATCTAAAACATTTGTAACAAAAGGTTAAAAAAAAAAAAAAAAAAGATCAGACTCCATGAACTGAACCATATATTGTTGGAGAGTGGCAGCTGCTTTTTTATATGTTGTGTTTGGGCTTTTTCCTTTGTTCCCCAGTGGATTTGGGTTAGTTTGTTTCTGTGTTTTGTTTGTTGTCTGTTGACAGTTACTTAAGAGAAGGAACAACATCTTAGGGGGTTAGGGTGGAGTGCTTCTTCCTCTCCAGGCATCTGTTCTTTGAGCATAAAAAAAGTAAATGTAGGTTCTTGAATCAGTGACATTTGAATTAAGTTCCACCTTCTGGGCATCTGCTGAAAACTAGCCCACCCAAACCCTAATCCTACCCGAACTAAATGTAGCCTTAACCCTTTTTGTGAAGTAAACCATATTAATAAAAATTGTTTTCTGTTCTGTTTGTTATTGTTGTTGTTGTTATTAATGTTCCTTCTGTATATTATCATGATATAGTGATTTCTCTCTCTCTCTCTCTCTCTCTCTCTCTCTCTCTCTCTCTCTCTCTCTCTCTCTTAATAATGAAATGAGTACAGAAGTATCTACATACGCAAGAGCATGTGTACTTTTTTATGCGCGTCAGGAGATAATTTATATGTCTTCTTAGTGAACATGTTTGCGCTCTGTCGTCAAAGGTTTCCCTTTCTTCCCATCTTTTATCTCTGTCCGTGTCCACCATTCTCACCTTGCAAGCCCACTCTTCCCAGATCTGTTCCTTTTTCGCTTGCAAGTCTTGTGTGTATTGGAATCTTTAGTTTGTGTACATGTTGCGTTGCAGTTTGTAATGTAATTTTGTGTTCGTTGTATGATGGTGACTTGTTTCACTTTTACAGTTGCTTGCTTTATTGATTTTTTCCCCTGGTGAGGGCAAGATGTTAAAAGGTCAGTTTTTGTGCTTATTCTTATCCCTCTCTCTCTCTCTCTCTGTCTAAGGGGTGGTTTGCCCCCCTCTCTCCCCCCTCTATACCTGTCTCACTCACCCTCCATCCCACCTCTCTCTCTCTCTCTCTGTCTGCCAGCTTTCCTCTGCCCCCCTCCCCCCTCTCTCTCTCTCTCTCTCTCTCTCTCTCTCTCTCTCGCTCTTTGTCCCTCTGAAAGTACACCGTGCGCGAGTTCGTTGCGCGTTATCGTTTCTAATCCCACCATTAAGATAGCTTCTGTCCGTCTTCGGGGATGATGTCTCAACACGACACCAGTGCGCATTGTTTTATTTTCGTGTCGTGCGTCCCAACGGCACGCGACGGCCTGCTTTTCTCGGAAAGGCGAAGAGGGATTAGGCCTATAATGGTCAAGATGTTTTTTTCTTCTTTTTTTTTTTTCTTTTTTTTTTTTCTTTTTTTTTTTTCTTTTTTTTTTTTTTTTTTTTCTTTTTTTTTTTTTTTTTAATTTTGCTATGCATGTCCTTGGGATCTGGGTGTAAGTGAAATTTCATCCATTGGGCTCTGAGGGGATTTGAAGGTTGCACACACAGATGTTAAATCCAAAGAAAACCTCATTCAGTTTGGCTATCTCCAGTGGGAATCAAACCTTGGATCTGGGAAACGAGAGTCTGACGACTCACCCAGGAAACCAAACCAAGCCCTCCCATTTAATCTCCCCTGTGACTGTCGTGTGAGCGGGCGGTACATAACCTGTTGGGTGGCCTACTTTCAACCGCTTTGATGCACAAGATAAAAGAGAGCACACATACCAGCCGCCGTGGCGAAGTGGTTAGCGTCGCGGACTCCCGGCTGGGTTTCGAATCCCATCAGAGTCATGTGGGTTTTTCTGCCCCGACCGGCTCCTACCCAGGGTTGAGTTTGCTGCGACTCAGTTGGGAAGACTGGGACCACACAGTCGAGTTTCATCCACTTAATGGATGCGTTTCTGAGAGTGTTGCTCAAATGTCCTGACCAACACTGCAGGTGCCTGTATCTCTCGGGCCTGGTTGACGCCGGGATATATTATGAAAGGAAGCGTAGAGTACAGCCCTGTCATGTAGTCTCAGACCGAAATGGAAATCCGTAGCATCATCTTAATCATCCTCATTCTCATCGATCAGCATTAAAAAAAATGTCTCAAATTCTGTGGCCCTTCATACCCTGCTCTCATGGTGACCTCAGTTTCGATATCCTCTCCACGTCTGTGGTCTTGGTTTGGTTCCGTCGGGGTCACCGGTATCGGCGGGTCCATGGGGGCTGTCGTTGGACGGACGTGGGGAGGGAGAGCTCACTCACGCCGGCTCCGCGACTAAGCAATTATTGTCGTCAGTAGGGGGCTTAGTAGGTGGTGTCCTGCGTATGTTAGATCAGAACACGCCCACTGAACACCACCGAAGTGACTCGGCAGCAGTGCAGTGACTTCTCCGGTGGGTTGCCTCTTGACGGCTTGACACTGACTGCTCCCTGTGGACTCCCGGTGCCGGGGCTGTGGCGGGGCCGACCGGGCTGTGGCTGTGGACGGGTGTCGGAATGAGCGGCGTGACTGCAAATGCCTCTGAGGTGGCGCAGAGGTTGGGACAGGGGGGGAAAAAAAGAAAAAAAAAAAAACGAGCACACATTCCATGTGTTTCGATGCGATATGCAGGTCTCTACCTTGCATGCCACCCCCAAACCCCTTTACCCCACCCCTCCTCTCTGCCTTGTCCTGTTGTGCACGTCAGGCCCACTGGTTGAAACCAATCATATCACACGGGGGGGGAGGTGACTTCCCACAGACAGGGGTCAGCCCGACGTGCCCACGGTCTTCGGGGCTACACAGGGAAAAAGGTCATGTGTGTGACAGTGTGTGTGTGTGCGCGCGCGCGCGTGCGTGTGCGTGCGTGCGGGCATGTGTGTATGTGTGTGTATGTATGTGTATGCACTTGTTTTCCCCCACTACTTACACACATATGTAATTATATATATATAATATGTGTGCGTGCGTGTGTATGTGTGTGTATGTGTGCGTGCGTGCGTGCACTGGCAGAATACCAAAAAACAAATAGCAGACTTCTTTTTTCAATCGCAACGTGCGCTTCACATTCAGCTAGAGAGAGAGAGAGAGAGCACGCGCAGTCGGGCAGTGGACATACGAGTACACTCCTGCCGTGGTCATCAGGAAGAAGAACCTGCATCCTGGTTCACGAACGTGAAGCACACAACCAGGATGAAAAGAACTGGTCCTTTCTGGGCTTGGTGTGCACAGTCACACTGCCTCGAGGAGTAGAGGTGGACCCACGCTGACGCGCAATCCGTCACACTGTTCTTTTATTGTGCTGAATTTACGACGGTTTCTTTTCCTTGAAGCAAACGTAGAATGTGCTTTTGACTTTATCGAAAAAAAAAAAAAAAAAAAGGAAGAAATGAGAGAGAGAGATTGGTGAGGGGGTGGGGGGGGGGGGGGGGGGTGGGGGGGGGGGGAGGCGATGAGAGCGTGAGAATGTCAGGCCACACAGCGCACTAGTGAGTGTGCAGGGCTGGCCTGTTATCAGTTCATTTGCACTTCAGCAGTAAACGCCATTACAGAAAACCCACCGTGTGCGACAGTCGTTTCGTTCTGGAGACGACCATGCAGACTGTTTCCGTGCAAGATTGTATTGGTTACTCGGAGATTTATTACTGCATGCATAAATTAGGAACTGACAATGCAGGCCTAAATGTGTGTAGATAAACACGAGTAAGAAATTTTTATTAGTAGTAGTATTTTCTGTGACGATTTTGGCACTCAGTTGAAAGTGGGGTTGTTTTTTTGTTTTTTGTTTTTTTTTAAATCATCTGTATTCCTGTGTGTTTTTTTAAATCATCAGTATTCCTGATTTAACTAGCAGAATCAGTGTGGGACGCTATCGTGAAGATGAGCTGCTATTCTCCCACCCACTCTCAACGTGCGTTGTTGCACGTGCTTCCTTGATCCACTCAAGTGCGCGCACAGACTCTCTCCCCCCCCCCCCCCCCCCCCCCTCCCCGTGATTCGCGCGCGCGCCACTCACACACACACACACACACACACACACACGCGTAAGCTTACGCATGTGCGTGCGCTCAAATGTACAGCTTCACACAGATTTATGCATGCACATTTGGGAGTGGGGGTGGGGAGAGGCGCCAGCTCACATGCTCATCGTGCGCACACACTCACACAAACACACACAACACACACACACACACCACATACACACACCGTAAAAAACAGAACAAAACAAGTAACAGTGCACTCCCACCAAGCGGCAGAAACGCGCCAGTGTCGTGGAGTCATGATGGCGTTTCTCTTTGTGCAGACGGTGTAAAGAAGGCATCATTGAGCAAGGTCCCGTCTGCACCACCTCTACCACCACCATCCCGCCACTCCCTAACTACTACAACATCACCACCACCACCACCACTACAACTTCACAAGTGCCGGCGGGTGGGAGTGCGCGCGGCAGGAGGAGGGAGGGCGCCGGGAGGAGGGCGGAGTAGGAGGTGGCGCGGGAGGAGGAGGAAGGACGTGGGGATGTATGTAGAGTTGCTGCATGCCTGCTCTCCTCCGCCACCACTCCCTTCTGTTCATGCCAGACATGTCAGAGAAGAAGTCGCCTCCTCAAAAGGTACTTCTTTGTCGGTTCCCGTCCCTCCACTTAACGCCCCCCTCCCCCTGCTAGTCCGGTTTCACACAGTCTCTCTCTCTCTCTCTCCTCTCTCTCTCTCTCTCTCTCGCTCTCTCTCTCTCTCTCTCTCTCTCTCTTCTAACCCCCCCCCCCCCCCATTGCATCTCACCCCCCACCCTCCCACCCACCCCCCCACCCCGTTCCTCTCTCTCTCTGCATTGCATCTCACCTCCGTTCCTGTCACCCACCAATCTTTCTGTGCTTGGGCACCCACTTCACACCCCATCCCATCCCCATCCCCGTCCCCCTCTCTTCGCCTCTTCCCGTTCCCAGTAAGGCCTAATATATATATATCTTCCTCTCATAATGTACTACTATCTCCTTCCATTCACTCTTCAGTAGCCTCTCTCTGTTAGGTTTGAGCGAGCTGTCCATCTGGAAGCCATTTTATTCAAACACATTTGGTTGCACTGTAGGTAGCAGAACATAGCAGCACCCAGACATTTCGCCGCCCCATACTGTCTGATCCCGGCGATTTGAACTGCAAAGATGGGCAGTGACAACACTCGGGGGAGCATGTTATGGGCAAAATGGAATTGGTACCTAGTAACAATGGAGAAAGACTAGCAGACTTCTGTGAGTAGAACAACCATGTGTGGAGCTACCCTTTTATCAACACAGGATATTCACAAAACAACTGACATCACCAGACGGACCAGCATACAACCAGATGATCACACATAGTCAATCGAGATGGAGGAGCTCCCTTCAAGATGTCAGGGCCTACAGAGGAGCAGATGTTGCCAGTGGATCACACCCTTGTGTTGGCCACCGTTTCCTGAACTACGGCGCGAACGGGGAAGACAGGCACGTAGCAGAGAATATACTCTGACAGACTGAATGAACGTACAAACACTTTCGCTTGTGGAAATTAGAGAACAGATCAGGCGCATAGGGAACAACAAGAGTTAACAATAGCCAGCTTCAATCCAGGCCTTGCGGCGAGTGTAAAAGGTTACTAGGCTTACCGCGAAAGAAGAAGGAAGAGTGGATAGGGAAAAGCACCTTGGGAAAGTGATGAAGAAACTGACAAAGCAGGAAGATCAACAACACCAGATCGAAGCTTGAAGGCAGCACGAAGAAGATGCAGAATTCAAACAAAGAGGTTAAAGAAGTACAAGAGCTGACAGAAGGACACATCGAGAAACTGGCATCCAGGCAGGAACAGCTGTAGACAATGATCTAATACGTTGTACATGTAAACAAGCAGCCTAAACTATGGGGTCCAAAACCATATTACCAGTAAAGACAAGAATGGAAGTGATGAGGGGAGGCAGAAAAACTACAGCGCTGTGAAAGAACATTTCGAGTCAGTTCTGAACAACCAACCCCCCTCGCTGCAGAATCCCCCCACCCCTCCGCAGGTATAGACCGGACTCTGCATCGATCTCACCGAGCAGAAGAAGTGACAGCGCATCCAAACAATGAGAATGGAAAAGCACCAGGGCAGATGGGGTACGGCAGATATGTGTGAAAGGCTGATATATGGACAGCCCTATCTGACGGAGATCTTCAGACAGGTTTGGGAAACGTGCCAGACCCCTGAAGCGTGGAAAATGGTCTTATCTTCAAGTTGCCCAAAAAGGGAGATCTTGGAGATTGCAACAACTGGAGGGGCATAAACACTTCTTTCTCTCACATAGCAAGGTATTTAGCAAGGTTTGTGATGTCAAGGCTGACGGAAACCCTTGAGAGGAATCTCCGTCCACAACAAGCAGGCTTTCGCCTGGACGATCCTGCTCAGATCATATCTTCAAATCTGCGCCAGGTTCTGGAACAGAGCAATGAGTGGAACACGCCTTTGTACATCAACTTCATTTACCCGGAGAAGGCATTTGACGCACCACCGAGAGTCCTTATGGAAAATCCTGAGACACTACGGAATCCTGCAAAATTGTCCGGGTCAGTTTAGAAGCTGTACAGTGACTTAGCGCACAAGTGATCTGCAACACGGAGCTCACAGACCTTCAATGTCGGCACGGGAGTGAAACAGGGCTGCATCCTATCGCCTTTCCTCTTCATCCTGGCCATGGACTGGATTTTGAAAACGCCACAGACAGAGAGAGGAGGGGAATCAGATGGACACGACAATGGTGGCAACAACAACAAATGGAAGACTTGGACTTTGCTGACGATATTGCCCCGATGTCACATCGCTACCAAGACATGCAGGAGAAAACAGATGCCTTGGCAGCAACAGCTGGAAACCTTGGGTTGAAGGTCACACCAGAAGACAAAGAGCATGAGAAAAGAAAGCCAGAGTCCAAGACAACATCAAACTGAACGGGAGACGAAATTGAGGAAGTTAGCGACTTCACCTATCTTGGATCCAAGATGTCAAATACAGGGGGTGGGGAGGTGGAGATCCGGGCTCGACTTGCAAAAGCCCGCCAGGCCTTTGCCTCCCATGAGCACATGGAAGACAGGGAATATCCGCCTGAAGACCAAGTTACGAATCTTCAAATCAAATGTTTAAAAAGCACCCTTCTTTATGGATCAGAATCATGGGAAAATGACCAAAACCATCAGCAACAAATAGATGTCTTCCCAAAAAAGATGCCTCAACGCATTCTACGCATCTATTGGCCGAATACCCTCACCCAAAGAAGAACTTTCCACCAAAGAGCAGAAACGAACCCACTCAACGCCCAATCAAACGAAGGCGTTGGCGATGGATAGGCCATGTGCTCCGCCAGCAGACAACAGCCATTTCCCGAAATCGCCCTACGATGGACTCCTGATGGCGAAGAAGAAGAGGACGCCCCAAGGAAACTTGGAGGAGAACAGTAGAGAGGGGATGAAGGACAATGGTTGGACATGGGGCCGTCTGGAACGTGTTTCAGCCGACCGACATCAGTGGCGGGCTCTGGTCGAGGCCTTATGTGTACCGCACAAAGAGGACTAGATTTGATAGATAGTAGGTAGCAGAATGTTTGCCTACACCACCCCCTCAAACCACCACCCCCCCATATTACTTCCCATTTCCCCCTCCTGAAAAATGTTCTCATCTTTCTACGTTCTCGCGGGATTATTTCTTTGAGATCCCTGTTTAAGTCATTAAGATATCGCTTTATTTCATCTTTCAGTCATAGGTACCAATCCATAGTGTGTAAGTTGGCCTTGTTATCGACGTACCATGCAGTCGTCATTTTACTGAATCGAGCATACGTTCAGGGGTCACAAGGGGTCACAAGCTCTCACCCTCGCCGTCTCCCCCCTAGGAATGTCAAAGGGAGAAACGCTTTCATAACAGTGCGTGTGTGCCGAGCGGTGTCAGTCCTGCAAACTTCCCGTGTATTGAAACGGGTTGGGCTTGGAGGGGTCGGTATCCACTATGTAGCGCACGACTGCTATACTTATACTACTATTCTGTTAAAATTTCCGAATTTGCAGTCATAGCAGCCTTTCAGCAGGCGAAGAGGTGAATAACCTGGGCCACGACCGGTATTAGCCAGCCACTGACGTAAAATCTGTCCTTCGGCGAGTTTTATCTCAAGTTCGTTTATCTTAAATTAAACAGAAGGAAAGTAAATGGCGAGAAAGAAAAACACCTCTTTGCAGCTGCACCTGTTGGGAAAATGAGAAGGGGGGGGGGGGGTGGAGGGAGTGTTGCTACATAGTCTCCCCAGCCGTTCCACGTTTCACCCGTTTTCTTCCGCGGCGTTAGGCTACACCATCTTTCCTTCCCCAGCCACCCCCCACCACCTCTTCCTACGACCATCTCCATCATGTCTTGTTGTCTCGACTGGTAGATATCCGCCACCACCTCTGTCCTTTCCCTTCACTTCTGTCCGTCTTGTTCCCTACTGCATGCATACCTCGAGGGCTCTACCCACCTCTTCACCTCCTCTCTCTTCCATCTGCCTCCTCACCACCATCCCGTCCCCCGCTCGACCCTGACCTATGTTTATTATCTTCTTCCACATTGCATCCAATCTGCTGACTTACTTTGTGCCACAGGGCTGTTTTTAGTGTGTGTAGCGTTTGTGTGTTTGTGCGTGTGGTGTACATGTGTGTGTATGCGAGGCAGCTAGGCTCCCTCAGATGTTTCAAATTATTCAAGCGTGAGTGTGGTCAGTGTGTTCAGGCGTGAAGGATGAAGTGAATCAAAATTGGTAGGGTGGCATTCTCTCGGCGCAGCAATGTATAAAAGTAGGTCTGTCTGACAAGTGTCATTTTTTCTGTCATCTTTTTTTTCTTTCTTATTCTTTCTTTGTCTGTCCACTCCGTTGTGCCTTTTTGTTTTCATTCTGTGTGTTTTGTTTTCCTTTCTTTTCTGTCTCTGTCATTCCTTAGTTGGTGTGATGGATCATACTAAATGAGCCAAGAGGTTTGCCTCCTTTTTGATAGGCTAGCTCAAAATATAGTGTGAGGACTATGTAATGAGTTAGTCAGTCTGAATCTTGCTTTATCCTGTTCTTTTTACTTACGAATATAATGTTTTTAAACATTGTGTGACTGTTCATACACATGCTTGCACATGCACACACATTTGCTTGTACATCATGCATGCTTACATTTGCATGAACACGAAGCTCACTCTCAAACATTCACACACATACATGCACACATGTGCACACCCACCCAGGTGCATGTACGCACTCATGTGTGCATGCACACTCTCTCAGGCACATATATATGTATATGCATACATGCACTACACACTTGCACACAACAGTAAATGACCTTTTTCAACATAATTGTTGACTTTTTTTTCTCCACTCTCCTTTTCTTTTCTTTTTTTCCTGGTAAAGAAAATAAATGAGACAGCAAGCTTCTAAGTTAGTATGAAGTCCAACCTGTGTAAGTTTCCCATAAATTATGATTAACACAGCTCTGCACACACATTTTTCCTGTACTATTCCTATCTTCCCCACCTCCATACAGATGCACATGCCATACCATGGCATTTGGGAAGAAATGGCTGAGTGAAGAATTGATTCAGAGATACCTGGTAATCATATTACTTTTCTTGAAGAGCATTCTTATGGGAAACCAGCCATAACTGTCAGCATTCCTCACAAACACTGATAAAGGTCGTCTTCTTCTTCTTTTTCTTCTTCTTCTTCTTCTTTTCATCCTCTTATTCTTCGTCTTCTTTTTACATACAGCTCATTGTCAGCCCTTAAAATGAATAGAGAAGAGCTTGTGCGATGTGGTTTTGAAGCTTTTATTAAGAAACATTTTTATAGTTAGGGAGAAGTATGGACTCGCCCACACACACACACACACACACACACCACAAAACACACACACACACACACACACGTAACAGAATAGCAGACAACTCAACAGGAACAGCCAAATATTTACCTTCTCCAAGTGCACACATACATACTCTCGTGCGAAGCTGTCGTGCTAACAGTAGCTCAAAAGAAGAAAGACCTGATGAAATGAGTTTGTGGCAGGTACCCTCAGCTGTGTCTGTCTTAGTGTGTAGATCACTTCTTACAATACCAGGACATTGACAACATCTGAAGGATCTTTAAGGAAGCATGAACTACCAGACTGGAACACTCGCTCCCTATCCCACCCTCTGCATCATACTTTTACAGATATATCTGGAAGAGAACATACACACTCGCCCACACACACCCACACACACACCCACACACACACACACACACACACACACACACACACACACACACACACACACACACACACACACACACACACACACACTCCTCCCCCACTTTTGCAAAACGTTTCTTCTGTCACTCTCTAAAATAAGAAGATGACCCTGAAAAAAATCAGTCAGAAAGTCACAGTGACCATAATTGTTGATATATAAATAATGATAATATTATAATGTATATATATATATATATATATATCCATTTGGAACTCTGATAGCTTGAATGTTTAATCAGTGGAAATGCTGAGTGAGACAAGGGAGTTGTGTACAGTAAACAGCGGGAAAAGAAAACAACTTTTAGCTCCTAGAGTGAAACAGTGACATGAACAGACCTCTATAAACTAATGCTTCTTGCAGGGTTCTGTCACACACGCAGCACACACTCTCTTTGTAAAACAGTTAATGCACATAACCCTGAACATAGGTGATACCCATTCGCTTCACACACACATCTAGGTAAGAGCCACACAAAAACAGAATCAGAAATAGATTTAACAGAGAGAAAGAAAGAAAGAAAAAATAGTTCCAAGCATACCATAAATTTAGATGTCAACTGCAGCAGAAGAAGAAACCTTATGAATTTCATATAAGCATTTATGAATTAAAGACCAGCCCAGCCTTTTGTTCCTAACATTTGTCACACAGACAAACAGAAACAGAAACAAATTACCAGTGCTGTAACTTGGGTATGGTTGATATCAAAGGAAATCAATGCCCCCCCCCCCCTAATTGTTTTATGGTGCACCTGTACCCACACTGTCATGGAACTGGAAACATGTTGGGTGGGCAGATGGAGGAGGATTGCATGCAGACCAAGTTTATGACTTACCCCTGCTGGCTGGGAGGGTGGGGTTGGGGTCCTTTTGAGGGAGAAATGTTGGGGGTTGTTGCTGTTTGCCCTTGTTATTCCACAGATAGGGGTTAGTTTTGTTTCATGGAGCCTGGAGTCAGGGGGGGAAGGGAGGGAAGTGGGGGTGGGGTGGGGAGAGAGGGTGTTTTGGTTGGGTCAGAACTGTTTCAGCCAGGTGGAATCGGATCCCTGGCAGCTGTGATGGGTGGAAGTCCTCTCACACTTTCCATCCTCCCCCTCCTTCACATGGGGGGGGGGGGGGGGGGGGCATGCGCGCAGCGCGCGCACACACACACACACACACACACACACACACACAACACACACACACACACACCATATGAACATGTTGTCTCCATCTGGAGTAATCCCCCAATCCCCCATCCCTTTCCTCCTCCGGATCCCCCCCCCCCCCCCCCCCCCCCCCTTTTCCTGCTTCCTTCCACCAAATATGTGGGGCACGTTCTCTCTCTCTCTCTCTCTCTCTCTCTCTCTCCTCTCTCTCTCTTCTCTCTCTCTCTCTCTCTTCTCTCTCCACACATACACACACACACACACACACACACACACACACACACACACACACATCTATACATAATGCTGGTTTTGTTTGGAGTTTTGTTGATTTGCTCTCTCTTTCTCTCTCACTTTCTCTTTTCTCTTTCTCTCTCTCCACTCTCCCCTCTCTCTCTCTCTCTCTCTCTCTCTCTCCTCTCTCTCTCTCTCTCTCTCTCTCTCTCTCTCTCTCTCGTCTCTCTCTCTCCTCTCTCTTCTCTCTCTCTCTCTCTCTCTCTCTCTCTCTGTAAGCGTGTGCAGATGTGTACATGTGTATGTGTCTGTGGGGAATGTAAGAAAATCTTCCCCTTGTCATGAAAATTTCAGTGTACAACATTTTGTCTTTCTCACATTTCTTTTTCTTCACAGCTGCGCATTGCCAATTTTGGAAGAAAGGAAAGGGAGTGTGCAATAAACAGAGCATAAGAATGTCCTGAGAGAAGGGGACAGGCATAGGTGTGTGTGTGTGTGTGTGTGTGTGTGTGGTTGTGTGTGTGTGTGTGTGTGAAGCAGAGAGGGAGAGAGAATTTTAAGAAAGGAAGAGAGAGAGAAAAAGCAAGAAGAAAGTGAAAGTGTTGCAAGGAAGAGCAGACAAGACAACACAGGACGTAGGTTGCCTATGTAAGACAGTGACATATGGGTGTGCATGAAGCTTCGAGAGGCTTGAACCAGAACAAACTCTAGTATTAGACAGAAGTTCAGAGAGAGAGAGAGTGTGTGTGTGTTTGATTAACAGTTACAAATGTTTTAAGATATTTGGTGTAGGTCTTGTGTGTGTGTTTTTTAAATGAGACAATGCATGAAACCTGTTGGCTTTGGGAGTAAGTTTGGGGGGTAGGGTTTTGTTGTTGTTGCTTTCTTCCGATCATCATGTGTCTACATGTACACAGTCTCTGTTACATGTAAATGCAGCAAAACTGTTTTGAAGGATATGAGCTGTTAGTGCAAAAAGTGTGTCACGTCCAAAAGCTGTGGCCTGCTTGTATAGGGTTAAATGATTTGTCAGTTTCTCAACTAGAGATCAGATGAACAAGAAAAAGCAGTTACCAGCAGCTTTTTCATTGATCCCAAACTAAGCACAAATTATGTCCACTGTCCAGACCAAAGTTGGTACATTTTGTGCTTTGTATGTTTATGATGATGTGTGTGTGTTAGTTTCTGTGTATGATGCTGGGCGCACATGCTCAGACTCTCTGTGTGTGTAGGGAGTTTTCCTTTTCATTGAAGGTGATTGGGGACATATGGTCAGATTCTGTGTGTGTTTGTAGGGAGTGTTCCTTTTCATTGAAGGCAAACTTCAGTAGGTGTTGTCATCCTTCAGAATTGCTACACTACATCAGGAAGACTCCCCCAGTGTGACAGCGGGGACAAAAATAGAATATTTATCGACCAATTGATGTAGACTGACCTGACGAGTCTGTTGGACCACACAGAAACCAGTGTGTTGCTTAGTCATAGCTAGATCAGTTGAAGGTGCTGGTTATATTATACTCTCTGTCTCTCTCCCGGTCCCCCACTCTGTGTGTGTCTCTCTCTCTCTCTCTCTCTCTCTCTCTCTCTCTCTCTCTCTCTCTCTCTCTCTCTCTCATATCTAGGGATCAAGGTGACGCAGCATGATAAGTCAATGTCAGTATTGTGTGACACAGTATTTTAAGCTAGATTTGTCGGTGATACTGTTACAGTTTACAGTCTGTTCCTGTAAAGACCTGATTCAAAAATATTTTAAGCTAGATTTATCAGTGATACTGTTACATTTTACAGTCTGTTCCTGTAAAGACCTGATTCACACGTTAACATGACACACAAAAAGTGTACTCTAAATTGTGTAATACAAACTCATTCTCACATGTGCACACCCATTAATGCATTCAGGAATGATGCACACACACATACACGAACATATATAGATGTATATGACACTCACACACACACCTACCTTTTAGTCACCGCTCGTCCCATTTCATCATTTTATTGTTTCCAATACAGCTGCTACAAGAAGAAGCATGTAGAGGACTGCTATAGTATGCTTAAGAAAGAAGCAAACGACAAGAGCTAAAACCTGTTAGCGTGCAAGTTCTTAGTTCTGATTCCCTTTGACATTTTGTTTGGGAACAAGTGTCCTTTTGGTGATGAACTTGATGATCTTGTGAATGTGTGTTTTATGTGTTTTTTTCATGACAAGTATCATCTGGACTGTCTGTGTTTTGCCTGGTATGATGATGATCGGTAAATGTGTGCCGTGACATCTACAGAACAGAAACCTACCAGTAGTTTCTCTGAAGTTAGGATTATGATCACTGTGTGTGAGCAGACTGTTGTGAAACTAATGTTTTTCACTGACCTGAAATTCTCTCTCTCTCTCTCTCTCTCTCTCTCTCTCTCTCTTCTCTCTTCTCTCTCTCTCTCTCTCCTCCTCTCTTCTCTCCCTGTCTCTCTCTCTCTCTCTCTCTTTTCTCTCCTACCCCCCTCCTCTTCCTCCTCTTCCCCCTCCCCTCCCTACATCCATCCTATCTATTGATAACCTCTTTTTATTTGGTGTTAAGGTTTTCTGTTGTAGGTAATTAACAACAAGACAAACTCTTTTGTTATAAACAAAAAGTGATTTGAATACTTCATCAAATTCATTCAGTTTGTTAATTTACTTTTCAGATGAATTTCTGCTTGAAGATTCCCCTCACCTCTATTACCTCTGTCACCCTGCTTTGGTAAACAGTTGAAGCACACACATACAGTACAAGCTGTTGCTCCTTTTGCCACAGTTTCTTCTCTGAGTCTTCTCCAGCTTACATTTCCATACACATGAACACAAACATGCACTTACAAACAACTCTGTTGCGATTAATTGCTGAATCATGTGTGTTGTTGCAGGAGAAACCGTTGTAGTTGGAACGCCACAAACAGAGGGCAGAGCCATCAAGCGTAAACTGCTGACCCCTGATCCTGTGGATGATGAAGGTCAGTGGGTCCCCTAGTGAGCCAGTGGGGGTGATGGAAAAGGAGTGGAGGGGGCAGGAGAGTAGGGAGGGAGGGGGGGGGGTGCATTCCCTGATAGTCCAACAGGGCCCGGCCAGGGTTGGTTGTGACATGGCTCAGGTGGTCTGTGGGCCTAGCGAGGTAATCTTATTACTGCCTGACAGCACCTCTGAACTGGTGGATGGAAGGTCAGCTAATCATGTAGAGAGGTGCATTCACCTTCCTTTGTCCCAGTGGTCTGGCCCCAATGACGTTGTCACAGGAAAGTGTCTAGCAGGTGTCTGTGTTGTGCTGTGGGTCTTCAGCTCCACAGTATTGCTGATTATACTTGACACGGTTTGGGTGTAGGTCTGCAGGTAATGCCAAGAGAGTGTGTATACTTTGTTCAGAGCTTCTGTGGATATGGTAATATTTGAATAAATTGCTTTTCTATAATAATGTCATAGGTGTATCGTGGGAAGGTTCTCTTCTTTGCAGTGCCAGAATTGAAGTGGAAGCTTACAGCTGACACTAAGTCAGTCAAGATGTGGAAAGGAGCATTCAAATTTTCTGACAGTAAGGTCTGTGTAAAGTTGGGGGCAGGGCAGAGGAGTATTGTTGATTTGAAAATATGGAGGGGTTGAATTAAGTTGAAATAGGAAGATAGTGAAAATATTAATCTAGTATTATGCATGTACCTGTGTGTACACACACATGTACACACGCACACACACAAGATTTTTACCAGTGGCAAATATACAGATTAAAGTGAAAACGCTTGGTTTTTATACAGCACCAAATAAACATTCTGAGTAATATCCAACAGACGGGTTTGCCAGGTAGAAGTATTTCACCAGGTGCCAAGCAAAATTACTTTGCCACACAAAATCAGGTAAGCAGTCACTCTTGCCAAGCTTGGCTTGTGCAACGCCTGACAGCTCTAAGTAAAGAGATTAGTTTTTTGCTCCTGTTCCCTGCTTTACATTACATGTGTGTTCGGGGTAATTCCTGACATCGTTATTTTACTTGGAGAAAAGATGTTTGAATTATTCATGTATTCCTCTCATACGTGCAAGTTTTTGAGGATGGTGATTGCAGCTGCATATGTAACTGCTTTGTTAATGTTTGCAGTAGTGTTTGATGTCCATTTGCTTGTCATGCTTTATTGGTGAAAACAGCTTGATGTGCTTTTCACTTACAAATCATCATTTTTACGCATGTTGAGTTGTGTTTGGTTTCTGTACTCTCAGGTCACTGAAGTGTAGTTGAAGGGAAGAGGGTGAGGGTTTTTTTTGGTGGTAGTTTTTTTTATGTTTTTAAAACAATGTGCAAGATTTTTTCTGATTTTCAAAAAAAAAAAAGTTATTTCAGGCCACCAGAGTGTGGTTGAAGGGGAGAGCGGAGGGTTTGTATTGTTTTGTTTGATTGGGGGGGGGGTTATTGCCAGGAAACTTTGCTGCTTGTTTTGTGATCTTTTTCTTAATTAAATGTTTTTAAAAATGATCTGCAACATTTTTTCTGAATTTTTTTTTTTCCGACATGTTCTTTTGTAGTCATCAGACTGTTTGTTGATGGGTCTATTTTATAACTTTGTATATGGTTATTGTTCTCTGTGTTTGTGTGTAACTTTAATGCACTGAAAATGTGACAGCAATACTGTGTGTAATACACGTGCCTTTGACCCCATCTGATGCTCTGTCCCAGCAGACAAGAAAGTGACGGCCAAAAGAAAGCGCCCGCTGGGTTTCGACGCCTCCTCCCCTGATCCTGGCAACAGCTCTTCCCCACGAGGGGGCTCTGGCAATGTGCGTAGCCACGGAGTGCCGCTGTCCGAGAGGCAGCAGATGGCCTTGCTCATGCGTATGACGGATGAGACATCCCAAGGAGGTCAGTTGATGGCTGGTTTGTAGAGTGCACGTGAGGAAGAAAATGATCAGCCATTTCAAGAGATAGCTCAGAGAATTGTGGGGAATAGGTTGACAGTTTTAACACACAGAGAGACAAGGGTGTAATGGTAAGTAAACCTACAGCTCAGCTTGAAATATCCATGAATACATAGAAACATTTTTTCTTTTTACTGTTGGCATATGTTAATGGGTATGGTCAAAGTGGATTTCATTTCAGGTCAGAGTTTTTTCAGGGACTTCCTCTTTATAGCCATGATTTCATGCAATTAAATGCTTGCTAGTCACAGGACCTGGGCTAGCTGTCTCTTCTTTGGAACCTGCGCTCACTCAGACATCTACTTATGGTCTAATGGAGAGAGGGAAGAGAAAAATTCTTCTTGTAAAAGACTCGAACAGCAGACTAAAAGACTCGAACAGCAGACTCAGGATCTTCTCACCTCCCAGGTGATTACCACTGGACCCCACTCCACACCCATGTAAAATGCATAAGAGTTGGAAAAAAAGTAAACAGAAGTGGCGGTTGTACACTAGGTGAGCATTGAGGAGTTGCAGGCTGGGGAATGGTGGGTTCGATTCCCATCAGATGGATGTATTTGTGGGATTTTCGGCCCCAGCTGGCTCCTACCCAAATGGAAAAATTGGAACGACAAGGTAATAGTTCATGCACTTCATGAATACACATCTGGGAATGGTGCCAAAATTTCCTGACCAAAACTGCAGGAGTCTGTATCCATTGAGCCTGGTTGATGCTGGGATATATTGTGGAGGCAAGCACGAAATATAAAGCCCTGTCATGTTGTCTGTGACGAGAATGGAGCTCCATTACATCGTCTCCACTGATTGTCTTCTTTGAAAAAAAAAAAAAATCTCAAATTCTGTGGCCTCCATGCCCTGCTTTCACGATCACATCAGTTTTGATTTCTTCTCCATGACACATGTGATTTGGAAGACGATGCACACAAAAATAACAAAGGAAGAAAAGGAAGCAAGTGCAAAAGCGTAGATACTTAATAGACATCCAAAGTCATTTGAAGGAAACCTACCATAGGCCGGTAGTTTTAAGAAGGATAACAAAGGAAAGGACTAATCATCAACACTGCACTTCAAATAGCCACGCGCATGGATAGTCAGTGTTTGATAAACAGGGTCCATCAAAGAGGGCATGAAAAGAGCAGTGAGGTGTAGACTCTAAAGGTTGCATCCCTCGTTAATACTATAACTGCTGTTACTTCTGCATGAGATACGATGAGGAGTAAGACTCTAACAGCGTAATGTGGATGGGGGGTAGGTGAGGGAGAAACTGGGATGTATATTGAATAGGATTAAGAGTGGTAACCCAAAAATAAGTGGGGGAGAAATTAGGGCTTATATGAACGTGAAGCCTTTGTAAAGCACCAAACTGCACAGTGAATATGTTAAAGGGACATAGTGTGGGTTAAGGAAAAGAAAGAAAAAGAAACAAAACTTACAATTACAAATAAATTTATGGTAGAATAAAAGAGGTTAAGTCTTTCTTTGCTATGGGACTGATATCTGATTGTGCCTTGCATAAAACTTGATTAAGGATCTCACGTACTGCCTGCCAAGGAGAAGGAAAGGGAGAGATGATTGGGAGCTTGGTATGAAGACAGCTGCCATTACACAGTGGACAGAGAGAACATGGGGGACGATTCACATTTATGGAAACAAAAGGGGGCGTGGGATGGAGGGAACATGTGACTCAAAAAGTCTTAACTAATGCAGGTCATTTTGCTGTTAAAGGCCAAAATATGTGCTGGGGTCAGTGTGGGACATTCTGACTTTATTTACAAACATACATTCCCAACATTGTCAGTTTTCATACCCCAGTATTCATTTGCTTTAAAACGTATTTGCTGATTTAGTAAAACTGGAGGATTAGCCAGCTAAGAAAAGTGTGAGGGATTGCAAAAACTTCAGGACAGATTTTCTCAAAGATGGCTGTCAGTACAGTTACCACCTTCAAATGGCCATAATCTGCAGATGTTAAGTATATCAAAATCAAGTTAAGACTGGTTTCATAGTGGAGGATCACACTTACGTAATGAGGGTAACTTTTCCGACAGATTGCATAAAGGCAGACTGAAGTTTTTAACAAGGTTAAATGGCACGAGAGGTATGGGGACGTTGATGTAAGTCGAATAACTCCATAGTCACAACAGACTTCTCCGTGACTTTCAGGGTGCTCTCCCCCAGGAGACGATGATATCCTCACACGGTGCCGTTTGCGTTGGTTGTGGTGTCTGTGTGTGTTTATTCATAAACTGTCGGGGGGGGGGGGGGGGGGGGGGGGGGTCCTGGGTTGGCTATGTAGGCAAGAGGTCAGGCTTGGTACAAGCTCCTGTAATCGATTTCCAACCAGCTTGAAACAGATTTTCTCTTCAGCGTTATTATCTGTGTAGAGTCCAGACCCTCTTGGTCTTTTGGACTGGACTTGAAATGGAGATCCTGTGCATGAGCGCATGCCTCATAAATCTCTGAATGCACGTTAAATCCCATTCCACCTGTCAGAGAAAGAACAAGCCATTGTGTGCGGTGGGATGGATGACACAAAAGTAAAGCACATGTACAAACGAATCTCACCCATGGTGAATCTTGGGAGTTTTAAATGAGGAAAGAAGAAAGAAATAAGGAATGTTTGGAATTTTACAGAACTCGACCACAAACAGCTCCCTTGTGGCTGTGGAATCATTTCACAGGGGGCCGGAATAGCTCAGTGGTAGAGCGCCGGACTCAAAATCTTGGGGTTACAGGTTCGAATCTCCACCGGGCCGTTTCGGTACAGGGGGATTTTTCCCTCGGAGTTAACATTGGTTCTGACACCATTTTCCGTACAGCCTACAAATGAGACTATAAACCGAGGTTCCGTGTGTGAACACACGCATAACTTCTTGCACACACGTAAAATCCCATCACCAACTTTCGGAAGAGGAAGGCCAGTTTGGCCATTGGATGACACGTAACACACAGCATGCACCTTACCTGAAGTTGGAGTATGGCTGCCTTAATGGCAGGATCAAAAAATGGTCATACTCGCAAAACTCCACTCCCTTGGTTGGGTAAATGGGATTAATCCTTGCCTTTGTATGCAGGGGGTGTCCACAGGAGTATCAGCCTGCGTACGCAGAAGAAGAAGATTTCACACACACACACACACACACACACACCACACACACACACAGTGTGTATGCTGCACATGCAGTCGAGATGGGGGGGGGGGGGGGGGGGGGGGGGGAGAGAAACGAAGTCTTGTAGCAAAGATCATTAGGGTGTGGTGGCTCAAGGAAGAAACAAGACAAAGCAGTGAAAAAGGAAAGTGGATGAGGGTCACTCTGAGTCCCATAGAATGCAGCTTTGCTGCAAACAAAACAATGAATAATAGCTAAAGAAAACAGCGGAAAGTATGTGTCTGCTTCTTTGCGTGCCAGAATAGAAGTACATGCACCATTTGGGGAATGGGGGGAAGAGTTGGTGCGTCAGAATTACATTTGAGTTTTTTTTAAAAACAGAGTTGCATTATATTTTTGTTAAAGAAAATGTGAATAACACTGTAGAACGGAAAGAAGAAAAAAAAGTAGCTCCAAGTATAAGAACATGCAAGAAAGATCCCTATTCCTACCCACCCTCCACCCTCCTCCTCTTTCGCTCTCTCTCTCTCTCTCACTTTCACTCTCTCTTTCTTACGCACGCGCGCACACACACTGACTGACTGAAACCAATTTATTGTCAGATTAACTCAAGGTTGTACTGACTAAAGAAAACAGCGGAAAGTATGTGTCTCACAGAGGGCATGGGGAAGATGGGATACACACACACACACACACACACACACACACCACACACACACACACACACACACACACATACTAATCCCCAAGCTTTCATCATTGTTTGCAAAGTAAGAAGATAAAAGTAAGGAAAGGAAATTAACTGTTCATAAAATAAAGTAAGAAAACAGGCCGAAGATATTTGGAAATGAACAAAGATGCATCAGATGAGAGAAAATAAGGTGAGAGAAAGATTATTGTTGGGGAGCTTCAAGTGGTGCGGTTGGGGGAGGGGAGATCAGGAGAGACAGCTTTTCATGAACAGTTGTTACAGAATAATAGAAATGATTCCTCAAAGACATTTGTGATAGAATATTTTTGTCCCCTTTTGAAAGGTTAATTGTGAGTGCATTTCCATTATGTTCAATCTGATGGGGTGCTTTTTTTTTTTTGGGCCTTACTTTTGTTGAATTTTTTTTCAGCTTTATTAAGATTTAGAAAGCAAGACCTTGAGAGTTTCTTCAAAGTTAGCTTGACAAAAGTTAAACACTTTATCAAGTGATTAATTATTTCCAGAAGATTATTGTGTGTGTTTGGAGGAGGTGGACACATTTTGAAACAAACTACTATTCTGGTGTCAGAACTGTAATCAGCATGTTCACTCCTTGAGATCAATGTTTGTGGATAACGTGATACTGTGACACACCCACAGGCCTGTTTGGCCTTTGTCTATCAGCATCATTCTCACCCATCAGGAACGTCACGAATCTGTTCAGTTATGGACATGTGATATTACAGATTCCTCGCCCAAACCATCATCACCGCCTCCCTCAGTGACCTCCACGAAGCGAACTCCTGCAGACAAGAAGGTCAACAAGCGTAACGAGCGTGGAGAGACCCAGCTGCATCTTGCTGCTAAACGGGGTGACATCAAGCACGCCAGGAGACTCATCAAAGCGGGAGCGTCTGTCAACGTCACCGATTAGCAGGTCAGAGTCAGTGGCTGTAAACATTACTGGGCAGTCAGGTGACTTGCCATTTTCTGATCAAGACCTATCACGTAGGGAAAGAGAGGAGAAATGCATCTCCGTTCCACACGTTAATGATGTAGAAATGCAGGTCTGTGGATGAAATGGTTGGCAAAGAAAAGCTGTTTACTCATGTTTCATCGTAGTTGGTTGTGGTTTGATGCAATTGGTTATCAAGGCTGTTTCATTGTTGTTTTTTAGTGTATGTCTTGGCTCGGAGTGAAAATGAGAAGCCTTTCTGATTTCAAGAGCCTTAAGTATTACAGATATTTATTTACTAAACCAGGTACCTGTCAGTATTTTTATCCATTTCACATATTGTGGGTCACTGTGCTTGTCTTCAATGCTTCTGTCATGTAAGTTTAAAGTGTTATATGTGCTTGCCTGAATAACCCCCCTCTGCCCTCCATCCCATCTTCCCCATGCCCTCTGGAGAAATTTCAAGGTCATTGCGTCCTTTTTCTAATGTTTTCATCCTTAGCAAAATTTTTGGGGCATATCTATCGGCGTCAAGTGGATTTGAGCCCGTGAGGCTGGCAGATTTTACTTGACCAACTAATGATGAGGTACCTGGGCTAAGAGTCCTGTTGAAGTGGGAACAGACTTGGAGCTTGATAACTTGTCAAGAGCAGGTGTCAGTATGCCAGCCCCTCTGTTCATACAGAACTGTCCGGCTTCAGTTCCTCTTTCAGTGCATCATGAATCCTGGCCCAGAGGTGCTGATCAGTCATAAGGAGACGACAGAATGCAGGAAAACTTGTTTCTAGGGGCAGAGCGCAATAATGCTTGAACAAATCTGTTAACAGCCGGTGTCTTATCCAGTTAAATGAACTGGCTGGGAGGATGCTATTGCCTTAAATGTTAGGTATATTTGTGAAACAGTTTAGAAGTTAAATTGCTTTACACCAGGAAGTTGGGGAAGGTGGATATTGTGATGTAGTATGGGCTCCCATGGGAAAGGAGAGGGGGGGGGGGGGAGTAGGGGTGTTACAGAATACAGTATTACTTTGTGTTCAGAAATGTTAACTTTTCACTAAGTTATTTATGTTATCGGAACTGATTTAGAATCCTGATAAGAAAAGGGCTTCACTAGATTTTTTTTTTCCTTAGAGAAGATCATTTGTATATGTGATGGTAATGTGTGACATATTTCATTGATGTCATGTGTTGCTATGGTCATGTGTGACATTCATAACATCCTTTCACGTTGTAACAGGCTGGACCCTCTGCATGAAGCGTGCAACCTGGGCAACGTGGACGTTGCCAAGCAACTGTTGAAGGCTGGTGCCAATGTGAACGTGTTGGGGCTTGGAGATGAGTCGCCGCTGCATGATGCCGCAATCAATAGTCACCGAAAGGTAGTCGGGCAATCCTTCTCACTGTAAAACATTACAACACACTTAAATTCTCTGAAGTTTCGAATTTCTGTAGGAGGAAAAACATTATTAATTCCTTTTTTTTGTGTATTTTGCTAAGTTTTGTTATTTAATGGAGATGAAAATGTGTCGGTCTGTGATAAAATCATGAGGAGTGAGCTTATTACGTATTGAATTTCATAGAGAAGAACATAGGACTGGAAAAAACCAGCAGAAGCTGTTTGTGCCTTATGCAAGACAAAGCTGAGTTTCCTGACGTCATGTGTATAAACTGAGGCTTGGCATGTTGGTCAAGGGAAGCTAATACATGTGTTTGTTAGCTTTTCTTTTCTTTTTTTAAATCATTGATGCTGGACAGTGCAGTGTGTGCATGTTGCAGCTGGTTGCCATCTTGCTGAGGCATGGGGCCAACCCTCTGCAGGCTAACGTTAAAGGACAGACCCCGGTGGACGTAGCCAATGATGTCAGTGTGAAAAAACTGCTGAACCGTGAAATCGTCTCCTCCAACAGTGAAACGTCCAGTGGGGATGAGGTGCGGTCTCCCACCTCACCTGAGAGTCTTGCCTCCATTAAGGATGAGGATCGGGGGCTGGATGTGGAAGGTAAAGCAGCGTTACTACGTAGTTTATTGCTGTCTAGGTGGCTTGGCTTATGCATAGGGATGGAAGACGGGAAGAAATGGGAATGACTGGGCATGTGCTTGTGTTTTATGGTTTCGTGTGTACTGTGGAAGCATTTTCCTAATTATGAGAGGGTATGGAAGTGTTGTGAATCAACCTGTCTGTTTTGGTGCAGAAATTAAACGCTGTTGTGAAAGAATCTTCTGGTACTCTTTTTTTTTTTTTTTTTTTTTTTTTTGCCCCCTATTTAAAATTGGAATAGTTAAAGCAGTGTGATTCCTTCTAAGGGTCAGGTAAGATAAATGAGAGCATGGTCCAATTAAGACTCCTGACTGTCACAGCAGAATTCACTATTATGTTATCATTCACTATCATGTTGTCAGCCACAACTAATGCTAACCCTTTTCAGATATCAAACCACGCAGCTCTTCTATGTCCATGGTGAAAGGGGACAACTCCTATTCTGCAGGAAGCATAGGAAATCGTCGTATGAGCCTGCCTCCCAAGTCTCCTGTGGATAAGCCTTTACCTTCCCCTCGATTATTCCTCAAGTTCAAGTCGGCAGCCAGCAGCAGCGGCGAAGAGCCTGGTTCTAACCAGGGACAAAGGTAGAGAATTGCAGCAAATAATGGATTAAGGGGGATGCTGGAGAAAACGTGTTACCTTCAGAATCAGACAGGATTAGTGGCATGATGTGATAGTCTCCTCTTGCAACCTTTATCAGGTGCAGGACTACTCGTGTTTACTTTTTTACCCCCCCCCCCCCCCCCCCCCCCCCCCCCCCCCCCCCCCCCCCCGTTCAGTTTCCAGTCTGCCCTGTTTTGCTGTTGAGTGGTCAAACTTGTCATCTGACTGTTACATTATTGGTTGGTTGGAATGGTTGCACGTTAAGTCAGCATTTTAACTGGTTTGAGTTCCTGTGCAACCTTTTATTTGCCTTTAGAACAAGCTGAACCAAAAAACGGTAAGCTTTTCGTTTCACTTTATGTATAGTATGACTGACGACAGCTGTAAGGGTTGGGTTTGTTTGTTTTTTTCCAAATAGTACCCCAGTTTGTACAGTGCTGGAAAAAAAACTGTCTCAGTAATTTAGCAAATGTTTTGAACAAAATAATTTTGTAGACCTGTACAAGGCAGAAAATGGTCTCAAGATAAGACCAGGAGCTGATGAAATGGAATTTGTTAGATTTCTGCCGTTATTTACCCAGAGTTGAGTGTACTGGAGGGTTAAACGAGAGGACTGGAACAGCACAATTGGGTTTCATCCACAGAATGGATCTGGATTTCTTTCAGACTGCATCTCTGTGGCCTGGTCGATACTGGGGTATGTTACGAAGGGAATCATAGAGCATGGTCTTTTCATGCGATTTCTGACCAGGATGGATCTCTATAGCATAGTGCTGATCCTCTTTGATCTTCATTTAGAGAAGAAGAAAAAAGCAAGGTAAAATCCAATGTCCCTTCAAGAGGTGCTGTCGTGGTGACCTCAGCCTTGATTTGTTTTCCCATGATGAGTCAGTCTCGACAGTTTCATGGGGACTGTCATTGGATAGCCATAGAGGTGCTCTGCGGAGGGGTACGCTCGCCAAGGCAGTAGGTGGTGTGCTGCAGATGCTCGATCAGAAAAGACACTGAACATTGTCTATGTGACTTGGCAGTGACTTGATGACCGAATGGAATTGCTCCCTGCCAGCTGCCGGTGCTGAGACAGCAGCAGGACAAACTTCGGTGTGGCTGGGTTTGGGGAGCTGGAATGATCTGTACCAGGGTAATGTCCATGGGGTGCAGGGTAGATAAGATCGCAAACAAACAACAAGACCTGTTAGGTTCTGAAAGGGGTAATGGTAATGTTGCTTGTAGCCCAGGCAACCACAAAGGGCCATATCAGGGCTGTCACAGGGTTGAAGTCAACTCACAAGTCCTATTAAAAAGAAAAAAATTCACACAACCGTCCAAAACACACCTTTCAAAAACACACCGGAAATTTTGTTAAAAATCGCTTCTTCGTAAAATCTTAGATCAGATGAAAAATGTTTATCTGTTTCCGAAATTCAAAGATCACATCAGGTGGGACATCTCTGAACAAAGATTTTATGGAGTCTACTGTAAAATGTTTATATATCACATCAGGCAAGTCCCAACACTCTAAAAGGGATAGGACTGCTTTGCTTTGATGGCAAGAGTCAGAAATCAGTATACTCTTGTTGTGGGTTAATAAGAATTGTTATGGATGCAGTGGAAGAATCGTTGTTGAAAATGGTGAATTGAGTTATGTACAAGATTACAAACCTTCTGAATAATGCTTTTTTTTGTTTTTGTTTTTTTATTGCATCAGCAGTACCTTTTACCATAAAGCATTTGGTGTAAAAAATAATTACCAGAAGAAAGTAATGACATTTGTGTAGTGCATCCAATATTCTGCTTTATTACTTCTTGATTAGAGTTAAGTATCAAAAAAGGATTTATTACAAAAACTGAAGAAAATATGAGAGTTGATTATTGATACAAATACTTGACAAAATAAGTGGTATTAGTTTGCATTTTATATGATTTGAAAAGATGTGTTGGTCTTCATATTAGCAATAAGTATTGCACTGAAATAAAAGAATGGGAATCTGAAATCATTGCTGTTATAACAAGCTTTACAGCTCAGATCTGACGGGTTTTGTCATTTGTTTTTGTAGTAACAGAAAAAGTACAGACTCCAAAGAACCCCATGTTCAAGTCCTACATCCTGACCATGGACACAGGAGACCAGCAACAACAGCATCAGTTGCAGCCCCCTCCCACCACAGCCACCAGCGTGATCGAGCGTTGAATCGGGGGAGTGGTCGCCCCTCTCCCTCCTGCAGTCCAGTGTCCAGTATGGATGTGGAGGAGGTGCGCCGTGACCTCCTTCCCCCATACAGTGACCACCACCACCTCAACCAACATCACAAGGCGCGTGGGGCAGCAGACAACTGGGACAGCATTATGCGGGTCAGCGGGAGTCAGAACAACGTGTCCATTCTTCCTTCGGCATTACCCGCATCCTCCTCTTCCTCCTTCACCTTGCCGTCCCTCAAATTGCAGTGTGTTCGCCCAGACTCTTCCGAGGAGGAGAGTAGTTTTCCCTCGTCTCAGGGACCGACGTTGCAGCGTCTTCGCACTGAGCCCTTCACCCCTCAGCCTCTGGAGGAGGTCAGTGACGATGACGCCGACGAGGAACGGGGAGGTGGGGTGTTCAGAACGGGTGTTCGAACCTCGCGCTTGCAGAATGCAGGAGCAGCTGCCTCCCGCCTGTCTCCCAGTGTCAGCGGTAGTAACTCTGGCCATGTCCGTGACAGTCAGCACATTCCAGCCTCCATGGATGGTGTGAACCACAGCACAAATGTGTCCTCTACGGGTGGACATCGTGTCGGTCATCAGGCAGGAGCCATGGTGGATGGGACTCCAGTGTGTGTGTCACGAACCAGTGGAGTCACCTCCACTACAGGGAGTACTGCAGCCATCCGCCGGTTCTGTGGAAAAGGATACCCTCATCACTCCCGGCCCAGCAGACGGGACTTCCCAGCCTGCCAGTCCCCCCATAGTAGTCGACGAAGTAGTGGTGGTAGCAGTGTTGGTGGTGGTGGTGGTGGTGGTGGTAGTGGCAGCATTACATGTGTCAACAGTTCAGGGATGAGCAGTGTCAGTGAAGGAAACCTCCCAGTCATGGTGACAGTAGCAGTGTTAGTGTATCTCATACAAATGTGTCCACTTCTTTTCCATCTAGTTCTAACTTACCCTCAACCTCCCAGCCTTTGCGCTGGGACGCACGTCCTCGAACAGAACGGGGAGATAGGGCTTCTCCCCAAAACCTTCCCAGGCTTAGATTTGTTATCAGCCGAAAAGTCTGACAGCTCGGCTAGCTCCCCGCTTCGCATGGATATCGATGAGAACATCTCTTCCTCTCCTCGGTCTGATCGTGACAACGAAAGCAGATCCTCCTGTCCCAAGGTTCCCCCTTTAAAAATCATCCTCCCCTCTCAGAAAGCTTCCGCTGCCCCCCATGCCCTGACCAGACCAAGAACCCTCTCTCCAAGCCTGCTCTCCCCTACGTGCTCAATCCAACGCAGGCGGCCAACGCAGGGCAGTGGACCATGGATGTGACAGACTCGGACGAGGGGACCAAACCTCCTGTCTCCTTTGCCCCGGTGCAAGAGGAGAACTCGCTGATGGTGAACAGCCCATCCCCTGCACTCCCATCCCGTCCATCCTCCCGCACAGGTTCTGGCGAGAGGGACGACAACAGAAACTCTTCCGGCAAAGTGGCTCCCGAGTCCTCAGTGCTTTCCAAAGAGGAGTTGACAAGCAACGGCAGAGAGGAGGAGGATGGGATGGAGAGGCTCGAGGAGGAGGAGGAGGAAGAGGAAAGGGAGGAGGAGTCTCGGCCAACCCGTACACTGCGATCTCACACAGCCATGAAACAACAGCAGGAACAAAAGCAGCAGAAAACAGGAGGGCATCCAAAAGCAGATTCCAGCAAAGAGACACAAGACAAGGGGTCCAAAGCAGACCCCAAAGGTAATCTGCTTTCTTCCTGCTCCCTCTGTCTCTCTTGCTTTTACTAAAAGAAAAGAAAAAAGAAGTTGAAGTATAAAAATGTCATCAATATAAAAAAAAAGCTATAAAGAAACTTGTCTAATACAAGAGAGAGAGACAGGGTAGAAGTTTGACCCTGTCTCTCTCTCTTGTCTTAGAGCAGTTACGCGCATTTTCTTTCACTAGTTTTAGAAGACAGGTGTGCCTTAAAGTTAAAAAGTCTCAGGGGTTCCACTGACTTTTTAGTTTTTGCGTCAAGAAACGCACGCCTCCGCAAAAATTGCGTCAGCGCTGAAAAAAATGCGTAACAAAGTAAACTGTACTCCACTCCCGTCAAAACAGCTCTGAATCGTTTTCTGTGCCACACGAGTCCGGGATGATCGTGTGTGCGTGGGAAGTCATAACGTATTCCGATTGGAAGATGGCACCATCGCAGACGCGGGAAAGATTCCATTTTATTTCGAGGGGAGAAAGGATGAGGTGTTTTGGAACATTCTTGATCTAGCAAAAAGTCAGCCAGTGCCACAGAGTAAAATGTGCTGACACACGAGCCTCCCCGCCCGTACGCTTCGGACGTACCGGTCGAACCCGATCCCAAACGGAGCGTCTGTCATAGTAAACGTACGTCTCAAACGGACTTCGGCATCCAGTTCGACCCGACCGTTCGAGATACACCGTGATCTATTCGAAACGGACAGCTAGTATCCTCCAACCAATCAACGCTCAGCATTGAGCGAACACCCATGACAACGGAAAAATGGCGTCGTCCAGCAAGGCGATCAGACTGTGCGATTCGGAGACCAAACATTTGATTGAATCGTACCAAGGCCATGATGTGCTTTGGAATGTCAACTCAAAAAAATTATAAGAATCTAAATATTCGAGAAAAAGCTTCGTATTCAATTGTACAGTCCTTTGAAGCGGCATGTGGGATCAAACTCGAAAGGTTTTAAAACTCGCATATAGGTCGGACCGCACAGGTTCAAAACGTTTCGTGAAGCACTCCGTCCGTTCGACACTGACTGGTCGGAGCGCACAGGTTCAAACGTTTCGTCTCAACCGTACGGGCGGGGAGGCTCGTTTGTCAGCGGTGTCAAGCAGTCTGCTGTAGGTCTGTGCCGTGTTTTGCCCCTCTGACATAGGCTTGCGGTTGAGAACAGGGTCCTGGGAAAATTGCGTCGCTAAACGCACGGCCGCGAAAAAAAAAGCGTAGGAAGGCAGAAAAACGCAATAATTACGCAAAATTTTGCAATAAATGGAACCCCTGAGTCTCTTTTGAGACCAGAGATTTCATTTGCATTGTATGTGCCTGCTTCCTCTTTGACATTTATTCCATGGGCTGTAGATTTCCTGTTTGAGGTTTCTCTGCATTGTAATGATTCCATCATGT
The DNA here is from genome assembly GCA_018398815.1 of Conus ventricosus. Classification (NCBI taxonomy): domain Eukaryota; kingdom Metazoa; phylum Mollusca; class Gastropoda; order Neogastropoda; family Conidae; genus Conus; species Conus ventricosus. The sequence goes on along the minus strand of CM031612.1, from coordinate 39,587,028 downwards.
GTATTAAACACAAACCCTTTATCACTTTCGGTCATCTTTGGCTAAAATGTAAGGCCGACTCTGAAAAAGTGAATAACTGAATTTTGGAATTTGAATTGCTCACAAATACTTGAAAGTGGGAGGCAGTCATCAAGTCCGTTTCAAGATGGATAGTACTGTAGCCTTGTTTGGTGCTTTGCTACATGTATCATGTCTAATTTCTGTTTAGAGAAAGTCAAACTTAAACTGATTTAGAGTGTTGTCAGTTGTTTCATTTCTTCTTTTTTTTATGATTTGTTTTGTTTTTAAAGAGGGTTGTTGTTGGACAAATAGGATGTTGATTGTAGACAAAACTGTGCACCTATACACTTTGTACAACACTTTCTTTATTCACTTAGCAACTCCCACAAAGGCTCAAACAGTATCCTGTGTACCTAGCATATAGTAGCGACACTCAATAGGATTCAGACATAAAACAGCACACTGTATTATGTGTGTAGGTATACACCATTTGTGGACCAGACAGCAGACAGCTCAGTGTATACTTACCAGCAGCCACTAGGATCTGACAGAAAACACCACACACTGACACAGTATATTTTTCAGCACCCACAGGATCTGACTACAAACCACACTGGATATTTTTCAACACCCACTAGGATCTGACTGAAAACACCACAATGTATATTTTTCACACCCACTAGGATCTGACTGAAAACACCACAATGTATATTTTCAACACCCACTAGGATCTGACCTACAAACCACAATGTATATTTTTCAACACCCACTAGGATCTGACTGAAAACACCACAATGTATATTTTTCAACACCCACTAGGATCTGACAGAAAACACCACAATGTATATTTTTCAACACCCACTAGGATCTGACAGAAAACACCACAATTTTTAAACACAAACTAGGATCTGACAGAAAAGACTACACTGGATATTTTTCAACACCCACTAGGATCTGACAGAAAGCACCACACTATATTTTTCAGCACAAACTAGGATCTGACAGAAAAGACTACACTGGATATTTTTCAACACACAATAGGATCTGACAGAAAAGACTACACTGGATATTTTTCAACACACACCGAGATCTGACAGAAAACCACACTGTATACTTACCAGCACCCACTAGAATCAGAAGACAGCTTGCTGTGTACTTAGAAATGCTCTCTAGGATCAGACGGTAAACATTACACATGTATAGTGTGATAAGTATTTCGTTTGACTCTGATCTTGATCAGTTAATACTAATATTTTGCTGGTTTGTGGTCTGAAATATAGAATGCATGGTATTCTATTTATCACAGGATGTTGTATCATTTAGAATATTGTCTTTATGTAAAACTGAAAGTGATCCTTCACAAATGTGATGGCAGTATTTTGTGTGTGTATGTTGTTGTTGTTGTTGTTGTAATTTTTCATGTAGTACATTTAATGCTATTACGCATGTTAGCTTCCAGATAATATCTCATGAAAAATATTTATATCTGTACATTGAAGTCAGTTTCTTGTTGTTTTGGTTTAGATTGAAGATTATTATTTAAATTTTGCCAGTGAAAGATTCAAAATTTCTATGCGGTAAACTTCAGGTTGAAAATGTGAATTTCGCAAATATGTCATCTATCATTGGAAGTCTTCATCTTGCAGTGCAGAGACTTGAAAAAAAATTCAGAATGGTCTAGCAGTAAGTTTCAGTAGCACAGGTCTAATGATCGCTTAATTAGAGAAGAATATCAGTGTGATGAGAATGTCACTTGATCAACTTCTTACATGGACTCAGTTGAAAAGAAATTGATTTACTAACGTGCTTCTTTAACTTTTGTGTGTGTGTGTGTTAGAGACAATGTGTTGCGTATCATGATCACACCAACATACTACTTTGCTCCTAGCTGCATACATGCTTGCAACAGCCAGCCAGTCGATTGATTTAGGTTTGGAAAAAGTTCATGGCATGTTTGATATAAAAAAAATTGTAGCATCATTTAACAGAACACAGGGTTAACTTAACAACACCAGCGTATTGAGTACTTTCTTCCAGATGGCATGGTCTCACAGCTAGACTGTGACACCTTTGATTAATTACAAAGAGGAAAAGGAAGATAAGAACACAGTATCAGTTTTCACCAGTGAGTAGGGAAGATGACAAGTTAATGGCACACTGGGGGCATAAAACTTGTGCCAGAGCAATACTGAAATTAAGAATTGGAGATTGACCTGAGCTGTACTGACATAGTGATAATACAGGTCTATGATGAAGATACAGCTGATGCTTCTGAAAATGGTGGGCATTGTTTCACTGAATGTCACGTGTTATAGAATGATATGCAGCTAAGTGTTCGCAGAAAACCGGCACTGCTTTACTTTTTATCAGCTCTTGGTCTTGAATGTGGCTACCATAAATCTGTTTCCTGGCCCTCAGACATGCTCATGATGGAAATGTTTTTCATGACCAGTGAAGTGAAAGAAAGAATGCCATGTAATGACACGGCCTACTGTCCACAGTAAGCGCTTAGGTGCTGCCACATTTTTGTTTTAAGGTCTCGGCATTGAGGGAGGTGTGATGACTGCTTTAGATTTGTTTGCCATCTGTCATACTCATTTTTTCATTGGAAGATGTGAAACAATGTCTGTGACAAGCACATGGCGAAAGACTCTACATGTATGTTAAATGAAATGTAGTCTCTATAAATATGTTTTGAGGTTGTTTTTAACAAGAATAACTGAAGGAAGCAAGTCAGCTGGGCATCCTGAAGGAGAGTCTGTACAGTGACTGTACAGTAGTGCTCATTGCATGAGGGACATGAATGTGTTTTTAGTATATTCCTGTACAGTTTTCTTTACATGGCAACTGTCTATAACAGGTGGTGCTTTCTTACTTATTAAAAGATGAGAGAGAATGGAGGGGGGGGGGGGGGGGGGGGGGGGGGATGGATAGAAGGATAGAGTACGGTGTTTGTTAAGTTCAGCCAGGGCCACCCAGGCCTCACACCCTTAAAAGAAAAAGAAAAGGGTCTGTTGATGGTTTTGAAGTGCTGTTGCAATGTTAGTTTTCCGTGAGCCTGTGGCAGTCAGCCAGGCCACGATGGTGGAGTGGGTATGCAACTTGGTAAGTTGGGTGAGGATTAGCAGTAGGGGCTCCGTATGAGACTTGATACCACATGCAATTATTACAGTTGGGAAGGAGCGGGATGTGGGAGTTGGAACTTGATACTGTTGCTCTAACGAGTCTTAAACTGGCATTCAATTTGTGTCAGCATCATGAATGTAACTGAGCCGAAACTATTGAGAGCATAAACTTATGTTTTGATAATCCTTTTAATGTTTTCTGTCAAAAACTGTTTTTCAACATAAGAATAGTTCAGTGTTACTTCTTTCTTATTTCGGTGTTCCAGTACCGACTTTGGGCTTTGATTTTCTTGGAATTTTTTTTCCTGAAGATCTGTGTGTGTACATAATCACATGATAATTAAAGAACCAACACTTATTCATAGACTGGGTTTGTAATTTAAATGTTTTTTATTTTGCAGTCCCTTCAATCGGAGACTTTTCAAAACAAATTGTTGCAAATACCTTAATACTGATAGTCGTCAGTATTAACAGTTAAGAGGGGCTTCAAAGACCAAATGTTGCTCACTGCGAAAGGAGTTTGGTTGGCTGTGTTTCCCATCTGAACACTGGGAATTGTGGGATAACCTGACCATTAGCATTTACCTGTAGACAAATGCGACATAATTGGTTGCATTTAGAGGCAGAGGGGATTATATCTGGCCGGCTGTGTATTAGTTTGGTTTAGTTTGTTTTGATGATTTAGAATTTTGTTATGGCTGAAGTTAATCCCCACAGAATACTGCACTATGTCAGTATTTTCGCAACGCGCTACAGTAATGAGTAATTCTTGCGGCAGTTGACTTACCACGTGGCGGTGGACTGAAATAATAGTTGTTGCAGATGATCATGACATATTACAAGAATGATACTAGTGCAAGAATGATAGCGCAATGGTCAATACGAAGTCAGTGAATGCGACCCAAATCCTCGGAGGATTTTCAATGAGTGGTTTAGAGCACAAATTCACTCCTTCTTGCATCAGGGCATGAATAGCAAACCAGTAACAGTCGATTTCATTGGTTGATTATTAACTTGAAGAGAAAGCAGCCAGTAATGCTCCTTCTTCAAGCACTGGAAGCAGTGTGCTCTTTTTTAAACACAATGGCACAACATCACATTGTCACCTGTGCTTGAGTGATAAAGCTTGTTTTACAACAAGGCTGAGACAATTTAACAAGAAGTTGATCATTACGCCAGCAGAGATGGGAGTGCCGAAGATGACATGAATGAAGCAGCAGTTGATAGTCAAGACTCGGATCCATTCCCAGAATGGTCGACCATTTTCAGCTCCATCAGTTATTTTGATTTTGGAAATTTTTAGTAAAAAAATATGACAGATTTTGTGCTAAATACGGCTGTGACAGCTTCAGCATTTCAGGGAAAATTAGTTATTGAAAGGCTTAAATCAAGTGTCTCAATGTATTGTACTGTAAACAGTGTGACAATGCACCTAATGTAATGGACACGACATGATAAAATGACAACTGCTCAGAGTGCTTTATCTCAGGAAACTTTTAGGAAAGTGTTGCCACACTTTGCTAGAATCAAAGAGCCAAAAGAGTTAGTAAGACAGGTCCCTTTTGATAGTGTCACAAAACAGTCTGTATCCCAGACTGACAAGTTATCTAGAGGCATAAATTAGAGATCAGCTGAAGTGAATGAGTCACTGAATGATTTCCCATGAAATCAGTTGCATTCCCTGACCCAGATTGATAGATTTGTTTAACATTGACAGTATATTAAATAAATGTTTCAAAAACTAGAAACCTTGGGCTAAAGGAGCAAAATGTGTCCATGTTATTATATAAATTAAAAATTGTATCTAGCGTTTACATCAGACTAAGGAAGAGCAGGATGTTGTATTAAACTCTTTTCTTCCCTCAAAAGTAAAGCCATTCAAGTCATTCTGTGTGTGTGTGTGTGTGTGTGTGTGTGTGTGTGTGTGTGTGTGTGTGTGTGTGTGTGTGTGCACTTAAGCTGTAATTTGTTTCCAGCCTGTTGTGATACCTTGTTCCTTCAGAACTGGTTGATGCATGGTTGAATTTGATTCATTGCATCCCTAACAATTTGTTTTTAAAACCCCAAATCAGTTACTTGCCATTGGCAAGAGATTATAGAGGAAATGTATTGCAGCAAACCCATATTTCTTGAACAGTCCGCTTCTTTCCCACTTTTAATTATAATGTTAGTGTCCGAAACAGTTAAACTTAAAGCAATGGACACGACATAAAATGACAACTGCTCAGAGTGCTTTATCTCGGGAAACTTTTAGGAAAGTGTTGCCACACTTTGTGCTAGAATCAAAGAGCCAAAAGAGTTGGTAAGACAGACTCGGAAGCAGAGCTAATTTCATACAAGTCTCGTTTTTTTCTCCATGCCAGGTCACGAAAGTTAAAGTGTGCCTGTTGGAATGAATTTGAATCATGGACAGTGACATTCCCAATCCAAGTCAGAACAACATGAAGAAGGCCCATACATCATTAACTGCTTGGATGGGAAAGGGAGTCACAGTCAGCACATTTGTGTGTGACATTTTACATTGAAGAGCATGCCCTTTTACTGCAGTTATCCTTTCAGCAACCACACAGTACATTCCATCAGTGTCAGCAGCTCAGTAGCATTTCAGGTTTTAAAGAGAGTGCGCAACGGATTTATAGCACGCAAGCGCGTGCGTGTGTGTGTGAGAGAGAGAGAGAGAGAGAGAGAAAGATTATGTCTGTCTGTGTGAAAGTGGTTGTGGCGCTTCAAAGAGAAAGTTGGCTAGCATGTGTTGAATTTAGAAAACAGTATGTTAGAGAATTGGAAAGTGCCTGTAAAATAGTGTAATTACAGTTTTGATCACATAGTAGAGCAGAAGTGCCCTTCTAGCGTAACAACCTCCAAATTCCTTTAGGGAAAGGGGTCTTTGTTGAAACATACTGGTATTATGAATATTATTAAAAAAAAAAAATGCTTGAGAAAAACAAGGTGATAGCACTGCCTGTGGATTATCTTTCTTCAGGCTTGGGACTGCCACCAGAAACCTTAAGAAAAAACATGTCGTAGTGAACAAACCTGTCTGGTATAGCAGACTCAAATTTATCACCACCAGAGTTTGTGTATTTAATGAAAATGGGAGGTCGAGTTTACCTGAACTAGAAATTTTGTAACGTTATCAGTGTATCAAAATCAGGGTAAACAGGAATAGCTTGCCCAAAAATGTGAATAAAAATCAAACTTTTTCAAACTTGAATAATTTAACTCTACTGCCACCAAAATGCCTGTACACTGAAGCAAACAAGGTTTTTATACTTTGTACCACTTTCAGACTTTACAGGTAGCTAGGCAGTGCACAGTGCTGACTGAGTATATGAGATCATGGGATTAGTCACACATGTATGTTTGAGAAAAGAGGATTTGTTCTACTGCTAGTGTGGGCCTTTATCGGAAGGTATGTCTGTCACAGTTAAAATTTTCTTCTGTTTCAGGCTGGGTTAGAGAAGAAATAATGTCAATGATTTTTAGGGGTCATAACATTGACTTGCGTCCAAATTCAGGGGAGGGGGTGTTGGGGAGGCTCGAGGCTGAAAACTTCCCTGGTCCTCACAGTCGAGGTGGATGTCACATTTTAGTTGATTTTAACCACTGTAGTCCTGAGAGACATTGTTTTCTCCAGTTCATTAAAGCATGAAGTAGATTGTATTTGCAGTACACAACATGCTCTCCACTTTCTACCTGCAAGGAACGTGTATCTTATCTACTGAGAAAGTTGTTTACTTAATCAGGATTCCTTTTCTGAGAAGATGCTTCTTGCCATGGGAAAACATCACACCGCATGAGTTGCACAAAATGGTAGTCTGTGCTTTATAGTCACATGCTGATCATTCGTAGGTGTCATCAACATGAAATGAGTAATCGGGAATACTGGTATGACATGATTTGCATGCACACACACACACACACACACACACACACACACACACACACACACACACACACACACACACTGTTTGTCTGCCTCTCTCTCTCTCTCTCTCTCTCTCTCTCTCTCTCTCTCTCTCTCTCTCTCTCTCTCTCTCTCTCATTGATCAGTTAATGAATTTGACATTCTGACTCATACTTTCTCCTTGAAAGGGCTGTCTCGCTCTTTCCCATTTTTTGTAATGCGGCTTCGCATGTACAAGTTTTATTCAAGCAAACATATTAGCAGAAGAAAATAAAGTAAGAAGGAAGTTAAGTATACATGAAGTAAATCAGTAGGAAACGAACAGAGATTTAGTTCATAGTACTAGTAAAATCAGAGGTTCCACTAGCCTAGTAAAGATTCCGATGCACTCTACTGGCAACAGAAGAGAAAGTTCCGGTACCAGGAGTAGCTGGTACAATCAACTGTGAGCCAGCTGATGGATAAATTGAAATCCTGGATTTATGGTACAATCAACTGTGAGCCAGCTGATGGATAAATTGAAATCCTGGATCAGTGATATAAATGCCCACCGAGACATTTCCCATCCAGATGTGCATTGTTTCTGGCTTCACCTTGACTGTAGACTAGTTTCATTTACTCTACAATATATAATATATGTTGTCTTGCATCGGTTGCCTGACAAGGCCTCTGGATTGATTTACTCCGCAACGTCAGAACATTTTTGTCTCATTTGCATGGAGAAACCTCTTGAATTCCAATCGCCAAGTCGCACGCTTGACATTGCTAGTTTTTCTATTTGTTTTTAATTTTGTGGGGTAGGTTGTTGCCCCTGTAGGTCTGCTGGCTTACAGGTTTTAGCAAATTTTGGACCTCAATAATATATCCACCTTTGGTCATGTGTATCCTTATGTATGTGTTTGTCTGTCTGTCTGTGAGTTTATGTGCGTGTTCTTGTGTGTTGTCAAGTTCATGTAGCATGAGAGAATGAGAATTAGTTGCATTTCAGTACAAACACATTGCCCACAGTGGGAGTACTCTGTTTTTGGTCCAAAATTAGAAAGCATCATTGAAAACCGCACTGTTCGTTTGGATCTAGCAGTTATACCAATCTTGCACCAGTCTTGATTTGAAAAGTTGTTTCTCCTTGGCTGCAGGCGCGAAATGTTTAAGAGTAAAGGAAAATGGACTAATATTTAGTTGAAAACTGAAACATTGTGAAATTTGGATGGAAAAGTCGCACAGAAGGCTTGAGCCACTGACTTAAGAATAGTCCTTCCCCCACCCCCACCCCTACCTCCACCACCCCGCTCCCCAGAACTAGCCCTGCCTCCTCTAGCTCCCCTCCTCATCCTCTCCATTGAATGAAATACTGACAGCAAGAGGTCATGTCACAAAAAAGGTAGATTCGCTCATTTGTGAGGGGATGGAAGGGAGGGTTTGGGGAGAAATAATGCGGCAGTTGGCACAGCTGTGAACATCGCAAGCAGTCTGCTGAATTGCCTTTTTGCAGCGAAAAGAAGAGGCGGGATAGGATAGTATACTTTAGGGAGGGGATCCTACTTGTATTGTTGTAACTTGCCAGAGAGAAAACCACACAAGGGGCTTGTATTCTCGGCTAGCACCTGGTGCTGGAGTAGGTTTTTTTCACTGCTACAGGACAAAATTTACCGTTAAAAACTGGCTCATGCTGGTAACAGTATAGAGGGAGCCTTTGAATAATTATATTCTTTTAAGGCATACTTTTAATACAGGCTGTGATATCAACTTGATCTTCCTGCTGCTCCATTAAACTGCATGGCATCAAACTTTTGTACAAGAGTAATACGTCTTGTCATGAAAGTGGTTTTAAAGATTTAAAAGCAGTTTCAGAGTTGAAGTACGATAAAGTGGTGGGTTTAGTTTGTGTGTGCATGTATTGCAGGCTCTTGTGTATGTTTTGTGTTTTTGTTGATTTTGGCCAGGTCCAGTTACAGCTTATCACTAGCAGGGGAATTGGTCTTGTGGACAGACTTATACAATGTGTGTGCGCACACACGCGTGTGCATGCAATTACAGCCATGTGTGTAATTTCACCATGTTGACGAAAGGTCAGAAGATGAAAATGATACTGTGTCATCCTCCTCTGCTTAGTGCTTTGCATTGCTCAGATTGGTGGGAAGTCATCAGTGTGTCTTACATGACATGAAGTAGTGCATTTTTTTTGTCGTGGGGTGGTGCTAGGAAAAGTCCTGATGTGTCATTGTCCAACCACTAGTTGTGTGCAAGTAAAAAAAAAATCCAGAAGTTGATAAATGAAAACATTCTCATAGTCATTTGGTGTGTGTGCAGAATTTGCGGAGAACAAAGAAGATGGAGAGCCAATGTCAGACACAGGCATGGCGCAGCAGGATGAAATTCCAGTCCATCCTCGGAAAAGAAAGTTACGGGCCAAGACGGAAGCTCAGACACGGGAACAGGCGGAGAGCCGCGATGTGGTCCTGGAAAAGCCGCCCAACCCGTATGAGCTCTACCTGAATTTGAGGAGACAGGTGTGTGTTCCCTCATCTTTTAAAAATGAAAAATCAGTTTGACATCTTAAGATACGAGATGCGTTATAAGTCTAATATGGACTACAAGAGTAAGGCAGTGCTGCAAAAATTAGCTCACATCAAGATAATCATTGTTGAAAATGAGATTTTGTGTTTTTAACAAATGTATAGATCTTAAAACTCAAGTCCGAACTATTCGGTGAACATTAATTGTAGCTGGCATTAATCGCTCATAATTTCAGATATGATATATGTCAGATGGCTGTTACAGGCCATTATGGTCCATTTGGGGATTACGCAAAAGAAAAGGAAATGTGAATTCATTAACTTCCTTCCTAAGCTTCAGATGAAAATGTTACTCGTTTTCTTCTAAAGGAGATGTTTGGTCACCTTGGTTCAGCAAAAAAGAAACAAGTAACAAACGTTTTCATGTGTCATTCCATTTGGTACTAAGTAGATGATTTTAAATGATGTCATGTGTTCCAGCTATAATTTTGGATAAAGGTTATGGATAACAGAAAAGGGTTCTTCATTGCTTCCTATATTTTGCATGAAATGTTCCTGTGACCTATGATATGAACTAATGGATTTGGTGGTGATCTCCTATGGACATCTTTGTATTCCATATCCATCAAACGGAACCTACATTCATATATATGTGCAGGAAATCACAAATAGATTTTTTTTTCTCCTTGTTCATGTTCCATGGGCACCACAGGGGTTTTTCCACTCCACCCATTTCAGTCCTCCACCCCACACCCCTCTTCCATGCATAGCAGCTCACCCAGGTTCTCCAGTTGCGCATTGGCATCTGTCATATTGACCAATCAATATCAGGTCATCAAAAGGATGCCAGAGGAAGGTACACACTCCAGACACAGCTGCACTAGTACCAGTTACTTTGGTGTTGGTCAGTGATGCCTGATCTGATCCACATGTCACAGACCCTTGTGCTATTCTCATTTGATAACACTTATTGCATAGTCGCAGATCTATGTGAGTTGGTGTCCCTGTCAGAAGAGTCCATCCAGCATGTGTCTGTAACGGCCCATTAAGAACTTGAAACGCCAAGAGTGACAAACTCACTAGGGGTGGTGGAATGTAGAAGACAGTTTGACGGGCAAAAGATCTGACAGTGCGCAGTGTGTGTTTTTCAGACTTGTTGTTCTTACTGTCCACAGCAAATACAGAATCGCCATAAGCTGATGAACTCGGTCACTCCCAAACCACCCAACGGCTTTAAAGACTACCTCATGGTCAACTGTACCTATGTTCTGCAGGGAAATGCCACCAGTACTTTGTCTGTACCTATGGTAAGTTTTACTCACTTTCATGTTGGTTTGGTTTGGGTTTGTTGCCTGCCATGTGGAATTGAAACAGTGACCTCATTTTGAAGTTAACAGTCTGTCACAAAGAGCTTTTCCTGTCAATACAGAAAAAAAAGAGAGAGAGAGCAAGAAGAAGAAAAAAAATAACACTTCATCAGATCTCCAAAGTATGACTTGTACCTCAAAGAAAGGGAGACTATTCTTACTTTATGGTTCAGTTATACAGAGGCTTGAAGGAACCAGATTTCTATCTCATTTCACATGTCCATTCCAGAGAGGTGTGTTTTTTTCAAGTGCACTACCACCTCTGTTCATCCACTTTTGGGTCACTTTCCTCCACACAGACTTCAACCTTGCCATCACCAGGAATGTTGTTGTCTGGGTCACATGTTTTCTTACGACAGAAACCACATTTTCTTGCCACTTTTCATGTTTAAAAAGGCTATCGGTCTGCACTGACCATGCACCAAATAATCTGGTTAAACCTGCACAGTGGGCAAACAGGGGAGATGACTTGTAACTATATTTGGGGAGAATAAGAGAGTGAGATACCTGTAACTCACAAATTATCAAAGGTGAATGTTTCCTCTCTGCAGAGGTTGCAAGCATGAGACAGCTAACTAGGCTTCCTACCACAGATACATGTGTTAAATGTGCTGTCTCTGTCACAGTCACTTGTTGTAAGTCACCCTCAGTGCAAGGTGATAAAAAGATGTTTGAAAACATGTTTCGCTGTTGGCTGTGCAGTTTACCTGCAAGAACAAAAGCTATCCAGTGAAAATGTAGCATCTTGACACAAAACTCTTCCCAAATAACTAGTACGGTGACAAAAAGTAGACCAACCTTTCACCAGAGGGTCCAGTAGTCGGTGAGCATTGGTGTATCAGTGGTTAAAGATACAGGATCTCCAGTGAATAAGATGTCAGTCTTGTCCTCTTTATTGGCAACTGAAGGTGTTTCCCTTTGCTCATTAAGTTATACCTGCAAGTATCAGATTGGTCAGGTTGTATTGCCAATAAACCCATTAAGATAGAGACTGACAGTTCTTGTCGGGCATAGGCTTGTCCTGTTGTGTCTCCCACCTATCCAGAAGACAAACTTGTGGTCTGCATGATGTCTTTTAGATAGGATGAGTGGTGTATGCCCAGACCTTCCAACCGTCCCGTTCCCACCATATTTTCGTACGGAGAAGAAGAAAAATACGGAAAATACGATCGACTGTAAATCAATACGGAGATAAAATCTCCCAAAAATAAGCTCGAGAATGGCATAATAAAACCGTTCCAGTCGTGTGTTTCGACTACACAGACACTGGTCGAGAGAGACAGAGAGAGGGAAGGGAAGGGAAGGCTTGGCTTGTGTGCGACGAACATCGCAATGGAATGGCTCAGTCGTGTGTTTCGACTACACAGACACTGGTCGAGAGAGACAGAGAGAGAGAAGGGAAGGGGAAGGCTTGGCTTGTGTGCGACGAACATCGCAATGGAATGGCTCAGTCGTGTGTTTCGACTACACAGACACTGGTTGAGAGAGACAGAGAGAGAGAAGGGAAAGGAAGGCTTGGCTTGTGTGCGACGAACATGGCAATGGAATGGCTATTTTTAGCCTCTGCCTGCCTCAACATCGACCATCGACCAATCGCGTTAGCTGTTGCGTTAAGCTATTCCAACTTTTGTCCAATCAACGAAACTTTTGAGTTGCTTCTGCTTTCCGGTTGAAAGTTCTACTATCCAGAGATTGTCCAAGTTTAATCGAGGGGGGAAAAATGGAGAAAACTTTGCAAAAGCGGAAAATCGAGGAGTCAACGGCATCAGGCAGTGGAGGAAAAAAGCAACAGAAACGAGATCAGCACTTCCTGAAGTCGTACACTAAGACGTACCCGTGCATAGTGGAATCCAAAGTTGGATCAACTTTTGCCAGATGCACGGTGTGCGATTTCGACTTTGTAATTAGTGCCGGTGGCGCCAACGATGTTGGCAGGCACGTGAAGTCGGCAAGACATACGAAAAAAGGAGCAGCTCTGGTGCAATCGTCCAAAGTTACCAATTTTTTCGACTCTGTCTCTTCCAAAGACAAATGTGATGAGCAGGATGTGATTCGTGCTGAAACCCTGTTCACTCACTTCCTCGTGGAGCACAACATTCCACTGAGTGCTTCCGACCATGCTGGGCCCTTGTTCAGAGCTATGTTTCCAGGCAATAAAATTGCCGAAAGCTATGCCTATGAAGTAGTATTATTGTGACACTGAAACTGAATGGATTATTTGTGCAACAAAGACTGACCTTCCCTGTGACTAAACCAGAAACTGAAGCTGAATGGATTACTTGTACAACATTAATCTACAATAGGTAGGCCTACTCCTTTGCTTGTATGTTTGTGTTTTTGTGCGACATCATGTTTTCCCCCCTGTGTATCTCTTCTGTGTGTCTGTATGACTGCTAGTGAACCATGGTTCTTTTATAATGATTTTTAGCTATAATTGTAATAATGTCTGTGTATGTTGTGTGTACATGTACATTATACTATATGCAGGGGTTATGTTTATAGTTTTTTTTCTCATTTAAATAATATAATAAATATCTAACATGATTATGCCGTGCATGCGATGAAAATACTGGCAACTGCTTGAAAATACTGAGAACAGTTGAAAAAGATACTGACAAGCCATTTAGGTATTGGAAGGTCTGTATGCCACGTTTGAGTCCACAGACTTGAACTTTGTCATCAGTCGAATTTAAGATGGATACACCAGTTTGGGATTAGATCATGTTACAGTTTAAGCAAGTGTCCCGATTTCTTGCATGTCTTTTGTTTTTTGTTTGTTTGTTTTGTTTTTTTATTATAAAATGATTTTTGTTTGTTCTTTCTTTCTTTTTTTCTTCTGTTTTGGTAGATAATGTGTGATAAGTGTATAAATTTGATACGTTGTGGTGCTTATGGTGAGTGGGTTCTGGTGACTGTTTCAGCTGACTCCCCCTAACTCCGTGACAGGCCCCATGAGGGAACTGTTTGAGGCCCAGGAGAGAGCCCGGTACCGACTGCGCTTACAACATCACATAGAGCGGGTCAGTACACCTTGTCGCTCTTCCGCCTGTAGGATCAGAGTGCCTTTCCTTTGGTGTGGTCAGTTCTCCATTGCCAAATCCCACAGTAATGGCCCTTTTTTTTTCTCAGGTGTTGATCATCATGGTCCTTTGGTATTGTCTTCCATAATGAAGACAAAACCCACATGGCAATCAGGCCTTTGTTATTCCACAAGCAAATCCTGTTGTAAAACATAAACAAAAGAATTGAACTCTTGATAACTGTAGAGATTGTAGAAATGCATTTCATTATCTAACTTAAAAGTTTACCGTAATTGTCAAGTAGTGATTGAAAGGATGAAGCTTGAAACTGTGTAAAGAATAGATAGATGCTGTTTTATCCGAATTTATTTATCTTAGCTAGTTCAGTGTTTTCATCAGTTCAGTTCAGTGGCTATTCATACGTAGGTCATGTTGTTCTTGGTGTTTATTCGCTGAAGGTTTGTGACCTTCATGGGGACTGTGGACACATTTTCCATACTCATAGTTCACAAATCATTCTCATTAAGATGTCCATGTTACTGGTGTAGAGACATGTTCAAGGGGCATATCTTTGAAACAAACAAAGAGTTGTGTTGTGCCTTTTGTTCCATTCACACAGGGACGTGATCATTTTCAGTTTCTCTCATTGTCCTGTTGATGTTGTCTTTGTTGTTGCTCCTTTTCCTTGAGTGGCTTTTTTTGCCGTGTGTGTTGACAGTCATGAAGAGGCAGTGTGTGATTGGTTAGGTCCTGAAATTAAAACCATACTTCAACCTAAATAATGGTCCTCCTTCCTCAGTACCATCAGACATGTACAGGGGTGCTAATTTTCCGGAATGTTCCGGAAATCCGGTTTTACGATTGCTGAAAAAAATAATCTCCGGTTTTTGAGTTTGTTTGGAAAGTCATTTCCGGACTGGAAAAGCAGGGACAAAGAGATTTTAATAGCAGACGATAATAGGATCGTTGCAAGGGAGATTATTTGACCTCCGACAGTGACGTCCCTTGGTTGTAAAAACGAGGTTTTTCACTTCGGGTAGCAGCATGCAGCTCTTGGTGCAAATGACAACTTGTCACAAGCAACTTTGTCAGCTAGTTTGTGTGCCTTTGTGTCTTTCAAAAACAAGAGTACAAAACCAAACAACATGAAGGTGTTACCGCCGGGGGCAGATATTTCTACAGTTGAGATAGGTGTGAAAAACAAGTGGAGGTGGGATTGGTTGCAAGATCGGAACAGCGATGGGGTATGTCATGGCGATTGGTGTGAAAAGGTCGAGTCGCCGGGAGTTTGTTTTCGCGTGCCATGCAACAAAACATTACTCTATGGCTCAAGTGGGAAAAAAGCCTTGCTTTCTCATGCAGAAGATGTGGATCATCGGCGCAATTTGAAGTCTGTCCGCCAGTCTACAAAGCTTGATGGAGCTTCCACAACTACCGTTACGCAAGACGGTATGGGAGACAGGAAAGCAGAACTGAAAGCAGTTGTTTGTGCATTTATTGCCGAACATTGTCTGCCCTTTTCTTTGGGGGGAGATCTTGTTGAGCTTGCTAAGAGGTTAGCTAGTGATGACAAAGCACTTGGTTCTCTCTCTCTTTCTCGTGGTAGCACAACTTACACCACTGTACATGGAGTAGCACATGCTATGAAGAAGGAACTGAGTGCAAAGCTGTCAGACAGACACTTTTCTTTAAATATTGACGAGGCTACAAATAGCAATAATGACAAGATTGTGAACGTGCTTGTTCAGTATTATGATGTGGAACTGGGAAAAGTTGTAGCAGAACACTTAGGGTCAAGAGAAGTAAATGTTGCAACAGCAGAAAATATCTTCAATGCAGTGTCTGGCATTCTATCAGAAAGAAAAGTCGACTGGTCTCAAGTTGTTTCGTGCTTGATGGACAATTGTAATACAATGAGAGGCAAAAAAGGGTGGAGTAGAGGCTTTGATCAAAAGCAAAAAGACGGGAAATTCATTATTCAACACTTCATGTGCCTTAACTACAATCTGATACCAGATTCAGCAACGTAAGTATTCATAGTGTTTGTGAAAGGTGTTAGTAATGAATCGATGAATGTTGTTAATTTTCAGGTTTACAAGAATTTGAAACTTATTTTATAGATTGGTTTCAGGTTTTGGGTTCAGGAATTTTTTTGGTTCAGGTTTCGGAACTCTTTGGTACTATCACCCCTGCATGTATTTCAAGGGGAAGATGACATCCACCACTACCATTCCCATACCTCATGTTTCCTCTCTGTCTTTTGAGTTTTTGTTTTTTACTTTGGTCTGCTGCTGAATCAGATGTAGAGCATTCAAAAATATTACCGCCAAAAAGTCGCGGACCACAAACGTAAAGTGTTTTGTATTCATGGAGGCGTGTCTTTTTCAGCTTAATTACTGGCCCTTCTACGCAGTATCATGCTGAACAATGTCAGTTGTGGGTACCCTTTGCTCATGCAACATGTATTGCCACTGTCACTATGTGGCGTGCTAGGTAAACTGGTTTGGAAATGTGTAAAAATTTGTTGCTGGATATTGTCCTTGGATCTAAACAGTGGTCTGATAAGCAATCAGGTGAGGAAAGATTCGTGTGCACAGCATAAGGTTTAAAATGTTAATCCAGTTTGATTTCTGTTGGTTTTTTTTTAAACAAATTTTTATTTTGAATTGCTCAAAATTGAACCTGATTTTTTATTATTTTTTTCAGGTTTAATAGATCTGCAGATTGCATGCACACTTCACTGACTGTAATACTTGGAATGCTACTGATGTATATACATGGTGCTAGGATTGAATGGAACCATGCGATTATTATGTGTGCAGGAGAAGCTGATGCTAGCCATTGAACAGGAGATCTTGCGTGAGCATGCGAGAGCTGCTCGGGCAGTGGCCAATCAGAACCAGCCTCTGTCTGTCTGCACCATTCTCTGCGAGGAGGAGATCTACAACTTGCATGAGCTGGATCAGGTACATTCCTTTGGTCTCTCCCTGTTTCTGTGGCTCTCTTTTTCTGTCCTCTCGCTCGCTCTCTCTCTCTCTCTCTCTCTCTCTCTCTCTCTCTCTCTCTCCAATCTCTTTCCCTGTTTTCCCTCTGATGTCTCTCCATCTCTTTGCACGCACACACGCACTCTCTCCCTCTCTCTCTCTCTGACACACACAACACACATACTAACAGACACGTGCGCGCAGGCGCATGTACAACAACCACGCGCGCACACGCACACACACACACACACACACACACATATGCAACACACACACACACACATGCAACACACACACACACACATGCAACACACACTTACTTGTGTGCCTTTTCTCTATCCGTATTTGTTGTCGTAACGTTTGACAGTAAACTAAGATACAATAGGAAATTTACAAATCAGATTAAACTCTTCCTTTTAGAAGCAGATTTTGGGGTCCCAAGAAAGGAGGATACTTCTTGATCATGCAGATGAGTTGTTCTCCAGTACTGGTTTCCAAAAGGGGGAAAAGAGGCTGAAAATTTAAAGTCCCCTGAGGATTTCCAAAGTGAGTTGATTTTGAAGACAGATGAAAGTACTATTAAATTCTGTAAAAAAGAAATGATTATCTCAAGTAGTTTTTGCAAAATTGCACTTTGAAATGACGGTATAGTCTTATGTTGTGTGTGTTTCATCGGGACACTATGTAACCCATAGTTCACACATCAATTGTAGTGTTCATTTATTTAATGAATGTGGTGCTTGTTCATGTTCAGAGGAAACATTAAAACAAGTTATATTAGTTTAATTTTTTTTAAATGACTTTTGTTTGCAACTCGTTCTCTGGGACACCGTAACACACGCAACGTCATGATCAAAACATTTTGTGCCAGATCATAAATGTCAAAATTTAGCTTGAAGTTATCTTCAGCATATGCCATAAGTCATATTAGAATATATCTTATCAATATCTTTTGCAATTATTCATATTTTTGTCTTTGGAGGACACTCATTTGCATGACGTTTCAGTGTTACGTGGGACACCAAACATACAAAATGAGCAGACAAAAGCTAACATTACACAAAATACCTTTATTGTGCAAAATTAAATGCTTTCAAAGTATTAATGAAAGGGGAAAAAGGTGATTCACATTTAAAAAAAAGAAAAAAGGAACAAAAAAATCAGCATCTCCAACTTCCTTGCCCTACATCGCTGCAATGCACGGAATGTTTTTGTGGTTAGACCAAGAATTATCACCTAAAGCACATTTTTATCATGTCAAATGCATATGGGTAAAGTGTACGAAGATCCGAAAGCAAACTACTCCATCTGCTAATTATAACAGTGTCCTTCTTTGCCAGAAACTTATGATTTATCGCACAGATGTGCTGTGCATTTCACGAGACACGGTTTGGGGTATTCTGAAGCGAGTCTCCTGTTACGCTCAGAACATTTTCAGTACAATTTCACATTCTCGATCGCTGCCACATTTTCATGGGAGTAAAAGCATTCATCTTTACAGTAAACTTTTAAAAAGTATTGTTTTGATTCATGAAAGTAAGTGTCGCGAACAAAAAAAATCAAAACAATCGAATGATAGTTTCGAGCATTTCATAGGACACGTGCGTTCAAACGAAGACAAATGTCCGATTCAAATGTTCAATCGCGTATAAAAATTCAAGTTTAACTTATCTGCACACAAAAATCATACTGTATGATTGAATAAACAATGTAGCAATGAAAATTAATCACCAGAACAGCCGATGATGGTTGAAAACACCTTCTTTGTAACAATTAGTACTCGATGTCTAAAAACATGACGACCGCGTTCCGGGCTTTCACGAGTGAAACGGAAGGGACACGTCATCGGTTTTAGCCTATTGTACGTCACTCGATGGGAATTCCTGCGTGAAACGTCATCAGTTTACGGTCAGTGTATTACAGAAGATCATGACCCAGTTCTTTTTGTGGTTTTCTCGACGTTTCGACTGCGCTCGCCGTTGTAAACATCGGCGTTGCGAGCGTTGCATTTGGGACGCGTCAAGATGAACTTGGACTTTTTTTTGTAGCTTTGTACATTTTTTCTGCTTAAATGATGATTATGGATTACATTTTATGTTTAAAATTGATTTCAATGAAAAAAATGCATACTTTGCCCCTTCAGTCTGGTGTTTGACGATCTCCTATTGCGAAAGGAAAGCGGGACACGGCCTGTAATGCACGCAACACTATTTTTCATTGAAAATAATATTAAAATAATAACAAATACACGTTGTAACACATATGGGAGTTGTTTATTGACATTTGAAGCACACGTATAGCAATTTTGAAAACACACTTCCAATCAGTTATATCAAGACATCATTTCAAAGTTGGTTGGTATTCTCGTTCCCGTTTTTGGTCGCCATTTTCAGAGCATCTTCCCAGAGTTTTCCAATATATTATAAACACTATATTATGAAACGGACTCAGATTTATAGAATTTATAGTTTAATCACTTGTGAATGCAGTAATGTAAACAAAAGTTAAATGTCTAGCTTTGTCTGAATAATGTGCTTTGTCAAACACACCAACCCCCCATCGGAACCAGTACTGGAGAACAACTCAGATTCTGAGATTTGAAAGATTAACTCCCAGTAGTCAGTTTGCTTTAAAAACTTTCACCAGTTGCCTGCTCCTGTTGATAGTCGTTCTTCCAGTGTTAGAAGAGAAAGAGATGGTCAAATTGTAAGAGCGCATTGCTGCACAGCTGATGATCTTAAGTTTTAAGTTCCAGTTTCTT
Source organism: Conus ventricosus (assembly GCA_018398815.1). NCBI lineage: Eukaryota > Metazoa > Mollusca > Gastropoda > Neogastropoda > Conidae > Conus > Conus ventricosus. The sequence continues at coordinate 39,567,348 of CM031612.1, read as the reverse complement.
ATGTTTCAGTGAGTCACAGTGTGTTTTTTGTTTGTATGCTTTAAATCCCAGTGTAACCATACTTTGTGATGTGTGATGTATTTCTCTTGAATATGCAGGATTTAAGTCCCAGTTTGATGTTAAGTTGTAGTATGTGTTCCACTTCCACCTTCAATGTCACTGTGTTGGTGCATCAGAACGTGGCCCCAAGGATGGTATGTTTCAGTCATCTGTTTGTTTCAACGACAGGTGGATGAGCGGGACAAGAGTTCACGGTCACGCTACAATGGTCGTCAGTTTCTGTCCTGGTTGCAGGATGTCGGTGACAAGTACAACAACATCAAGGTGAGTCAGGTTACACTGCTGTTTCAACAACATAGCCAGCACTTTTAGATATAACAGTTGTACCCTCTCTATTTGTTAAGTTGGTTGCCCAGTAAGGATTTATTTCTTTATTTTTTTCTGAGTGAAAAAGAAGAAGAAAACATGTGCTGGTTTGTTCCTGACCCATGTGTGTTGTAGTCTAAATGCAGTATTGTGTCTATATGCACTGAACTGTTTTCTTTTGACAAGGGGTGTTTGAAACCTCAGGGAACTTTGACCATCGTCCTCCAATATCGTCTTTGGAGGGTGGGCCCTCTCCCTGTCCTCCCCTGCCAGAGTGAGGCTTCCTCATCTGGATCTCCCAGATGTTAGCAGCTGTGATGTCAATCACATTAGGCTCCTTTTGTTTTTACTTTTTGATTCCTTTCGTTGCTGTTTAAACAAGCTGACACTGCAGTTTGTATTTTGAGCATCCAGACATTATTCACATCTTGAACAACCAGAACAGCACTATGATTTACTGTTATGTTTGTTGGTTTTTTGTGTCCATGATTCTGGAATCTCAATACTCCTTGTGTGAAATGGTCAGATCTCAATACTCCTTGTATGAAATGGTCAGATCTCAGTACATCTTCAATAAAATGGTCAGATCTCAATACACCTTCCATGAAATGGTCAAAATTCAATACTGCTTGGATAAAGGGATCAGATCTCAGTACATCTGTGGATGAAATGTCAAATGTCATTACCTGTAAGACAAAAGTTTAGTACGAAATGGTCAGATGTAAGATGAAATGATCATACACTGTAAACCATGCTATGCTCAGGAGAATTTCAGTGATTTAAATACAGGTGCAATATTTTAGACTGTCAGGTCATTGGAGTGGAAACTAATGTAATGATAGTTTGCTGCTTAATGCTCGTTTTTATCAGAAATAGTGAAATCTATTAATGCTGACTTAGCTGTTACTCTTATAAACAGAAATCCCATATCTGCGCTAAAGGTCACATCACATTGGCATAATGGTTGGTTTGTTTTTCGTAAACATTGAAAATTGTTTCGTTTTACAGTTATTTGTTTGGGGGGAGGGTAGGGGGGTGTGATGTTTGAACTGCTAATGTGATTAGAAAAGCCACTCTGATGCAAGCTTTGATCAGTATTTGAACTTGCTGCTTGCAGAACCTGTTGTTGCTACGGCACCATCATGAAGCGGAGTCCCTGCATGCGGTACAGAAGATGGACTGGGAGTGGAAGTTGAAGGAATGCGGTCAGTGTGACTACAAAACCACGCCGGTGATCGATGAGCTCCATCTTCCCATGGTTCAGGTCAATGATGAGTTTGAACTCCTGCCTCCACAACGGTTGCGTCTCTCTTGATGATTGGCCAGCAAGCACTGTGCCCGAGTCTGTGAGGAATTCCCGCCCACTGCCAGCCATAGCAGCGGCTCCAGGAGAGCGAAGGAGCAAACAGAAGGCCAGCTCCACCGTGGAGGAAAGGTATAGGTAGGAAGGGAAGCCCTGGAGACCATCAGTTCATCGAGAAAGTCCTACTGGGCTTTGCGCCAGTGGTTCCTCAAAGGTGTGGTAGATTACAGGGACAGGTAGACGCTGCCTGGAAAGCGTCGGTGTGGGCCCTGCACCCAGTGGTTCCGGAAAGTGGTGTTGGAAACGGGGACTGTTCGACGCTGTCTGGACGGCAGCATGCTAGGGTCGGCTTCTGAAAGTGAGCTTTTGCTTGGATCTGACAGATGCTTGACCTGTCATCTCCAAGCTGTTGATCATCCCTGTACAGGGAGTATGTCCAGCCAGCCATCAGGACCAAAGACATAGCTGTTAAATCACCTCATCTACCCACCGAACAGACATTTTTTTTCAAATTCCTTTGTGAATCCCACACTTCTTCAATCTGTTTGTTTTTTTCCTGTTGGTCCTTTCCGCACCGGTAGAAAAGCATTCAGTCGGTACCTTCTCCCGTCCTGTGAGCCAGTCGGCCCTATCGCAGGCCTACTGTGTTCTGAAACCTAGATAGGATGAAGCTTGGTGAAGCTACAGCAGCGCTTTGAAGCAGGAGTCAAGCACGTCACAGATATGAGGAGAACGGCTGGCAGCCAGTGCCACTGGGGGTGATTGTCATGGCATGGTGAACCACAGTGAGGATGGGGCTTGAGGCAGGAGGTGAATCTGGAGACATTACAAGATGTGCTAGGTGTTGAAGTCCTCAGTCTGTCACCCAAGCCCTCCTGTGTTTTAAGCCAGCAAAGCAAGTGACGGTGAAAGCAGCACCTGATTTTGCTCACCTGTCCATTGAATGAAACGTCATGGGTCACTCGTCCTGTTTACCATGTGAATTCTTTGTGACTACTTTGGTACATTAGAGGCAAGCTCTACCCACCCCTCTTCCCAGTGATTATTATTTAGTTGACACTGAACACTCAGTGCTGTCGACCGTCAGTTACTTTTTGTTAAATCACAGACCACAGGAAGGTGGGGTTTTTTTGGTTCATGGATTTTTGTTTCCTCCCTCAAGATCAGATACTATGCTGCAAAGAAGCCTGCTCATCACAGACGTTTTCGTTTCCATTTCAGTTGACTTTTGATTTGGTTTGTGGTGTGATAGGTTGAGTGTGGAGCGGTGTACAGCGCAGGTGACAGAGGCCTGCAAGAACAGGGGGGATGCCCTAGAGAGGTGGACTGCTGTGCAGGGGCCAGGCGGGCGGGGATAGGGCGCGAGGTGAGAGGCAACACAGGGCAGGCTGTGGTGCAGGCTGGGAACGTGGCGTGGCATGCCGATCATCATGGCCTGGAGCTGGTCTCCTAACCTTCCGTTTCTTGATTTGGACACAGGAATATCTGATGAGACCACATCGTAGTGAGGATAGTAGAACATGTTCATGTGAATTGTTGGAGATGTGCCCAAGGCTGCGACTGGTAAAGATGTGTGAATGGCTGCTGGGAGGGATATCTGAAGGACGTCATGAGGCAGACAGCAGTCGACCAATTAGGAGGGACATGTAGGAGCATGTGAGAGGGACAAATGTGGTGCGCTTGGAAATGTGTATGATTCACCAAGGATGTAAAGGGTAGCACACAGCGACACTGGGGTTGGAGATTAACTGACACAAAATGTTCATGTTCATGGTATTTCCATATCCCGACCACATAATGTTCACCTTCCTTTCTTTGTCAGTCCTGCATATTGTCACATTGTGGTAACTCATTCTTCATCACAGAATCATCTCATTGGAGAATGCAGGCCAGCTGAAAGTCGTCATGCTTGCCAGGATTGCAGGGCTGTGTGTTCTATGTGCTGTCTAGTGTCTCAACATCCCCATCACCATCATCAACTCAGATACGAAGTGCATAGGAGCAAATCTTGTGAGAGAGAGAGAGAGAGAGATACCTTTACCAACGTTCATTCAGTCAAGTGCAAAGTGTTTCGAGTTTTCTGAATGATGGATGGATAATCCACTCTCGTCGTGCTCATTTCTGTTTCATTTACATTTTTTTCTCTTGTTGGAAATAGGAAACAAAAAGAAGAGTTTTTGTCTGTGAGAAGTGCAGTACAACTGGTGAATAAAATAGAATTCTAAAATACGAATATTTTTTTACTTTTAACTCAGTCTGTTCTGTTGGATATATGCTTGCTAGGTGTGGGATGGGTCCGTACTTTTGGAGTCAGCATTGTGTTTAATGTTTTTTATAGAGTTCATTTTGATCCTCAGAAAAGCATCCTGTGTGGTTGGGAAACATTTAATATTTGGCAACATGTGGCGTGGAAACACAAAGTTCCTGATATCAGATACAAGCCCCATCCTGTATATATTCTGAACCTGAATATGGCAGAACTCAGCAACCAGTACAATTTGTTCACTATGCTGCAGCTGTGCACTTCAAATTGTGTGTGTGTTTGAGGGAGGTGTATTTCAATCTAATCTACTTAGTCTGTACACAATATTTCAGTAGTGCAGAGTACATACATTACGCTTGACTGCTGTTATTTAGAAGTCATCAGTCTCCCAGCTAAAACCTAACACTAGTTCATTTTTCACTTATCTAATTAGGGACTTGCATTGGTTGTTTGGAGTATTATGTAACGGCAGAAACAAGAACAATGGATGCAACAGGTAGCTCACTCTGCAGGTATACCCAGTATTTGTGTATTCAAACGATTGTTGCTGTTGTGGCTAAAAGACTCCAGGGATCATCCGAACAGCCAAAGTACTTGAACACTATGGTACAAATGCATTAGCTGGGGATGAGAACATTACGTGTGTGACCATTTTTGAGTACCCCACTACATGGGCAGCTACACTCCGACTTGGGGGATTTTGGAGACTGATAATATTATGCTAGGAGCTTGTCACAACTGAAGACAATCCCCACATAACTATGCAGAGCATAACAACATTTTGATATAGCCTTGGTGTTCTAGCCTATGTCAGTTGGCCTGACACAGCCTTAAGCCAAGGCGGTATTCAAATGATTAAATAGTGGAAACTGTCGTAAACTCTGCTTTAAAAGCTGTGAAACCAAGTCTCGCATTTGCTGAGAAGTCCCTGCCCATAGACCCAAAGTTGGACATACGCTTCACAGTCACTGCACTACCTGAAAAACATGATGGGAGACGAAACTCTTTTTCTTCTCTTTCTTTTTTTTCTCTTTCGTTTTTTTAATGTTCTTTCAAACTTTCCGATTTGATTTTACCAATCACATGTCTGAATGTATATGTCTGTTTGAAATTATTCATTCGGCTACAGAGTAACTGACAAACTTGAATAAAAAAGAAATAAACTTAAATAAAAAAAGAAAGGTGGAAGGAAAAAAGAGAGGAAAAACAAGCAAGCAAAGGAGGTAAATGCTGGAAAAGGAGAGGGAAACGTAAAGCTAACAAACAAGGCAAATACAAGCAGACTCATAGGGACTTTTTTTTTAAAGCAGAAATCACTAATACAAAAGTGATATATGGCATCATTTTTTATCTCCGCCTTCTCTCTCTCTCTCTCTCTCTTTAGCAGCTGCCTGTGTTCACTTAATAAAGAATACATGTATACTGAACACTGAATTTTTCGCACCAATTTTTCTTAACCCTTATGATGTCCCAGGTTGATCAAAATCACTTGATTCTCATCTCAGTTGCTAGGTAATTTTAAGGCCATGAAGACTGAAAATGTGCGGTCAGGAAAGTCATTAGATTTTTTCTTTCCATCTTGAACCAGTAAACAGATTTCTAATGAACGGTGAAATTGGCGAGACTAGTTACTCTGTATTCTCGTATGAAAAGAGAACAACTACATTTGGATCTTGTTTGCCAAGATACACAACTGCAGGAATTTGGTCATGCCTAGGGGCTAAGTGAGTTCAGACACAGATCAGATCTTGCCAGTGTGTTGAAAGGTGCAAGATCCAAGGGTCATCTTGGTTTAACAACTCCATCGCCTGCATTCCCCATGTTTTGTATCTGTCTTCCAACCACTGTTTTTTGTGTGTTCTTTTCAGTGACTAATTGCAGTGTTAAAGTAAAAACTACAGCTTAAGAGAAAAATGAACTGAAGTGATCCTTTGATGTTCAGGCACTAAAATTATTTGTGATTATCATGTAGCTCAGCAGCAAAGAGGCTTAACACGTTTCTGTTTGTATTTCTTCGCCTTTACTTCTTTCATTGTTTATGATTTTTTTTTTTTAACATTAAAGGCTTGTACTGTGAAGAGTTCATGTTACAGTTATGTTGCAATACAGATTACATTTTGGTCTCTGTTCCATTGATTAGCTCCTTAAGGCATAAGAATTTCTTCACACTGACATGGAATCTTTTTCAGTCAAAAAAAAAAAGAAGACGAAAACAAAAACTGGGGGAAAAAAAAACCACCGTCCTCCTTTCCAGCATGTGTGGAAGTTGTTCTGAGCTATGAATAAAAAGAAAAAATGCATGTAAATATACAATTATTGTTTCATTTGATATTGTTGTTTCACCTTAACATGCTTTTTCCTTCTTTTATTTAACAGTTGTTGGTTTGTTTTTTTCAAACACATTTGGGTTAAAACTGGCGTGATTTTTTTTTTTACAAACCAAATTTTTGTTTGTGGATCGATGTATGTTTTCAACACATATACACTCGTTAAAGCTTTTTTTGAAAGTGACCGTATTTTTCTTTTTTAAACTTGAACCAAAAAAAACTCTAAACACTTCTTGTTCAATTTTCCGACTTATTTCCTGCATCTCGTGTTATTTTTTGTTGTTCAACTTGTCGTTTAAGTTTGCCTGTTGTCCGTTTTCATAGACCTGTATTGCTGTGGGAAGTTTGACAAACATTTAAAGTAACTGTTATTTTATTTCCTTTTTTGTGTGTGTTTTTAAGTGCTCTTGTGTTTGTCAGAAAATCCACAGTAGATTGTTTAAAGGATCTCTGTAGTAGAATTGGAGTTGATACATCAGTTCACAAATAAGACCAGAAATATCCGAAGGTCAGTACAGTTCTGCATTAAATATTTTCAGCTTTTTACAGAAATTCTTAAAGTGAAACATTAGAGGCAGATAGTCCACGTTAAGAGAGAGTTTACGCTCCAGTCATTTCCTTCTGGCTTTGTTTGTATGTGTGATGGTGGTGTTTTTACTGTCGCTTATATTGTGCATTGATATTGAATTTATAATTTGATTGTTCAGCAGTCTTGGTACCATGTATTCCCCAAACAGAAGCTTGTCTTAGGTTTTAATTTTTTTTCCCCACACAGGATATCTTTTTTGTTGTTATCAAAGGACAGTTTCAGTGTATGTATAGTGAAATTTGCATACATGGACATTTTGTCAAAGACTTTTTTCAGTACTTTTTTTTCCAGCAAAAAAGCGAGATAAAAAGGAGTCAGTGGCCCATAGGCCATGAGCTTTGTCACTTGAAGCTAGACCCTTTGGCAAGGTAAAAGCAGCCAATTCTCTAAGATGGGACGGCCGATATTTAACACAGTCTACATTCCAGTGGTTGGTCAGGTGTGTAGCACAGGCAGTCGGTGCTGTAGTGAGACTGCCAAGGTCTAACAGGCAGTCAGTGCTCTGGTGAGACAGCCAGGTTTCTAACACAAGCAGTCGATTTTCCAGTGAGATAGCCAGGTGTCTAACACAAGCACCCGAGGCTCCAGTTAGACAGCCAAGTGTCTAACAGGCAGTCAGTGCTCCAGCAAGACAGCGGGGAGTCCAATACAGGCAGTTGGCAGTTGATGCTCCAACAAAGACAGCCGAGACTGCCAGCTGACTTAACACAGGCAGCCGATGCTGCAGTGGGACAGCCAGATGTTTAATAGGCAGTCATTGCTTCAGTGAGACGCCAGGAGTCCAACACAGGCAGTTGATGTTCCAGTGAACGCAGTGTAACACAGGCAGTCAATATGGAGTACTGCTTGCAGGTGGAACAACATCAAATAATACTCTGTGGACACAGTATGTAGGGGTTACAGTAAGTGAATTGCCAGTGTATGATTGAAGTAAAAGCCTGACATTTAATATCATTGATTAATTAATGCCCAGCTTTGGTTGCATTGGAAATTCCTAATGGAACATTACAGAATTGTGCAAGTTATGGTATGATACCAAGACAGCTAACTTTAACAAGTTTCATGTTGTTTTCTTTCTAGTTCTGTTGCAACTTCTCTCTGCCTTTCTACCTCCTCCCCTCCACGTTTGTTTTGTTGTTTGTGTTATAATTATATACTGTATCTGAATTCACTGTATTTTGCTTATATAGATGTTATTTTGGTGGTAATGGGTGGTGGTGTTTTAACTTTTTCCTCTCTTGCACAGACACTTGCTCACACAGATTGACAAGAGGCACCCAGGGTATGGTTACTTGTAGGAAATTATAAAACTTCTCTCCTTTTTTTGTATATGATCTGCTTGCTGCATTTAAAGATTTTGAGAAATAATAAAGTTTAATGTAATGCACGCAAGCTTACTGTTATTTTTAATCCTGTTTCAGAGGGGGAAAAACTGATTCAGATTGATGTTCTATTCTAGGATGTAAACTTGACCAAAAAACATTTCACCGAGCATCGTGTTCGTTTCTGTCATCCTGAATGATCTGATCATCATCACCATGTTTGTCTCGCATGCCCATTCTCACTTTCCCCATCCCCTTCCAGTTTTCTTCAAACAATTGAACTAAAAGATCATATATGAATTCTTTCATCATCTAACTGCTCTGTTTACCCTTTGTCATTCACTGTTGTCGTTTCTGGTACTGCGGTTGGTTCATTTCTCCACTGGCTCTCGTTGATTTGAATTGTACAGCATCATGACCCTCACTACACGGTGGCAGAATGGTCACGACGCTCTGCTGCTATTGACTTGTGTTTGTATGAAATCACTCTAGTGAGGTTATATCACAGTCCAATGTGAGCAACATGGCTTTGAATCAGTCAACTTCTCTCTCTCCCTCTTCTCTTTTTTTTCTTTTGTTTTTCTTCTGATCCAGTGAAGAACCTTGTATTAATTGCCTTTGTGAAATAAAGCTAAAGATGAGTCGTACGGTTTGGTCATGAATGGTTTCTTTTGAAGAGTGAGTGGGAATGTAAATTACCTTTGTCTCTGTGTTCTTTTACATGGCCCTCCATGCATGTATATTTTCTGTTTATGAAAAGCAAGTTGGCCAATGCTTTTTGTGTATTCTAGATTTGCTTTTTGTATGAAAAGCAAGTTGGCCAATGCTTTTTGTGTATTCTAGATTTGCTTTTTGTTCACGACTAGGGATTGCTGAAACTCTGTAGGGTTTCACTACGCAAGTCTGGCATGGCTCTTAATGTCAGTGTGCAGTTTCATAGTTTGTACACCAGTCAGTATTTTCGTGACAGCTTCATGTGCATCTTTCATCGTAACAGATTTCATGTGCAGTCTGCTTTCATTATAACTAGATTTTTCTTTTTAATCTCTTCATGTGCAGTCAATTTTCATGAAACATTTCAATAATTTCATCTTAATACTAGGTTGATGTACCCAACAAAATCATATCAGGTTTTATGTGCAATATATAAGATATAGATTCTCCATTCAGTACTTGCACTGGGATGTAAAACAAATTTTGAAGAAGAATGATCAGTATAATAAGGTTGCCTGTAGATAAGCATGCTTGAGCGCAGATATTACTTGTGGCCCATGAACATCAATGGAACAAAACAATCTCCCCCTTTCATCCCCTTGAATTCAATGGGTCAATCCTTGAAAAAAACAGTTTGGCATTCTTCATAATCATTCTCTCTCTCTCTCTCTCATACACACAGACACATTTTATTGCTGAACTGGTTTTAATTGGGAGGTCTTTTCAATGATGAACCACAAAGCGGGGAAAACAGAACAAAAATATACCAGTCCAAGTACCAAGGATTATGATTCATTCTCAAGTGTCCATGATTATGTAAGGATTATGATTTTTTTTTTTTAAGTGTTGATGATTATGTCAAGATACTTTCAAATAATTGATAACAGGAAAACATCACTGCCAGCAACTGAATGTGTGTTGAGCGAACACTCTGAAGTAGCATTTTCACAATCAAAGAACAATTCTGTCTGTCAGCCTCCAGTCAGCCTGCACAAAACATTCCCAAAACAATACTATGAAACTTGGAATAATCTAAACCAACTATATATCTATGCTATTCAAGTAAATCTGAGAGGATCAGAATACAAATCTGCCCAGGTCTAAACTCATAAAACTTGGAAGGGTAAAAGAGGCAGTAGCATGTAATGATGGATACATGTACAAAATGGCACAGAAATACCGCTCCAAAGCAAGAAAATAGTACCAAACTAAAAAATTGATGGGAAGGGAACTTGCTTTCAACTATGGAAGCTTGTATTAAGTTGTAATAACTTGTAGCATGAACTTTCCCCAAGCATGAAGAACCTCAGAACGCAAGACCAGTCAATAAATAAATGGGAGATGCGGAGAGGATTAGCAATCAGTCTTCCAGACATCCAGCATTCATATCATGACTAGACAAAGTGCCAGTTAAGTGTTAACCTGAAAGCAAGCAAACCAGCCACTTCCATTAATTTTGCTGCCTCCTTTTTCTTTCCAGAAGTGCCCTTAGCCCCTCCACTCTTCCCCTTCCATCCCTCCCTCCCCATACAAACATACAAACCACCACCCCCTTGCTTCACCCTCCCCTCCCTGGCCACACATGGGTGAATTCTGTCACAGGCAAGTGCTGGTGGTCCACTGAAAACTACTGATATGGACCTGTGGACCGGTCATGTGGCTACCCATCACAACTGACGGCATCGGGAGATCATGGCAGCGATTCACTTTCTGGCACGGCCATATTTAGAAAATGTACTAGTACCACTGCTACTGAAAGTCACACTGATTTTCTGCAATACTTACTTTAGGATGAGGATCTTCATTCCTGTTTCCCCTCAATGGAACAAATGGCAGAGAAACTATCAAACTGCAGATCGCGTGACAAAGACTTTGCCTTGTGTATACAGTCCATGACGGTTACGTTTTTCTCACAATGTATCACTTGAGAGGGTGCTAGCTCATCTCCCACAAGCCTTTACAATATGTATTCTATTCTGCAAGTCACATCTGCCATGAACCGGGGATGACAGCATATAGGTTTGGTTTTGTTTTTAACTTTTCTCCCACTATTCTTTCAAATGAGGCTGTGTCAGAAGTTTTGAAATGCATATTTCGAGAACTGACAGCCGAAACCTTGTTTCTCGTTTTTTCACTCTTTCACAGAAAACGCTTTTGAAAGTTTTAAAGGCTTGTCATAACGCTGGAAATGAAGTTTTCTTTTTTTTTTTAAATTGCTCCACACTTAGTATAGTAATCTCAAGTGTGTGTATTCAGTATTAATATCTAAAAAGTTTTTCTTCATTTTATTTTGTAAAATATGAGCATACACGCGGATACATTTTTGACAGCCACACATATATCCTGCGAGTCGGTAGCAGAGAAAAGGGATCGCAAGTTAATCTGTTTTGCTAGTAGCAAGACAAGGCAAAAAAGAAGGGGGCAACCGAAACCAAGTATCTTGACTGGAGAGCCCTCTGCTGCCATGTAAACAGTTGCTGTTGCTGACTTACTGACCACGGCTTCATCATGTCTTGAGATACTTGGTTTCGGCTGTCTGTGTTTTAGTGAGAATGGCAGATTCTTGAAAAACGAATAATAGCATAAATAGATACTTGGTTTCGGCAGTCACTGTTCCTTGTTGTTCATCTAAACCTGTTTATGGTTCTAATCGATAACTAGATAAATACTGATCGTATTTCAAAAGAATTGCATTAATATGAAAGAGCATCATGTCTGGATCTTTTGATACCCAAATGTCAAAATCACCAAAATGTCGAAACACTAGGTTTCGGCATTCAACCCTCAATTTATAAAAACAGTGAAATGAATTTTTCTTTTAAATCTTTTTCTTTTTTCGAAACATAATCACAAGTTAAACAGAGCACAAACCTGAAAATCAACCCCCCCCCCCCCCCCCCCCTCCAGAATTGAGCTTTATCACTGTGCAAAACCTGAAAAAGAGCAAGCCTCCGAAAAGTGTACCTTTATAACCTTAGCAAACTTTATCAGCATGACTAAGCACTGATCACATCCCCCTTACGGAGTCCCATATGCCCAACAACGGATTGGTGCCTTTAGTTTTCTACCATGACTGAACCAGGCTGAACAAAGTAGACACTATGAAAATAAGAGTCAACTCAAACACCACACATCCTCAAACTGTTCACACCGTCGGCTTCTATTCTTCCCCCTCCCCATCTACCTCCCCTCTCCCTCTCTCTCTCTCTGCTCACAATGCCAGCATTGGAGTGAGGAAAGGGCAGTCAGCCAAGCATGTCAGCTCAGCGCACCAAGGAAATCGCAGCACTTTCTGCCCTGCATCTCTTAACACCACTATTCACAGATTTACACAATAAATACATGCATCCACGTCCATTATTACTCCTATTCCCACCACCTCCCACATCTTTTTTTTCCCCCTTAAAGAGTGCGTAATAGTGGCAGTGCACTATTCTATTAGACAGCAACCCACTTTTCTCTGGGACAGATCTATCTGTCGGGATGTAGAATGACAATAATTTGCATTCAACTTCTTAAGACTTTCCCAATTCACAGCACTGTCTCACTTCTCAAGCATCATACTGTCTTATTACTTATTTTCTATACATATATATGGTCAAGCTTCAAATTAAGCATTACAGTGCGGCCGACCACACTGCCTTTTCAGGGCTGTAAAACTCAGAAGGGGGGGAAATGGGGGGCAAGCGGGCGGGGGGGAGGGAAGAAATCTTGCATCACAGAACTACAGCTATACTATTACTATCATGAAACATCACAAAACTACAGCTATACTATTACTATCATGAAACCAGATGAGGAGTAGGAGAGCGGATCGTCAATATCACAATCTCTGGGTTGTTCATTTATTGATGAAATCTTCCTCACACAATGCATCATCACCTTGGGGCTTCCATTTTCTGCTTTTTCAAGAGCAGAAAAACCCACATCAAAGAATGATAACAGACAGCTGTGCATAGAATCCTTATATCAGAAATGGAAACGCCAATTTGAGAAAAAGTCCGGAAAATTACGGGTGGGTGCACAGGCTGCCTACTAATGCTTTCACCTAAATGATCCTCATCACCAAATTCTCGCTGGATTTCTGACTTTAGTCAGGAAGATTCTTCTGTCACATTACACACTGGTTGGACAACTTCATTTGGTGTGCGTGCACCTTGTTTTCTGTGCCCACTCAAACCGATCACTTCCACACCAATGGCTCCAACTCTCCCATGGATGCAAAGCCACAACCGGACCCCTCCTGTTGTCCCACCACCAGCAGTCTACAGGGACCAACCCAAGTCAGACCGTCATAGGACCACCCACTTAAGAAGATGCTGCTCAGGTGCCAAGTCTGTGCAGTGTCGTTTCTGAGGAGTTCTTGTTGTGTTGCAACATATGCATGACCCCAACAAGCCCCCAAGACCACAGTAACTGCTCAGTTGTGGAAAAGGATGGAGTGAATGTTGTGGTGAGGGGACCGACCATCCCCACCTCTCACCAGCCCAAATCTCCTCAAGTCTGCCCACACTGAATCTGAACATGAAATTAATGGCAAGAACAAATAAAAAATTAAAACCCACGGTTACCATGGGAGCAAGCTGTGACGGGCAGCTACCAGTGAGGAAGATGGCGTTGCCACTGATCAGTAAGATGGAAACACCTACAGCTTGCGCTGGAAATTCAAGCCCCTCATAAAAGATGCATCCATTTAAAGACGCAACCATCAAATGGATGACGATAACTGTGGTCACAAAAACACATTGTAATTTGACAGCTGTATGACAGCCAACAACAATAAAGAGAAATTTTGAAGAAAAAAAAAGCAAAAAAAAATCCCTCTGATGAAGGTCTTACTTGCAGCCTTCCAGTTGTCAGCGCACAGATCTACCTTTGTTCTGTGGGTGATTGTTGAACAATTCATTTCCTGTAAAACTGACTGCCACAGCGATTGAAGGACTTTCCTTACAGCTACCTGTAAACTGCAACCTACCTTCATGGCAGTCAAGATTTGAATGTGGGGTCATACGGAAGTACTGCTCTTGGGCTGTGACTTGCGAGTGGTAAGAAAATGATGAACTAAACAGAACCAATGGCACACGACAATGCACAACAGTAATGAGACGGAGGCTGACCTGAAGCAAAATGTCCATATCAATCTAGTAACATGAATGATGATCAATTCACATTTAACAACAACAAAAAGTACCCATTTCATCTCTTTTTTTTATAGTAATACTAATAGTTATAACTCTATCACTCAAAACTCAACCTTCAGACTGCAAGCAACAAACTTAAATAAGAAAAGCAATGAAAAGCTTTTTTTTTATCCTTTCTTTTCCATGCTGCAATGAAAGTGTCCTTTTTTTTTTGTTTCACTCAACACAATCCATCCAGCTTCGACCACCTTTGTGTCCATGTGCTGCATTGCAAACAACACAATGGCAGATCTATGACAGAACCCCATGTGCACCAAACAAAGCATTGAGTCTACAGCCTCTTTCTCTCTCTCATTCTCAATGTGCACAAATCTAACACACAAAGCAAGGATTAAAGCAAACTTCCGATTGCATCAAAACAAAGTGGATGGAATCAACATACCCTACTAATGTACTATGTACCACAAAACCCAAGCACTCTCATCTCATCCTCTGCAAACTTGATATATAAAAAAAAAACATAAATATGCATATGGATTTTAAACGTCTTTTCCCATTGGCCTATGAAAGTAAATCATACATGTGACAGACTCACTTCGTTCATTAAATAGTTTTTAATCATTCTTTGTTGAGCAGAGTTATAAATTAACAATCATGGGACCAAAGCATTGAACAATGAAGGCCATAGCTTAGTTTATGGGAGATACACTCAGGTGTGTGTGCCAGACTCGGACTACACACGCCGTCTGTTTCCACTTGAAATTAATTAGCATTTCACCAACAGAAACACTGAAAAAGAATTATCAATGTTTGTTGGCAAAGCTGTTTGTGACTTACCCTAAGGGTCAACAGTGCATTCCATTCCATTCCATATCCAGGAGAAGATACCACCAAGTTACCACCACTAATTCAAATGGTTCACTCTCAAATACACGTACAACTGATTTCTTTTCTAATTTCAAGAGGGAGGGCAAACTGGGACTGCTTTCCATCATGTCAGTACTTAAAACAGTTTCTTCTTTTCCTGTCAGATCTGTCAGCACATGATTATTTGTGACCATAGGCAGTGTCTCCATCTTCACAGCATAAATAATTTCTTTTTCTTTTTTTTTCAAAAGCAACAAAATTCCAGCCCTTGCCAGCCTTTCCTATGAAATGCAGGAACCAATATTTTATCATGATAAGATTTTTTTGTCCAGACATTTTACATAAATAACCAAGCTACTCATAAGTTCAAAACAAAAATGAAATCAAGCAAATAAGCAAAAATAAATAATAACATATAAAACAAACTATAAACAAATCACACTCTAAAATCACAGCAGACATGGTGTGCATATATATGACCCTTAATCCCTTAACACAAAGATCGCAGTTCAAATTTCAGGGATGGCTTTAAGCTTCAGGTGACCCTGCAAATGGACAGCTGCAGGTAACAAGACACCACACATCATATGCACAAGCTTCCTAGCCATTTTTCAACACCTGATCAAAAGTAACTGGAATCTAACAACTTCAATAACATAAGGACCGAGATACATAGTTACATCCAGAAATTCCATATAATCGGTAACACTTAATGACAAGTATCATTATTTTCATTCTATACTCACAAATTATACACATCTGGAGATGAGTGCATAGTACCATCTATGTGCAATATTGTTAACATCCCTATATAGATATATCCTTTTGCAGAAATAGTTTGTAAAAGATTCTGCCCGATTTCATCACATATACAAATTTCAGATGAAAAAAATCAAAACAAAAAACAAACAAACTTGGGACACACAGCGAAGTAAATCTACCTTGGATAAAACAGAACAGGAAACTTCAGGGAAAATCCTCTCTCTCTCTCTCTCTCTCTCTCTCTCTCTCTCTCTCTCTCTCTCTCTCTCCATAAAGATGTTCTTTAAATCTCATCTCCAAGTAAAACAATTTTTTATTACATTCTCTAGATACAAAAATAATTCATATCTCTTACTTGAGATAAAAAACACAAAACTTTAAACAACTGGTACTAGGAGGGTGGAATATAAAAAGGTATACATCATAACCATGGATTATCAGTGATCATTAGCTATTAAAAGAACGAATATATTAATATAAATTACAATAAAACCTAAAGTCAATCAACAAATGTACATGCAAATATGTAGCTGTCAAATGTTACAAAAATTGTAATCCTCACAATATCAAAAATTCCTCATCAGTTTTATGTCCACTTTACATGATGCTTGAAGCGCTTACATGCCTTTGGATACATCACTTTATTCCTTCCCATCTGGTGATTTGTCTCATGGTTACAAGGTGACTTATCAGAGCGATGCGTTTTGTTCTTGGGGGAAAACAAAAACAGTTACCGAGGAAGGTTTTACTGCTCAGCTTGTCCAACTAAGACAAGTTTCCCCAGAGCTACAAAGGTCTTTTTTTTTTTCCACATGGAAACATGAGGGCTAACCACTCTGCTACGAAGACTGCTTTTCAGAAACAAATCATCACTGCCTGACAAACTCTGAGGCTAGAACCTGGTAACTTCGTATTGAGGGGCATGGGGTAAAGCTATCATCATGTAATAATAACAAAAATGATAATGACAACACTAATAATGATAATAATAATAACAATAACTATGAAAATGTTCATGATCAATGAAGCATAGATAGCATTCAGTTTTGAACTGATCTCCACAATACAGCATTTTAAATATTCACAGTAGGAGTAATTAAAATAAAAACAGCTAAAAATGCAAGTTCTTTTTTAGTGTGGTTATGTCTTGTTTCATACAAAGCATGTCTCTTAAGACGGGAAAAAAAAAAAAAAAAAAAAAGCATACGTAACGAAGGAATTATGGGACCATCAGAAGGGCACAATTTCTTCATACAACTTTTACTGCTAATGCTATTGAAGAGACTTCCATTCTCTGAGTAGAACCTAACTCTCTATGGTCACAAAAAGCGCATCGTAGGGAGAAACTTTAGGGAGTCGTCAGAGTATGATCAGCTGCCTTGTAACAGCTTAAAAATATAACCCATGCATAAAATGCATCAAAAGCTAAATCGTAATGGACCTTAATACAAAATAAATGTAAGAAATGCTATCTAAAATTATTATAACATCAACATCAACTCACATGAAGTTTATATCCAAGAGGCTTGGACAAATTGGAAGAAACATGTAATTACATCAGATCTAAATGACTGCTAAAAAAATCATCAGTAACAAACATTACCGTTTCAAACTTTGTTCAAACTTAATTAAGAACTTATCAATAAAACATAAAAAAACGGACACAATTCTCCCACTAACAAGGTCAGATGGATCGTACCCATTTTCTGTTGCATTGTTAAGTCTTCTTAAGTATCATGAATCCTGACCATTTAACACTTAAAAGTGTGTCCTACAATTTTAACCAATTGAAAAAAAAAAAATGGAAAAAAAAAAGCAGAATACCTTTGATAAAGAAAAAAAGGAAATGTTTCCCTAAGTGGTTTACAGCTTACACTTTATGTAGCTATGACTCTAATAATTATAACTGGTGGAGTTCACTTTTTGTTTTTTAATCTTGAGATAGTTTTGAAGATTTGTAATAAACTACTTCATTGCTTTGGTTAGTTGATTGGTTGTTTACTCTTGTTTTAGTTTAGAATAAAATCTTCTTCAAAGTTTTGGTTGGTTTGTTTATGTTTAGTCTTGTTTTAGTTTACAATAAAATATCTTCCTCTTCAAATTTCGTCAGTTTGTGAACATTTAATCCCATGCATTTAAAACACTTTCTCTATTCTCCTAATAATCTAGGTTTGCAATTCACTTCCCAGCCGGGTATGTTTGAAATCCAACTCAAATATTATATTTTGTGAAAGTGACACTTTTTTCTATTCCTTCTTAGTAACTCTTACAATATTAGTCCTACTGGTCTCCAAAACTCACAACATGCAGAGCTACGGCTTCAAAAACAGGCCGACGTACACACTACAAAAACAAAACATCACATGTCACACATACGCGCAAACACAAACATGCAGGCACACACGCAAACACATTTGAATTTAATCCTTCCATCCTTCTGGGGTATGAATGATAACAAATAAACAAATGAGGATAGCTACAACACATGACTGTTGCCTGTCTCTTCCTCTCTAGCGTGCACACACAAGCACACACACATGCGCATGCACGCACGCACACACACACGCACGCTCTCACACACAACTACACACACACGCACTCACAGGTGCATGCACGCTCACACATACACACACACACACACATGCACTCACACGCGCACGCACACACACACACACACACACACACCACACACACACACCACACACACACACACCCTGCACTCACAAGTCACATTCATAATGTATCGCAGTGTGTGTGTGTGTGTGTGTGTGTGTGTGTGTGTGTGTGTGTGCATATATATGTATGTGTGTGTGAGTGCGTGTGCGTGCGCGCACACATGTATGCATGTCTGAGTGTGAGCCAGTGCTGGACAAAGAAAAACAGCATTAACAACAGTACTCCTGTGTTACTTCACTGCTTCCAATCAGGAAAGTTCACATGTGACTTTAATCCCCACCCAATACCAGTATCTCATGGTCCTTCAAAACACAAAATCTTGCATTCACACCCAATCCCACGAAGTATAACAAAGTAAGAACTGAAGAACTCAAGTCTGCCTTTTCCCTCAAATACATCAGAGACACAAAGTTTCTAATCCATTAACTGAATGACCTTCAACTAGTTCGAGTGTTTACTGATTTTGTGCTATTACCAATACAGCCCAGCACATCATACTGGACAGCAGATATTAAAGAACTGGTCAACTGGGCAAACTAAAAAGTAAAATACAATACACTTGATAAATGACCATGTTCTTGTCAACATATTTACTATTATCTATTACGTTTCCACTGTTAAACAGCTCAACATTAAACATGAAGTTGTCAACTCTTACGTTATTGATATTCTCCTCATTTCTTTAACACTTTAATACAATGTTGCATTATACTTAATACAGACTACTAATAACTATACAAAGATTTCACGATACTTTAAAGTCATAAGTGATATCAGGATTCCCAGCTAGAGGAATGAAGCAAAAATTTGTCAAATTCTATAGTGGCCTTGAAGCATGTCCTATCTCGCGCCCCCCCCCACCCCCACCCCCACACCCACCCCAACACACACACCTAGAGAATTGGTGAACTTACTTGACTATCCACAAAATTTCTCTTTGTCTGCCTCACACACACACACACACACACACACACACACACACACACACACACACACACACACACACACAAAATACACACACCCACACACCTTGTCAGACCCCAACCCATTCCAACCCTCCAATCCCTGGAACAAGAAAGTCAGAAGGAACTTCAGCCAAAGGATTATTCACTTCACATGCACCTCAAAACAAGTAAACTATTGACATGAAAATGTGATTAGTGAGCGATGATTACATTTTCAAACAACAGTCCCAGCATTTGTCTTCTTCCACCTTTGCTGCAATTACAAATTAACATCATTGAACGTCATTAATCAGATTTGAGCAAAAGCAATCCAATTTTTTTTGTTTTCCTATCTAAGGCCCTGTTGTTCAAAATATCAACAAAGGTGGTTGGAATAACAACAGTGCAAACTTCAATGCAGGTTTGAATACCACGCCTTCATTAATAAAGTGAAAAACGAAAAGTGCATTTTAAAGTTAAACTCAGCCACCCTGATGGTTCTAAACACAATTTCTTCAGGAAACCAATGTATGAATATAACAATAAATAATGAATGATGCAGACTGGTATCATTCTAGACAGCTCTTCCCAATATTAGGTAAAAAAGAATGAGATATGGCTGGCTCAGGACTGTTGTATTACCCTGACCACTGACAGAACTCAACACACATTACTATCACAGGCTGCTGGCAGACACTTGATATGCTGCAAGGAGCAATTCAAAACAGGGAAAACTGGAGGATGAGGATGGTACACTCAGACACAATGTCTACCTGCTGGCAATTTTATATTCCAATGATGCTCTGACTTTCTTCCTGTTGAAATCCATGATAAAAATCAGCATAAAAGTCGCACATATGAAAACATTAAAACAACATTTGGACTCAATGGAGGAAAAAAAATCAACTTTTTCATAAGAATACTTGATGTATAACAGATGCCTTTGGATCTTCCCCCATCATAACCAGGACCATTTAAATACATTCAAAAGAGAAAATAAACCTTCAACCTGCATGACTAGAATAAGCTGGACTGGCATCACAAATTACACATAACTTACTTCAAACATCTACAGATCAATGGATGGTTTATAACAGCAAGACAATACACAATGGGCCACTTGCTCCAATAAATGTAGCACTTAACTTTCAATCATTCCTTCTCTGTTTGTGAATTGATGAATATACAAGCAGTTTGTGAAACTTGTATTACAAAGTCATTTGCAATTGTACCATATAAAGTGTTATCACCTACCTGTCTTCACTAAACCCCCTTTCCCCTTCATCCTCCCACTTCCCACCACCTACCATTCCGCTCTTCCCCAATTCCTCCCTGTCTCCCACCCTGACCACCCTTCCCCCCAAAATTTGCCGCATGTCACTGATCTTCCAACTCTATGGAACTTACTGTGTGGACTATTACCAACACTAACACAGCCTGTCCAAAGATACATGATCGATCCACATTTCAGAGCCATGGCAACAGTTATGATATGAATATCTCATAGTAGAATGTCTGATTAGACTCTCAGTAAAAGATATACGACTGCAATTCTTTGAAACATAAAACAAGCTGGACGCCAAACAGATTAATAAAACTACTTCCTACTAGTTGATTCAATCCCTTTCCTGTTCGTTCCATTTCAAAATTACAGTTTCTCTACTTCTACTGCTGTCATAATGTTCTAGATACAGCTAAAATCCCAAATAACCAAACTGATCTGATAAAGCCACAATATATTCAGATTTGTTTACACAGACTTTTTTCTTTTCTTTTCTTTTTTCTTCGAGTCTCACAGTCACATAAACTCTTCCAAATCAAATAGATCAAACATATCCACCCACATCCATCCACACACACACACACACACACACACACACACACCACACACACACACACACACACAAGCATACATAAACTAAAGAAAACTTCCACTCCACACAATCAGTCACAAAATGATTATAAAACAAAACACACACACACACAAAAGACACCAACCAGTCTGAGCAAAGCCGGTGAGTAAATCCCCCTGAACACAAGTCAACACTCTTCAAATCAACACACAAAGCACAAGGTTGTCCACACTAACACGCCACACCAGCACGAACACTGCTTCCACCCATCTGCCCCACACAGCAGCATGTCTTCTTTTCTTCTTTCTCCATGCAGGTCAGAGACTCCTTCCTTGCTCCTTAAACCACAGAACAGCACTTGGACTTGCTAGAAACCACGGCGACAGTAGCTGGGGTGGATTTACAATGTAACAAAGTGCTGGGCAGCTCTATAAGACCAGGGCACTGGGCCGCTGAGCCACACTGCGGGGACGGATGCTCCAGCTCCAAGCACTGTCCATCCCTGCTGGACATGCACTGCGCCAGTTCGCTGAACTCTAGTGGCTGTTCCCCTATAGACTCCGCCTCACTGGACTGGCCTAGATATTGCACGGGGGAGAAGAACTGTTCGTTGAGGGGGAAGAGGTTGGAGTCCGTGAGGAGGGTACTGCGGATGGAGGCATTGCTTCGTAAGCTGGGGTTGTGGCTGTGGCGGTGCAGTGACCCCGAGCTCACGGACCCGTTGCCATCGAAGGACCAAGGGGTTGAAGGAGGTCGGTGAATGGGAGAGTCATTATCACAGTCGCTTCCCCTACACTCTGACAGCAAGGCTCCCATGCCTGTGCTTATCTCATTCAGCTTGCGACTTAGCAGCTTGAGACTGGAGTCGTAAGTGTAAGAGAACCTTTGGAGCCACCTCCCCCGCTGTGGTACTGGCTGTTCTTGTGATTATTGGCACTGTTCTTGTTATTGTTGCTGTGGTTCCTGTTGTCCGAGTTCTTCTTCTCACTACTCCACCACTCTTGCCACCCCCACCCCCTCCACGGCTCTCTCCTCTTCCACCCCCTCCACTGTTTCCGCCTCGAGTGCGAGATCCTCCCGATGTGCCCTTGCTTCCACTGCCTGTCCCCAATCGCCCATTGCCTCCAAGATTGCCCCGGGCCCATCTGTATCACTGGAGTGGTCACTGGAGTCTCTCCTGTGGATGAACTTGTGATGTAACTTCTCCTTGCGTGATCGGTTTTCTGTGTCATCAGTATCGCTGGCGTCGGAAGAACTGCAACTTGTTCCCCTCTGCCCCGCACCCCTCCGTTTCTTCCGCTGTTCATATTTACGGAGAATCTCCGGAGAAGTGGAGCCCCTGTCACGGTGTCTGCTTGTAGATCCAGCAAAACGACGTGGTGTGGACAGCTTCAGGGGCACGACATCATCCTCATCCTCCGATTCATTTTCCTCATGGATCTGATTAAGCAGCTGGGGAGAGCTGCACACAGACTTCAGAGGCCGTCGCGGGTTCACGCTATCGTACACACCGATGCAGAAGGGGAGGTGGCTGGAGGGGAAGCAGGCACAAGAGTCACATGCGCTCCCGACCCTATATCATCCAATGACTCCAACGACTTCACCGGTTTGATAGTGGCTGCATCAATGTCCACGTCATCCTCATCTTCGTCATCATACTCGTCAAGAGATTCCTCTCGTATCAGGGAGCACTTGCGGACTACAACCGTCCCAGGCGGGGCCAGCAGGTTGCTTTCCGTTGGAGACGGCAACGCCTGGTCCTGGCTCTTGGTCGAGGTCTGAGCGCCGGAGAGGTCACAGACTGAACGTAATGCGATGTCCCCACGATGCTGCTTGGCTCTCCTGCTCCTTGCGTCCTACACAAAACATCACAGCACTGACAGGCCATGTAACACTGAAGACAAGAGCACACACTTCTAAGCATCCCTTTCTCCTCCTCACCTAACCTAAACACAAGGGCACAAGAAGATCTACTTTTTTTCTCCTAAAATCTTGAGAGTCAGAATGAAATTTGTGAATGATGACCTGACAAAATCTTACTTCATCATACAGTGAAAGTACGAATACAGAAAATGATGCAACAGAGAGAACACTTTCAAAGAAAAAAATAGGGTAACATGCTTGTTTCACATTTAACTAAAAGAACTGAAAGAGATTTCATTAACCAAAAAACTATTAAACACATTGCAAAGGAGAAAGTAATCACATTTCTTTGCACACAACTTAAATAAACACATTTCTTTGCGCACAACTTAACAATCCCACCACCACGCACGCATCAACTTATAACCCATGACATGTTCACTGAAATGTGCAAATCATTCGATCTTCACACCCATATAATGACTAAAAAATATATAACTTAAAATAACCACCAAAAAAAAAATCAGAAACAAAGTCAAGAGAAAAAGAACATTACATCCTTACCCAAATTATTCTCATTCTCAAACCCACAGAGGAAACAAAAATATTATTATCTTTTAAAAAAAAAAAAAAAACATTCCTGTTTGATCTAAACTGCAATGCTAGGCCTCAGTCTGACTTAACGGTACAAAATATCAAACATTCACGTTTCTCACTTATAACAGTACTTCATCCTGCTCACAGCAAAGCAAGCTCAAACCAAGGCCATTTCCTTACCAGACATATGACCTGTGCCTCGTTCTACCCCAACACACACCATGCTGACATAAAAGCAGAACAGTAGCCACAGCCATGTCCAGGAGCTAAACATTAGATGATGTGCATGTGTTCAGATTCAATAACCATGCATTTAAACGTCAAACCCCTTGATATCAAGCGCCTGTTGTTTCCATGCTCAGCAGGCAGACCAGATGCTCAAGAATCCACACAGACAGGCAGTCAGAGTAAACATGCAAGTACAGATGTAAAGGCACACACTTCAGCAAAAATGAAAACAGGAATCCTTAGTGTCTAGGTTGGTGCTATCTTGCTTCTCATTCACACTGGTGGTCAGGCATTCTGGTATATAATAATAAGGAAAAAGAAAGATGCACGCAAAAGCAAGTCACCATTCTCTGTTGACTCTATGTATTTGTTTGTAGGCATGATCAATGATAAGTCCTTGGTTTTTCTTCAAAGGGATGATTGATAATGCTGATTATGTAAGCAATCTGAGCTGGAGAAATGTGGAACG
This sequence comes from Conus ventricosus, assembly GCA_018398815.1. Classification (NCBI taxonomy): domain Eukaryota; kingdom Metazoa; phylum Mollusca; class Gastropoda; order Neogastropoda; family Conidae; genus Conus; species Conus ventricosus. Next base: position 39,543,064 of record CM031612.1, on the reverse strand, counting down.
ACACTTAAGTAGCACTTTCTTACCAAACCCCTCATAGAGAGCATTTTGAAACCTCTAAAATCACCAAATCATTCAGGCATGTACTCCATTGTGTGTGTGTCTGTGCGTGTGTATGTGTGTCTGTGTGTGTCTGTGTGTGTGTGTGTGTGTGTGTGTGTGTGTGTGTGTGTGTGTGTGTGTGTGTGTGTGTATTTACGAGTGTGTGTGGGTGTGTATGTATGTGTAAATAACAATGTTGCCATGGCTCCAGTTCATAAATTAAGCCAACAGCTGAATACTTGAATACACTTATGACTATCTGCACAGTACAGATATGGCATTGTTACCAGCAAAACCCAGTTCTTCAATGCTGTACAAAAACAGCCAAATAAATTAATTCACTCACGTTTTATAGGTCTCACATGGATTCAAGAAAACAGCTTCAGACCTTATCCACAGACCAAGCGTACCATGCCGCTCTTGATTCTATGCATTTACTATTAGTTCTTCAGCTTATAACAAACCTAACTATGCTTTACCTGATTCTAATCATCCTCTGGATAATAACAGCAAAAAATGAGCAAATGAAGTCTCTGTTTAAACCACATTCTAGCCATACTTGTTACTCAAAGCCCCCAACATGCACACATGCAATAAGTCCAGTTGCCATCTTACCACTTAGGTGATTGATCTTGACACAAGACTATGATGCTGCAGCGAATCTGAGGCTACTCTGAAGAATGAAGCATCAAACACACCTGCCACTTATTCTGACATTTCAATCGACTAATCAATGAAAGCATTAAACAGGAAAGATGGGAGGTGTAAAAAGGTGGGATGAAAAAGTAGGAAAGCCAAGGCCATACACACAAGCATATATATATGCATCCTCTCATTGCATGATACAAAATTCAATAGCATACAATTACAAATGTGTTGTGATCGATCAACAAGAGTGCAAAAGGGGATGTATGGGGAAGGAGGGGTGCAACATAGTTTTATGCGTCAATGCAACATTACAAATGGAAAGTAAAGTAAGAGAACAAATAAAGTGAACAGACACAAATAAATATCATCAAGTAAGGAAGACAAAGAATGGGAAAAAAATTTGTACATGCATGCATGCACACACACACACACACACACACACACACACACACACACACAACACACACAGCCAGATACACAGAAATGCTTCTTCTTCTCCAAACAGAATCCATTAAGCCGTCAGTGAATCAGCACAGAATGGACAAAGACATCAGTAGCCATGGGCTGCAATGCTTTCATTCACTCCATCATCAGGGATCTAGATGAAGAACAGTCACACATCCAGCGAAGGCAATAACCATTTACTTTGTGCAGCTAAGAATGCTGCATTATTTTACTGAACCTATATGATTCAGCGCTGTGTGATCCATGCAAATGACTCAAATGCTGACTTGAGAAACGGGTGAAAATCTCCACCTCTTCCTCAACAAGACAGTGACAGGACTTCATGTCATCAGTCAAAGCCTTCTGGAAGACACTACTGCCTAATAAGATAGATATGGAGCATAGATAAATAAGAGCAGCATCTACTTTACTTTTTTTTCAAGGTAGAGGGTGGAGTGCTTGGGGGGAGTGGGAGGGGGTGAAGGGGAAGGGGTGCAGAGAAACGTGTGGGGGGGGGGGGGGGGGGGGGGAGCAGGCTGGGGGAATGGGGTGAGAGGGAAAGATAGGAGGGGAAGGGAGGAGGAAAGGGTGAAAATGAGTGGTTAAGCAATTTTGATGCAGACACATGAATAATACAGACAGATTTCTTCCAAGCACCGACATAAAAGATGAGAAGCAGTTTTTACTGTATGTGGTGACCCTTCTACCTGTAAATTATTAACACTATCAACACAACCTGCAATACCCGTCCCCATGCACTGAGAATACTGCAGCCACAGAACATTCTCAAAGGACAGCCGGTTTTCGTACTCCCTTTTTTCTTTCAAGACTGCTACAAAACATCTACTGATAAGAAGTATCCGCAATTTATGCAGAGATATTCCCAAGATTCAACATTTTCTAGCTCAAAGCCGGCAAGCAAATCTTAACTGCGACCTGTCGAAGCTGACCTGACATGTGCTGCGATAATCTTGAAACATGTTGCGAAGCAGTGAGGCACCCACTGCAAGCAAAGTCATCACGTGTCAAAAAAGTGAAGCAATTATAGAAAGAATAAACCAGTCACATTGACACTTGATCTGTCTCTCTAAACAGCTGATGCTAACATGAGGTCGGCGTTACAGAAAAAATATTCTGTTGTTTAAGATCTATTTCCCACCCAGCACCACAATATGGCCGTGCAGTACGTACTAAAGCTCAGTGGGTATGAACAAAGATGACAGACCCTCATTCTGCCTCCGAACATCAACTAAGCAGGTATGTGCAGTACACTGAAGATTGGCGCAGGAGCTACATGAAAACGAGAAGAGCCAACCAAAGATGGAGCCACCATTACAACACTGAAGTCAAACATACACATATACAGGCAGACTTGGAGGCGGCGTGGGTGCTGACTCGACATACTCAGGCAAACGATTCTGAGAATCAATTGAGGTGGCTGGTGGAGAAATAGGAGTCTCCAGTGTCTCCAAGACACGCTGACGAACGCTTTAAACAAAGAAGTAGTGTGGGTTTTTTACCAAAGTGAACTGAGTGTATGAAAATTACAAAAGACCAATGGGGCATAGAAAAAAAATCAAGCTGTTATCAAGTTTCAGCCACTCAAACATGCAACTTCCACCTTCAGGAAATAGTATGCAACAGTTCATTCAAACACAATGCATCGCATATTCATTTCTAAATAATATCACACGTCAGTTAAATCAAAACATTTTTTTCAAATGCTAGTCAATACAAAACATGCTTTTTTTCTTGACAATCACATGAATAAGGAGAAGAAAAAAAAGGTTGCATGCATTTTCTGTTTAATCAGGATGCATATTAGGAAACACATGCATAATGAGCATCTCTCTCCCATCTACGCAGATTTATACCAACAATTTAAATCAACAACAAGTATGTAGTACTTCAAGGTCAAGAACAAAAGTGTTGTTATTGATAATACTGGTGTGTGTGTGTGTGTGTGTGTGTGCTGTCCGTCATCAGATCAACACAAAAATAGTAAGATTTATAACTAAAACTGTTACTATTGCACCTGCAACTTCAACTCTCTCAACTCTTCTGTTTTTTTAACATCTTTTTCCCGCTCGTCTGGCAAACTTTCATCAGGTATCATATCAATTTAGAAACAAAAACATGCTGTCTCTCCTTCCCTTCCTCTCCACTCATTTCAAGCAACTAATACTCTATTTCTATAAATAAAAACACACAAAACAAGACGTAAAGTAACACTAATTCTATATACAATAATGAGGATTTTATTTACAGTACAAAAACAGGTAACTTAAATTTCAATAAATAAGTCTTTTTCACATGTTGCCAACAGCTGACAAAAAATGCGCAAAAACAATACTCCCCGATGGCAGTCAACATGATTATGAAATCTGCCTTGTTTTTAGTAGCACTGCTGTCCGCTTCATTTTCTCTATCTCTGTACAAAAATCTATTGAACTACGTGAGGTTTTGAAAGAAATTAAGCTATATATAAAGCATGCGTGACACCAACATTAAAAAAAAAAAAGCATACTACAATCTTATACACAAATTAAGCCACTCTGTTGTTAAACATGATGTTGTGCCAACTCCTCCTCTTGATTATCACAAAAGGTTTGTTTCAATTAATTTTTTTTTTTTTTTACGGTAGGGTTACGCTTATATTCAGGCTATCTGTACTAAATCGAATTTGGGTTTGACAGCAGAAGTCCATTTCTGATTTAAAATAAAAAGAATGCAAACACTGGGTTTCCTTTTCCCCAAAGAATATTACCACAGCAGAGCCACTTTATGTTGGCATTGTCATCATCTTACAGAAGGGAGCAAGGACTGTGGTCAGAGAAGTGGTTTATAAAAGTTTTTCAAACCCTTCTCTACCTGGCCCCTTCTTCTGGCCAAACAGAAACAAAATAAATGAATGAACAGATAAATAGATAACCCTAAAAGACAAAAATTTACATAAATTCTAAGATTCTTTGCGACTGAACAAGCCCGTCAGATTTTGTTCAGCAACACACAACACACGCACACACACACACACACACACACACACACACACACACACCATCTTTTCAAGACACACCAATTACGTTCATACTTTGAAGATTCATGAGCTTAAAAGGATCTTTCAGACCAACTAACTACAATGCATAGATGTCCAACATATTCTCATCACTGACTTTTTTGTTCAATGTGCATTTATAGCCCACCCAACCATGGAGACCAAAGCCCAGCTGAAAATATGTTCAGATCAGGAGTGTGCATAAACTGACCCCCCAGGGTCAGAAATCTGAAAACATGCCAAGTGCTAAAACTTAAACAACCTATCTAAAACCATTTAATCACAAATCACAATAAAGTGAAATTTCCAAAAAATATACTGACTGCTTAAAAAAATTTGCACATCTTGCTGCACTCTTGTCTTCATAGAGATTCCACTAAAAAGTAAAATGTTTGTGCCTAATGTCGCACGGTGAACCAGTGAACTGTTCTTCAATGGGGTGCCCTAGTACCGACTCCCAAGAGTGTGAAAGAAGATGACGAAGAAGAGAAGAATGCTGTTGAAATAAATCCCAGTGCTCAATAATACAATGTTTAACTGGTTTATCATACAGAAGCGACAATGGATCCTTACCCTTTACAAGCAAGAAGTGTAAAAGAAAGGTGCCGTTGGTAGGTACTCAGCACACGTAGGTTGTTGTTTTTTTGACAGATGGAAGGAACTCTTTATGTGTACGCACAATTATGGAAGACTGCACAGCTTGCTTGTGCATTTCATTTCTCTTGCCTGCCTCTGGATTTTTAGTCTGAGAGTGAGACTGGAAGAGGAAATGGATTTCCTTTTTCTTTTTTCCAAAAGGAGTTCCCAACAACTTGATCAACAATAACAACATTGGTCAGAGATTTGAGCACGAACAGTATGACAACCTTTATTACTATCATTTTTTTTCAACCTAGTACACAGTTCTAAGACCATAGGATGTGTATGTTATGGCTGACAATGAAGTCCAGTGTGTATGCTAATAAGTACCTGATTAGGATATTTACATATGCGAATGTCTTATCTGGCTTGTCCATGTCTCTCAGAACTGATTCTGAAATATGCTTTAGCATGGAAATTTCTGTTACAGAGATTATTATCATGACAAATTCTTCTTGTTACTATTCTCACAACCATCATTAAATCAAATGCAGTACTGTTTTCAAATGAAATATGAATCATTTTCAAAAATGAAATAATACTTCTACAATAGCAAAAAAGCAAAATGCTTACAATTACTTGAAAAGCAAGCAGAACAAAAACAGAAAACAAGCAATATACCACAACAAAAAAAACAAACACACAAACAAACCACGGAATAAAAAAAAAGTTTTGAAATATTACCTATGATGTGTAACTGTGTCATAACACCCCACCCCACCCCACCCCCACCCCACCTCCTTTTTGGTAGCGCTAATGAATGTTTAGATTAAACGCAGATAAATGCACATCATGATGATGAAGTAAAAAAATATGTACCCAAACCCTCCACTCCTTCCAACCACCCACCCACACCATTCTTTGCTCTCCCCTCCTCTCGCTCTCTATCAGCTGTTTACAGTTATCATGCAACATATAAGGTATTAGTTTTCTTATTTCCATCGAAACACAGCTATTCCATCTCAATTCTTGATACTATCCAGTCATGCACTAATCTTAAACGTATCGTATAACCTCTGGCTTGTTCTCCAAATGTATTATACGCATACACATGCCGTATTCACACACATGAAGATAGAACCAACCACAAAAAAGGAAAAGAAAGAAAGAAAGCAAGCAAGAAATGACAATTCAAAAGGAATGGGGAAACATCTCAGAACCCGCATGATCTTCAGCTTCTCAGAAAAAAACAAAGCAAGGTGCATGAAATGCTTTTTTTTTTTTTCCATTGTCAACTTTCTACAGCTCATGGTAAAGCTAGAGCAGTAGACAGGACACAAACACATCCAATACAAGCAATCCTGCGGCCCATAAGTTCCAGACTCTGGCTCTCTATTCCACCAAGCGGCTTACTAAACCCACACAATCTACAGCATTCCAGATGGCATTCCAATGCAGCCAAGGGGATGAAGGAAGGGGGCTGAAATCAAAAGAAATCCATTTACGCATTGGGGTGACGACCACGTCCTGTCAGCCAAGCCATTCGGAATTTGGGGGGTTTGTCTCCAGATGCAGCTTCCTTGGCCTTGCGCTCGAAGAAGGAACTCAGCAGGCAATCTTGGACACAGGAGCTGAAGGGGCTTTTCTCGACCCTGCCCCTGGGTCCGACCTGGACATCTGCACGTTTTCTTCACTAGACGAGGAGAGTGATCACCAGAGACAGAAAAACTTCCTCTGACTGGTCTTCTCCCCTGGCGAGGGGGATCTTCCTCTGCAGGACACGGGACTGACAGTGCCTGACAGAGACTGAGCCTGCTGTTTTCTGCTGCTCTTTCGGCGGTCCAGGGTCATGCTGGTGGTTAAAACTCTTCACAAAACAGGGACCCAGGGCTGGTAGTGGACTCTTCTTCACTGGCGGTGAAACCAGGATTGAAGGGGAGGAAGGTCCCACGTGAAACAGACGAGCTGGAGGGAGGGGCACGGTTTTGGTCTTCTTCACCTCTCTCTGTTTGCTAAAGTGCATAAGTTCAACATACTACATCAGCACTCAAACCAACAAACACACACAAAAGCAGATGAAATAACAAAAGAAAGCATGAAGACTTTCAGATAAAGAAACTAGAAGCGAAGAACTCATTGTAAACTAGCAGTAGCGCAGAAGAAAGATACCAAGCTTAGTAACTTTGCCATAATAAAATGTTTACAGCAAATTATAAAAATCAGAAGTCATGAACTTCTACAAATCACATATTCATTTAAATTATTCCAACTACCATTTGTTTGTGTTGTAGAAGCAATCAAAAAAAAAAGCATCTAGATGCTTAGATCCTGAACAAAGTAATACCCTGCACCAAGCAGCCACTTATCTGAAATACCAAAGCCAATCCATCATTGTTTTCGTTTCATATGTAATCAACTCACAAAAACACCTACAACATTTGGAAAACTCACATAAAAATAAAGACATAAAGGCGAGTATATATGTTCATGATTACAAACACACACAAACACATAAAACAAATTCTAACACTTGTTTTGTACACTGCTTAGTTCACAATGCTGCTTCAAGTAGTCAAGAAAAAAAATAGAGACTTTATTTTTACCTAAAACAAACCAGCTATGACTAAAGGGGAAACTGCAAACATGACCTTGAGATAAAGCCAGCAAGTTTCCACATGTGTGTCCTAATAGAGAAGAAACAATCAGCAAACTGGTTCCATGCTGACACTCTGGATATGACAAGACTCTTTCATGATATTCATTTTCATATGTGGATATCATGAAGCCACTCCAACCCATGATGTCCATCTTTAGAGCCCAGCTCACCATGGAAACCATATCAGGGCTGAGGGCATAACATCACCCATATCAGTGCTGACAGCACATCACCCATAACAGGGCTGACAGCATAACATCACCACATATCAGGCTGACAGCATAACATCACCCATATCAGAGCTGAGGGCATAACATCACCCATATCAGGGCTGAGGGCATAACATCACCCAATCAGGGCTGACAGCATAACATCACCCATATCAGGCTGGGGCATAACATCACCCATATCAGAGCTGACAGCATAACATCACCCATATCAGGGCTGGGGCATAACATCACCCATATCAGGGCTGACAGCATAACATCACCCATATCAGTGCTGACAGCATAACATCACCCATATCAGTGCTGACAGCATAACATCACCCCATATCAGGGCTGAGGGCAAACATCACCCATATCAGGGCTGAGGGCATAACATCACCCATATCAGGGCTGAGGGCATAACATCACCCATATCAGGGCTGGGGGCATAACATCACCCATACCAGTGCTGACAGCATAACATCACCCATATCAGAGCTGAGGGCATAACATCACCTATATCAGGGCCGAGGGCATAAAACATCACCCATATCAGGGCTGAGGGCATAACATCACCCATATCAGGGCTGACAGCATAACATCACCCATATCAGGGCTGAGGGCATAACATCACCCATATCAGGGCTGAGGGCATAACATCACCCATATCAGGGCTGACGGCATAACATCACCCATATCAGGGCTGAGGGCATAACATCACCCATATCAGGGCTGACAGCATAACATCACCCATATCAGGGCTGAGGGCATAACATCACCCATATCAGGGCTGAGGGCATAACATCACCCATATCAGGGCTGAGGGCATAACATCACCCATATCAGTGCTGACAGCATAACATCACCCATATCAGGGCTGGGGGCATAACATCACCCATATCAGGGCTGACAGCATAACATCACCCATATCAGGGCTGACAGCATAACATCACCCATATCAGTGCTGACAGCATAACATCACCCATATCAGTGCTGAGGGCATAACATCACCCATATCAGGGCTGAGGGCATAACATCACCCATATCAGGGCTGAGGGCATAATAATAATAATAATAATGTATAGATTTTATAGAGCGCAATTCTTGGGATCAACTCATTGCGCTCAACACACACTCAAACACTCGCACTAACATGTGTTCACATACACACACACACACTCACACACACACACACACACCCCTACCGACACAGGCGCACTTATCAAGTTCAACGGTTTCAAGCATAAACAATACAGTTTTGCATGCAGTACATATAAAGTCAGGTCAGAATAATAGACACAGCATTAATGGTTGAAGAAGGCTTTCCTAAAGAAGTATGTTTTTAACTCTGAACTTGAATTCAGATAATGTAGACAGATCACGTATAAGCTGTCAGGAAGAGAATTCCAAAGAGTGGGCGCACTAAAGCTAAATGCTCTCTCACCGACTGTCTTCAACGAGCGCCTAGGAATTTTCAGAAGCTTTTGAGAAGATGATCGAAGAGACCGAGAAGTTTTGATAGGTGAACAGAGAAGCAGAAAGATACTGTGGGAGTGTCCCATCAAAGTAACGATAGGCAAAGACTGCAAATTTTGAACTGCCATCGATATTTGATGGGAAGCCAGTGGAGTTCACGCAACAAAGGTGGTAATATGCTCGTTTTTACGCTTTTTGAGCACAAGCCGAGCTGCACAGTTCTGCACCCTTTGTAATCGTGCAAGCTGTTCTGAAGGAAGTCCTGCTAACACAGAGTTAGTCTACTCGGGACATTACCATGGCGGTGATAAGTCTGATTGTTGCCTGTGTGGAGAGGTAAGACCGGATAGAAGCAATACGTCGCAGTTCCAAGAAGCATGCACGACAAACATTCGATATTTGGTTCTGCATAGAGAGCGTTTGATCAATGCTGACACCTAAATATTTCACTGACTCTTTGAATGGTAAAACAACACCATCAATTTCTGCCGACTCAGCTTTAACCATCTTGACACGAGAGGAGGTACCAACAGCCATGATCTCGGTTTTGTCACTATTCAGCTTGAGTTTGTTGCTGGTCATCCAGACTTTTACGTCCCTAAAACATGCAGTAATATCTGATTGAGCACCTTGAAAATCGCTGGTGGTTGCGCTCTTAGAGAGTTCAGTGTCATCTGCGAATTTGTGGAAGTCACAGCCATGGGCAGAAATAACGTCAGATAAGGGCTGAGAATAAAGGGTAAAAAGAACTGGTCCAAGCATAACATCACCCATATCAGGGCTGAGGGCATAACATCACCCATATCAGGGCTGACAGCATAACATCACCCATATCAGTGCTGACAGCATAACATCACCCATATCAGGGCTGACAGCATAACATCACCCATATCAGGGCTGAGGGCATAACATCACCCATATCAGGGCTGAGGGCATAACATCACCCATATCAGGGCTGAGGGCATAACATCACCCATATCAGACTTGACAGCATAACATCACCCATATCAGGGCTGGGGGCATAACATCACCCATATCAGGGCTGACAGCATAACATCACCCATATCAGGGCTGAGGGCATAACATCACCCATATCAGTGCTGACAGCATAACATCACCCATATCAGGGCTGAGGGCATAACATCACCCATATCAGGGCTGAGCGCATAACATCACCCATATCAGGGCTGACAGCATAACATCACCCATATCAGGGCTGAGGGCATAACATCACCCATATCAGGGCTGAGGGCATAACATCACCCATATCAGGGCTGACAGCATAACATCACCCATATCAGGGCTGACAGCATAACATCACCCATATCAGGGCTGGGGGCATAACATCACCCATATCAGTGCTGACAGCATAACATCACCCATATCAGTGCTGACTGCATAACATCACCCATATCAGTGCTGAGGGCATAACATCACCCATATCAGGGCTGATGGCATAACATCACCCATATCAGGGCTGAGGGCATAACATCACCCATATCAGTGCTGACAGCATAACATCACCCATATCAGGGCTGAGGGCATAACATCACCCATATCAGGGCTGACAGCATAACATCGCCCATATCAGGGCTGAGGGCATAACATCACCCATATCAGTGCTGACAGCATAACATCACCCATATCAGGGCTGACAGCATAACATCACCATATCAGGGCTGAGGGCATAACATCACCCATATCAGGGCTGACAGCATAACATCACCCATATCAGGGCTGAGGGCATAACATCACCCATATTTGGGCTGAGGGCATAACATCACCCATATCAGAGCTGAGGGCATAACATCACCCGAATCAGGGCTGAGAGCATATTACCACCTATATCATGGCTGAGGGCATATTACCTCCCACATCAGGGCTGAGTGCATATACATCTCATGTCAGGGCTGTGAGCATATTACCACCTATATTATGGCTGAGGGCATATTACCTCCCACATCAGGGCTGAGTGCATATACATCTCATGTCAGGGCTGTGAGCATATTACCACCTATATTATGGCTGAGGGCATATTACCTCCCACATCAGGGCTGAGTGCATATATCATCTCATGTCAGGGCTGAGCATATTACCACCTATATCATGGCTTAGGGCATATTACCTCCCACATCAGGGCTGACCATTCATTTCAGGGCCGAGAGAGCATATTACTGCCCATATCAAGGCTTGAGCATAAATTCACCTATTTCAGGCACAAGAGCGTAAAATCACCTGTATCAGGGCTGAGAGCATATTACCATCCGCATCAGGATGGAGAGTATATTACCAATCATGACTGAGAGTTTTTATAACCCATGTCAGGGCTGACAGCGTATCACAACCCATATCAAGGCTGAAGCATATTACTACCAATAGCATAACCCATATCAGGACTGAAAACAAAAATCACCCATATTAAGGTTGTGAGCATAACACCACCCATATCTGGGCTCCGAGCATATTACCACCCATGTGAAGGTTGTGAGCATATTATTATCCATATCAGGGTTGACATCATATTACCACCAGAACTGTGAACAAATTCAAACCTATGATGAAAGATGTTGGTCAGTTTTATAGGGATTTGATAAGGAGGACAACTTACATCAATCCAAGATTTAATGTGGACATGCCACTATGTTAACTGATGTCATGACACTAAAGGTTTGCTACATGTATGTCGCAATGTTGACTGTTGATAAAGGCTTGTTAAATGTATGTTGTAATGTTGACTAATGACGATAAAGGCTTGTTAAGGCTTCTTACATGCATGTCGCAATGTTGACTGATGACGATAAAGGCTTGTTACATGTATGTCAAAATGTTAACTGATGACAATAAAGGCTTGTTAAGGCTTCTTACATGTATGTCGCAATGTTGACTGATGACAATAAAGGCTTGTTAAGGCTTCTTACATGTATGTCAAAATGTTAACTGATGACAATAAAGGCTTGTTAAGGCTTCTTACATGTATGTCGCAATGTTGACTGATGACAATAAAGGCTTGTTACATGTATGTCAAAATGTTAACTGATGACAATAAGGCTTGTTACATGTATGTCGCTATGTTGACTGATGACAATTAAGGCTCGTTATATGTATGTCACAATGTTGACTGATGACGATTAAGGCTTCTTACATGTATGTCACAATGTTGACTGATGACAATAAAGGCTTCTTACATGTATGTCGCAATGTTGACTGATGACAATAAAGGCTTCTTACACGTATGTCGCAATGTTGACTGATGACAATAAAGGCTTCTTACATGTATGTCACAATGTTGACTGATGACGATAAAAGGCTTCTTACATGTATGTCGCAATGTTGACTGATGACGATAAAGGCTTGTTACATGTATGTCGCAATGTTGACTGATGACGATAAAGGCTTCTTACATGCATGTCGCAATGTTGACTGATGACGATTAAGGCTTCTTACACGTATGTCGCAATGTTGACTGATGACGATAAAGGTTTCTTACATGCATGTCGCAATGTTGACTGATGACGTATAAAGGCTTCTTACACCTGTCGCAATGTTGACTGATGATGATAAAGGCTTCTTACATGTATGTCGCAATGTTAACTGATGACGATAAAGGCTTGTTACATGTATGTCGCAATGTTGACTGATGACAATAAAGGCTTCTTACACGTATGTCGCAATGTTAACTGATGACGATAAAGGCTTCTTACATGCATGTCGCAATGTTGACTGATGACGATTAAGGCTTCTTGCACGTATGTCGCAATGTTGACTGATGACGATAAAGGCTTCCTACATGTATGTCGCAATGTTAACTGATGACGATTAAGGCTTCTTACACGTATGTCGCAATGTTGACTGATGACGATTAAGGCTTCTTACATGTATGTCGCAATGTTAACTGATGACAATAAAGGCTTGTTACATGCATGTCACAATGTTAACTGATAACAATAAAGGCTTGTTACATGTATGTCAAAATGTTAACTGATGACAATAAAGTCTTCTTACATGTATGTCAAAATGTTAACTGATGAAATAAAGGCTTGTTACATGTATGTCACAATGTTAACTGATGACAATAAAGGCTTGTTACATGTATATCACAATGTTAACTGATGACAATAAAGGCTTCTTACATGTATGTCAAAACATCAACAGATGACAAACATTGCAGGCTTGTTATAAAGATATCACAACATCAACAGATGACATGGCATAACAGGCTTATTACATGAATGTTACAATGTCAGCTGATGTCAGGAAATTATCCGCCGTTACATGGACAGCACAATGTCAACTGATGACATTACAGCAGTCACAATGTCAACTGATGACTTTATAGGTTTGTTACAAAGATGTTACAACGTCAACAAATGAAATGACATTACAGGTTTTGTCACATGGATGCCAGAAATGTCAACAGATGAAATAACATACCAGGAATGTTATACAGATGTCCTAACATCAACTGATGACATTACAGCCTTGTTACATGGACGTCACAATGTCAACAGATGATGGGATATTAAAAGCTCACTGTATGGGTGTCACACTATTAACAGATGACAGGACATTACAGCCTTGTTACATGGATGTCACAATGCCAACAGATGACTGAACATTACAGGTTTGTTACATGAATGTCACAATATCAACTGAACAGATTACAGGATTGTTACATGGATGTCACAACATCAACTGATGACAGGACATTACAGGCTTGTTACTTTTGTATCACATCAACCGATGACAGGACATTACAGACTTGTTACCTGTATGTCGCAACATCAACTGATGACAGGTCATTACAGGCTTGTTACTTGTATGTCACAAGGTCAATTGATGACAGGACATTACAGAATTGTTACATGGTTGCCACAATGGCAACCGACGACTGATTACCCAGTAGACAAATGGCACAAAGTGCTTTAAATGAATGTTCTGTCCCAGTTTCCCCATGCTCTTTCAATGGATGTCACGGATGACAAGTTATTTACTGGGTTGTCAAGTGGGCAATGTTAACAGATGGCATGACATAACACGCTTATTACATTTGTGCAATGTCATTATTTCACATACTATCCTGCTATGCGTTTTCTTCCAAATGGCTTCACAATGACTCACTTACAAGTTGTGTAATGACTTCAACATCTTAAAAATCATTTTTACTTGTATGCTTGTTCAAAGACGCACTTAAAATCCACAATCACACATTCGCATTACAGCACACTATATTGACTTCTTGCGCACCTCCAAATTATCAACACTGCTGGCACACACAGCACTGCTCCTCTAATAGCACATCCATAAACATGTATATTTTGTCTTCTCTTATTTATGTCAGTACACAAGTGTGTACCGTAAAGTTCGGTCTATTGAGCGCACCTGTATATAAGCCGCACCCACTAAATTTTTAAAAAATCTGAACTTTTTTCACAAATAAGCCGCACCGGTTTATAAGCCGCAGATATATACAACACAGTCTGATGTGCCGCAGGCGGCAGCTGGCCGAGCGTTGAGTTTACATAGTGTCGAAAATCATCACATACAATGTGTTCACTGCATTCATTGGCATTTAAATAGGTCAGAATACAAGAGCATGTTTCCAGCTTTTCTTCAGTCCTTTTTTTTTATTTTTTTTTTAGTACGATGTGTTTTAAATCAATTAGAATCAAAGTTTTTATGAGGCTTCTTACAAGTGTTGTCTTTCCAACATCATTGCTTTTAAAAAAAATACCGAAGAAAACAACGCATTAACGATGCGCTAGAAAGGCAGTTCTCTCCTGCATTCATTGGTGTATCAAGCTAAGCGATTGGTTGAGTACTCGAAAGCACAAGCCAATGAAAGCGAAGGTATCAAATGCAAACCTTCACTCCCTGTCCACGATTTCAACAATGGCGGATCAAAGCCAAGGTCTGACAATGACCGAGTTGAATGCGCTAATCGTTTTTGAATTGCAAGACGCACTTGGTAAGATAACGCATATAATAACAAACCAGAACATTAATGAAACGATTCGATTGTTTTATTTCGCTTAATACCGTGCCAGTGCTTAGTTATTTTGTTCATAATTCAGCTAGTGTTAGTCAAGATTAAACAGGTCGGAAACGGCCAACACATTGCGCCGTTCGAAGCGATCATATTTTTGTAGAAGACAAACTGATGAAAAAAGATATCAGTAATGGGCTTATGTCGATTCCCGTATTTCTGAACGGGTTACTGATTCCATTACACGATTACACAGAAAATCGTAGTTAAAAGTATAATAAAAAATTCGTGAACAGTAAACACGATATGGTGAGTTACAGAGAAGCTAAGAATAGACGAGGGTGTGATGCTCCTGAAATCGGAAAAATCCGCAAATAAGCCGCATCGTTGTTTAAGCCGCAGGTTTAAAGCTGGGGAAAAAAGTCGCGGCTTATAGTCCGAACTTTACGGTACCTTGCTATGCGTTCATCTGTTATTTGTCATCATGCATTTGCCTGTGTGATCTAAACGGAACTTTAAAAAAACAAACATACAACTTTGACAGAATCAGACGGCCGCAACAGGAGTACATAACTTATATTTACTTGATTCACACTGATCTAACATACAAGTTGATGTACACACATCCATCATACACCAAGCGTGATGCAGTCTTCAGGCATCAACAGTTAAGTTAATCAATCACACAGGCATGCTGTACAACAGTCAAACAAGGACACTGTATGGATATGACAAGCAGTCATTTTCAATGACCTTGAAATGCAGACCGATCAGACAAATGTATAATTAAAACAGGAAAATGTACAAAATAACAATTTAGCAACATCATCAATAACAAACAATTGACAATGATGCTCAGATTTTAAATGGCACCAATACAGACATTACAAAATAACTATTGACACACAATGCTGATGCTGTCAATCAACGAGATACAGCACACAACAGCATACATGTATAAATGTGCAACAGCAGCAGCTGCTGAGGACAGAGATCTACAAACAGATAACAGCTTTCTGTCCTTCATCAAAATCACTCATACCCATTAAGTCTGTCCTTTACATCAAAATCACTCATACTTGTGTATACCTAGTAATTTGAGTAGCCGATCTCGAGTATCAAAGATTACGGCACACAGTCTTTCAGATTCTTTTCATTCTTTCTAATTCTCAATCATCCTCCACTGTTCACTATGTCACATGCTTCTTCTATTCTACCCCCTCTTCTTCCTCCCGCTCCCAACCTTCCCTACACATACCCCATCCATCCTCACTCCATTTCATGACATTTGTAAACTTTTTTCATACTTTTTTTCTTTCAAACATTTTCTCTCCTCTGCATCCCTGCTTAGCTCTGTTACCAGTGTTAGGACTTTGCAGTTTTCCATACTTCCTTTTAGAACCCCTCTTCTTTCTTTCCTCCATCCCACATTTTTCTTGTTACAATTAGTAAATCTGCTGCAGACAGACAATTATTACACCAGCAATGGTATACATCTGTGTACATGACCAAACCACAAAAAAAGACAATCAAAAGTAAGTACTAAGAAGTTGAGACTTCTACATCATGCAGTAAGGTCACCCATGACCATCCAAACTTTTTTTAAAAGATTGGTCTTTTTACACTGCACCACTTACATTTAAGTCAAATTATGGCACTGCTTAAAGATTCCACACTATTTGTCTTCAAAAGCCTCAATCTGAGCAGCGGTGACTGGGAAAATAGCTAACTGAAGATATTATACCTGAAAATGAAGGGGTATGTCATATGGCACAGCATCAAAGCTTTGGGTTCACCAACTGCCCTACATTTAACTTTTTACTTGGAGGTTTCTTCTTTCTGTTTGGATTTTCTTTTTTTCTTTTTTCCCCTTCTATGTTCACACCAGGAGCCCATCCCTGTAGAACTGTCTGCTGTAAAAATACAATCTCTGAACTGGCCACATGAATTTTAGCACAAAGAAAAATAAAAACAGCTGTGACACTATTTCAATGTTTTCTCATTACATCTACACTACGACAACATAAAAAGCAAATGTGTTAGGACACTGATTTTGACATCAACTTGTATACATATCAAAACACACACACACACTCACACACAGACACCACAAACACACACACACACACACACACGAACACACACACACACACACACACACACACACACACACACACACACACTCTCAAGTTCCAGCCATGTGGCAGCATTCCTCAGCCCCTAGCAAGGAAGATTACATGGAGGGTTAATCTGTACAGTGCCCCACCAAGACACCGTGCTGCACATTCTCCCCTAGGCCTGACCTGAGCTCATCCTCACTGCTGCCTGTTATCAAGGGCTGCGAGGAGGAGGTGGACAACCCATTCCATTGCACCCTCATGCAGGGCGGCTGTGTTGCTCTACGGAAATGTATAAGGACAACCATGAAACCTATCCTTGTTATCAACTCTTTTCTATGTAACTTTTCCCACAGAAAACAGGGATGCGAAAATGAAGACATCTACAATTCATTTTTTGTTAGATTTTTTTTTTTAAACACATTTCTCAATACGATTACACTGTTTTCACAATAAAGCAAAAAATACCTGGCGCAAGGGAAAAGTTGGACACATAACTTGCAAGAAAAGGGTAGTTACAGTACAAGCTGATTGTCGTAATATACTAATGACTGCAGATGGCTGTGGACTAAAACAAAAAATGTCAAAACACATACGCAACAGACAAAAATCAGATACCCGCAACAAAGCACAGTTTCACTGATGAAGAATCAGACTGTCAGGACCATGTGCTGAACAAACAGGTCAATACAGAAAATGATGGAAGGAGAAAGACATTCTACATGCCTCACTGCCAACATGTACACTTCACAGACATAAAACTGAAAACTCACAACAGGGAAAACAATGCAACTTAACCATTCAAAACTACAAGATATTACATCCCAAGTACACATAAAGAATCAACCTTAACATGAAAACACACACACACACACACACACACACACACACACACACACACACACACACACACACACACACAGACACACACACTGAATAAACTTCACAAAGATCAAAGATTAACATAATACAAAACAAAAAAACACATGTTCTCATTGTAGAGATTGAAAATGATGCTGTGCGCCACACACATTTGTTGACATCTGGAAAAGCATGATTACTGAAACCACACAAAAATTTTCAACCAGTGCATTTTTTTTCTGGCAGACTGGTGCCAGAACTGTGACAAAGAAGCTGGAATTCCAGCTTCCAACTTTTTGGTTGTCAACAAGCACCCTTGGTGACTGCATGGAAAGCAATAGGCCTTAAAACCAGCTATTTCACAGTTAAACTACCTGCCTAATTTCAAAATGAAAAAATAAATGAATGATACAGTATGTTCAAATACACAACTTATCGACAGACTGAAATATAATATTCAAACGAATTCACACACACACACACACACACACACACCACACACACAAATGATGTTTAGATCAAAATCATTGATAGTTACGATGTATAAAAGTCAGATAAAAGACACATATGCAGCAATTATATAAAAAGAAAAGAAAAAAAAGCCTTGACAAAATGAAGCGGACTCAACTGTTGAAGACACTCATAAAACTAATATCAGAAAAGATTCAACATTAACACAAAGCCGACAATACAGAGACCAAGACACACAATATGAACAAAACCAAGAGAGAAGAAAAAAAGAATAAGTCAAGCAAGACAAAACAATTTTTTTTAATCTACACAAAGGAACAAAGGAAACTATGCAATCACAATACTCACACAAAAGCAACTAATGGAAAAAAAAATGAAAGGAAATTAGAACAATTCAACAATACACACAAAAAGACAAATGAACCAAGGATGCAATATAAAACACACCAACAAGTTGACAGCAACTAATGAAAAAAGGACAACAACAACAAAAATTCAACAACGTATACAAAAGAACCAAGGATTCAATATGAAATTTATCACAGCCTGCACAACTACTCAGGACTCTTAAACGAATGAGACTATACAACAACAATAACCTGACTAAACCAACAAATGAACCTAAAAATAACAATTCAATATGTGTGCAAATAAATCAAGATTATGAGATCACAAAAACCAGAGGAAAGCAACAATCATACCGAGGCGATAACATCAGAGGTTCCAGGTGAGGTTTCGCAGCCCTTGATGGGGATGGGGCTGACTGTTTCCGCAGAGTCCCGCTGGAGGGCTGCTGTTGCAACAGGTGATACTCATGCTGTTGATGTTTCCGCAGTCGTCGCTCAATCAGCAAATAGAACGTGGCTGTTATGTGGTTGTAGGAGTTCCTTTCTATTGATCTAAAGGACAAACAGCAAGGAAGTATCACAATTCTGTTCAGCTTTTTTTCATACCTTTGAGTGTCTCTTTAAAAAATAAAGAAAACAAATGTTAGATTACACTGTTGTAATCAAATACATTGCATGTGACAAAACATGAACTCACCTCCACTTTATAGGATCCAGTGATGAAATATAACAATCAAAACAGGATACTTCTGTCCAAAGCATGCTTCGTAGAACATCAAATGTAACGCTGTCTTTTGTTGTTATCAAAAAATGGAGGAATCCTTCACTATATGAGTACTTAACAATAATATGCAAGCAACTGTGCACTGAAGCTAACACTGTCCATAATCATTATGGATTCTAATTCAGCAAATTCTCAACTGAACATAGTTTCTTAACCACTCTTTTTTTGCTTTCATCCAAAGACAACTGGGCAAATCCCCCAAAGATATATTTTCTTGAACTAACCAACAACAACAAAATAGTCGAGCTAAATGTCACAGAATTCCTGACTGCTTAGCCTTTTCGATAAGATTCACTCTTTGTCACCCTCCGTCTCCATTCATGTTTACTCCTGATTCACATGTCAGAGTATACAGTCCTTTTCCAGTCAACTGTCATATATCATGAGAAAGTTCTGTTGTAAGATCGTAGCTGCAGACTAAACCTTACTTTTTGCTTCTCCATACATTTTTTCCCACCACTTTCCCACCAAGTTTTAATCATGAAAATGTATAAGATTTGTCACAGTTTCAACGTAAAGCAACTTACGATATCTGTGTTCAGAATGCAAACCTGCTACGCCCTCAAAGGCACAAAGTGTAGCATTTGACATCATTAGTCTAGCATTGCAAATTTACAAGCAGCACTCACAGTCACATGCAACATCACAAGAGCACTTTCAGACAAACTTTCCTTCACACTTCACATGGGAGGTCATGGGCCTTTTCCATGCAGAAGACCTTTCTCACACTTACATCAGGATTTCCTCTCGAGAAGCAATCTTGCCCTCAACCATCTTCTGGATGACATAGCTCTGGTCTTCCTCAGAGATCATTTCCTTGGTGATGAGGGGCATGTAGGAGGCCACTGGGGTTAGGTCTCCATCATTCAACCATGGATGAGACAAGATATGAGGCAAAGACGCTCTGTTGATGGGTTCTCGCTGAAGCATTTTGCTGATCAGACTGTCAAAACACACACACAGACACACACAGACACACACAGACACGCACACACACACACAAATGGTGTAAGTGGTGGCTGTATTTTTCTTCAACAATTCTATTCTTTGTTGTTTTTTTGTTTGTTTGTTTATTTATATGCTTTCATTTTTACATTACCTCCACTGTCAATATATATTTTTAAAAGTTGCCTTTAGAAGAACAAAAATGCCACTCCTCTTCTAATATGAGCCTGACGAACAGTATCCAATCATGACACAAAATGATATAGATCATGAATGCTGTAAGGTGAAAAAAGATCTGAACACAAAGAGGTGTACACTTTGTACATGTCATCTGACTGATAAATGCCATCAAGAATGACATGGTTCAGCCCAGTCATTTTGGCTCCACATGTTGTTAATTAAATGCATTTTTTACTTGTGTTATGCAACTTTCACAAATCTTAACAGCCTTCACTTCAGACATACACTATAAATACTAACTGAAGGAGATGTGACCGTGTTGTTCTGGATATTCTTCCCTGTTGAGCCCATAGAACTCTATACCTATAAAACAGGAGGCAGTGGGGCCAAACTCACATGGCGAAAATGATTCTAACGGAGCTAAAACCCTCCCAGTTACCAGTCTGTCACACTAACGACTGTGCAAAAACTATCAATTTTGTTCACTCCATCTAGGTTTGCAGTTTCTCATACATATCTGTGTAAGAGAGAACAAATGATCTTTACCTGGTCAGAAAAGAACTATCAGAAGTTAAAACCCTTTGCGTCTTATTCCATACTCAGGCATAAAAGTGCAGGAAAGTTCTCAGGTCTTACTATGGCCATGGGGTCCTGGAGGGCCACAAATGCCCCCTTAGCAGGTAAATGGGCAGTCATAGACTTTTTTTTCAATTTGTAAGTTCTAAAATGACATTACCAGCAACTTGCCACATGATTCTGACAATAGACTGAATCCAAAGCAGTAAGGATTTAGCCAGAGTCACTCGGAACTTGCCACATGATTGACAACAGACTGAATATACCACCGTAAACATTTACCAGCACACACACACACACACACACACACACACACACACACACACACACACACACCACTCCATGAGTACATTTTCACTCTCTTACAGAAGCAAAACTGTACCTGAGAGGAGCACCATCAACATTTACACACCTGTTTACCTTTTAACTACTACTGGTATATTTTCAACAATGATGGATGTTATCTTCCACAAAGAGTATGTACACATCCTCCAACTTTTCGTAAAAAGAAGAGAGGAGATTGCCCACGCCGGCCACCTGTCCGAAAGTTTCGAGGTGAAGACTGGAGTTCGGCAGGGATGCCTGCTGTCGCCGTTCCTCTTCCTCCTGGTCATTGACTGGATCATGAAGACCACTACAACAGGCAGAAACAACGGTATACAGTGGACACTCTGGACGCAGCTCGACGACCTTGACTTCGCTGACGACCTGGCGCTCCTGTCACACAGCCACAGCCAGATGCAGGACAAGACCACTCGCTTGGAGACCACATCAGCCGGGACAGGGCTCAAGATTAACAGGAAAAAGACCGAGCTGATGAAAATCAACACCACTGCCAACACACCAGTCACAGTCGATGGAGAGCCCATCAGGGAGGTGGAGTCTTTCGTCTACCTGGGAAGCGTGGTTGACCAACAGGGAGGCACGAACCGAGACGTCACAGCCAGAATCGGCAAGGCAAGAGCAGCTTTCGTCATGCTCAAGAACATCTGGGCATCTGGAGGAATCAGCATAAGAACCAAACTCCGCATCTTCAACTCCAATGTGAAATCAGTTCTGCTCTACGGATGCAAGACGTGGCGAACAACACAGACGATGCAACAAAAGATTCAGACATTCTTCAACACCTGTCTGAGGCGCATCTACAAAATCCGATGGCAGGACAAGGTCCGAAACGAAGATCTGTGGGAGCGTGCGGGTCAGGAACCAGTGGCCAAGCAGATACAGCGAAGGAAGTGGGGCTGGATCGGACACACCCTCAGGAAGCCAGCATCCAGCACCACACGCCAAGCCCTGACCTGGAACCCGCAGGGAAAGAGAAAGAGAGGCCGGCCTCGCAACAGCTGGAGACGAGACACTGAGGCGGAGTTGAAACAACAAGGGACAAACTGGACTGGAATGACCAGAACAGCCCAGAACAGAGTGCGATGGCGAAAGGTCGTTGATGGCCTATGCTCCACCGGGAGCGACGGGCATAAATAATAAAAAATAATATTCTTAATCTAATTTCAGGACATTGTAAATATTAAGTTTAGTTAGACAGGCTTGAACAACAGCTGACAGTGATTAGTTTCATCAACTGATCAAGCCACCTGTTTAACTGAACACATCTGGAAGTGGACTCACTCCTTGCATTTTTCAGAGATGTGAGGTGGGGTGTGGTATCGGCAGTCCATGATCATTGTGAGTGTTTCACTGTCATTGGCCTCCTGGAAGGGCGCCTCTCCAACCACTAGCATGTACAGAATGACCCCCAGGCTCCACACATCTGAAACAACACAAGCATCTTTTCTTTCATCTATATTATGTCTCCTCCAGTGTTACATAACAACCATAAAAAATTATGCTTTAACAGGTTGTAGCCTAATGTTTGTAGGAAGATTGGGCAAAATCATGCCTTTTGCAAAATATTGACAGTGCTCTCTCTCTCCCCCCTCTCTTCCTCTCACGCACACACACACACACACACACACACACACACACACACACACACACACACACACACACAAACACAAACACACTTGTGTATGTGCACGCACGCGCACACACACACATACACAAACATGTACTATGTATTCTCCTTCCCTCTTCCTGTCTCTCTTGCATACAATTCTAGTCTATCGATCAATGACACTGTAAAAACATATCCTGTGTAATGTTCAGAAGACTTAATGCTTCATACAGAAAATCAGTCCTTGTATGAAAGCACAACAATGGCCAAGAGCACAAATAAAAAATACACATGAGAGAAATGTTAGTAGTTTTAGAATGAAAAAGTTCTGCTCTTATACTGTTACAGAATACAGATTCCATGGACACCACAAACTCTGTTTTTCTGTGTGTGTGTGTGTGTGTGTGTGTGTGTGTGTGTGTGTGTGTGTGTGTGTGTGTGTGTATGAGCGCACGCATGTGTGGTGTGTGTGTGTGTGTTCATGTGTCTTTTACCACTTTAGTGTTCCCTCTCTTGCCTGTCTGCAAACGTTTCCATAATCTCACGATCGATGACATTACTCCCAGTCTCCTCATTTCACTCATTTTCGTCTCCTTACACACAGCCACTGGTTTCAGGCTCACTTTGTCAGAGTTCCACAGAAAACTATCAATATCAGGTCATCATGAGATCAAAATCCACCAGAAAAGACTATACACCAGATGGGTCATTTTGTAATGTTATATATTACTGTGTTAGATTGACCAAACTTTCAGTGCTTTACAATCCTTGTTCTCGCTTACACAGTAGGCTGCCCACCTGGGTACAGCAGGCTCTAATCATTCATTTCCAGAGTCATCCAGTCAAATATCAGTCAACTAGTTTTTCAATCATTCCCTTCAACGTTTCCATGGAGGATGGATGCTATGTGTATGTCATCCATGCTAACAGCCAAACTGGCTTATCTTCCAGACGTTGGTGATTAGGATTTCATGTGTGTACAAGATGTTATGCGTGCATTCACATGTAAAAACTCCACAGATAATCTCATTTGAAGATTGTTTGGGTCATGGAGTCAGAACTAGTTTTAAGTGCGAGCGAAAAATGTCATGATATATATATGACAGTTGACTGGAAAAGGACTGTATACTCTGACATGTGAATCAGGAGTAAACATGAACGGAGATGGAGGGTGACAAAGAGTGAATCTTATCGAAAAGGCTAAGCAGTGAGGAATTCTGTGACATTTAGCTGGACTACTTTGTTGTTGTTGTTTAGTTCAAGAAAACATATCTTTGGGGGATTTGACCAGTTGTCTTTGGATGAAAGCAAAAAAAAGAGTGGTTAAGAAACTATGTTCAGTTGAGAATTTGCTGAATTAGAATCCATAATGATTATGCACAGTGTTAGCTTCAGTGCACGGTTGCTTGCATATTATTGTTAAGTACTCATATAGTGAAGGATTGCTCCATTTTTTGATAGCAGCCCATGACTGTAAGATCACTAGTCCAGCACTCTGCAACTGAGCGATTCCTCCCCTGTGTTCAGTGGTACCTCCTCTGACCCATTATATGCTGGTTACAAACTACTAAGCCCCCTCTTGACATTGTGACAAGGAATCTTCTGACACTGAAGAGCTCTGACACTGAATATATTTCATGCATGAATATGGAGAAGACAGGCAACAGAGGAGAGAGGCATGAAGGGTAACCGAATTTAAGACCTTTTTTGATGATGATCTATAATTGACAATAAGGATGATGAATATGGTGTTAAGGAGTTAACTGTGGTCCGAGACCACACAACAGGATTTAAACCCTGTCCATATTCTCAAGTTGTGCAGGTCAAAAAAGGCACAAACACTGCCATAGCATTAGTTGTTTTTTTTTCAATCCGTAACATTCTGAAAGACACCTCTTCTACACGGATGAACTCAACAGAGTGACTGATAATCTGAGCCAATAAACACTCAGGAACTCTGGGAAGGTAGCCAAGGTTGGAAAATTCCACAAATCTTTGCATCTGATGGGACTGAAACCTACAACCTCCAACCTGCAAACAGTGCTAAGTGTCACATCACTGCTACAAGTTGTGAGGGAAAAAAAAGAAAAATATATATACATAATATATGTGCGTGCGTGCGTGTGTGCATGCGTACGTGCGTATGTGTGTAGAACAATTTAGTATATTACGAGACGGAAGGATGACCACTGCTTGCAAAAAAAATTTTTTGCACCTCATTCAATTTTGTTTTCCTGATGGAAATCCGAAACAAGTTACAACTTCTCTGAAACTCACGAAAGGTATTCTTGATTAGCTGACACATCAAGATCAGAATGAATCCCAAGTTTGAAGACAAGAACACACGAATTAAAACTTTTTAATGAAATGAAAACATTTTTTAAATTCATTCATAGAAATATTTCTCTACAGTACAGTCTGTTGCAGCATGATCATTTCACAAATCTTCAGAAAGAAACACTTTCCATAATCAAGTCAGTAATGATCTTAAGCACTGGAGTTCGTGCACTGTTAGTTAGTGTTGTACTAATTTCACTTTCTGTTTTAGTTGTTTAGAGACCAGCTGACCATAGCCCTGGGGCCATATATCAGGATGGTCATATCGTCAAATTGATTCCATTTTTGAAAATAAATAACTACATACATCTATAAATACATCAATGTATACATGTATACATACCTACATACTATACATGCATACATATACACACATGCATACATAAAATTAAATGAAATAGACCAGTTTCTATAAGATAAGGTACTCAAACACACTCAAATTTCAACCAGATAATATTAACTGTACACTAATTACATTAGTGTTACTAATACTATGTCTTTCCTTATATATAGCGAAAGATCTAATGGTAAATCCTATTTCGGAGGTAATATAAGAGAGTAAAATTTGGGAAATGCCAAGCCTTCAAATTCTGATTTAACCTGAGGCCTATAAGTATAAATCCTGTCAAAGTTCTTTCAATTTAGGTTCTTCAATTTATACAGCATCCTGATCAATATCATCAAAGATTCAAACACAAACACGCACACAGGCACATAACGCCCATTCTTGTCTTAAAGTTATGTGTATGAACACATTGCTGACAAGTAACAAAAATAAAGGTCTATAATATAATATAAACTCTACTTCTTCCAGAGGACGAAAGGTTGGCCTGAAATCTGAGGCACCTGTTGCGCAAGTGTTGTCCCGAGTTCTGACCTGAGAATGGGACACACCCAGTCTAACAAGAGGCGTTAACATTTTAAGAATACACATGGCAAAGACCTAAACAAAGCTGGATACAATACATACACACAGGAAAAGTTCAAAAGCAATATACCATCTACATTGTATGTACCTTGATGAAGATCATTCTCCTGGCATTAAATGCCCCACCTACCCACCCACCCCCATCCCTTATTTTCAAATTTCTCATGCATTTAAGTGGTAAGTATGTTATTTCAATATTACAAAATAAGTCTCTTGTGGTCAATACACTTTGACATAATATCTAACAATCTTTACAGGCTCTGCATATATCCATATTTACCACAGGCAATAACAGAAGATAATCTGTTCTTGGAAAGAATCTTTATGAATTATTCCTACAGTTTCTCATCATCATGACCTACTATGGTAATTGTGAGGTCATCTTAACATGACCTGAGAGATGATAAACCAACTATCTCAAAATTCAAGACCTGTCTTCCCTAGATAAAATATCCTTGGCCCTTGTGTGTCTTACTGTCTGATACGTTTGCTAATCATACCATGAAAATAGCACACTAAAGAAAATGACCTATCTGTCCACAGAACACACTATGTGTGTGCATGTGCACGCACGTGTGTGTGTGTGTGTGTGTGTGTGTGTGTGTGTGTGTGTGTGTGTGTGTGTGTGTGTGTGTGCTTTCTGTAGGATTTTAAAATGAGGGTCAAAATGGCTTTCTGTACCAAAAACTATGGTACAAAACTGAAAACGGCAGTTTAATTCAGAGAGTCCCTTTCATGCATTTATGTATTTTTTCTTATAACTCTCAACTCAGTAAGGAACAACAAGATGCATCTAATAAATTGATTGGTTGTGTTCTGATCATGTAGCAAATTATTATACTATCTATAGTAACACTTGAATAAAACCAGTAGAGTGACCTGGTATGCTTTGGTGCATGTCAGACCGACTTGTAGAACTGTCCTTTTACTTCGTAAGGTGAAAGCTTACTAATATTAACAACTAACTTTTATCATCAAACACTTGAGATCATCAAAAATATGATACTGAATTTCTTTTAAGACATTCAAATATATTTAATTATGAAAATGTGCGTTCTTTATGTCTCATGAAGTTGTATTGGCCACATGAACGTGGTAAGATCTAAAACAGCGGAAGTGATCACACACACACACGCGCGCACACACACACACACACACACACACACACACACACACACACACACACACAACACATTCACACATGAGGTTCTGCCTGAAATCTTTTTTTTAAAAGCATACACACAAATTAACAAATAATCATAATACTAAATAAATTGGTAAAGTTGATCATGGCACGGGCAGCAAAACACAGTAAAAAAAAAAAAAAAGATAAGCATAATTTATTTTCTGGATAGAATAAAATAAATCAATCATGAATATACGTATAACTAAAACTGGCACCAGGAGCTGCAAACAGAGCACGTATTCAGTGCTGGCAGTCATGCTCACAGGATGGGGGGGGGGGGGGGGGGGGGGCATGCAGGGAAAGAGGGAAAGGAGGCAGGGGGAAAGTGTATTCCAGCAGATCTATATAACTTACACTTAAACAGTTGTTATATAGTGTGCAATGTTTTGACTTTTCTGATTCATCATTCAGTTTCATCTCTTTTTTTTTCAATGGCAGGAGACCATTTTAACTTTAGTTTGCTGAAACGTTGTTTCATCAAAAATAAATTGATAGACTTCATTTTAAAAAGAACCAAATAAACAAATAAAACTTTAACTCTAAATTTGACAATAGCAGCTACATGCTACTTAGATAAGATAAGATAATGTTGCTTATAGCCCAGCCGACCGCAAAGGGCCACATCAGGGCTGTCACCACGTTAAAATCAACTCACCAGTCATTAAAAAAAAAAAACAAAAAAAAAACCTTTCACACATCTCTTTAAATGACAACATCTAGAAACGCACCAGAAACTTTGTTAAAAATCTTTCTTCCGTAAAATCTTAAATCAGATGAAAAATGTTAATCTCTCTCAAGAACTCGAGGATCACGTCAGGCGGGACATCCCTGAACAGGATCTTCATGGACTCCGCCGTAAAATGTTTGTGTCTCACATCGTGCAAGTCCCAACACTCTAAAAGAACATGTTTCATTGTGAGTGGCGCATGACATGGAATGCACCACGGAGCTTCTTCACTCTTTAAAAGGTAAGCATGGGTAAAATACGAATGGCCGGTGTGCAGCCGGCACAGAACCATTTCCTCTTTACGACCACCCGACGTGGATGGGAGGAAGTCCTTAAGGTTTGGACGGATCTGAAAGAGTTTGTTATTCGTCTGTGTGTTCCAATCCTCCTGCCAGAGGTCTCTCACATAATCATTAATTTTGGGTTTCACATCTGAGCAGGGGATATAAGTGTTGGACAGTTTCTCTCTTGTGGCGTTCTTGGCTAAACGATCAACCATTTCGTTCCCGCCGATGCCAACATGACCTGGAACCCAAGCAAGAGTAATGTTGTAACCGTCCGCCTTCAACTTGCTAAAAAGTTCAAAAAAAAGTAAAAGTTCTGGATGCTGAAGGTTGCGGCCAGCTATGGCCTCCAAAGCTGACAGCGAATCCGACAGAACCAGAAAGTCCCTCTTCGAAGAATGTGAGATTATTTTCAAAGCCAGTACCAGAGCAGTAAGTTCAGCAGAATAGACAGAAGCATCTGAATGAATGTGTTCCAACAGTATCTGAGAAGGAGCCCCAGGGCAGTAGGCTGCACAGGCCACTCCATCTTCAGACTTGGAACCGTCAGTGAAAACTTTTTGACAGGATGGGAATTTGGAACAGAGGTCAGCATACAATGCCTTGTACGCCAGAGAGCTGGTAGACTCTGTACGAAAAGCTGCAAGATCAAAACGAATCTCAGGTGTGAAAAAGGTCCACGGAGGTTGATCCGGAAACTTAGAAAAATCGGACACAACTCCTAGGTCTAAACCTGCATTCCGCACGTGAGGCCGCATACGAAGACCAAACGGCGGAATACATTTCGGGTTATTTTCAAACTTACTTTGGAAAGGAGGTCAAAGACACAGTCATAGGCAGGATTCTGTGGTTCTGAGAACAGTCGGATATAATAATTCAAAGACAGTTTCAGCCTGCGGTTGGACAGTGAAGGTTCACCCGCCTCTGCGTACAGGCTGTACACAGGGGTGGTGCGGAACGCTCCAAGACAGAGATGAAGCCCTTGATGGTGGATAGGGTTCCAAGAGTTTAAGGTAAGACAATCTTGCGGAGCCGTACACAGCACACCGTAGTCCAGCTTGGAACGGACCAGGGCTCTGTAGAGGTGCAACAAAGTTTTCTTATCAGCGCCCCAGTCGGTGTGCGCTACGACCCGCAGAATGTTCAGTGCTTTCTGGCAAGCAGTTTTGAGGTTTTTGATGTGGCTGAGAAAGTTAAGTTTCTGTCAAAAATAACCCCCAGAAATTTGGCCTCTTTGACAGCTGGAATGGGAGATTTCCCTACTTGAAGTTCAGGATCTGGAAAAAACTGACGGAAATTATGGAAGTGAATACACTGCGTTTTTGTTGGAGAAAAGGTGAAACCGTTTTCATCCGCCCACCGATGGATTTTATCCACGCAAAGCTGGAGCCTGCGCTGGACACTCGGGTACAGGCTTCCAGTCGCGTAGACAGCGAAATCATCCACAAACAATGAGCAGTCTGAACCCTGCTGAACTGATTTCACAATGTTATTAATCTTGATGCTAAAGAGGGCAGGAGACAGTATGCTCCCCTGTGGAACACCCAACTCCTGCTCGTGGACATCAGAGAGTGGTGCCAACCCGGACCTGAAACTGTCGTTCTGCCAAAAAATTTTGAATGAAAAGCGGAAGATGACCTCGAAAACCCAGATCGTGGAGATCATGAAGTATCCCCGACTTCCAGGTGGTATCGTAGGCCTTCTCCAAGTCAAAAAAAATTGCCACTGCATGCTGCCTGTTCAAAAAAGCGATCCGAAGGGTTGATTCCAGACGAATTAAATGGTCAACTGTAGTCCGATGTTTGCGGAAACCACACTGTTCTTTCGCCAAAAGGCCATCGGTTTCCAGTTTCCACATGAGCCTAGCATTGACCATCTTCTCCATCAATTTACAGACACAGCTGGTCAAAGCTATGGGACGGTAGTTGGATGGATTAGAAAGATCTTTTCCAGGTTTGGGGATGGGAATAATGAGGGCTTTTCGCCAAGAAGGCGGAAAGAAACCTGTAGTCCACACATGGTTGTATACCTGTAGCAGTATGTTCAGACCTTCTTGCGGAAGATGTTTCAACAGTTGATAATGAATTTCATCTATACCTGGAGAGGAATCGCTGCAAGAAAGTAAGGCAGATTTCAGCTCGTTTAACGTAAAAGGAAGATTGTAGTCTTCCATGTTGTCTGACGAAAAGTTGCAGGGTGATTTTTCTTTAAGGGTTTTATTTTTGACAAAAGTGGCTGATTTGTTGAAGAGGAGGAATTCTTTTCAATGGTTGAAGCAAGCAGATTAGCAACTGCTTTTTTGTCCGTTATTAAAGAGTCTGAAAACTTGAGATGGTTCACAGTGGGACAGGTGTTCTTCCCTTTGATTTTCTTAATGATGTTCCACACTTTTTTCTTGGAAGTTTTCGATGTCAGCCTGGAGCAAAAACTCCTCCAGGACCGACGTTTACTGATTTTAAAAGTGTGTCTCGATTTGGCACGGAGTTTCTGATGGGCTCGAGCGTTGGGACCCGAAGGTCGTTGGTACACCTGACGCTGAGCCGTTTTCGAACTTTGGAAATTTGTTGGCAGTTTGAATCAAACCAGGGTGTTTTTGGCATTTGAAGTTTATCGGAAGACACTGGAATACAAGCTTTAGCACACTTGATCACAGTGTTAGTCAGTGATTCTGCTGGGTCCGGACTCGAAAAAAATCAGTGTCCTGGAATTCCTGAGAAATAGTGGCTGCAAATAGATCCCAGTTTGCTTTCTTATAATTTAGGTGTTGAGAGACAGAGACGTGTTCAGTTATTACTGGTTGTAAAAGGACAGGGAAATGGTCACTTCCGTGCAGATCGTCATGGACAGACCACTCATAGTCCAGGACCAGCGAGGGGTCACAAACCGACAAATCTAAACACGAAAGTGAACCTGTGGAAGAGTGGAGGTAAGTTACAGATCCGTCATTCAGACAACACAAATCCAAATGGACATCCTCAAATTTTAGCAGACCTCTGGATGACGTACTGACACTACCCCAAAGAGGATTGTGGACCGTTAAAGTCACCCAACAGCAAAAAAGGTCGAGGAAGTTCTCCTATCAGACTGACAAGGTCCTGACGACAAACCGAGACAGAAGGAGGTAGATAAAGAGAACAGATGGTCACAGTCTTGTGGAGAGTGACTCTCGCAGCTACAGCCTGAAGCGAGGTAGACAGAGCGACAGGACTATATAGCAAAGTTTTGTGTAGGAGAAGGGCAACACCACCTGACAGTCCAACATGGATGGTTGTGCAGGTTTTGAAAGAATTAAAGCCAGAAAGAGTAAAGGTCTTCTGGCTTTGAATTTGAGTTTCCTGAAGAGCCACGACGGAAGGTTTTATAGACTGACACAGAAGCTGCAGCTCCTCAAAGTTGGAATTTAATCCACGGATATTCCAATGGAATATTGTACTACCCATGGTGCAGAGGCGAAAAGGAGAGAAATCAGGTCATCTCCTCTTCAACGTCCGCTTCCAATGGAGCGAATTTATTAGTTAGTTTCACTGGACTGTGTTGGTCTTTGGACCTGCTGGCAGACTTGCCCGCAGGTGACAAAGGCCTGGAGTTTGGAGATGGTGAAGGTCTGGATTTGGGAGATGGTGGAGGTTTTTTCCTCATCTCCACCATCTCCACACAGGGTTGAACCCCTTGCCCGCACGGGCACTGGACAGAGGAGTTCGAGGGGGGATTGCTGGTTTTTTTAATCTGCCCAGCAGCAGATGTTGTAGACTGCTGGGCAGTCTGAGGGGTGGCGGATTTTTTGCCTCCACCAGGGGCATTCACTTTGGGTTGAAAGGTGGTGGACCTGCTTCCACCAGAGTTGACAGTTCTTCCTTGCAATGTCTTCGAAAACGTAAAGTCATCAGTCTGACAGCAGACTGACCGAGTAGGAACTGTGGGAACTTTCTTTACGGCCGAAGCATACGAAGAAGCTGTCGGCGTCTGACTGCCCACAACCTGTTTCCGGGCTTCAAAAAAGGAGATCTTCTTTTCTGTTTTAAACTCTTTGTATTGCAGATTCCTGAATCCAAAGAGGACAGTTTCGTGAAGAGGAGGGATGGTCGCCACCGCAGTTTGCACAATGTGCCGGATCTTTACACGGCCCATCATGGGTTGCCTTGCAGCAAATACCACACACCTCCTGCCCAGAACAACGGTCTCTGACATGGCCAAACTTCTGGCACCCGAAGCACCTCAACGGGGACGGAACGTATAACTGAACTCGGACAATCAGGTAACCGACTTTGATGACCGGAGGCAGCACAGGGTTGCAGAATGTCAGAAAGAGGGTGTTGGTGTCCACTCTTTCTGCACCCTTCTTTACCGTCACCCTGCGTACCTCCGTCACAACCCTGGGACGCCAGCTCCGTTTTGATCTCTGCCTCTGAAACACCTGATAAATCCCTGCAGCGAATCACTCCTTTTGATGAATTTAACTGTTTGTGGGGAGTCACCCTGATCTCCCTGTCCACTAGTTTTGTTGCCTTCAGCAGCTGTTCAGATTGTTTCTGTGATTTACATTGAATTAGAAACGAGCCGTTCCTCAACCTCTTGATGGACCGAGGGTCACCTGCTAAGCCTTGTGAAAGCCCTTTTGGATAGCAAAAGGGCTCAAAGCTGAAAGGGGTCTTTCTTGCTCCGTTCCTTCCATAACGAGCCAGGAAGCCCAGAAACCTGTCTTCTGTCATACCTCCATATCCGAATCGCTGTCAGAATCGAAATCCCCTGAAATAGGGGATGCTGCCTTCCTCTTTTTTGGGGGGATGTGTTTTGAAAAAGCCATGTGTATTTTATTATATTTCATCCCTCCCTTACCCACCCACCTTGGAGTCCAACTAAGGGGCCAGGGCCAAGAAACCAATGTCTTGACCCCTTCCAGGCTTCGGGAGAGATATACGACAAACAGAAGCCACCAACCCTATCCCCCCTGATCATGCTCAACTCCCGGGAACAGAGAGCTGAGCACTGCAGGGGTTTACTTGGCCAGCAGGGGAACTGCCTGTCTTGACCCAACCCCAAGAAGGGGAGCCGATTAGTACACCCGGGCCAAAGTGTACTCCCTGTCTAGGAGAGGTCCGAGCCAAAGTGATGTGTTGAGAGCGCTGGCCCTCTCAATCACCAGGATCTCATTCCCCTCCGACACAGGTCGCACCGCACGGCAAACGCGGCGGATCTTAAGGAGATCACAGAGAGAAAAGGAGTGTGGAAAAGAAGACTTGAAGGGGAGACGAAGATAGAAAAGGGCCAAATAAGGGAGGCAGAAAACAAGAAAAGGAGAAAGGCGGGTTACTCTTAGTCAGGATCCTCACCCTTAGCCTATCTGACATGGGAAGCCCTACCAGGGGCATCAACTCCTTACCACGTTACGCTTAGGCCAAACAGCATCTGCACCTCTCAGGCCTAGAAGCAGTGTGAAAAAAACAGCCTATCTCCAAGTATTGATGCCCCCGCCAGCAAAGCCTAAGGGATCACTGGACCGCGCAAGCCCTCCGACCACGACAAGGTCGCAACCCCCGGAGGGACATGCTACTTAATTGGATATCCATGGCTATTGGCCACTTATTTCATAAAATCGCACATAGTGCACATTTGCTGTTCTCTTCCCTATGCGTGCATTGTTGTATACACCAATTCTTCATATACTTTACAAATACTTCTATTGGTTGCATCTGTATGCTTGTTATCCAGGTCAGTAGTAACATAATTGTTCTTTCAGCAAGAAAACTGACACAGTTAGGCTGTTAAAATGACCAGAAATGGACACTTTAGAACTCAGAGCTAGAAATTCCTGAGTAATTTTCAATTGTGCTGGGAACAAGGAAAAATCTACTCATCCCTCCGAGAGATTTAGCAAATTATTAAATTTTCAATAATGGCATCATGATCTACAGACCGCTCTTGTGCGATTAATGCTTGAGAGAGATAAATTATTTTGTTATAATCTTTACTATTGTCTTTAAGAATGAGTAGAAAAGAAACAATTACAGAACTGTCTTGTTTCCACCATTCACATTCTGGACAGCTAAAATTACATCTTTTTGCTTCTCTCTCCTTCTCTCTCGCTCTTCACCACACACACACACACATTCAATTTAAATCTCGATCTACATCTATGATATGTGTATATTTAATAAAACAATTTTAAGGAAGTAGATCTATCATAAATGATCATTCTGTGCTGACCAAACAGTGCTGCTGACACTTATGTATGACCATGCTTTGCCCCAGCACGACAGCTCTGCTAGGATTCAGTTGTGATAATGAGAGACTTGGGCAGCACAGGGGACTGGGGAGAGAAAACACTAATGAGTGGTGGTACTGGTAGTGGTGAATGGGAATGAGGGATGCATATCTTAGCTTATTATCACCCACCCTTTTGCTACAATCGAAAATCGGTAACCACGAAAACAAGTAAAGAAAGAATTTCCATCTTATCAAAATTAGTTGTCATGGCGGATCAGTTGCCAGGTATTTTGAGCCTCTGTAGAGCAGGCTCTTCAGCACGAGAATTTCACAAATCAATAAGAAATCGATCAGTGCCTAGTAATGCAATTTTGTAACATATAGACTGATTTTAACATGTTCAAAATGTCTTGTACATCATTATTACTAATTAGTAACATTAACCTCATTGTGTGTGTGTCAAATCAAAGTTTGCATGTAAAAGACCCCTATTTTGAGCATTATCAGGAACACTCTGTGTGTGTGTCTGTGTGTGTGTGTGTGTGTGTGTGTGTGTGTGTGTGTGTGTGTATGTGTTGTGTGTGTGTGTGTGTGTGAAGTGTAACACATGTGTGTGTACATGTGACAGAATTTATCTGGTGTATGTACACCATACAGTGTGTGTGTATATTGTGTGTGTGTGTGTGTGGTGTGTGTGTGTGTGTGTGTGTGGTGTGTGTGTGTGTGTGTGTGAGTGTGTACATGTGTGTGTGTGTGTGTGTGGTGTGTGTGTGTGTGTGTGTGTGTGTGTGTGTATGTGTGTACATGTGTGTGTGTGTGTGTGTGTGTGTGGTGTGTGTGTGTGTGTGTGTGTGTGTGTACGCATGTGGTATGTGCATGTGCTCTCACATGTGCTTGTATGAGAGTGTGTTTGTGAGACAAAGTGAGCTTGATTTCTTGTGTCAACCACTCTACATTGTCATCAAGATTTATGGCATTCACACTATCACTAACATCAATTAATATTCATGGCTGATACAAAATTGTAAGCTGACATAGTTACCACATACATGGATACACAAAAATTTGAGCATCCAAAAAAAAAATTAATCTTACCAACTGCTGGTGCATCATAAGAATCGCCCAAAAGAATCTCTGGTGCTGAATAGGCAAGAGATCCACAGGAAGTTTCAAGCTTTTTTCCTGGAGCAAACATATTACTGAAACCAAAATCAGTGAGTTTGACTAGGCCCAGCCTTTCGAAGAAAACAACATTTTCTGGCTTCAGATCTCTGTGAACAACATGCAGCTTGTGGCAGTAGGATATTGCCTCAACTATCTGTCTAAAATATCGCTTGGCTAGTTTTTCGTCCAGTCCTCCTTTATGTTTCATTATATGGTCGTACATATCTCCTCCATCCCCGAGTTCAAGGATCAGGTACAGTTTTGTTTGGGTATCTATCACTTCATACAAACGAACTACATTCGGATGTTGCACCAGTTTCATGCATCTCACTTCCTGGAAAAGGTGTGACCGAGACACTTCATCGAGTTTTGTTTTGTCGATCACTTTGACGGCCACTTTCTCACCAGTAAATACATGCCTGGCAAGCTTCACCACAGCAAAATGGCCTCGGCCGATGGTCTCCTCCAAATCATACAAGCGGCGATCTTGCCATCATAACCATAGTTTTGATCTCCTAGCCGCCATGTTGATTGAAAACGATCGATGTATGTCACGATGTCAGTAATCTCGAGTCATAACACCCAAGCAGACGACATCGCCTTGCGTTTGCGGCAAGCCTTGGAGGAGGACATCCCTCTTCTGCCATAACTTACTGCATGCGCACTTATTTGCGCATGACGTCTTAATCACGTGATAGTCATTGAGTGTCTGGACTTCCTTTCACCGGAAAGATTGCCAAGATAGAATGTTCCAAGGTCAACTGTAAAGAAAAGTCTAAATATAGCCAACATAAAATCGTTTATCACAAAGAACTTCGTGTTCTCATGTTTATCGTTCTTAGCCATGAAAGCTAGTTCTACATGCCTAAATGACAAACTTTATTGAAAGATCACACGCACACACACATGCACACACACACACACACACACACACGGACACACACACAGAGCGAGAGTTCATTCAATCATGCCGACGGTGGTGTCTACGTGAAACTTGCCAAGAGTGTCCGCATCCAACCCATTGGGTTATGAACTCTTACGGCATCCGGCAGTCAAACCTCAGGCAAGAACCCTCTTGAGTATCAAGACGTCCGGTCGCAATAAACCACCGCCGTATTAGTAGATGTAGGCCGTTATCTTTGGCTGATTTGCTAACAACCCCATGATCCATGAACGACTGCTAGCTGACTGGAATTTTATCCACAGCATGGGAGAGTGGAAGGGAGGCTGGACCAGACTAAATTGGACGAGTTTTAAAGAAGGCGGGCCATCGAAAGCATGGCCAATCTGCCTGACATATGGCACAGTTGTGAAGACGTAACACGACATGGACGATGGCAGATACGTACCCATCTCCACCTCCCTCATTGTCATGTAGGGTTGGGTAAGTTTGGTTCTTGGCTCTAGTTCCCTCGGGATACCGCCCCACCCCACCCCAGCTCCACCTTGAATTCAGGTGCGACTGACGCGCTTTTTTGACATGTTTCGTCGTTTGGGGGACTGAGAATTTTCATAGAAGGGGACTTGTTTTGGAACGAAGAGTGACGTCGGTCTGCGTTACGGCTTTCGATTACTGGGGCACTGGCAGTGGGGTGGAGTGGGGGGCTGGACATCTGCCATTTCTCTCATGACCGTTCTGGATGTGAGAAGAGCAAACATCACGGTTCTAGAGAATCCTGGGAAAACAAAAAGGCCGCCCGGAGCCTGGGAGGGTCATATATTTGAATTTGTATTGATTGAATTGGCGCAAATATTGATTAGCAATGCAATAAGGCTGGCGCAGGTTGTTCTATTGTTCTCCGCATCATGGTCAAAATACAAGACATAGCACTTCAAAGTTGATAAAAATCCAACCAACCAAGCTACAAAGCTTGAGTAACCAATCAATAGGAAACAAAACTAAAGAGGAATAGCTAGAGAAACTAAAGAGGAATAAATGGTGAAGAGGTTACAAGCTACTCCTTATTAGTGTGCTTGTTTTAAAGGGCCACGTTTTATTTACCCGATTTTTTTTTTTTTTTAAAGACGTGTGTGTGCGAGTGTGTGTGTGTGTGGAGAGAGAGAGAGAGATGCAAGCGCGCACATATACCTCACAACACACACACACACACACACACACACACACACACACACACACACCACACACCACACACACACACACACACGCACGCACACACGCAAAGCAAAGCACGCACGCGCGTGCACCAAATGCATATGTACACACACACACACACACACACACACACACACACACACACACACACACCCCATATATAATATATATATATTTATTATATATATATATATATATATATACTCTGTGAGTTCTTGCCAGTGTCCGAGCAGACTGTTCGTAAAATCATTACACAGTCTGCGAAAACATCCCGTGACCTTGACCCCATTCCCACCCACTCCTCTTTGAATACCTTGACTCTCTCCTTCCTACCATCACCAAAATTCTTAACGAGTCTCTGTCTTCTGGCACAGTTCCCACTGACTTTAAGACCGCCCTTGTTAAACCTCTACTCAAGAAAAGCAGTCTTGATCCCAACGTTCTTAAAAATTACAGACCCATCTCAAATCTTCCTTTCCTATCCAAAATTCTCGAGAAAGTCATTCTTCAACAGCTCTCTGCCCATCTGGCCTCAAACAACCTCCTCACACCACACCAGTCAGCCTATCGCCCTGGGCACAGCACGGAGACCACCATCCTTCGCATTCTCAATGATATTCTAAATTCCTTAGACGAAAACAAAATTTCTGTCCTTCTTTTGCTAGATCTTTCGGCAGCCTTTGACACCATAGACCATGAAATCCTTCTCTCTCGTTTGAAATACACATGTGGCATCAGGGAAACAGCTTTAAATTGGTTTCGTTCTTATCTTCTAGACAGGAAACAGTTCATTCAAGTAGGTGACCACCGTTCTGATGAATCTAACCTCCAGTTTGGCGTGCCTCAGGGATCCGTGCTGGGACCTGTCCTCTTTATTTTGTACACCACTCCATTGTCTAATGTCATCCGCGGCCATTCCGTTTCGCACGAAATGTTTGCGGATGATACTCAGCTGCTCCATTCCTCTGTCATTGATGACTACTCACCCCTTGTTTCTACTCTTCAATCTTGTACTTCTGATATTGAGACCTGGATGTCAGCAAATAAGCTTAAATTAAACTGTGAGAAGACTGAAGCCATCCGTTTTTCAAAGCAGTCATATCATGGCCCTGATCCGCTCCCTTCTTCTTTGACTTTAGGTTCCAGCACTATTGAATTTTCAAAACACTGTTCGTGACCTTGGTGTTCTCCTTGATAGTGATCTCTCAATGAAACAGCATGTCACAAAAACTTGTCAGTTAGCTTACATGGAACTTAAACGAATTGCTGCCATTCGACCCTATCTCACCGAAGACGCCACAAAAACTCTCGTTTCATCATACATCCTTTCAAGGCTAGATTACTGCAACTGTGTTCTCCTTGGCTGTCCCTCAACTGTCATCCAACCCCTCCAATGTGTACAGAACTCTGCAGCCCGTCTCATTTGCAAATCTCCTAGGACCCAACCCTGCAGCCCTCTCCTGAAAAAGCTGCACTGGCTCCCCGTTGAAGAAAGAATTAAATACAAATGTTGTTGCCTCTGCTTCAAGATTGTCACTGGTGATGCCCCTGCCTATCTTTCCGATCTCCTTCAAGTATATGTTCCAACGGCCCGC